>CM038678.1:736715147-737443025 GCA_021605205.1 Aegilops longissima | reverse complement strand
GTACTCAAAGCTCAAAATGATTTGCTTGATGAATTAAATAATAAAAATGACTTTGTTGTTAGAGTGGCTACTAGAACTGGTAGAATGACTCAGGAACCTTTGTATCCTGAAGGCCACCCTAAGAGAATCGAGCAAGATTCTCAAAGAAATAATTTAGAGGCACCTACTTCTTCTAAAAAGAAGAAAAAGAAAGACGACAGGACTTTGCATGCTTCTAGTGAACCTACTGTAGACACACCTGAGAATCCCAATGATATTTCTATTTTTGATGCTGAAACACAATCAGGTGATGAACATGAACCTAGTGATAATGTTAATGATAATGTTCATGTTGATGCTCAACCTAGCAAAAACAATGATGTAGAGATTGAACCTGCTGTTGATTTTGATAACCCACAACCAAAGAATCAACATTATGATAAGAGATATTTTGTTTGTAGGAAGCACTATAAAGAAAGAGAACCATGGGTTCAAAAACCCATGCCCTTTCCTCCTAAACCTTCCAAGACAAAGGATGATGAGGATTTTGAGCGCTTTGCTGAAATGATTAGACCTATTTTCTTACGTATGCGCTTAACTGATATGCTGAAAGTAAATCCTTATGCTAAGTATATGAAGGATATCATTACAAATAAAAGAAAGATACCGGAAGCTGAAATTTCCACCATGCTTGCTAACTACACTTTTAAGGGTGGAATACCAAAGAAACTTGGAGATCCCGGGGTACCAACTATACCATGCTCTATTAAAAGAAATTATGTTAGAACTGCTTTATGTGATCTTGGAGCCGGTGTTAGTGTTATGCCTCTCTCTTTATATCGTAGACTTGAATTGAATAAGTTGACACCTACTGAAATATCTTTGCAAATGGCTGATAAATCAACTGCTATACCTGTCGGTATTTGTGAGGATGTGCCTGTTGTGGTTGCAAATGTCACTATCTTAACGGACTTTGTTATTCTTGATATTCCCGAGGACGATAGTATGTCTATTATCCTTGGTAGACCTTTTCTTAATACTGTAGGGGCTATTATTGATTGCAACAAAGGCAATGTCACTTTTCATGTTAATGGTAATGAGCATACGGTACACTTTCCGAGGAAACAATCTCAAGTTCATAGCATCAATTCTATTGAAAAAGTTCCAGCTATCATTTTTGGAGGTTTTGAATTTCCTCTTCCTACTGTCAAGAAAAAGTATGATATTCTTATTGTTGGGGATTTTCATATCCCCGTTGAGGTAACTTAGTGTTATTAGAAATTTCTCCGGTTTCGTGTTATTCAGAATGAGTTTGTTAACAAGACTTGATCAACCTTGTTAGTGGGTTCATTTTGATGATCACGAGATGGACGAAACTAGAAGGCACAACCTTCTGTACCCTCTTTTTACTTTCTGTTATTTAGAATAAATATAGCAAAAATAGTATTATCCGTCAGTTTTCTGAATTATCCGTGCAATAAAAAAATAGTCTGAAAATAAAAGTGCTCCAAATGCCCTGCAAATTCAGTATGATTTTTTCTGGAATATTTGAGGATTTTAGGCACTGAAATCACTGCAGGAGGGGCAAGCACCAGGCCACGAGAGTGGAGGGCGCACCCCATAGGGCGCGCCCCTGTCTCGTGGGCCCCTGGTGGCCCCCCTCCACTTATGCCAGCACCCACACACTTCATCTTCTACCCAAAAAATCCCCATCCAGCTCAAGCACGAGTTCTAGCTCGTTTTGCTGCGATTTTCGATCTCCTTGCTCAAAGCTCCATTCACAAAACTGCTTTGGGAGATTGTTGCTTGGTATGTGACTCCTCCATTGGTCCAATTAGTTTTTGTTCTAGTGCTTTATTCATTGCAAATTTTGCTGCATAGGTGACCTTGTTCTTGAGTTTGCATGTTAAATTTTTGAGGTCCTAAGGAATTCCAATGCATGATATAGGCTCTAGGCACTTGTAGGAGTAGTTGCTATCAATCTTGTTTAATTTTATTCACTTTTATTTTGAAGTTACTAAAATTTCAGAAATTTTCAGAAAAAGAATTATGTTTAGAAGAATGTACCAAGGTGGTTCCTTGGCAAAGAAAGGGTCAAGGATTGCTATACGTGAGCAAGATGTTGAATTGCTGAGGGACGCAAATGTACGGGCATGTGAGTGGCCATCCGATGATTTTATGGTCGAAGCAGGCTTCAAGGAGGAATTTGACGCGTATGTGCGTAATGCCGAGCTGGAGGACTTCTTACAAGATAAGTGTCCTTACTCCTTAGTACTATCAATTGACTGATTCCTTTGTGCGGAGGTTCCAATATATCTGTACGCGTAATTCTCCTAGTGTCATGTTTGATATTTATGATACTTCTTATACCGAGGATTTCACAACTGCTTGCAAACTCCCGCAGTGGGGTAATATTAATGATCCTCGCAAATCTGAATTTAGAGATTTTCTTGCTAATATTACTATGGGAGAATCTAGGGACATAACACAAGCTACCATAGGGAGCATTCATTTTCCTGCTATACATTATTTTGCTCTCTTTATTGGTAGATGCATTAACGGTAAAGACGAAGCTTGTCATATGTGTGTCCCTGATCTGTGTGTCCTCGAGAGTGCTGTTTCAGGTTATAAAGGTTATAACTTGGGGGGAAATAGTTGCACGTAGGTTGCAGAATAATAGTAGAAAGGGAGATTTATTTGGAGGAATTTATGCAACCCGTGTGGCTAATTTTCTTAATATAGCCCCACGAGAGGGGGATATGATTTTACCTCTTGTTTATTCGGATAAAGAAGCTATGTTCAATCATCATTTTCTTGAGAGGAATGAACAATTCCTCCATTATAGACTAATCTATGATAGACGCAACGTCGTCCCTGTTACTCTTCCTGCTCCCTACCTTTTTCATTATCAGGCAAAAGGAAGATATGTTGTCACCAGGGAGGAAGCAGCTGAATATGAGAGAGGAGTGGAGGCAGCTCGCCAACACGCTGCAACTCAGGAGGCGGTTGCCGCTGCATCTTAGTACAACCCCGGTTTCACTTATGGATATCAGCCAGGCGATCCTTGGTACTAGACCAATTTAGACCAAAAGCCTAAGCTTGGGGGAGTACGTATTTCTCACTGACTTTATATTCATGTTCACACATTAGTCGTCGGTGCTCATACTCTTTCATTGTATTATCCATGCTAGTTTAAATTTCCTTTTCTAGTTTTATTCTTGTGTGTTTGATAAACTTTAAGAAAATCCAAAAAAAATTAGTTAGTTTAATTTCCATGCTTGTAGTAGAAATTAAAATGAAAACCCAAAAAGATTTGTAGTTCTTCTTCTTACTTGTTGGGAGCTTTCCCGTGTAAATAGTTTTATTTTCTTTTCTTTCCTTTGGGGGTCGAGAAGACTATATTGAAAATGCTTAGTGGCTCTTATATGCATGATTGTTTATTTAAATTAGAGCCCATATTACTTGTCTTCTCTCTTGAGTTGAATGCTTGCAGATTCTAGCTTAGTCCAATGCACATGCACTCTTTTTATTATACACATCATTCGGTCGTGCAAGTGAAAGGCAATAATGACTATATATGATGGACTTATTGAGATGAGAAAAGCTGGTATGAACTCGACCTCTCTTGTTTTTGTAAATATGATGAGTTCATCGTTTCTGAGTCAGCTTATTATGAAGTAAACATATTTGCAATGACATTTAGAGATTATAGTTGCTTGTGCCAAGCTTGATTAGCTATGAGTTATAATGGTTTACCTTGCGTGCCAACATGCTATTAGAATGATTATGATGTGATATGATGGGATGGTATCCTCCTTTAAATGAATTGAGTGACTCGACTTGGCACATGTTCACGCATGTAGTTGAATCAAATCAACATAGCCTTCATGATATTTATGTTCATGGTGGATTATATCCTACTCATGCTTGTACTCGGTGTGAATTAATTTTAATGCATGTTTACGACTGTTGTCGCTCTCTCAGTTGGTCGCTTCCCAGTCTTTTGCTAGCCTTCACCTGTACTAAGTGGGAATACTGCTTGTGCATCCAAACTCCTTAAACCCCAAAGTTGTTCCATATGAGTCCACTATACCTTCCTATATGCGGTATTTACCTGCCGTTCCAAGTAAATTTGTATGTGCCAAACTCCAAACCTTCAAATGAAATTCTGTTTTGTATGCTCGAGCAGCTCATGTTACAACTAGGGTTGCCTATATCTTCCATGCTAGGTGGGTTATTCTCACGAGGAGTGGACTCCGCTCCTCATTCACGAGAAAGGGCCGGTAACCGGGATGCCCAGTCCCATGATCCAAAAAGATCAAAGCAAATCAAAATAATTAAACAAAACTCCCCCAGGGCTGTTGTTAGTTGGAGGCACTAGTTGTTTCGAGCAAGCCATGGATTGATGCTTGTTGGTGGTTGGGGGAGTATAAACCTTTACCATTCTGTTTGGGAACTGCCTATAATGCATGTAGTATGGAAGATACAGCCATCTCATACTTGTTGCGTTGACAGCGAAATTATGCCGCTCAAAATGTTATTCAATCTCTATTTTAAAATCAAGCTCTGGCACCTCTACAAATCCCTACTTCCCTCTGCGAAGGGCCTATCTATTTACTTTTATGTTGAGTCATCACCCTTCTTATTAAAAAGCACCCACTGGAGAGCACACTGTCATTTGCATTCATTACTATTTGTTTATATTGAGTCAGTCCTTGATCTTTAAAGGTGCTCTGCATTTATGTTTTGCGGTCTCAGAAAGGGCTAGCGAGATACCATTTTGTTACATCATGTTATGATTATTTTGAGAAAGTGTCATCCGAGTATTATTATTATGGCTCGCTAGCTGATTATGCTATTGATATGAGTAATTGTGAGAGCTAAGTGTTATTGTGAGTATGGTTAGTTCATAATATTTGCTGAAACTTGAATGCTGGCTTTTCACGTTTACAACAACAAGAGCAAATAGAGTTTGTAAAAGTTTTTCTTTATCACTTTCAGTTTATCAACTGAATTGCTTGAGGACAAGCAAAGGTTTAAGCTTGGGGGGGGGGGGTTGATACGTCTCCAACGTATCTACTTTTCTAAACACTTTTGCCCTTGTTTTGGACTCTAACTTGCATGATTTGAATGAAACTAACCCGGACTGATGCTTTTTTCAGCAGAACTGCCATGACGTTGTTTTATGTGTAGAAAAGAAAAGTTCTCGGAATGTCCTGAAAATCCACGGAGGCACTTTTTGGAATTAATAAGAATTTCTGGGTGGAAGAAATACACCAGGGGCCCCAGGGCCTGTCCACGTGACAGGGGGCGCCCGTAGGGCGCGCCCTCCTATCTCGTGGGCCCCCTGGACCTCCACCGACCTCAACTCCAACTCCATATATTCACGTTCGGGGAGAAAAAATCAAAGAGAAAGTTTCATCGTGTTTTAAGACACGGAGCCGCCGCCAAGCCCTAATCTCTCTCGGGAGGGCTGATCTGGAGTCCGTTCGGGGCTCCAGAAAGGGGGATTCGTCGCTGTCGTCATCATCAACTATCCGAGAGTAATTCCATCGTAGGCTTGCTGGACGGTGATGGGTTGGATGAGATTTACCATGTAATCAAGTTAGTTTTGTTAGGGTTTGATCCCTAGTATCCACTATGTTCTGAGATTGATGTTGCTATGACTTTGCTATGCTTAATGCTTGTCACTAGGGCCCGAGTGCCATGATTTCAGATCTGAACCTATTATGTTTTCATGAATATATGTGTGTTCTTGATCCTATCTTGCAAGTCTATAGTCACCTATTATGTGTTATGATCCGACAACCCCAAAGTGACAATAATCGGGATACTTCTCGGTGATGATCATAGTTTGAGGAGTTCATGTATTCACTATGTGCTAATGCTTTGTTCCGGTTCTCTATTAAAAGGAGGCATTAATATCCCTTAGTTTCCGCTAGGACCCCGCTGCCACGGGAGGGTAGGACAAAAGATGTCATGCAAGTTCTTTTCCATAAGCACGTATGACTATTTACGGAATACATGCCTACATTACATTGATGAACTGGAGCTAGTTCTGTGTCACCCTATGTTATAGCTATTACATGAGGAATCACATCCGCATAATTATCCATCACTGATCCATTGCCTACGAGCTTTTCATATATTGTTCTTCGCTTATTTACTTTTCCGTTTCTACTGTTACAACTACTACAAAAACCCCAAAACATTACTTTTGCTACCGTTACATTTATTATTATCATACCACTTTTGCTACTAAACACTTTTCTGCAGATACTAAGTTATCCAGGTGTGGTTGAATTGACAACTCAACTGCTAATACTCAAGAATATTCTTTGGCTCCCCTTGTGTTGAATCAATAAATTTGGGTTGAATACTTTACCCTCGAAAGCTGTTGCGATCCCCTACACTTGTGGGTTATCAGGGAGGAGGCAGCTGGGAGTGAATCACTATTCATCGCCGACAGGCCCAGAGACCCATCCGAAGAGGATACGTCGATATGGGCTTTGGCTGGACTGCACGAGTATGTTTGACATGATAAGAAGCAATAAAGCAAAACATACCGGAAGTATTATAGTGTCCGGATACTTACGACTTCGCTAGGGGATTGTTCCTGGGCAACCACTCCTCGTCGCTGTAGGCGGTTGTGGTGGAGTGGTCCGGAGGGAGGGTCTTTCCCTTCTTGGACCCTTCGGTCTCCTGCACGGGCGCCTTTTTTTCTCCCCGGTTGGGGAGAGCTTTCCTCTTCCTCCTCATCGTTTACGTTGGAGGAGCGCGCATCGGTGTCTTCGGACGATGAGTCTGATACAACCTTGCGCCGGAGACCTTTCTTGGTCCCCGCGGTCTTCTTCTTGGCCTTCTTCTCCGGCACCTCATAGGGCGCTGGAAACAACATCTCCGTTAAGAGAGCCGTTGCTGGATCTTCGGGTAGTGGAGCTGGACAGTCAATCTGCTCCGCTATCGCTACCCAGTCCTGTTATATTGGCATGGAGGCTTAGAATCCTCCCACGAATATACTGGGGAAAGGAACATCTTGCAAAATATAAAGAGCTTACCGGATTGGCGGGGCGCTTTGCGCTGAGTCCGCGATCCTCGGTTATGGGAGGAGGTACCTCGGCGGCCTTGAACAACACCTTCCAGACGTCTTTGTGCGTCGTGTCGAAGAGCTCTCGTAGCGTCTAGTGTTCGGTCGGGTCGAACTCCCACATATTAAAGGCCCGTCTTTGGCACTGAAGGATCTGGCGGAAGAGCATGACCTGGACCATGTTGACAAGCTTGATTTTCTTGCTTATCATATTTTTGACGCAGGTCTGAAGTCCGGTCAGCTCCACCGTTGAGCCCCAGGCTAGGCCCTTCTCTTTCCAAGAAGTGAACCTCATGGGGATGCCGGATCGAAATTCGGGGGCCGCTGCCCACTTGGTGTCGCGCGGCTTGGTGATGTAGAACCACCCCGATTGCCACCCCTTCACGGTCTCCACATAAGAGCCTTCGGGCCAGGTGACATTGGGCATTTTGCCCACCATAGCGCCTCCGCACTTCGCTTGCTGGCCGACCACCACCTTCGGCTTCACGTTGAAGACCTCCCCGGCAACGGCGCCAGAAATCCTTCTTGCTATGTCTTGAGCTTGTGTTGGTTTTCCTTGAAGAGGAAAGGGTGATGCAACAATAGTAGCGTAAGTATTTCCCTCAGTTTTTGAGAACCAAGGTATCAATCCAGTAGGAGGCTCCTCAAAAGTCCCACGCACCTACACAAACAAACAAAGAACTCGCAACCAATGCAATAAAGGGGTTGTCAATCCCTTCACGGCCACTTGCCAAAGTGAGATCTGATAGAGATAGTATGATAAGATAAATATATTTTTGGTATTTTATGATATAGATTGGAAAAGTAAAGTGCAAATAAAATTAGATTGAAAGCTTATATGATAAAAGATAGACCCGGGGCCATAGGTTTCACTAGTGGCTTCTCTCAAGATAGCATAAGTATTACGATGGGTGAACAAATTAGTATCGAGCAATTGATAGAAAAACGAATAATTATGAGATTATCTAGGCATGATCATGTATATAGGCATCACGTCCGTGACAAGTAGACCGACTCCTGCCTGCATCTACTACTATTACTCCACACATCGACCACTATCCAGCATGCATCTAGAGTATTAAGTTCATAAAGAACAGAGTAACGCATTAAGAAAGATGACATGATGTAGAGGGATAAACTCATGCAATATGATATAAACCCCATCTTTTTATCCTCGATGGAAACAGTACAATACGTGCCTTGCTGCCCCTGCAGTCATTGGGAAAGGACACCGCAAGATTGAACCCAAAGCTAAGCACTTCTCCCATTGCAAGAAAGATCAATCTAGTAGGCCAAACCAAACTGATAATTCGAAGAGACTTGCAAAGATAACTTAATCACACATAAAAAAATTTCAGAGGAGATTCAAATATTTCTCATAGATAAACTTGATCATAAACCCACAATTCATCGGATCTCGACAAACACACCGCAAAAAGAGTTACATCGAATAGATCTCCAAGAAGATCGAGAAGAACATGGTATTGAGATCCAAAAAGAGAGAAGAAGCCATCTAGCTAATAACTATGGACCCAAAGGTCTGTGGTAAACTACTCACAACTCATCGGAGGGGCTATGGTGTTGATGTAGAAGCCCTCCATGGTCGATTCCCCCTCCGGCGGAGCACCGACGAAGGCTCCAAGATGGGATCTCGCGGATATAGAAGGTTACGGTGGTGGCAATAGTTTTTTGTGGTCGCCTTTGATGTTCTCGGGGTACGTGGGCATATATAGGAGGAAGAAGTACGTCGGTGGCCGTCCGAGGGGCCCACGAGATAGGGGGCGCGCCCAGTAGGGGGGCGCCCTCCACCCTCGTGGCCGCCTTGACTGCTTCTTGACTTGCACTCCAAGTCCTCTGGATCATGTTTGTTCCAAAAATCACGCTCTCGAAGGTTTCATTCCGTTTGGACTCCGTTTGATATTCCTTTTTCCGAAACACTGAAATAGGTAAAAAAACAGCAATACGGGCTGGGCCTCCAGTTAGTAGGTTATTTCCAAAAATGATATAAATGTGTAAAGTAAAGCCTATAAACATCCAAAACGGGTAATATAATAGCATGGAACAATAAAAAATTATAGATACGTTGGAGATGTATCAGTGCGCGATGTCCGCGGCCAGGTATCCGGCCTCCGGAAGCTTTGTGATGCCCTCCTCCTTAACGGAGGAGGCCATCCACTTGCCTCCCGCACCAGACATGCTTTGAATAACTTTGCGGAGAAGAAGAAGGCTTGGGCGCTAGAGCTCGAGCGAGGGAGAATGGATGAGCAGAGGAAGAAGAAGGCGTGGGTGGAAAAAGGTGAATCCTTATCTCTTTATAAAGGCGGTAGAAACCATGCGCCTCCCCACTTGCCCTGTAAACTCGCTCGTTCCCCAAGCGTCGTGTTGATGGCGCGGTTGGGTTACCCACACCCGTATTGATGAGAATCCCGTGATAAGGGGACACGATCTCTGCTTCGACAAGACGTGCCAATGACTGGGCTGTGGCGTGATGTCACGCTACGAAAAGTTGTCAGCAGATTAGATTTGTGGAATATTGTGCTCTCTACGGTGGTATGTGGAATTTGCTTTGCAGAGCCGGACACGATCCTTGTGTTCAAGATCTTCTATGGAGTATTCGGAGAAGGAACCCACCTTGCAATGCCGAAGACAATCTGCGCGCCGGACTCATCGTCATTGAAGCCTGGTTCAGGGGCTACTGAGGGAGTCCTGGATTAGGGGGTCCTCGGACAGCCGGACTATGTACTTGTGCCGGACTGTTGGACTATGAAGATACAATATTGAAGACTTTGTCCCGTGTCTGGGTGGGACTCTCCTTTGCGTGGAAGGCAAGCTTGGCTATTCGGATATGTGGATCTCCTTCTCTGTAACCGACTCTGTGTAACCCTAGCCCCCTCCAATGTCTATATAAACCGGAGGGTTTAGTCCGTAGGACAACAACAATCATAATCATAGGCTAGCTTCTAGGGTTTAGCCTCTACGATCTCGTGGTAGATCAACTCTTGTAATACTCATATCATCAAGATCAATCAAGCAGGAAGTAGGGTATTACCTCCATAGAGAGGGCCCGAACCTGGGTAAACATTGTGTCCTCCGCCTCCTATTACCATTAGCC
This sequence comes from Aegilops longissima, assembly GCA_021605205.1. Lineage (NCBI taxonomy): Eukaryota > Viridiplantae > Streptophyta > Magnoliopsida > Poales > Poaceae > Aegilops > Aegilops longissima. Next base: position 737,432,847 of record CM038678.1, on the reverse strand, counting down.
TTGGACGCACAGTTCGTGACCCCCTACCCGAGTTCCGCCAGTTTTGACACCGACAGTGTTCACGCCCAATAGAGAGAACGACAAGCTTACGCGCGCCCTGGGAAATCCTGAACACCCGGAAGAACACGAGGCAAGGGCGTTGTTCCGTGGTATGAGCGATTTTCTAAGTGGAACACCGACTACAGAAGCCGTGCGACAAGGAAGATGGAGGAGGAGAAGAAGAAGAGGCTGAAGGAGGAGCAGAGGAAGCAGGAAGAGGGAAGCAGAATGCCTTCAAGGCCTAGAATGAGCGCACACGGACTTGGCACTCAAATTGCAGTGGCAGCAGCAGCAGATCAACTCGCTTAGCCAAGAAAGGGGGTCTCAGCAGCGGCCGCAGCTAGCGTATGATCCATCATTGGATAGCACCATCCCATCCATGCCAAGAAGCAGCATGGGTTCCGCCCCATGCTTCGCACTACTGGATAGATACCCTGTGGATGACATCATGGAGAACACTAACTGTGAGCTACACTTCAAAATAAAGAACATATCTGTGAAGGCGGCGGACGCCGTTGCTTATACAAATCCCCTCGGAGCAACCTACCATTGCAGAATAATTCCAGCCGGCTATGCTTGTGTCGTGGTTGATGAGGTGGTGGACCAATATTCGGGCTACAGCTTGACATTCCTGGAGGTGATGAGGAGCACACACTGGGAGAGGCCATACATCGTATCGTCCTATGGATAAAGGATTGCATCATCTTTCGAAGGCCACCGACACCGCGTCAGCTAGAGCTTGACATTCCAGGAGGTGACGAGGAGCAGACGACTCACGCTCCTCCAACGCGTGAGGCCACTCCTCCTACTTCAACTCAGCCAACACGTGAGGCCACTCCTCCTGCTTCAACTCAGCCAACGCGTGAGGCCACTCCTCCTGATTCAACTCAGCCAACGCGTGAGGACACTCCTCCTCCTCCAAGTCCACCAACGCGTGCCACTCCGCCTCCCAGTTCGACACCGCGTCATCCATCTCCGCTGCCTCAGCAATCGTGGAAGAGAGCCGCCGCAGCTATGGTGCGTAGTGCTACAAGTCGAGGTAGTACAGGAGGTACAGGCGGAGGCAAGCGATTTCAATATGGTCCAAAAAGCCTCGCACCTCTTCCGTAAAGGCCTTACGACATGACCAAGGAGCAAAACGAAGCCACAGTGAAGGCCCAAGTGGACGCCCATTTTGGACCGAAACCGCCACCGCCACCAAGGGAGAAAGTGCCCGAGGATAAGATTGACCACTTTATTCGTATGGCGCGAGCACCAGCTCCCAAGCCTGTTGACTCAGACTATGAGCACCAAATCAGGAAGGCACATCGAGCACGACAAAAGGGGTCGAGCTCGAGCTCGAGCCAAGCAGCTGACCAAAAATGCGGGAAAACCGTTCCCCAGCTAGGAGAACAGGTGGCGCAGTCGATCCCCCGCTTGTTGTACCAACACATGAGAGTACCGGCGCCGGTCAGCTGGTAATAACCGACGAGCATAGAAGGCATGTTGAAATGCTCGATATCACTGTTGGACAACTCCTCAAGATTGAGCCCATGCCTAAGCTTAAAAAGCAGGACATAAAACGGAAATATGTCCGCGGCCAACCTTTGGTCAAGCCTAAGGAGGTCAAGAACCTCCCAACGAGAATGTATGAATTGCATGATTGGTACATGAAAATTACCAAGAGTAACAATCGAGAGGGCCTCATGGTGAAAGTCAAGGAAGAGTATTACTTCCATAAGCTAGCTCTGTCCATTGAGTATTCAGAACTATTTCAGTTATTCAATCAAGACGCACTCGACAAATCTCCCGTCAGTTGCTATTGTCTGTAAGTGATTTCTTTCTGTAATTCAAGTCTCAAGCTAGTTGTAGTGCTCGTTGATCGATTATTACCTGTAGTCATCCTTACTATATTCTTTTCTGTGGTATTATGCAGGATGAAGATGTACGAAATGAAAAAAGCTAGACGCTATGGCATTGGGTTCATTGACCCAAATACCGTTAATGAAAAAACATGGACATATAAATGGTATATAGACGATGTAGAGAAAAACATGCTAGAGTTCTTGAAGCGCCTCAATACTAATGAAGATATACTACTTCCTTACAACTACACGTGAGTCACACTCTCTTGTACTACAAATTCTGTTTTTACTTACTAGCTAGCTAGATGTTAATAATTAAGTGTATATGGTTTAGGGTAGTTGATGAGTGTTATGCACATGCCCGCTTAATTAAGACATGCAAACGTGTGTGCATGCAGTTACCATTGGATCTTGTTAATCATTAAAATTGACGAAGGAACAGTTGAAGTACTGGACTCACTACTTAAAAATAAGAAAGACTACACAATCGTGAAGGGGATAATCGACAGGTAATTTCAATCATTATCAACTATATGTTGGCCTCTTTAGTTCGTCATTTCCTGATATCAACTATTTAATAACTCGTTTATTCATTTTCTTTGCCGGTGGGCAGGGCTTGGGCAAAGTTCAGGAATGAGGTTCCAGGTCCATGGAAAGAAAAGTTGTATTGATTTCGACCCAAGGTATAATTAATTAAGTAGTACTAGCTACCTACCATACATCTCTTTGATTCTAGTTTAAAATCATTAATTATCATGCTTGATTAATTATTATCTGATTAAATTTTATTCTCGTAAAGGCCCTGAAGCAGGCGCCGGGGACTGATGTGTGTGCGTACTACCTTTTCGAGAACATTCACATGATGACGTCCGAAAGGACCAAAACAGATAGACAGCTATGGGTACGTTTGACAGAACAATATTCACAATTTTTACGTTATTATCGATATCTAGTCACATAACTAATACACATGCATATTGATCTCCTTCTTAACAGTTCGAATCGGTGCAGGAGAAGCTCCTACCAGTGGAGCGCATACGAGCACTTCAAGAGGAAATAGCGGGATTTTTGCTCGACCGGGTCATAGATCCCAAAGGGGAATTCTACTACGAGTTATCGCCCCAATGAACCACTCCCAATTGTCATCATGCTCCGAAGGCACCAAGGTAAATGCCACTGGCTCTAAAGGCAACATGTAGGAAAAACTGTATATATACACATGTGTATGTGTGAATAATGGTGTGGTTGTGAGACATTCGATGATATATATATGATCGGTTCTACGAGAAATTCTATTTATATATATGCATAACGTGTACAATATGTAGTATCTTAAAATACCAGCAAACAAAAAATATTTAAATGGAAAACACAAAATTAAAGGAAAAATAAATAATAAAACCAAAACCCCCAAAAAATTTAGTACCAGTTGGTGTTACCAACCGGTACTAAAGGTGTCCCCACACCCGGCCCTGGCTCGTGCCACGTGGTGGCCCTTTAGCGGCGGTTCGTGCTGAACCGGTATTAGTCCCCCCTCCTTTAGCGCCGGTTACAGAACCGGCACTAAAGGCCCTTACGAACCGGGGCTATATCCCGGTTATGCACTAGTGTTTACAATTCGGATATGGAAGTCTCTCATTGAGAGGCTTGGTCTCGCGCACATAGATACATCCAAGCGGCACATGGATGAATCCGTCTACGAATGGTGGGACAAGAGAATCAACAATCGTAACCCCAACCAACAAGCTTTGGCCTCTCTCACCATGCTTGTTTCGTGGACCATTTGGAATGAAAGAAATGCACGAATATTCCGCCATAAGAGTGCGCCAATGACCATCCTTCTCACTGCCATCGTCGATGAGGCCAAGCTTTGGGTGACCGCGGGCAGAAAGAAATTACGAGATATTCTTGTGGGCGAGTAATTGCCATGCCATACTTGTAGGTGTTGTAAAACTCTAAACTCTATTCTCTCCTTATTTAATTGATGAGGCAAATCTTATGTCTCGGTTTTGAAGAAAAAAAATCTGAACAAGTCACTGCTTGACAGCAGCCCCACGATGCATTTGTCAGTTGCGACCTGCGACAATGAGTTCCCAAATACCAGGTGCTAGTGCCACTGAGCAAAAGAAAAATGGACCAAATCAAGCTCATTGCTGATTCTCTTCATTTGTTCTGTCGGCAAAAACATAGGACCGTATGTGCCGTCAGAAGTTCTTATAGACATCCAACATTGTGGCCATGGCGAGGCATAAAAGTTGAAACGTGAGCCTTACAACATGAGTTACTACAATCATGGCATTCACTGCATAAGACAAATGGAAATAGCTAGAGATTATGTTGAGCGGGAACAATGAAGCTGTATCATGAGATGCCAACTGGGGAACTGGGGTGGACAGACCCCTCCCCTCCTCCCGCATCGCCCCCGCAAGAAGGCGAGGAGGAAGCCTAGCGCGCTGCCGCCTACCTCCCCCTCCACTTCTCTTTTTTAGAAACATCTATAATATTAATTATACTCATATAACTGTTACAGGTACACTGATTTTATTTATACTCCTTCCTCCTCTCTCTCGCAGTAACAACATAAATGCATTTGGACTGGGCTTTAGCCCATCTCACATCTCGGTTGCTAGCACCTAAACGGGCTGGGCCTGCCTCTGTTTGATCGACCGAAGCGCCAGATGGAGGTCCTTTCTTATTTTAGCCGCCCTAGATGTGTTCACTGGATCTGGATAATTTTCTAAAAAATATTTCAAATAATGTTATGCAAGTTCTAATATTTCAAAAAATAATTCTTTAGTTTCTTTAATTCTAAATCAATTTCCATGAACATACTCTTTAATTGTGCGTCATCTGAAATTTTCTAACTAAGATTCATGGAAATTAATTATGTACATGACACCGTAAGTCGATTAAATTAATTGTTGGTAGTAGAGGTAGCCACCGTAAGTTGATTGTCCTTCGATCTTGACAATGGACCTCTCGCAGGACTGCCTGCCAACGCCGCCTAGTCCTCCCCCAGCGCTCACCTACCCCTCACCACTGTCGATGGTCGGTGCCGGGCAAAGCCCGTGGGTGCGATGGCGGCAGCAGAGGCCTCTCCTCATTCCCTCGGGTCTGCGGACGGTGTGAGCGCCCTGATCCGCGGGGTGCGGCCCTCCCGACGGCGTGGTGATTCCTGGCGGCGTTGTGCTTACGGTGGTGCATGGGCGCCCTGATCCATGGGGTGGAGGTCTTCCGGTAGCGTGCGGCTCCCGGTGGCGGCGGGCTCGGGCGGTGCAGACTTGGCGATGGCGTGGGCCGCACGGCGGTGGATCTCGTCGCTCCGGTCATCACGGAGGAATCTGGACCTAGGGCGGCGGCCCCGGTAGGCATGGCGACGGTGCCCTCGGCTGGCGGCGCTCACGGGTGGTGGATGGACGACGTCTTGAACGTGTGGGTGGTGAGTTGCTGGTGGATATCCTTCCTGTTGCTGGCTCTCTCCCGCTGCACTTGGTGGCTTGCGATCCCGGTCGTCGGCCTCGGTGCGTCCGCAGGGGCTAGTAGACGTGAGATCGGACCGAAAGAAACTCTGGATGACTCGCTCATCCCGACGGTGGCGACAACCAAGGTCGCCGTTCTCCTCCTTGCAGGAACCGTCGAGGTCCCTGCCCTCCACCCCGACCTCACGCTCGAGTGAAGAACCAAAATCTCCTCAGATTGGACGCAGCGGCACTACATGTGCGCGCCCTTCTTGGAGGCACCGCAAGGGGCGTTCGGCTGCTCGGTTAGACGAATTGCATGCAGAGGGGATGGGACCAGTGGAAGCAGGTGGTGTTCATGAAGGAGGAGCGGTGTGGCATCTGGCATGTCGACAACGGCGTATCTCGACGGCATGGAGCAGCAGGTCTCGGCGGTGGGCGCGTGATGATGGACGAGTGCAGGATGGTGTAGTTGTCTTTTTCGACAAGGGGGATATATTAATATCGTGAAGATATCAATTACACCCTGCCTCTGTACCAACAAGATGTCCAAAGACATCAAGGATACACACAGCCAAAAAATAAAATAAAGAGAACTGAAGAAAAAAGACCATCCCATGATGATCAATCACTAGCAACAACAACACTCTAACCACCATCGAAAACAACACTTGGATTACAAAAGAGGTTCTCCAAAAGCAACGCCTTCAAGAAGGAAACAATGCACAAGCATTGTCGTTACCCGATCGAAGATCTTGGGTTTTCACCCTGGAGAAAGTCCGAATTCACACAAAAACAATGCCTTCAACAAGGTCATTGCCAGGACAACTAGTAAAGGCTAGACCTTAGGTTTCACCCTGGGAATCGAAACTCGGTACTCGAGGAGCACCACCAAATTTGCAATCCTCCAGTGTTGCCGCCCCCGCTTGTCGAGGCCGTTGTTGCAAGTCATCAAACACCTAGCACACAATCTTCAACGCATCCAATAAACCATTCCGCCGACGCTTCAACACCTCCAATCGCAGCCGCCATGACTTTCTTCGTCGGCGTCGTAGTGGCATCGACGGCAGCTAGGCCTGGCAAGATCGATGCGTCAGTACAGCTCTGAAGATGGATCGGTGAAAGACGGCGGCGGCGGCCTCTGATAGTGCACCGGACCGGTGTGTGCCCCAGACCCGACAATGTGGCTTGGTTGGGGCCTCCGGTTTTAGATGTTAGGCAATGGTGCGAGGTATGTTTGGTATTCGGTTCGGACTATCGGCACCCCTTCATCAAATGGATAGGGAGTAGAGACAGATGTTGCCAGGATGGTGGCTTCATACGTACTGATGTCTTACTTTGTAAGATTTTTATAAATAATTAATAACTAGCAAAAGAGCCCCTGCGTTGCAACGGGAGAGAGAACATAACACACGCTCTTAACCCAACAACCATCACTCATGACCACAATAGGTCCATCTTCTTTATTTTTACGAGGCATCATATTTGTGTTTCCGCTTATCCTCCTTCTCACCCTCGCCGGCGATGGTCTAGGTGTTCACACAAAACAAAACAAAAACGTGTTTGAATATGGTTAATCCTAAGGCGTCTCCCCCCCCCCTCTCTCTCTCTCTCTCGCTATCTCTCACTCCCGCGATGAGAAATCTATTGTTTTCTCCTGTGACATTTTTCAGAGGTATGCATGTGTAGTTAGCGATGTTTTCTTTTCCCTATATGGTTATAGTGGGGTGTTTATTTGCAATCCGGATCGCCGCCGGTATGAAAAAAAATGGATCTTGCGCTATAAATTATAAGTTTACTTCCAAAACAATATTTTAAAAATATTTAAAGGTAAAATTAACAACATATTTAGATTCCACATATTTTTCTAATAAAATTTCATATATAATATGTTAAAATCGAAGTTACGGTTTAAAAGATACTGATAATTTAGAAAATCATTTGTTTGACTTAAATATATTCCAAAATAATATTTAAAATACTTAACAGGTAAAAATAATCTCATATTCATATTCTACATATTTTTCTAATCAAATTTCATATATAACATGTTTAAATCGGAGTTACGGTTTAAAAGATATGGATGATTTAAAAAATGCATTTGTTTGACTTAGATATGATCTGCGGATGAATTATCTAAAACATCAGGGGGGTTTTCGAAAAATGTAAAATAACGGTTCGGGTGTGACTTAAATCCGGACCGCGGGTTGATTTCATCAAAACACGGGGACTTTTCTAAAAAATGCCATGACGGACGACCGAAAACCAATTTGCTTTATTATTAGGTAAAGAAGTGGATGCATGCATCATCTAGATGCAGAGGCCGGGGTTTCCTCCTTTTCAAAAAAAACTTATATATAACATGTCACGCTTTCTTCTCTCTCATATAGGGCACACCTAAATTGATTGAAAAACAGAAGAAAAAAAACAGAAAGTGAACAACGTGCATGTGCGCATGTGCAACACTGACAAGTAACTTAGCTTTATAATCGTTCTTTAATTGCTCCAGTTGCCTGCCTCCTCTCAGGGTTGCTCTCCTTCCATAAAAACTGTCGGTCCATTCTTGCATGGCACTTTGGTCCCAAGTGACTTGTCGCACCATGTATGAGATATTGTGCAGACGAATATCGCTAAGGTAGCGGGTGGGCGACACTGCCACCATGGGCTTGGGAGGTGTCACGAATGTGCACATGTTAGGATTTAAGCAGTGGGTGTCTATACTTTCAGGTCCGAAACCTATCAGTATGGTATGATGTGACCTCCGCTCTTCGGTAACGATTTTTTCTAGGACACATATAGACTGCAACTCCGACAACCGTACTTTCTTTAAGGACTCCACTCGTGTGACATTGATAGGATGGTTGTACTAGTTTTCATCCAGTTTATGCCTATTGAGTACACAACTGTTTGTGGAATTCGTTAATGAAAAGCACAGGAAGTACAACCAAAAACTGAATAAAAGACTTACGTAGTCCGTTTAGTTGCTCGACATTCATACATATTTTGCCTTATCTATCTTCATGCTTCACTCATCATGTTTACTATTTCATGAATTGAGGAAAGGTTTCTCTCACAAGTTTGGTTTAGATCACACACTGTTGTTGTTGTGTGTTCGATCAGGTTCATGCGGTTATAATTGATCATATGTGTGTGTGATCAGGATCAGAATCCATTGAATATTTGCAAGCATACCTTCTGCTGAAACTTGAAAATGAAATTTAGCTAACTTTTAAATGTCCGTAGATGTATGGGTTCAACCAGGACCAAGTTGAATACCATCATAGTGGCCGAAATGGAAATGTTCATGGAGTTGGATTTGTAGCTGCCAGGAATCTGGATGCACAACATGGTTCTAAGAACTCGGCGGTCTCGCAACCTTGGCACTTGTCTGATTCATGCAGGAACGTGGACCTTTTAGCATACCGACCAAATTTTTCGGTCATATATCAGTGAAAAATTAGTTGCATTGTTCTTTTACCATATCTGAAAGAAGAAATGAATCAACCTTACTTCCAAAATTTGTTAATTTTGCACAGTTAATTAATGAATGTGCGGTGACAACTATATGTTTGTGTTAGCTATATATGCTGGGGTAATTCTTTCCATCATCTTCATTACCAATATTTCCTGCTAAAAAAATCAACATAAGGTAGCATATATAGTTTCCCCTTTATGTCTTATCTTAGACATGTAGGCTGGATTAATATAATACCCTTTATCAAAACCTAGCCGAGACATTGAAGATGCACACAACCAAAAAGAATTAAATAAAAAGGAAAATTAGAGCCAACACCATCGTCCATGGCTTAACTAATGCGGAAAAAAATCTTGTACGACCGGGTCGTACCCAGCCAAACAGGAGACCACGTCGAGCACATGACACCTGGCAGTCCTGAGTTCCAGGCCAACGCACGTTTACCAATAGCCCATGACGTGTTTCCATCTTCCTTGGTGCCGAGAAGCTTGGTGTGTGCAGACTGCTAGTATGCCAGCGAGCAGCATCGCCGAGGACGGCGAGTACAAGCAGCCGGGGAGTCGCCGCGAGCTGGCCGCCGACAAACGAGGCCGTTGCCGGCGGGGATACGAGGCCATGAGCATGAAAGATTGAGCCCAGCGTCGAGGAGCATGCCATGGCGGCGGTGCGCCGGTGCCGCGAGCTGGCCGACAACGAACGCATCTGTTGCCGACGGGGATGGATCACGCCGAGCAGAGGAATCGCGTCAGGCGTCGAGGTGCACGCCGGCGGCGATGTGGCGAGCAGTCAGAGCGGAGCACACCGGCGACATGAGTTGTGGGCGTTGGAGAAGTTGGGGATCGAGTCTGGGCTAGCCGGCTAGGGATTTGATAACGGAGAACGAGGACGATGAAGGTGTTGCTGCTTTGAGATTTGTATTGCCATGTGTCACGCACTCGACGTGGTCTCCCGTTTGGCTGGATATGACCCGGTCGTACAAGATTTTTTTTCCAACTAATGCGTTGAAAATGAAACAATCAATCGAGTAATGAAATACATGAAAGTTAAATAGTTACATGTATTCTGATGACAATGGAGAATAAATACTGAAATTACCTATACTAAAGACGTCCTCGCAATATTAAAACCAGTGAGAATATTTCGTAACTAATGAAGCAACAGTTTTTTTCTTAACTTGAAGCATGTTTTCATTTAATTGGGCTTGTCCAACGTGTGTGCAGTGAATAAACAAGAGACACACCTATTGAAACCGAGCAAGCACTCCAGATTTCACTGAACTAAATTTTGCCTTGCTTGAACGCACAAAGAGCGCAAACCGTCGTGCACTTCACTCAAAAAAGAACACATGTAATTTATCAATAGTTTCACGTCTTCTAGCTAACAACAGGTAATGTTTAGCCAGCCCGATTTAGGAGGCAATGTGTAGACGGGAAGAGTTTCCCTTATCACAAACCAAAGCCGCCTACGGTCAGAGAAAAAGCAAAGTAGTCATCCCCTGTCAACAAACCATATTATCTTTTCAAATTAACCCTTGCCAACAATCTTTTACAAAAAGGATTAACTATCGGATTCATAGAAATAGGAAAAGGTACATAATTGCAATGAGATTGAATTTGTTCCAATATTATTTTATTATAGCGAAAAAAATATCTTTCCAAGAGGCTGAGTCAAGCACAAAGTATGTTGTAAAAGAATCTATTTCTTTCGGCAAAACTCCCAATCTATTAACTCCAATCATTGCAGTACAACGAACACTACCGGATTCATAGACCATCTAGCGACGGCTACAAGCACAAGTTTTATTTATAAATCTTTCAAAATAAAGATGCCCTTAAAGTGAAGATTTGTTCATACGATGTCAGCCCCATCGAGTACTACTATTGATATTATTATATGTATCCCAAAGGATACAAAAGGTAGGTGCCTGAAGTAAGACAAGCGAGTTGTCTAGATTATTCGCTCTCGATTCTTGCTCCGAACAAATGATTGCACAGAGCCACGTGATCAATGTATAGTGACCAAGCAAGCAAGCACATGGTGCCATGACGGCCCTCCTTATCTCCCCGTCCCCTGACTTTATGGATACTAGATAAGAAGTACAGCTTGCCGCACCCCACCCCCACCAGCCATAGCCAGCCCGGTAAGGCATGATTATATTTTATAAGTTAAGAAAAACAAAAATGTCCAAAATACCAAAGTCTATTACATACCAGTAGTGTGTTTTCATAGGAAATGCAACATGATATACCAAAAGGATAAAGGTTCAATACATTATGCCAACAAACATCATGACTAATTATTACTCTACCATCCAGATGATGAGTCACAGGAATAAGAAGTGTATGAACAATATATCAGAGCTTATATGTGCACAGTAAGTCATGTTGATTACATACATGAAGCGAGTTTACATCACCGATACAACTCATTCAATCAGGACTATTGATTATGGAAGCACACAAGTCGAGTTTGTAAAGTGCCCAATTCACCTGCGGATAGGGGCAATCTCGGGCAAGCCCACATAGAACATTCCATCTACATGGTAGAGATCAGGTGCATAACGTAAGAATGCCTGATGGTGTCGGGGCTCGCCTCTATAACCCAACATACTTGACCCCCCTCCAACAGCCTCTTGAGTTCACCAATCTACAACAAGACCAGCCCCATAAGAGCACATAATCACACCAAATGGCAAGGTAAGTACTCCCTGGCAAGTACTGGACCAGAAAACTCTGACTGGAGCTACATGATATTAGATGCAACTTATCATCTCAACCATATGCGAATACTAATGGAAGATGCATTACTTATTAGGAACATGTAGAATGAGGTATCAAAAGAGCAAGTGGTATGTGAAGCAACATGATAAAAGAGGGCAAAGTGTTATAGCAGACCTTTTATTTTCAAAGATTTGATGAGCTGGTGACCATATAATTTTGATGGTGTGACCAACTGTGCATACCATGGTTTCATGCTTGGAATTCTCTAAGCATTAGAAGTGCGGTCAATATAAAATTGTAGAGCACTTGCAACCAAGAAAAACGTGCAAACACGATCCAAACAATATAAAAGTAAATCCGGACTCACTTATTTGAATATATCATTCACAAGAAATAGTATTGCTCGTCTTATGCAGGGTAAATTAGTACATAACAGTTTTTTTTCTTTCTAACGGATTTTTAGTTGAATATATCATTCTTACTATTTCAAAACCAAAATGTATGAAATAAAAACCTAAAACTCGACTGACTAAAACCACTCAGACATATGCTATCGCCAATTTGTGCATAAAGAAATATTCAAATCGCATGATAGATTCAGAGTACAAAGCACATATATAGATCGCTCAGATAGTAAGAGTGTAACTAAAGAAGTTTGATAATAATAATAATAATAATAATAATAATAATAATAATAATAATAATAATAATAATAATAATAATAATAATAATAATAATAATAATAATAACAACAACAATAATAACAACATAGGTATATGCCATCGTTCCATCATAAAAACATCCCTCGCTCTCTCTCCCTCAATGGGAAACTTGAAAAGTAAGTTACTATAAAGTAAGCTCACAGGGCAATTAGCCCCCAATGGCAAGCATAAACCCGCGCAAGTATACTATGCTATGAGAAATGCCTCATTCTTAAACTGGAAATATAAATATACTGCATTGTAAAAACATGTCTTCCTAAAACTGGAAATACAATCTTATCAATAGTCTAAGCAATATTGTTACTACTTCAAGAACCGGTTGGATCAGTTAGCTATACACTTCACTTAAGGTCAACTTGATTCTATCATAGACTAATTTTATATAATTTCAGAACAAGAGAATTAGAGGGAGTAGCAAAGGTCAGGTGCACATGGATCCACAACAGCATATCGCAAATCAACCAAAGTAATAAACATCATTACTTTGGATAACGGCCTTGTACTTTACCTAGCTTCCACAACCTAGCTGTAGAAGCTTAACAGATCTTGGAAGAGAGCAAGAGAAAAGAAACAGATGGGAATGTATATCTTACCTACCTCGGTCGAAGATCGACACGAAGGAGCGCTTGCCAGTCTTGTCCCTCGATAAATTTGATTGATTCAGGCGTGCCATGGCCGAGAGCGGCGGATCGAGTCGCCGTGATGTGGAAACAGGGACAGTAAAATATGATTTGTCGCTCTATATCCCTTCATGTTGCGCTTCTCCTGTAGATGCGCCAGGCCAAGTTAAAGCTCGGCGATCTTGGAAATAAAAGCATATATCTTCCTGATGATAGGATTGTCCGAAAACAGGAAAGGCAAACCGCATAATACCACAATCCAGCAAGAAAAAATTAGATACACGAGCAAACCGCTATATGCATATCAATGAGTAGGAGAATAATATGGCTATATGAGAACACTAAAAAGCACGGACACGCCAGGAATCGCCGAACTGCCGTCCTGATACGCTGGGATACGAGGATACGGCGGGATACGCGGATTTTGGAGTATCCCCGAAATTCGAATTAAAAAAAGAAAAAACGATTGGGATACGCTGGGATACGAGGGGACACGTTAGGGATACGGCCTGGCCCAAAAACACTCCCGGCCGAGCCACGGCCCAATATGTAACCCTATTTTGCAGGGTCTCCAGCGTGCCCTAGACATAAGTACGAGCTGCTCCATGCCTCCAAGATCAAACTAAAGGAGCCGCCACCTTCTGGATCGAAGTTGCCACCACCTGGACTCGCCGCCGCCGCCGCCGGTGACTCCTGGATTCGACGGCGACTCCTCCATCCAGCACCAGCACCAGCAGTCTCTCCTCGCCTCCTCAGCTCCTCGCAGTTGTAGGTAACCCAGCAGCTTCTCCATTCTTCAACCTCTTCCTCTTTTATTCTTCAGATTCAGATTTTGTTCCATTATTAAGGGATTAAGGTACTGGGTCTGGATGCTTGCTAGCTTGTTGTTGCTGCTACCTCTCAGCTTGTGCTGCTGCTGTTTGTTATGCTGCTTCATTTGTGCTGCTGCTCGCTTGTGCTGATGCTGCTGCTGCTAGCCTGCTAGTGCTACTGCCAACTTCTGAATTTAACAGCTTGTGTTGTTGCACACTTGCTAGTGTTCATTGTTTTTGTTGTTCAAGTGTTCAACTGTTCATTGTCCTGCTAGTGCTAGTGCTCATTGTTGTGATGTGCTCGTACTTGTTGATAGGTAGCAACTAGCAAGTGGCATGGCATCTGGGAGCGCCACAGCTGGTAGCCAATCGTCCGTGGGTGAGAGTGAAGGCCGTCTTGGTCCTGGTGCTGTAGATCCAAGGTATCCTCTATGGGCTTATGTGCAGAAGCTTGTACCAGAAGAAGCAAATGGTGATGGTGCAGCTGTTGCCTCTGGTAGCCGTGGAGGAAACGCCAAGTTCCGCTGCAATTTCTGCAAGAAAATTTACCCAGGCAGCTATTCAAGAGTGAAGCCTCATCTTCTTCAGATAACAAAGAAAGATGTAGCTACATGTGACAAAATACCACATGCTGCCTTTGAGCAACTTTGCAAGGAAGATAGAGCAGCTGCTCAACTCCTTCAAAATGGTCCAACCAGGCATACAATTCCTTTACCCCCCCTATGATGCATCTACTCCAACAAGAAAACGAAAGCAAACAGCTATTGCAGAGAGTTTTAATGCTGAAGTTCGGCAACAAGCTGATGCTCATATTGCTAGGATGTTTTACACTGTAGGTGTGCATTCTTTTCTTGTCAAACATGGATAGATTTATCATTTATGTGTTGCTGATTTGTTGAATGATGAGTTGCTACCTTGGTGGTTTGTGTTTGTAGGGCTTCCATTCAATCTTGCAAGGAACCCTGACTTTAGGGCAGCCATGACCTTCCTTGCAAACAACAACTTGGGTGGGTATGTGCCTCCAGGATATAATTCATTGAGGACAACTCTTCTTGATCAAGAGAAGAAGCATATTCAGAGGAGCCTAGAGCCTATTAAATCAACATGGCCTTACAAAGGACTGACCATTGCGACGGATGGGTGGTCTGATCCTCAAAGGCGGCCCATTCTAAACTTCATGGCTGTGACAGAAGGTGGTCCAATGTTCCTAAAAGCAATTGACACCGAGGGAGAGGTAAAATCTTTGTACCTACATAATTTACTTTGTCTTTTGTTCCTTTTAGTTGCATATATTGCTTGCTGACTTGTCTTCATTGCTAGATAAAAACCAAGGAATAAATCTTTGAGAAGCTAAAGGAAGTGATCGAGGAAGTTGGAGTTGAGTGTGTGGTTCAAGTGGTGACCGACAATGCTGCAAACTGCAAAGCTGCTGGGTTGATGGTTGAAGCAAAGTACAAGAACATATTCTGGACTCCTTGCATAGTGCACTCTCAATCTTGCATTGAAGAACATATGTGATCCGAAGAACAACGAGGGAGACAATTTCCATCTTTGGTTCATCAAAGAGGTGGCTGAGGAAGCTTCTTTTATCAAGAACTCTGTCATGACTCATAGCATGAGGTTGTCGATGTTCAACGAGTTCAGCAAGCTCAAATTTCTTCAAATTGCAGAAACTAGATTCGCAAGTGTTGTGATCATGCTCAAGAGGCTTCTGTTGATAAAGGATGCACTTGTTCAAATGGTTGTTCATCCTAATTGGGCTGCTTATAGGGAGGATGATACGGCTAAAGCTCAAAGGGTTAAGGAGCTTGTTCTCAATGATATTTGGTGGGACAGAATTGAATATGTCGTTTCTTTCACCGAGCCTATTTATGCAATGATAAGGTTGGCTGACACGGACAAGCCATGTCTCCATTTGATCTATGAAATGTGGGATTCCATGATAGAGAAGGTAAATGATTAGTTGCTTCAAGCCTTCAAGCATCTTTCAAGTTTTCATTTGTGGAGCATGCTGTTTTCATTTGTGGAGCATGCTGATTTTATTTGTTGCTTCTTTCATAGGTCAAAATGCCCATCTATAGGTTTGAAGGAAAGGAGGAAGGTGACGAGTGTATCTTGTATGACATTATTAAAGAGCTCCTTGTTTCCCGATGGACCAAGAGCAATACCCCTTTACATTGTCTTGCTCACTCACTAAACCCAAGGTATAATATATTAATCTTCATTGTTTCTCATTCAAATTTTTTAACTTGAACATGCTTGCTGATTTTATTTACTTCATATTATAGGTACTATAGTCCATCTTGGATTAATGAAGTCCCTGGCCGTATAAGCCCCAATGATGACCATGAAGTTACAGAAATGAGAAACAAGTGCTTTCGGAAGTTCTATCCAGATCAAGAGGATTTCAAAACTATCAAGAAGGAATTTGCCGATTTTGCTCTTTTCATGAATGCCTTTGAAAATCCAGATTCTATTGAAGATAGAGCTGATTTTGAACCTAAACAATGGTGGGGCACTCATGGAGTCAGCACAAGGCTACTAAAAAATTTGGCATTGAAGGTACTTGGGCAGCCTACATAATCTCCTCTTGCTGTGAAAGGAATTGGAGCACATATGGTTTCATCCACAGTTCTGGAAGAAACAAGCTAACACCTGCTAGAGCTTCCGATTTGGTGCACACACAACAACCATCGCCTTCTTTCAAGGAATTCTCAAGCATATCAAACTGGGCCAAGCTGAATGTGGGATGTTGGGGGTGATGGAGTTGAGTCTTTTTCTGGTGTTGGCATGCTTGAAGCTGCAGATCTTTCACTTGATGAACCAGAATTGGAGGAGGAAATCATTGGTTCTCTCACTTGAGTCTGCTGCCATTCGCTCCTTCAGCCATGAGAGAATGAGACTATCAGTCATTCTCTCCATTTATGTTTGTAGTTGTTATGTAATCGACTTATGAACTACCTATTTGCCATTTGAACTTTATGTGTATGAGACTATGTGGCCATCTGAGCCTTGCTATTTGTCATTTTCTTAGACTCTTGGTGGACTATGTGAGCTTGTCAATTTGCGATGGTTTGGTTTGTATTTAAAATATGGTGTTGAGAACTTGAGATTGCCAAACCATTCTGCAATTGGGAGCCAAATGGCATTGCAAATTGGGTAAGCACTAAGCAAAGCAAACATCTTTTTTACTGTTTTCCATGTGTTCTTATTGTGGGACAGAATATATCTTCTAATCTTCTTTACAATTTGTGTTTGATGTGTTTTGCAAGATGCAACTTGAAATGAGATGGGGGGACGAGGATCGATCAAGCACTTGATAATAGAGACACCAAATGGGGCAGTACTCTAGTCTATTCTTTATTTTGATCTATTTCTCTTTAATTTTCTGTCTTAACTCTATATTACATGGCATATTTTTATTTTATTTTATATATACTTGCCGTATCCCCGAGTGGCTGTTTTTGGAAAATGTTGTATCCCGTATCACCGTATCCCCGTCTTTCCGTCCCCGTGTCCGTGCTTTTTAGTGAGAACATAGAGATTTCCATGAACACTACTAGGAAAAGGCCTACTAATGGCGCACCAGTTTTGCCTACTAATGGCGCACTACCGGTGCGCCATTAGTAGCACGCCATTAGAATATTTTACTAATGGCGCACCACTGGTGCGCCATTAGTATCTGGTATACTAATGGCGCACCTGGCAGTGCCCCATTAGTATGTAACTCCATGCGCCATTAGTATGCCTCCCGGGGGGCCATATGTAACCATGTGCTTTGTCACACTAATGGCGCACTCTGCCTTGATGCGCCATTAGTATCCTTTGGCATACTAATGGCACACTCTGCCTTGATGCGCCATTAGTATGAATATTTGGGTTTTTTTTGCTTTTCTGATTTTTGCACAGGTTACAAAATATATTATTGGACAGAATATAAACAGCAGCACACAGCAACATCAGATTCATCGAATACAATAGAAGATTAGTCTCCAAATACAATTCATCATATTAGTCTCCGAATTCAAAAGACCGAACAAAGATAAAACACTACAAGTCTCAAGACCGCCAGTATCGAGTTTGTCTTCACATTACAAGTCGATATCGATCATCTAAACTACCATCACATAAAAGAGAGTTGTGGTCATCACGATGAGCATCATCGCGATCAAACTGGTCCTCATCCGGTTCCTCCAACGCCCTCCTCTCTCCGCTAGATAGCGGGCATATCTAGATCCGCCTCCGCCCTAGTGGTGTACCTTTGTAACTGTTATCGCTGAAACGGTGAACCTGTATCCGACACTCCACCCAGTCGTCGAGACTCGGGAACCTTACCCTTGTACACTACATACGACGGCATCTCTATGCACAAGCCAAACAATGACAATACATAAGCAATATGTAAGTATGCAACAAAAGGATCGAAAGAGAAAAGCAAGACATTAATAGCACGATTCATGGTCCTACTAATAAATAGCATCGATTACATCTAAGTTGAACGACTGTCCAAACCAAAGAGACATACGAATTCATTAAAGTTTAATTACAACATGAGCTAATCAATGTTTCAGAACTACACATCACTACTTTCGACTCGACTCATCGGGTAGGAGCGTGGATGAAGCCGCCGTCTGTCGTGATGGTCATGAAATCGCGGTCGTTGTCACCCTGCATTTGTAGCGTTTCATCTATCTCACTGTTGGATGGTTGATATCTAAAGAAGAACTGCCCCGAGGTATGAAGGACATCTTGATGGATGATGTCCGCAAACTCCGACTGGATGCAAAAGAATTCTTGTCTGAGGTCCGCGTCCTGGACTGCCGACAAGCTCGCGGCCCAATCTTTGAGATTATCTGGTAGCAGAAGTTGATGATGGTCCTTAAGATCGCCCGCATGTGATGGAGGGCGAGTAGGCATCCTTCGACTGCCAGGCGGCTGCTTGACACAGCAGAACTTCGTATTGTGTGAGAACATGTGCTTGCCGTACTTACGAACTGCCCTGGTGAAGGTGCCTCCAGATTTGGCGTAGCCGGGGAGAACATCATCAAGAACTTTCTTGACATTTGTGTAGTCTATCTTGGAGTTACGGTTCGGGTCGAAATACGTGGCCATGGAATATTTCGGGCTTAAGAGGATGAGTGTGCAATGTGTCACTGCACGAACACGGAATGTTAGAAAAAAAAGAACAATCAAAATCTAAGAAATCATATGTTACAGGGCGGTTAAGGGATGACTTACTCGGGAAAGTAAGCCACAAGGAAGTTATCCTTATCTGGGTTTGCCAGAATGACGCCTTCGAGGTGTGAACTCGCAACTTGGCGGTCCCCAGCGCTGTTCAAGTGCTTGGCACGCATGTAGAAGGGGTCGACTATCACGATGTCCGGGGTCTTGTCTCTAATGATCCGCATCTCCATACTCAGCGAAAACAGCCGAACGAAGGTGTAGTGCAGCGGATGAAGGTTAAACATAGCAAAGATGTCATCAAACCGCAGGACGATCGTACCCCCGATGTCGCCATCCGCAAAGCCCTTGCCCTCTGGCACCTTGGCCACGAAAACCGGGTATGCCACATCATTCTCTCTCAGACGCCGCTTCTCCAAAGAAAGAACATTGTCGTGCAGACTCCGCATAGCAACGGTTGCAGCATTCAGCATATTTGGCGGTAGCATCGCCCTACCCGCCACATGCACCCTCCTCGAGATATCCTTAGGTGAAGGTGGCCCGTCCTGAGCACGGATCGAACTCGGTGCCGGCTGGCTCGCACCGGCGCCCTTGTTAGTCTTTCGCTTCCGTCCCTTCTTCTTGATCTCCTGTAATGGGACCGAGTTCTGCTCACAGACCGCTTTCTTGAGCGTGTTGGGGCTGATATTATTTCGCACCTCAGCTATCTGAGGCTCGGTGAAGGCGGGAGCTGGAGGCGTCTCCTGAGAACTGAACGCCAGAGACGCCTATTGCAATTGGATTTCTCCGTCGTACCAGCTAGAATGCGGTCGTCTTGGTTGGGTTCTTGAGAAAGAGGCCCGCAGAACTCGTCAGCGTACCCATGTTCGGCAAAGTACTTATCGACTTTGGTAAATATACCATCGTCGTTGTCGTCGTCGTCCGGATCCTGTGCCATAGGGCTGTCCGGATCCTGTGCCATAGGGATGTCCGGCAGGTCCGGTAGCGTTGCGGCATTCTTGCCATGGCATGGCACCGGCACGACTGGCGGTCTTGTCTGTGGGGTGGTGTCCCCCGCCCCCAAACGAATCTGGCTCTTCGGCCAAAGCAGCGGCCAGTTTACGCAGGCGCTGAGGGTCATCTCATCTTCTTCGTCGGCCCCAGCGGGTCGAACCGGAGGTAACAGCTCGTCGCAGCCTGGCAGCACCCGAACCACTTCAACCCTATACACTGTGGGTGGCATCGGATTACCGTGGAACATGCGGTTGCCCGGTTGAACGATTCTGCCCTTGGCGACATCGACCAACTCGGCGCCCACGAAGTGCAGAAGAGTGCAAGGAACGTCGGCTTTGCCCTGCGAAAACATGTACAGGGCGTTAGGGATGCCCAGTCAAAGGCAAGGAGATGAAGTCATCGGCCGAGAGGCTTAGTTACCGTGATGCCGTCGAGCTCGGCTAATGTCGAGGCACCGCCAACGGCGGGCGTGCAACTGACGGAGGGGGAGCTTGCTGGCAAGGTGTCGGCCGGCGTACACCCGGGTGCATTAAGCTCCAATGCTCGTGCCGGCGCCGGATACACGAATACCGCCTCCGCCGGAGACACCAATGGCGCCGCCACAGGAGACACCAATGGCGCCGCCTGCGCGCTGTGCGAGTTGCTGGCCGTGAAGCTGGGAACCGGGGGAGGCCCCTGTTGGCCACCCGCAATCCACATCGTCAGCCCATGAATCAACGTAGGCACCATGGCGTTGAGCTTCGTTCCCAGTTGTTGTTCTACTTGCTCCTGGACAAGCTCCGGAATCCGCGCCACTTGTGCCTTGAGTGCTTCAACCTCGCGCGTCTGGCTTTCCGAGCTGGCCTTTTTCTCCTTCCGCACACCAGCGGTATAGTATGACCCCCATTTTGTGGACAAGCCTTGCCGGCCACACGACCAGCTGACGTCGGCTTAGTGAGCTTATCCTTGCTTTTCATTATGTTCAACGCCCTATTTAAAGGGCTGTCGAAAGGGGAGCTCTGAGACGACCCCGCGCTACTGCTTTCAGTTTCCTGCGAAATGAACGTGAACCATTTAGAAATATTGGGGATTAATTAGAGTGCAACCATATGGAGCTAATTACGCGGGGGTGTAATCCTTACCAGAACAAGCTCAAGCGCCCTGGTCTTCGGATCCGTGGTAAGCTCCTTTGTTATCGGGTCCTCCTTGTACCGGGCCCTGACATAGTTCCTGGTCTGCTTGTTACCGCTGTATTTCTCGAAGTGGGGCGGTAGGCCTTGCTCGGCACGCTCCGCGTCCTCCTTGTCCCATATAGGCTCCGCCACTCTGTAACCGCCGGGACCGAGTTTGTGTTCCCCTATTCCCACATTTCTTTCCCCCACTGACTTGATTCGGAGGTTGCACTGGTCGAGCACTTGATCTTGAACTCCTTGTACTCATCTTCGCTCATCAAAGGATATTTCGCCTTGATCTTCTCATAACTATCACCTTTATCAATCATTTTCTTCACCGGGCTTCTCCAAGTAGACAGGGCCGTGCTCATCTTCGTGAGGGCGGCACTGTTCACTTTATTCCCCGAGAGGTGTGTTTTCAAATTCGCGGGAACTTGTATCGTTCGTGCAGCTTCGTGAAGAGGAGGTTTGCAAATTCCTCGGTCCTTATGCCTAAGGTTCTCGGTGTTGATCGAGACGATGCTCGGAGAATGCACCCGAGCTGAACCGAGTACCCTTGACTATATGCTTGGGCTCGTTGGATTCCGTGAGGAGTCCACTTGAGTGAATTCCTCCTTGACGGTGCGGAGCGCATTGGACGCCGGTCCTTCCTTTGCTTCTTCGATTGGCTGCCATCGTGTGTGCGCCGCCATCATCGATGGTGACATCCTCGGCGGCACCATCGGTGGTGTCATCCCCGACGCCACTAGGGGTTGTGTAATCAGGATCGGTGTCTTCAGGCGTCCTCATAGCGGTGAGGTTGTTCCTCCATCTCTGGGACAGCTCCCAGAATTGCTTGCCGCTCAACCACCGGCCTCATCGTTGTGGGCCATGTTTCGCTCTAAATAGGAAAAAAGTTTGGTCAAAAAGTTGGTTATTGTCAATGAAGAAGATCATGGTCTCATCATTTAGGGTTTGTCGACACCGAGGCACCCTAAAAGCCTAAGCTTTCATCATTTAGGGTTTGTCGATGCCGAGGCACCCTAAAAGCCTAAGCGTACATCATTTAGGTTCTCATCGACACCGAGGCATCCGGGGCAGCCAAGTTAAGTTTTCATCATTTAGGGTTTATCGATGCCGAGGCACCCTAGGTTGGGCCTAATCACTTGGCACTAATCACTTGGCTCTATTGCCACCTATGTTGGGTTTATCATCTAGGGTTTATCGATGCTAAGGAGAATTCTAAGTTGGGCCTAATCACTTGGCTCTATTGCCACCTATGGTTTAATGCAGCAAGAATCGCAGGCAGTTGATCCTACTTAACTAAGTACTAAGATACCCGGCCCATGCATTAGTCGTAAGTACCCCATATGTCCTATTTTAGCAAAGTCATGCTAAAATTCACGGAAAATTTTAGCATGACCTTTGCTGAAAATAGGACATATGGAGTACCCGAATTTGCCGGAACGGAAGTTAATCGACATTCCGGCAAACTCAAGGGCCTCTCGAGGTACCTGCAAATTCATCACGACACAATGGTCGGAGACAAAACCCAGCAAACTAGCAAGATGATCATCATCTTTGCAAGACAAGATAGCTCAAGTTTTTGACAGTAGCCTCTGAAGAAAACAGCATTGCAACATTCAAGTTCACAGGATAAAAAAATCATCCACATTCACCAACCCACATGATGTTAAAACCCACATGAGCTGTAAACAGACTTAAAAAACCCACATGATGTTATAACTGTATACACTGAACATGATGATACCAAATGGGAAGGAAAATTGTATCACTCTAGATTAGTGTAGAGTTTGGTCAAAAAGTTGGTTATTGTCAATGAAGAAGATCATGGTCTCATCATTTAGGGTTTGTCGACACCGAGGCACCCTAAAAGCCTAAGCTTTCATCATTTAGGGTTTGTCGACGCCGAGGCACCCTAAAAGCCTAAGCGTACATCATTTAGGTTCTCATCGACACCGAGGCATCCGGGGCAGCCAAGTTAAGTTTTCATCATTTAGGGTTTATCGATGCCGAGGCACCCTAGGTTGGGCCTAATCACTTGGCACTAATCACTTGGCTCTATTGCCACCTATGTTGGGTTTATCATCTAGGGTTTATCGATGCTAAGGAGAATTCTAAGTTGGGCCTAATCACTTGGCTCTATTGCCACCTATGGTTTAATGCAGCAAGAATCGCAGGCAGTTGATCCTACTTAACTAAGTACTAAGATACCCTGCCCATGCATTAGTCATAAGTACCCCATATGTCCTATTTTAGCAAAGTCATGCTAAAATTCACGGAAAATTTTAGCATGACCTTTGTTGAAAATAGGACATATGGAGTATACCAATTTGCCGGAACGGAAGTTAATCGACATTCCGGCAAACTCAAGGGCCTCTCGAGGTACCTGCAAATTCATCACGACACAATGGTCGGAGACAAAACCCAGCAAACTAGCAAGATGATCATCATCTTTGCAAGACAGTAGCTCAAGTTTTTGACAGTAGCCTCTGAAGAAAACAGCATTGCAACATTCAAGTTCACAGGATAAAAAAATCATCCACATTCACCAACCCACATGATGTTAAAACCCACATGAGCTGTAAACAGACTTAAAAAACCCACATGATGTTATAACTGTATACACTGAACATGATGATACCAAATGGGAAGGAAAATTGTATCACTCTAGATTAGTGTAGAGTTTGGTCAAAAAGTTGGTTATTGTCAATGAAGAAGATCATGGTCTCATCATTTAGGGTTTGTCGACACCGAGGCACCCTAAAAGCCTAAGCTTTCATCATTTAGGGTTTGTCGACGCCGAGGCACCCTAAAAGCCTAAGCGTACATCATTTAGGTTCTCATCGACACCGAGGCATCCGGGGCAGCCAAGTTAAGTTTTCATCATTTAGGGTTTATCGATGCCGAGGCACCCTAGGTTGGGCCTAATCACTTGGCACTAATCACTTGGCTCTATTGCCACCTATGTTGGGTTTATCATCTAGGGTTTATCGATGCTAAGGAGAATTCTAAGTTGGGCCTAATCACTTGGCTCTATTGCCACCTATGGTTTAATGCAGCAAGAATCGCAGGGCAGTTGATCCTACTTAACTAAGTACTAAGATACCCCGGCCCATGCATTAGTCGCAAGTACCCCATATGTCCTATTTTTAGCAAAGTCATGCTAAAATTCACGAAAAATTTTAGCATGACCTTTGTTGAAAATAGGACATATGGAGTACCCGAATTTGCCGGAACGGAAGTTAATCGACATTCCGGCAAACTCAAGGGCCTCTCGAGGTACCTGCAAATTCATCACGACACAATGGTCGGAGACAAAACCCAGCAAACTAGCAAGATGATCATCATCTTTGCAAGACAGTAGCTCAAGTTTTTGACATTAGCCTCTGAAGAAAACAGCATTGCAACATTCAAGTTCACAGGATAAAAAAATCATCCACATTCACCAACCCACATGATGTTAAAACCCACATGAGCTGTAAACAGACTTAAAAAACCCACATGATGTTATAACTGTATACACTGAACATGATGATACCAAATGGGAAGGAAAATTGTATCACTCTAGATTAGTGTAGAGTTTGGTCAAAAAGTTGGTTATTGTCAATGAAGAAGATCATGGTCTCATCATTTAGGGTTTGTCGACACCGAGGCACCCTAAAAGCCTAAGCTTTCATCATTTAGGGTTTGTCGACGCCGAGGCACCCTAAAAGCCTAAGCGTGCATCATTTAGGTTCTCATCGACACCGAGGCATCCGGGCAGCCAAGTTAAGTTTTCATCATTTAGGGTTTATCGATGCGAGGCACCCTAGGTTGGGCCTAATCACTTGGCACTAATCACTTGGCTCTATTGCCACCTATGTTGGGTTTATCATCTAGGGTTTATCGATGCTAAGGAGAATTCTAAGTTGGGCCTAATCACTTGGCTCTATTGCCACCTATGGTTTAATGCAGCAAGAATCGCAGGCAGTTGATCCTACTTAACTAAGTACTAAGATACCTGCCCATGCATTAGTCATAAGTACCCCATATGTCCTATTTTAGCAAAGTCATGCTAAAATTCACGGAAAATTTTAGCATGACCTTTGCTGAAAATAGGACATATGGAGTACCAATTTGCGGAACGGAAGTTAATCGACATTCCGCAAACTCAAGGGCCTCTCGAGGTACCTGCAAATTCATCACGACACAATGGTCGGAGACAAAACCCAGCAAACTAGCAAGATGATCATCATCTTTGCAAGACAGTAGCTCAAGTTTTTGACAGTAGCCTCTGAAGAAAACAGCATTGCAACATTCAAGTTCACAGGATAAAAAAATCATCCACATTCACCAACCCACATGATGTTAAAACCCACATGAGCTGTAAACAGACTTAAAAAACCCACATGATATTATAACTGTATACACTGAACATGATGATACCAAATGGGAAGGAAAATTGTATCACTCTAGATTAGTGTAGAGTTTGGTCAAAAAGTTGGTTATTGTCAATGAAGAAGATCATGGTCTCATCATTTAGGGTTTGTCGACACCGAGGCACCCTAAAAGCCTAAGCTTTCATCATTTAGGGTTTGTCGACGCCGAGGCACCCTAAAAGCCTAAGCGTACATCATTTAGGTTCTCATCGACACCGAGGCATCCGGGGCAGCCAAGTTAAGTTTTCATCATTTAGGGTTTATCGATGCCGAGGCACCCTAGGTTGGGCCTAATCACTTGGCACTAATCACTTGGCTCTATTGCCACCTATGTTGGGTTTATCATCTAGGGTTTATCGATGCTAAGGAGAATTCTAAGTTGGGCCTAATCACTTGGCTCTATTGCCACCTATGGTTTAATGCAGCAAGAATCGCAGGGCAGTTGATCCTACTTAACTAAGTACTAAGATACCCGGCCCATGCATTAGTCATAAGTACCCCATATGTCCTATTTTTAGCAAAGTCATGCTAAAATTCACGGAAAATTTTAGCATGACCTTTGCTGAAAATAGGACATATGGAGTACCCGAATTTGCCGGAACGGAAGTTAATCGACATTCCGGCAAACTCAAGGGCCTCTCGAGGTACCTGCAAATTCATCACGACACAATGGTCGGAGACAAAACCCAGCAAACTAGCAAGATGATCATCATCTTTGCAAGACAGTAGCTCAAGTTTTTGACAGTAGCCTCTGAAGAAAACAGCATTGCAACATTCAAGTTCACAGGATAAAAAAATCATCCACATTCACCAACCCACATGATGTTAAAACCCACATGAGCTGTAAACAGACTTAAAAAACCCACATGATATTATAACTGTATACACTGAACATGATGATACCAAATGGGAAGGAAAATTGTATCACTCTAGATTAGTGTAGAGTTTGGTCAAAAAGTTGGTTATTGTCAATGAAGAAGATCATGGTCTCATCATTTAGGGTTTGTCGACACCGAGGCACCCTAAAAGCCTAAGCTTTCATCATTTAGGGTTTGTCGACGCCGAGGCACCCTAAAAGCCTAAGCGTACATCATTTAGGTTCTCATCGACACCGAGGCATCCGGGCAGCCAAGTTAAGTTTTCATCATTTAGGGTTTATCGATGCCGAGGCACCCTAGGTTGGGCCTAATCACTTGGCACTAATCACTTGGCTCTATTGCCACCTATGTTGGGTTTATCATCTAGGGTTTATCGATGCTAAGGAGAATTCTAAGTTGGGCCTAATCACTTGGCTCTATTGCCACCTATGGTTTAATGCAGCAAGAATCGCAGGCAGTTGATCCTACTTAACTAAGTACTAAGATACCCGGCCCATGCATTAGTCATAAGTACCCCATATGTCCTATTTTTAGCAAAGTCATGCTAAAATTCACGGAAAATTTTAGCATGACCTTTGCTGAAAATAGGACATATAAGTACCAATTTGCGGAACGGAAGTTAATCGACATTCCGCAAACTCAAGGGCCTCTCGAGGTACCTGCAAATTCATCACGACACAATGGTCGGAGACAAAACCCAGCAAACTAGCAAGATGATCATCATCTTTGCAAGACAGTAGCTCAAGTTTTTGACAATAGCCTCTGAAGAAAACAGCATTGCAACATTCAAGTTCACAGGATAAAAAAATCATCCACATTCACCAACCCACATGATGTTAAAACCCACATGAGCTGTAAACAGACTTAAAAAACCCACATGATGTTATAACTGTATACACTGAACATGATGATACCAGATGGGAAGGAAAATTGTATCACTCTAGATTAGTGTAGAGTTTGGTCAAAAAGTTGGTTATTGTCAATGAAGAAGATCATGGTCTCATCATTTAGGGTTTGTCGACACCGAGGCACCCTAAAAGCCTAAGCGTACATCATTTAGGTTCTCATCGACACCGAGGCATCCGGGGCAGCCAAGTTAAGTTTTCATCATTTAGGGTTTATCGATGCCGAGGCACCCTAGGTTGGGCCTAATCACTTGGCACTAATCACTTGGCTCTATTGCCACCTATGTTGGGTTTATCATCTAGGGTTTATCGATGCTAAGGAGAATTCTAAGTTGGGCCTAATCACTTGGCTCTATTGCCACCTATGGTTTAATGCAGCAAGAATCGCAGGGCAGTTGATCCTACTTAACTAAGTACTAAGATACCCCGGCCCATGCATTAGTCGCAAGTACCCCATATGTCCTATTTTTAGCAAAGTCATGCTAAAATTCACGGAAAATTTTAGCATGACCTTTGCTGAAAATAGGACATATGGAGTACCGAATTTGTCAAACGGAAGTTAATCGACATTCCGGCAAACTCAAGGGCCTCTCGAGGTACCTGCAAATTCATCACGACACAATGGTCGGAGACAAAACCCAGCAAACTAGCAAGATGATCATCATCTTTGCAAGACAGTAGCTCAAGTTTTTGACAGTAGCCTCTGAAGAAAACAGCATTGCAACATTCAAGTTCACAGGATAAAAAAATCATCCACATTCACCAACCCACATGATGTTAAAACCCACATGAGCTGTAAACAGACTTAAAAAACCCACATGATGTTATAACTGTATACACTGAACATGATGATACCAAATGGGAAGGAAAATTGTATCACTCTAGATTAGTGTAGAGTTTGGTCAAAAAGTTGGTTATTGTCAATGAAGAAGATCATGGTCTCATCATTTAGGGTTTGTCGACACCGAGGCACCCTAAAAGCCTAAGCTTTCATCATTTAGGGTTTGTCGACGCCGAGGCACCCTAAAAGCCTAAGCGTACATCATTTAGGTTCTCATCGACACCGAGGCATCCGGGGCAGCCAAGTTAAGTTTTCATCATTTAGGGTTTATCGATGCCGAGGCACCCTAGGTTGGGCCTAATCACTTGGCACTAATCACTTGGCTCTATTGCCACCTATGTTGGGTTTATCATCTAGGGTTTATCGATGCTAAGGAGAATTCTAAGTTGGGCCTAATCACTTGGCTCTATTGCCACCTATGGTTTAATGCAGCAAGAATCGCAGGCAGTTGATCCTACTTAACTAAGTACTAAGATACCTGGCCCATGCATTAGTCGTAAGTACCCCATATGTCCTATTTTAGCAAAGTCATGCTAAAATTCACGGAAAATTTTAGCATGACCTTTGCTGAAAATAGGACATATGGAATACCAATTTGCCGGAACGGAAGTTAATCGACATTCCGCAAACTCAAGGGCCTCTCGAGGTACCTGCAAATTCATCACGACACAATGGTCGGAGACAAAACCCAGCAAACTAGCAAGATGATCATCATCTTTGCAAGACAAGATAGCTCAAGTTTTGACAGTAGCCTCTCAAGAAAACAGCATTGCAACATTCAAGTTCACAGGATAAAAAATCATCCACATTCACCAACCCACATGATGTTAAAACCCACATGAGCTGTAAAGCAGACTTAAAAACCCACATGATGTTATAACTGTATACCTTTGAACATGATGATACCAAATGGGAAGGAAAATTGTATCACTCTAGATTAGTGTAGCCACTATCTAACAAAACCAGAATGTTAACAAAATTACACCATGATGATACCAAATTCTTCTAGCAGTACAATGAGTTCACAGGATAAAAAGTCTTCCACATTCACCAACCCAAACTGGTGGAGATCAGACAAACCAGAACCTCCAGGTTGCATAACAGCAGCAACAACAGGTTTATTCTTCTTCTTCATAAACATTAATTGGTGTGGGTCACTCTATCTGCCCTCTAATGACTCACTCAACTTAACAGGACAGCCCACAAGCATTGTTTTGATTCCAACAGCTGCTGTAAAATACATCCAGCAAAGGTACTCTAAAATCAGAAATACTACCCCCCAAATCTTTAGCTCAATTCTGAAAATACATGGTCTTCTAGTTACAATACTACGCCCCAACAGTCAAAATTTCAAACCACACACTTACTTTCAACTATAAACAAAACTGACTTGCTGTTAATGAACAGTGGCTAAAGATATATAAAACTCCATTGCAAATGTGCCATGTCAATAAAACAACTCATGGAAGTGAACTACTAGCAGGCTCAAAAGTCAAGTAAACTGAAGATTATGACAGCTTGCAAACACAGGACCATGTCATTATCATGGCAGTCCACTATATATTTTTATGACAAAATACATCATTATCAGGGCTCATTATGGCCATTTTCTTACATGATGCTAACTGTACCTAAATGAACATATTTCTCACCTTGGAGGTGTTGTTGCTGCTGCACTGTCTGAACTTCAATTCCTTTACCTCCTTGGAAACCTGAAATATGCAGATGTATATGATGATTCTAAGAAAAGGGAAAAGGTGTATCAAGAACAGATTCACATGTGTGGCTGTTAGCCATTACAAACTTAAATTTATCTATTTCTGTATCTCACAAACTATCATAAATGAATAATAGTACACTTAGGAGCTCACTGAAAAGCAATGACATTTTCATGATCTAGTTTAGCAGCAGGTTGCAAATACTTAACTGTCTAGAACATCACAGCATGCACAATAATAAGAATAATGTAAACATTTGTCTTAGTTATAAGCATAGTATACTTCTTATAAACTGAAAGTGGAACTACTCACAATGAAGAAGTATTAGCAGATAGTTTGTCAACTCATGAAATAACATTTTTTTTCAGCACAAAATGGATGCCATTTTATAACATTGCATAGCATTAGTCACACAGAGCTGAGCCTTTCACCACTATATAATATTGCCATATAAAATTACAAATTTATGTAACCTGGATTTTTTTTGTATGAAACCTAGTCAATGTGACAATATATAAACTACTGATCTACTAGTTATCAAGTTGAGAAATTGACCGCATATAAGCAAAAGCAATATCAGACTTGACTAGAGATACTTGTAAAGTTGTAAGTTATATCTTACCAGTGTGCTAACGGAAACTGTACTAATTAGGGTTCTTATTATGTTCTGGTATATAAATTCTTCTCAATTACTTAGGAAAATTACTGGATGTCTTACAAATTACAGAGGAGTTAATAATTTCAGTTTCATAAGAAAAATTCATCAATACTATGCATCATCTTCCTACTATGCATCATCTTCCTACTATACTTGCTACTCATCTTGTAACCAAACAACAGCAAAAACAGTTGAAGAGAGGCTCACGAGAGGACACTCAAATTTGCTAACCCTAGAACACGGGGGAAGAGGGCTGTGGTACTTGCGGGAGGTAGCCTAGGGGGGAGGAGGGGAAGGGGGGAAAGGTGAGGAATCACCTGTGGGATAACGGCAGGCTGCCGTGAGGAGGCGCCAAGGCCGAGGAGGGCGGGCGGCCGAGGAGGAGGCGGCACGTCAAGGAGGAGGCGGCGCGTCGAGGAGGAGGCGGCGCGTCGAGGAGGAGGTGCGTCGAGGAGGAGGCGGCGTGTCGAGGAGGAGGCGGCGTGTCGAGCTTGCCACCCACCTTGGAGCCAGAACGCTAGGGCGTGCAGGCGCGGCGGACGGAGGGGACGGAGGGGCGGCTTCATGAGGCGGGGCTCGAGGGAGGCGGTGCTCGAGGGGAGGAAGGGAGAGGGAGGCGGCGGGGCGTGGGCGGCCACGGCGGACGGAGGCGGCGGCTGCGGCGGCGGCGTACGGTTGGGGTCGATCGAGGGGAATCTGGCGAGGGAGGGAGGGAGGACACGGTGCGAGGGCAGTAGGTGGAGTGGGGGAGGGTTCTAATGGCGCACCACCCCCTCGTGCGCCTTAAGTACGACTATTCTAATGGCGCACCTTCCCTCGGTGCGCCATTAGAATTTTGTTTTAATCTAGCCCGACTTGTCAGGTTATATACCACCTAACCCTATTTACATCATAACCCGCCCACTAGCCCGACTGGTCAGCACGCAGCACACACACCAGGAGGTCCTGAGTTTGATTCCCAGGCTCCCCAATATTTTTTTATGCATTTTAAATGCTGTTTGATATTTATTTGTGTTTAAATATGTTCAAACTTGTTTAAATCATAACAGTACTATTTTTTTATAAAAACAGTAATAATTTTTTTAAAAAATATGTTCAAATTTGTTACTTGAAAATATCATCGGCGGCGGTGGTGGGCGGGAGGTGCGGGGATGCCCGTTGGGCGATGGAGTGGGGAGGTGCGGGGGCGGGTGCTCGTCGGCGGTGGAGCGGGGAGGTTGCGGTGGGTCGGCGGGGCGGCGGAGCTAGCGGGAGGTGCGGGTGGGATCGAGATGGAGGGGGATCGAGATCGAGATGGAGGGGGAATCGAGATCGAGATGGAGGGGGATCGAGATCAAGTGTCCTCATGAATTCAAAAGGTGCCCATGAAATTTAAAAATATTCATGATATCAAAAAGTGCCTATGAAATACAATCGAGAAATGAAGACTACGATTTAAATACAATCGATCTTAGCTAGATATCTGTTCACAATCTTCTTGCCCTTCTTTTTCGCAAATGGAGTTCTTCTGTGGAATGGACGTCCTTTAGGTAGGGTGGTCCTGCTTCTTCTTGTGGTGTGTGCTGCTACTTCATCGTCGTCGTCATGTTCGATCTTCGGGTCGCCGTACTTGTCGAAGTCTTGTTCATTGGCCACTCCGTCCATTCCGATGATCTTCCTTTTTCCTCTCCTCACGACAACACGACTGGGCTTTGACGGGTCGGTAATGAAGAAGCATTGGTCCACTTGGGAAGCCAGTACCCATGGCTCATTTTTCGCGGTGACGTTTATGCCCATGGTCTTGGATTTGGCCGGGTATAACCATGGTGGTGAAATACCGGTCTTCTTTTAGGGCGCTCTTGGCCCATCGACACGGAACATCGGGACCTTCTCTCCGGCGTAGCTCAGCTCCCAGATCTCCTCGATCCTTCCGTAGTATCTGTCCTTGTCGTTGCCGGTGTAGGATTCCATCGTTACCCCGGAGTTCTGATAACCATCGCTCTTCATGTCGTTGTCCTCGGTGTAGAATGTGTAGCCATTGATATCGTACGCCTCATAGGTCATCAGGTTGTGCTCGGCGCCCGTGACAAGGCGAATATGAGTTGTTCTTCCGCGGAAGAATCCTCAAGTAAAAGTGCGACGAAGCTTCTGCTTGAACCAACGCGTGAAACATGAGTTGTGCTCTTTGAGTATATCTCCGTCCGTCCTCTGTTGGCCTCGGTCATTGTACGTCTTCTCAATAAAGGTTTTGTGCTCTACCACCCAAGGATCGACCACGTCTATGTGTTGTAGCACGACTAGGTTTGCTCTTTCAAAGTCGGCGAGTCGACCCTCGTAGTCGACATGCATTTCGCGGCGACCCTCACGGTGACCCCATCCAGCGAGCCTGCCGAGGTGCTTGTTGACGGGCAGACCAACGGGGTTCTCGATGCCTAGATAATTCGTGCGATAGGAGATGCACTCTTGATCGAAAGCCCCGCTATACTTCCCTCCGGGCGTGACATGTTCGAGCGTATCCTTTGATGACACCATTCATCCTTTCGAGCGGCATCATGCTGTGCAGGAACGTCGGCCCGAATTGGATGATATCCTCCACGATATGGACCAGCAGATGCACCATAACGTCGAAGAATGCGGGCGGAAGTACATCTCAAGCTCACATAGTATCACCACGATCTCTTCCTGTAGCCTTCGAGTTGCCTCACGCCAATCGACTTCCGAGATGGCGTCGAAAAAGTTGCATAGGCCAAATAGCGTTTGACGGACGTGCGCGTCCATGATCCCACGGATTGCAACTGGAAGTATCTGCGTCATCAGCACGTGACAGTCGTGAGACTTCATCCCGCTGAACTTCTGCTTCGCTGGGTCTAGGTATCTGCTTATCTTCCCCGCGTAACCGTAAGGAAGTTTTACTCCTAGGAGGCAGGTGAAAAACTGCTCGATCTCCTCCTGACTTAGAGTAAAGCACGCGGGAGGGTAGTCATTTCCGGTCTTCTTGGCCTTTTTGCCTTTGCGACGACTTTATGTGTCCTGCTTCGCCTCATCATCATCATCATCATCATCATCATCATTAGCGTGAAGCTCCTGCCTGATGCCCATTGATTTCAAGTCTGCCCTTGCTTTCGGCCCATCTTTGGTCCTCTCTGGCATGTTGAGCAGGGTACCAGGCAGACTCTCGCACACGTTCTTCATGATATGCATGACATCAAGGCTGTGAGGCACACGGTGGATCTTCCAGTACGGCAAGTCCCAGAAAACAGACCTCGTTTTCCATACCTTCAGCAGCGGCTCTGGCGCCTTTCGCTTTTTTCCCGGCTCTGGCGCCTTTTTTCCCGGCAGTGGGCAGTCTTTCCAATTTTTCAACAGCTCGTCTATTTCCTCGCCGCTCCTCGTACACGTGCATTTTCGGGGTTCGGTTTCACCATCGAACAGATCCTTGCGTTTCCTCCACGGGTCATCTCGCGAAGCCACCTTCAATGTCCCATGAACACGGTTTTCGAAGACCTGGGATCTCTATCTAGCTGGTGATACGTTGTGTCATCCATGCACCTTACGCATCCAGAAAATCCGTGGACTACCTGTCCCATGAGATATCCGTAATCGAGATAGTCGTGCACCGTCGTGAGCGGTGCGGCTCTCATAGGAAATATTCTTTCTGCGGCGCCCCACGTATTGGCTGGCGTTTTCCACAGCGTGTCTAGCTCCTCCTTCAGCAGCCCAGATACAAATTGATGTCGTTCCTGGTTGTTTCGCCCTTCAATTAGCATACTCATGTGAATGTACTTCCTCTTCATGCACAACCAGGGGAAGGTTGTACATCCACACAAACACAGGCCAGGTGCTATGTGTGCTTCTCACGGCTGCCAAGCGGATTGACTCCATCTGTGCTCGCCCCTAGCACGATGTTCCTTGGATCCTTCCCAAATTTTGGGTATTGAAGTTCAACGCTTGCCTTGGCTCGCATCCTTAGGGTGACTCAGCATCTTGTCTTTTTATTTATCTCCGGATCATTTCCGTCATCTTCCCTTCTTCTCCTCCCTATCCGCGTGCCAACGCAGGAGCTTTGCTACCTTAGGGTCCTGAAATACCGCTGTAGAGCGAGGAGTAATCGGAAAGTACCACACCGATTTTCGAGGAGCTTTCTTCCTCTTCTTGTATCGAGTGACGCCGACACCGGACATATGGTAGACTCCGCGTGCTCGTCCCGATAAATGATGCAATTGTTCATGCACACATGGTATTTCACGTCGCGGTAAATCCAGAGGACACACGATTTTCTTCGCCTCCTCGAAACTGGTCGGCACTTGTTCCCCTTGGGAAGACGTTCGTGCCAGAATGACATGTTCTCGTCGAAGCATGCGTCGGTCATTTTGTGTTTTACCTTCATCTCCAGAGCCATGAGCGTTACTTTCAGGCGGGTATCCTCGGGCCTGCATCCTTCATACAATGGAGTAACCGCGTCTATCTCCAGTTGATCCAGCTTGGCTTTCTCTCGGGCGGCAGCTCTTGCGTTATCCGTGCGCTTGCGGCAACTCTTGAATATGAGGGTCCTGCACCCAGCCTCCATCGTCGTCTGCTCCGGCATCTTCATCTTCATGATCATGCCCTTCATATTGATCTTCCTCATCATCATGTACGACATCTTCTACATGATGATTGTGTACATCATCACCTCGTGATCATGTCCTGGAGATTCTTCGTCTTCTCGCCCGCCCTCGCCGCGGTGGTTGTCTTGTTTCCCTTCCTCATTTCTTGCCCGGCCCCCATGGACGACTTCATAGTCATCTTTATCACCTTGCCACCGATAGCCATCCAGGAAACCACGCAAGAGCAGGTGGTCCCGCACCTGCCCGGAATCCGGGTCCGCAATAAGGCTCTTCAGCTTGCATCTTCGACAAGGACATCTTATCTCCGTCTCGTTCTTTTGAAGCATCTCGGCCTTCGCGGAGCTCAAAAACCTATTCACTATGCCTTCGGTCATCGTACGGACCATGGTCGCCTGCGGGGTAGAGCAAAATGATATTTTAGAACCAAGAAAAAATTTGGCATGACCTTCCCTAAAAATAGGACCAAAAAGAATGCATAGTGCCAAAATTCTCGCCGAAACGGAAATGAATCAACATTCCGGCAAAATATTGGCAACTATCGCATTTCAAATACCGGTACCTGCAAACACAAACATATATGCAACACCACAAACACAAGTAACACCACAAACATGTTGGGGAACGTAGTAATTTAAAAAAAATTCCTACGCACACGCAAGATCATGGTGATGGCATAGCAATGAGAGGGGAGAGTGTATGTCCACGTACCCTCGTAGACCGTAAGCGGAAGCGTTATAAAAACGCGGTTGATGTAGTCGTACGTCTTCACGATCCGACCGATCCAAGTAACGAACGCACGGCACCTCCGAGTTCAGCACACGTTCAGCTCGATGATGATCCCGGACCGATCCAGCAAAGTGTCGGGATGAGTTCCGTCAACCGACGGCGTGGTGGCGATGATGATGCTCCACCGGCGCGGGCTTCGCCTAAGCTCATGACGATATGACTCTACCGGCGCAGGGCTTCGCCTAAGCTCATGACGATATGACCGAAGTGGAATATGGCGGAGGGCACACCGACACGGCTAAGGAACGATCCGTAGATCAACTTGTGTGTTATGGGGTGCCCCCTACCCCGTATATAAAGGAGCAAGGGGTGCGGCCATCCCTAGGAGGAGGCGCGCCAGGAGTCCTACTCCCACGGGAGTAGGACTCCCCCCCTTTCCTAGTTGGATTAGGACTTGGGGAGGGAGAGGAAGGGGGCGCCCCCTCTCCTGTCCTATTCGGACTAGGGGGGGCACGCGCCTGCCTGGCCGGCCCTCCTCTTCTCCCTTATGGCCCATTAAGGCCCAACATCCCGGGAGGTTCCGTAACCCGGTTTTCCTAAAAATCGATTTCACCCGGAACCATTCGAAGTCAAACATAGGCTTCCAATATATCAATCTTTATGTCCCGACCATTTCGAGACTCCTTGTCATGTCCGTGATCACATCCGGACTCGAATAAACTTCGTACATCAAAACTTATAAACTCATAATAAACTGTCATCGAAGCGTTAAGCGTGCGGACCCTACGGGTTCGAGAACTATGTAGACATGACCTAGAACTATTCTCGGTCAATAACCAATAGCGGAACCTGGATGCCCATATTGGTTCCTACATATTCTTCGAAGATCTTTATCGGTCAAACCGCATAACGACATATGTTGTTCCTTTGTCATCGGTATGTTACTTACCCGAGATTCGATCGTCGGTATCCAATACCTAGTTCAATCTCGTTACCGGCAATTCTCTTTACTCGTTCGTAATACATCATCTCACAACTAACTTATTAGTTGCAATGCTTGCAAGGCTTATGTGATGTGTATTACCGAGAAGGCCTAGAGATACCTCTCCGACAATCGGAGTGACAAAACCTAATCTCGAAATCGCCAACCCAACATGTACCTTTGGAGACACCTGTAGTACTCCTTTATAATCACCCGATTCGTTGTGACGTTTGGTAGTACCAAAGTGTTCCTCCGTAAACGGAGTTGCATAATCTCATAGTTACAGGAACATGTATAGGTCATGAAGAAAGCAAAAGCAATATACTAAACGATCAAGTGCTAAGCTAACGGAATGGGTCATGTCAATCACATCATTCTCCTAATGACGTGATCCCATTAATCAAATGACAACACATGTCTATGGTTAGGAAACATAACCATCTTTGATTAATGAGCTAGTCTAGTAGAGGCATACTAGTGACTATATGTTTGTCTATGTATTCACACATGTATTATGTTTCCGGTTAATACAATTCTAGCATGAATAATAAACATTTATCATGATATAAGGAAATAAATAATAACTTTATTATTGCCTCTAGGGCATATTTCCTTCATCTCCCACTTGCACTAGAGTCAATAATCTAGATTACACAATAATGATTCTAACACCCATGGCGTCTTGGTGCTGATCATGTTTTGCTCGTGGAAGAGGCTTAGTCAGCGGTCGCAACATTCAGATCCGTATGTATCTTGCAAATCTCTATGTCTCCCACTTGGACTTGGTCCCGAATGGAATTGAAGCGTCTCTTGATATGCTTGGTCCTCTTGTGAAATCTGGATTCCTTTGCCAAGGCAATTGCACAATATTGTCACAGAAGATCTTCATTGGTCCCGATGCACTAGGTATGACACCTAGATCGGAAATGAACTCTTTCATCAAGACTCCTTCATTTGCTGCTTCCGAAGCAGCTATGTGCTCCGCTTCACATGTAGATCCCGCCACGACGCTTTGTTTAGAACTGCACCAACCGACAGCTCCACCGTTTAATAAAAACATGTATCCGGTTTGCGATTTAGAATCTTCCGGATCGGTGTCAAAGCTTGCATCGGCGTAACCATTTACGACTAGCTCTTTGTCACCTCCATATCGAGAAACATATCCTTAGTCCTTTTCGGTATTTCAGGATGTTCTTGACCGCTGTCGATGATCCACTCTGGATTAATTTGGTACCTTCCTGCCAAGCTTATTGCTAAGCTTCGTCAGTCTGGTACACAGCATTGCATACATGATAGAGCCTATGGCTGAAGCATAGGAACATCTTTCATTTTCTCTCTATCTTCTTGTGGTCGGGCATTGAGTCGACTCAATTTCACACCTTGTAATACAGATAAAAAACCTTTCTTTGCTGATCCATTTTGAACTTTTTCAAAACTTTATCAAGGTATGTGCTTTGTGAAAGTCAATTAAGCGTCTTGATCTATCTCTATAGATCTTGATGCCCAATATGTAAGCAGCTTCACCGAGGTCTTTCATTGAAAAACTTTTATTCAAGTATCCTTTTATGCTATCCAGAAATTCTATATCATTTCCAATCAATAATATGTCGTCCACATATAATATTAGAAATGCTCTGAGCTCCCACTCACTTTCTTGTAAATACAGGCTTCTCCAAAAGTCTCATATAAAACCATATGCTTTGATCACACTATCAAAGCGTTTATTCCAACTCGAGAGGCTTGCACGGACCATAAATTGATCATTGGAGCTTGCACACTTTGTTAGCACCCTTTGGATCAACAAAACCTTCTGGTTGCATCATATACAACTCTTCTTCTAGAAATCCATTCAAGAATGCAGTTTTACATCCATTTGCCAAATTTCATAATCATAAAATGCAGCAATTGCTAACATGATTCGGACAGACTTAAGCATCACTACGGTGAGAAAGTCTCATCGTAGTCAACCCCTTGAACTTGTCGAAAACCTTTCGCAACAAGTCGAGCTTTATAAACAGTTACATTACCATCAGCGTCGGTCTTTTCTTAAAGATCCATTTATTCTCAATAGCTTGCCGATCATCGGGCAAGTCAACCAAAGTCCATACTTTGTTCTCATACATGGATCCCATCTCAGATTTCATGGCTTCCAGCCATTTTGCGGAATCTGGGCTCACCATCGCTTCTTCATAGTTTGTAGGTTCGCTATGGTCAAGTAACATGACTTCGAATAGGATTACCGTACCACTCAGTGCGGATCTTACTCTGGTTGACCTCGAAGTTCAAGAGAAACTTGATCTGAAGTTTCATGATCAATATCATTAGTTTCCTCACTAATTGATGTAGTTGTCACAGAACCGTTTCTTGTGATGAACTACTTTCCAATAAGGGAGCAGATCTGATTATCTCATCAAGTTCTACTTTCCTCCCACTCACTTCTTTCGAGAGAAACTCCTTTTCTAGAAAGGATCCAAATTTAGCAACAAAAATCTTGCCTTCAGATCTGTGATAGAAGGTGTACCCAACAGTCTCCTTTGGGTATCCTATGAAGACACATTTCTCCGATTTGGGTTCGAGCTTATCTGGTTGAAGTTTCTTCACATAAGCATCGCAGCCCCAAACTTTAAGAAACGACAACTTTGGTTTCTTGCCAAACCACAGTTCATAAGGTGTCGTCTCAACGGATTTTGATGGTGCCCTATTTAACGTGAATGCGGCCGTCTCTAAAGCATATCCCCACAACGATAGCGGTAAATAAGTAAGAGACATCATAGATCGCACCATATCAAGTAAAGTACGATTACGACGTTCGGACACACCATTTCGTTGTGGTGTTCCGGGTGGCGTGAGTTGCGAAACTATTCCGCATTGTTTCAAATGTAAACCAAACTCGTAACTCAAATATTCTCCTCCACGATCAGATCGTAGAAATTTTATTTTCTTGTTACGATGATTTTCCACTTCACTCTGAAATTCTTTGAACTTTTCAAATGTTTCAGATTTGTGTTTCATTAAGTAGATATACCCATATCTGCTCAAATCATCTGTTAAGGTGAGAAAATAACGATACCCTTGGCGTGCCTCAACATTCATTGGACCACAAACATCGGTATGTACGATTTCCAACAAATCAGTTGCTCGCTCCATAGTTCCGGAGAACGGCGTTTTAGTCATCTTGCCCATGAGGCACGGTCGCAAGTACCAAGTGATTCATAATCAAGTGATTCCAAAAGTCCATCAGTATGGAGTTTCTTCATGCGTTTTACACCGATATGACCCAAACGGCAGTGCCACAAATAAGTTGCATTATCATTATCAACTCTGTATCTTTTGGTTTCAACACTATGAATATGTGTATTACTACTATCGAGATTCAATAAAAATAGACCACTCTTCAAGGGTGCATGACCATAAAAGATATTATTCATATAAATAGAACAACCATTATTCTCTGTCTTAAATGAATAACCGTCTCGCATCAAACAAGATCCAGATATAATGTTCATGCTTAACGCGGCACCAAATAACAATTATTTAGGTCTAAAACTAATCCCGATAGTAGATGTAGAGGTAGCGTGCCGACCGCGATCACATCGACTTTGGAACCATTTCCCACGCGCATCGTCACCTCGTCCTTAGCCAATCTTCGCAATCCGTAGTTCTGTTTGAGTTGCAAATATTAGCAATGAACCAGTATCAAATACCAGTACTACTGCGAGTATTAGTAAGGTACACATCAATAACATGTATATCACATATACCTTTGTTCACCTTGCCATCCTTCTTATCCGCCAAATACTTGGGGCAGTTCCGCTTCGGTGTCGATCGCTTGCATGAGAAGCACTCAGTTTCAGGCTTAGGTCCAGACTTGGGTTTCTTCTCTTGAGCAGCAACTTTCTTGCTATTCTTTTTGAAGTTCCCCTTCTTCTTTCCTTTGCCCTTTTTCTTGAAACTAGTGGTCTTGTTGACCATCAACACTTGATGCTCCTTCTTGATTTCTACCTCCGCGGCTTTTAGCATTGCGAAGAGCTCGGGAATTGTTTTGGTCATCCCTTGCATATTATAGTTCATCACGAAGCTCTTGTAGCTTGGTGGCAGTGATTGGAGAATTCTGTCAATGACACTATCATCCGGAAGATTAACTCCCAGTTGAATCAAGTGATTATTATACCCAGACATTTTGAGTATATGTTCACCGTGAACTATTCTCCTCCATCTTGCAGCTATAGAACTTATTGGAGACTTCATATCTCTCAATCCGGGCATTTGCTTGAAATATTAACTTCAACTCATGGAATATCTCATATGCTCCATGGCGTTCAAAATGTCGTTGAAGACCCGGTTCTAAGCCGTAAAGCATGGCACACTGAACTATAGAGTAGTCATCAGCTTTGCTCTGCCAGACGTTCACAACTTCTAGCGTTGCTCCTGCAGCAGGCCTGGCACCCAGCGGTGCTTCGGGGCGTAATTCTTACGTGCAGCAATGAGGATAATCCTCAAGTTACGGACCCAGTCCGTGTAATTGCTACCATCATCTTTCAACTTTGCTTTCTCAAGGAACATAATAAAATTCAACGGAACAACAAGACGAGCCATCTATCTACGGATAAACATAGACAAGCAAAATACTATCGGTACTAAGTTCATGATAAATTTAAGTTCAATTAATCATATTACTAAGAACTCCCACTTAGATAGACATCTCTCCAGTTATCTAAGTGATCACGTGATCCAAATCAACTAAACCATGTCCGATCATCACGTGAGATGGATTAGTTTCAATGGTGAACATCACTATGTTGATCATATCTACTATATGATTCACGTTCGACCTTCCGGTCTCCGTGTTCGAGGCCATATCTGTTATATGCTAGGCTCGTCAAGTTTAACCTGAGTATTCGCGTGCAATTGTTTTGCACCCGTTGTATTTGAGCGTAGAGCCTATCACACCCGATCATCACGTGGTGTCTCAAGACGAAGAACTTTCGCAGCGGTGCATACTCGGGAGAACACTTCTTGATAATTTTAGTGAGAGATCATCTTATAATGCTACCGTCAATCAAAGCAAGATAAGATGCATAAAGGATAAACATCACATGAAATCAATATAAGTGATATGATATGGCCATCATCATCTTGTGCTTGTGATCTCCATCTCCGAAGCACCGTTATGATCACCATCGTCACCGGCGCGACACCTTGATCTCCATCGTAGCATCGTTGTCGTCTTGCCAACTATTGCTTCTCGACTATCGCTCTGCTTAGTGATAAAGTAAAGCAATTACATGGCGTTGCATTTCATACAATAAGCGACAACCATATGGCTCCTGCCGATTGCCGATAACTTCGGTTAAAAAACATGATCATCTCATACAATAAAATATAGCATCACGTCTTGACCATATCACATCACAACATGCCCTGCAAAAACAAGTTAGACGTCCTCTACTTTGTTGTTGCAAGTTTTACGTGGCTGCTACGGGCTGAGCAAGAATCGTTCTTACCTACGCATCAAAAACCACAACGATAGTTTGTCAAGTTGGTGCTGTTTTAACCTTCGCAAGGACGGGCGTAGCCACACTCAGTTCAACTAAAGTGAGAGAAGCAGACACCGCCGGTCACCTTTAAGCAACGAGTGCTCGAAGCGGTGAAACCAGTCTCGCGTAAGCGTACGCGTAATGTCGGTCCGGGCCGCTTCATCTCACAATACCGCTGAACCAAAGTATGACATGCTGGTAAGCAGTATGACTTATATCGCCAGCAACTCACTTGTGTTCTGCTCGTGCATATGACATCAACGCATAAAACCAAGCTCGGATGCCACTGTTGGGGAACGTAGTAATTTCAAAAAAATTCCTACGCACACGCAAGATCATGGTGATGGCATAGCAACGAGAGGGGAGAGTGTATGTCCACGTATCCTCGTAGACCGTAAGCGGAAGCGTTATAACAACGCGGTTGATGTAGTCGTACATCTTCACGATCCGACCGATCCAAGTACCGAACGCACGGCACCTCCGAGTTCAGCACACGTTCAGCTCGATGACGATCCCGGACTCCGATCCAGCAAAGTGTCGGGATGAGTTCTGTCGAAGACGACGGCGTGGTGGCGATGATGATGCTCCACCGGCGCAGGGCTTCGCCTAAGCTCATGACGATATGACTCTACGGCGCGAGGCTTCGCCTAAGCTCCACGACGATATGACCGAAGTGGAATATGGTGGAGGGGGCACCGCACTGCAGCTAAGGAACGATCCGTAGATCAACTTGTGTGTTATGGGGTGCCCCCTGCCCCGTATATAAAGGAGCAAGGGGTGCGGCCAGCCCTAGGAGGAGGCGCTGGAGGAGTCCTACTCCCAGGGAGTAGGACCCCCCCTTTCCTAGTTGGATTAGGACTTGGGGAGGGAGAGAGAGAGGCGGCGCCCCCTCTCCTGTCCTATTCGGACTAGGGGGGAGGCGCGCGGCCTGCCCTGGCCGGCCCTCCTCTTCTCCCTTATGGCCCATTAAGGCCCAACATCCCGGGAGGTTCCGTAACCCCGGTTTTCGGTAAAATCCGATTTCACCGGAATCATTCCGAAGTCCAAACATAGGCTTCCAATATATCAATCTTTATGTCTCGACCATTTCGAGATTCCTCGTCATGTCCGTGATCACATCCGGGACTCCGAATAAACTTCGGTACATCAAAACTTATAAACTCATAATAAACTGTCATCGAAACGTTAAGCGTGCGGACCCTACGGGTTCGAGAACTATGTAGACATGACCTAGAACTATTCTCGGTCAATAACCAATAGCGGAACCTGGATGCCCATATTGGTTCCTACATATTCTTCGAAGATCTTTATCGGTCAAACCGC
The DNA here is from genome assembly GCA_021605205.1 of Aegilops longissima. Classification (NCBI taxonomy): domain Eukaryota; kingdom Viridiplantae; phylum Streptophyta; class Magnoliopsida; order Poales; family Poaceae; genus Aegilops; species Aegilops longissima. The sequence goes on along the minus strand of CM038678.1, from coordinate 737,389,257 downwards.
ATAACGACATATGTTGTTCCCTTTGTCATCGGTATGTTACTTACCCGAGATTCGATCGTCGGTATCAATACCTAGTTCAATCTCGTTACGGCAAGTCTCTTTACTCGTTCCGTAATACATCATCTCACAACTAACTTATTAGTTGCAATGCTTGCAAGGCTTATGTGATGTGTATTACCGAGAAGGCCTAGAGATACCTCTCCGACAATCGGAGTGACAAAACCTAATCTCGAAATCGCCAACCCAACATTTACCTTTGGAGACACCTGTAGTACTCCTTTATAATCACCCGATTCGTTGTGACGTTTGGTAGTACCAAAGTGTTCCTCCGATAAACGGAGTTGCATAATCTCATAGTTACAGGAACATGTATAGGTCATGAAGAAAGCAATAGCAATATACTAAACGATCAAGTGCTAAGCTAACGGAATGGGTCATGTCAATCACATCATTCTCCTAATGACGTGATCCCATTAATAAAATGACAACACATGTCTATGGTTATGAAACATAACCATCTTTGATTAATGAGCTAGTCTGGTAGAGGCATACTAGTGACTATATGTTTGTCTATGTATTCACACATGTATTATGTTTCCGGTTAATACAATTCTAGCATGAATAATAAACATTTATCATGATATAAGGAAATAAATAATAACTTTATTATTGCCTCTAGGGCATATTTCCTTCAAAACATACATAGATCTAGCTAGGCCATAAAAGGTGCATGTGCACGTTGTTGGAGCGAGCTAGGGAGAAAAAAAGTAGATCTACAACATGAAGATAGCTTTCCCCTTACTTACCTATCAAAAAAAGGTAATTTCACCACTTAATTTTGATGAATCTATGGTGCAAATGAGGTGAGGAGGAGGAGGCAGCCGACAAGCTTAGAGAAGGAGGTGGGGGGAATGAAGTGGGGAAAGTGAGTGTGTAGGTGTAGCTGTCCAAAAATATCTAGCTGGTCCCAGGTTACTAATGGCGCACCACTAAGCCATGCGCCATTAGTAACCCAACATACTAATGGCACACCACAGAGACATGCGCCATTAGTAGTTTTGCAAAAAGTAAAAATAATAATTTTTATACTAATGGCATGCCAGTGGCACGGTCGCCATTAGTAGTTTAAACTACTAATGGCGCACTTTGGCATAGTGCGCCATTAGTAGGTTTGCAAAAAAGTAAAAAAATTATATACTAATGGCGCACTGTCTTGGTCGTGCGCCATTACTAGTTCTAACTAGTAATGGCGCACTTTGCCATCCTCGCCATTAGTTTGTATGGAAAAATGGGAAAAATCAATAGTAGTGGCGCACCGTGAGCACGGTGCGCCATTAATCTTCCACACTAATGGCGCACGAGCAACAGTGCGCCATTAGTATATAGTAGTGGCGCACTACTTACCGATGCGCCATTAGAATCAGTCCTATCTATAGCCATTTTCCTAGTAGTGGAATGAGCATTTCTGGACTGTTGAATAAAACATATGTAATATATATATATATATATATATATATATATATATATATATATATATATATATATATATATATATATATATATATATATATATATATATATATAAGATTTGGAAGCTTTGTAGGCAAGCACAAAAGACCAGATTTTTCAACAACTTGGCAATTCAGATGCAATAGCACTGTCCTCATGAGCATATAAAGAGAAGAAACAAGGTGCATTTCATCTATGAAGAGAATAAATAATGAAAATCCATAAGAAAGGCCAACAAAATTAATGCTCTTGGATGGTCCTGGCCACAGTGACACATATGGCCATACTAATGAACAAAAACTCTTCCTAGTATACATCACGGGTTCACAACACATCAGTCCCTCCCTCCTCTCCTTTCCCTCTCCTCCCTCCCCTCTCCTCTCCCCTCCCCTCCCTCCTCCCTCTCTCTCCATCTCCTCTCCCTCCCCTCCCCCTCCCCTCCCCTCCCCTCCCCTCCCTCCCCCCTCCCTCTCCCTCTCCTCCCTCCCCCTCCCTCCCTCCCTCCCTCCCTCCCTCCCTCCTCCCTCTCTCTCTCTCTCTCTCTCTCTCTCTCTCTCTCTCTCTCTCTCTCTCTCTCTCTCTCTCTCTCTCTCTCTCTCTCTCTCTCTCTCTCTCTCTCTCTCTCTCTCTCTCTCTCTCTCTCTCTCTCTCTCTCGCACTAAAGCAGGTCACACGGTAAAGTAAAACCCTAGTCGGTTTAGTAGCACTAAAGTGTCAATCCTAAAGCCCCCCTTTAGTACGGTTCGGCACGAACCCGGTGCTAAAGGCCAACCACGTGTACGAGCCAGCTCAGGGGCTAGGCCCTTTAGTACGGTTGGTAACACCAACGGTACTAAATGTTTGTGGGTTTTGTTTTATTTTTATTTTTCAATTAAATTTGTGTTATCAATTTAATTCTTTTTCGCTTTTTTGGTATTTTACAATACTACACATTGTACACGTTATTATATATATATATATATATATATATATATATATATATATATATATATATATATATATATATATATATATATATATATCATCAATGTCTCACAAACCATCATATTAATTAATTCACATACACACATGTATAGCTATATACAATTTCTCCTACATATGCATGTTGCCTTGAGCCAGTGGCATTAGCCTAATTGGTGCCTTCAAGCACGATGGGGGCGATAGCGGGTAATAGTATTCTCCTTCGGTTTATGACCTGGTCGAGCAAAAATTCCGCTATTTCCTCTTGAAGTGCTTCTCTGGCGCTCCGTTTCTAGGAGCTTCTCCCGCACCTCTGTGAACTGTTAAGAAGGAGATCAATATGCATGTGTATTAGTTGTGTGACTAGATATCGATAATGGTGTAAAATTGTGAATAGTATTTTGACAAGCGTACCCATTCATGTCTTTGAGATCTGCTCCTTTCGGATGCCATCATGCGAATGTTCTCGCAAACGCAGAATGCACACAGATCAGTCCCTCGCTACCGCTTGAGGCCTTTACGAGAATGGAATTTGATAAGATAATAATTAATCAAGCATGATAATTAAAGAGATGGCAGCTAGCTAGCTAGCTAGTACTATAATTACTTACCTTGGGTGAAACCATTTAAGCTTTTGTTTCCATTACGCCTTCCGTGACGCTGATGAACCTTGCCCAAGCCCCGCCCGCCGACAATGAATATGAATAAAGGGTTATTAAATATAGTTCATATCATGAAAATGACGAACTAAATAGGCGAGATATATCGTTAATAATGATTGAAATTATCTGTTGACTATCCCAAACAAGATGTTATAGTCAGTTTTTCTTTGAGTAGTGAGTCCAGATATTTCAACTGTTCCGCGTCAACATTAATGATACACAAGACCCAGTAAAATCTGCATGCACACACGTTTGCATGTCTTAATTAAGCGGGCATATGTAAAGCAAAAACATGTAGCTAGCTAGTAGGCAAAAACAGAGAATTTGTAGTACAAGACAGTGTGACTCACTGGAAGTTGTAAGGAAGTAGTATATCTTCATTGTATTTGAGGCGCTTCAAGAACTCTAGCATGTTGTCCTCTACGGCCTTTTGATGATCTGCATTTATTTGCCATGTGTATTCATTAACGGTGTTTGGGTCAATGAACCCGATGCCAAAGCGTCCACCTTTTCTCATTTCATATATCTTCATCCTGCATATAATACCACAGAAAACAATATAGTGAGGATAATTACAGGTAATGATTGATCAAAAGGATCAATACAGCTAGCTTGAGTCGACTTAAATTACAGAAAGAAATCACTTACAGACAATAGCAACTGATGATAGATTTGTCGAGTGCGTCTTGATTGTATAACTGAAACAGTTCAGAATACTCAACGGACAAAGCTTTCTCATGGAAGTAATGCTCCTCCTTGACATTCACCATGAAGGACACTCGATCAGAAATCTTGGTAATGTTCATGTACCATTGATGCAATTCATATATTCTCGTTGGGAGGTTCTTGACCTTGTCTGGATGGACCAAAGGTTGGCCCCGGACATATTTCCGTTTTATTTCATCCTCTCTAACCCTAGAGGGCAGACAGCCTTCTTTGCTTCGTACGTACTCTCGGGCAATTCGTTGTCCTTTGGAAGCATATCCTTTATCATTACCAGCAACTTTCCAAATCCCTTGTCGGATACACCATTCTCGCCTTCCATTGCAGCAATTCGATGTGGTGCCCAACTTTTCTTGTCACCTCACGCAATTCGGGTACAACAATTTTTGTGATCCTCTAACATGCGCTGCAACTTCTTCTTCTCCAAATCACTTATGCGATTTCTCTTTGCATCGGCAATGGCCCGACCTAGATCATCAACGGGCTCATCGATGCCTCTTCTTCACTTCTTCCCGAATTGCCGCCAAGCTTCTTCCCGCATTACGGCTCAGCTTCTTCCCCATTGTTGTATCATCGTATTCGGGGAACCCATGGCGGGATAGTCGTCGTCGTCCTCTTCTTCTTCATTGTCTTCCATCATAACCCTCTTTCTCCGTGCTTGGTCCAAACATTATAGTGGGGCATGAAACCGGACTCAAACAGTGGGCGTGAATGGTTCTTGGCGTAGAGTAATTGCGACCATTCTTACAGCCAGACACATGGACAAGGCAAAAACCATCCGCCCACTTGTTTGCCTCCGCATAGCGAGAAAAGTATGCACGCCCTCAACGAACCGAGGAGAGCATCGGTCATCATACATCCATTGCGGCTCATCTTCATTACACAACACCGAATAGACCAAATTAATACAAGTTCATACATAAAGTTCATACAACACTTAAATGCAACAAACAAATAACTCTCTAGCTAAAGCATTTAAATGCAACAACAAATGCGATCAAGATCGCAACTAAGGTAACAATTGATCCAACAGCATAATGATACCAAGCCTCACTATCGATGGCATATTTTCTAATCTTTCTAATCTTCAAGCGCATTTTCTCCATCTTGATCTTGTGATCATCGGCGACATCGGCAACATGCAACTCCAATTCCATCTTCTCCCCCTCAATTCTTTTCAATTTTTCTTTCAAGTACTCGTTTTCTCTTTCAACTAAATTTAACCTCTCGACAATAGGGTCGGTTGGAATTTCCGGTTCACATACCTCCTAGATAAAAATATCTATGTCAACTTGATGGGCATAATTTGTCATAAACACGAAATGCAACAAATAGTTTTAAAGAGAATATATCACATCCGAATCATAACTAGGGCGAGGGCCGACGGGACGGATATCAAAACCATGGCACTATGTATAACAAACAACGTCGGGTAAGATAATTATTATACGAGTAACTATATATCCAAATCACGAAACATCAATTTTTATATAAAATTTCATGAACAAGAGGCTCACCACAAGGTGGTGCCGTGACAGAGACAGTGCGAGGCGATCGGCAGTGGTTCTGACAGAGATTTAGAAGGCACTAAGTAAACCACACCTACATATGCAAACTAAGTGTTATTTTGACCTCAAATTGCATATAAATCAAATACTAGCACATATATATATTTCCTCCCAAATTACTAAACTCACAAATTAATAACTATATGAACCAATGCAAGAGCTAATCTAGCAATGAGAGATGAAAGGACAAAGTTGCTAACCTTTGTGATCACTTGAATGGATGGGGCCTTCAAATCTTGACAAATTTTGGGCAAAATGTGTGATGAGCTCGAGGGGAGAAGAGGAAGAACAGAGAGGAGAGGAGAGGGGAAAGGGGGAAGAACAGAGCGAGCTGGACGAAGGGTTTATATGCAGGAGGACCTATAGTACCGGTTCGTGGCACGAACCGGTACTAAAGCTGCTGGAGGGGGCCCAGACTGACAACATCCTGCCACCACCCTCATTAGTACCGGTTCGTGGCACGAACCGGTGCTAAAGGTTAGCCACGAACCGGTGCTAAAGGCTAGCCGTTGGAACCGGCACTAATGTATACATTTGTGCCGGCTCTAATACAAACCGGCACTAATGTGCTTCACGTTTGACCCTTTTTCTACTAGTGTCTCTCTCTCCCTCTCCCTCTCCCTCTCCCTCTCCCTCTCCCTCAAAATTACAGCACTGCAATTGTTCCTAACTCATGTTGTGATGACCAAGTTATATGAGTCTAAGTGCATGTGTTTTTGTGTGTATGCATAAGTTGATCTAAGTTCACCATACGGTAACATAACACGTCCGAATAAATTCAAATGCCTAGATAAAATAACAAATATAGTATAAGAGCAGTTCTTTTTTCTTTGATAATATAAGAAAGCATAGGAAATCACAGAGCTTGTTTAAGATATTTTGTCACATTAACTAGTTCAGATAAGCCTAATCGAGAACTACACACACACACACAGAGCGAAGAGAAATAAAGTAGGTGCAGAAATAATTTAAATGTAAATACAGAAATAAAGTAGAAATAGAAGTAGAAGCAGAAATAAATTGTAGATGTAGTAATCAAACTAAGTAACTTATATGCCAGACCAGAGAAACCGACACAGGAAAACTAAAAAAGACAATTAGGCAACTACATCTGAAAACAACACTTGTCTAACCCACTGTCAAAAAATGAAATGGTGTTGTGGAAGTTAACAAAGTGAGTTGCAGGTATATAACAAATAAATATGTTTCTGTCACGATCACATTATAACAGATACATTAGAGGGTTGGCCCCATTTGCCAGGAGCATCTTAATTGTCAAACCTAATTAGATTTAAACTAATAGTGCTGGCCCCATTTGCTAGGGGCACAATCGTCCACACACACGCGCACTGCACACACACACACACAAATAGCCGCTCGGCCATGGCCAGCACTCAGCAGTAGCAGTGACGGACAACGGCAGCAGCAGGCGGGCCAGCAGTGCATGGAGCAGCAGCAGCAGCGGTAGGAGCAACAGCTAGCGGCAGTAGGAAACAGCAGTAGCAGCGCCTAGCAGAACTGCAGAGCAGCGGCAGGCAAGGCAACCAGCAGCAGCAGCAGATGCACACGGCAAAAGGAGCACGAGGACACGGCGAGGGGGGTTTAGTGGTGGCTACGGTCTCCTGGGTTGTACAATCATCCAACACACACCACTTCAATCATTTACAAACCTTCTCAACCTAAGAACCAACAGCAGCTCACCTTGCCTCATGTTGGGTCTCAAGGAGGGTGTCAAGGAGGCGAGGCACCCCAATTGCAATAGGGTGAATCAGAGGCAACCCATCTTAACTCGACGTCTTGGTCCTCCTTCAGGCAACCGTCAACGGAGTGAGCAGAAAGTAAAAAGTAGGAAGATGGACAAACCAATAAATGTTCCTTTTGATGAAAATGCCCATTCTTCTTTCAGTTCATTGTACCTTGCATCTGGTCAGTTCACTGTAAATTAAAGCAAACATTAAAAAGGAAAAGGTTGAGAAAAGCGGTCCTCACCGAAGTACAAAATATAAAGTAAACATGAATACAATGTATTTTATATTTGATTGACTCTCAAGCACATGATGTTATTAAAGTATAAACAATAGAAAGGACGTGTAGTTTTCGAACACATTCAGATTCAGAACAGATCAAACTGGTGGAATTGATTCATCATGGTATTGAGGCACATGTATCTTCTAACTACAGAACAGTTTACTTAGAAAATGTTGTTTCAACAAAATGATTAATGGATCATCAGATGGACTGGTTGTTAGCATGATCTATCATCTCGAATGTGAATGAAAGAGTAAAATATTTTTCAAGATTGTTCACCTAAATTTAGGAGAAGTGCACTGTAAATCAAGGCATCTTCAGATGCCTAATTGGATGAATATGTTCCTACGACCAAGGAAGTAACAATAATATAACTAATATGATATATGCATACTCCTATCTAGGTATCTAAGTTCCTGCAGGAACAGAAACTGTCAAAATTCATGTCGACTATTTTAAATGTCTGAGAACCCCTGCCATAAGCACACAATAGTTAGACCTAGCATTTCAAAGGAATGAAATAGCAATTGGAATGGTAGATCTAACTGACGACATGGCTAAAATAATCACAGAGCGAGCAAGTTCTCGATAGGTGATCATGGTCGTGTGGTTGTAATCTACAACGACAAACCCATACAATTGCTGCAGGCATCTAATTACCTGGAAAGCAGCACCCTCATAAGCAATCAACAATGCGAAAATAGATCACGTCATCCAAAAATATATACATACATACATACATACCCGCACCTAAACTCCAAAGGGCCATAATACGACCTATCTACATAAGAAGCTAGAAACCCCAAGAGCAGAACAACCTCAAACATTTGTGCTAGATCCGTGAATAAATTAGAGCTCGCCCATGCCATCTGAACCTGTCACACAACCAACAGCACGGATGATAAAACATTTAGCCTTAGGAAAACGGATTATTACATGGGTGAAATTAATTACTAACAACTACAAACATGTTATATTTATATAATATCATATACAGCTATATTTGGCTGCACACTTGAGCATTTCAAAATTTCTCACAAAAATTGTAGACTTGTGTTGCACGCATCAAAAGGAACATACTTAATGACAGAATAAAGCATACAGACTTTGGTCTTTTTGGTACAAGTACACATATGATTATATTCTTGTAGAACTTTTAGCAAGTCAACATATTCCAAGTTTCTAACATGAACCTTCTCTAATCACAGACACAATCTCCGGATACATCAAGAAGCACATATAAATAAACCCCGGATGGATAAAACACATAATCTAATGTAGTAGCCATTTCATAGCCAAACCATCACCCTGATTTGTCACTCACTAAGCAAACAAATAAAGCTTCTCTGACCTGACCATCTTCGGGACAGGAAACAAACAAAGATTCTCTACAGAGGAACCTAACCGAGGGACCGAACAAAGTTACAAAACTAAAGAAAGATAAGTCTAAAACAGATCTTCCCCAGCCCCCTGATAAGTAAAAGGGCAGGTACCTGACAAAATTATTAAGCAAACAAAAGCTGGTATAAAGCCAGCAACAAACAAATCCTAAGAACCTAGGCAGATCCAAGCACCTAATGGAGTGATAAAAACAAACATCCACTCTGCAGAAACCTACACAAGGTGCCCAAAGAAACTAAACGAAACAGCAGGACACCCATGAGTAGGGGCCTAGCAAGATTAAGCAGACGCTTCAAGAGAAACAAAAAGAATCACCTCTGTACGAGCCTAGCCACATGTCCTCTGCATGAACTAACTACGCATGAACCTAGCAGAATATCTCCAGTGCAAGCCAAAGCACCGTTCAACTTCAGCATAGAGAAGGAGAAGAGGGGTCAACCTGCAGGTCCCTGGATCAAGATGCGAAGGCTGCACAGATCCAACGATGAGCCGGGCGAGGGGGTCGACCAAAAAGAAGGAGCGACTACGACCAGTCGACAGCAAAACAAATGTCAAGATCCCGGCTCAGGTGAAGCAGATGACGAAGAACAGATCAAAACGAAGGCTTACCCACAGATCAAGGAGCGTGACAGCAGATCCAGCCCAGCGACGGCCCGTCCTTGCGGCGGAAGTGGCAGATGCCCTGGTTCACCCAGTACATGACGACGCAGGGGCAGAGCGCAATTGCATGGAAACCAGCAAACGAGCCAATCAACCAATCAATCAATCGCCTGGGATTCCACGGATCGAGCTGTTGACCAGGAAGAAGGAGATTGGGGGAGGAAGGAGGAGGTTTTGGGGGGTGCGCGCCCGCTCAGGGTGGACACGGTCCGGGCCGGTCCGGTCCCTGACCGAGCCTCGCTTTTGACCGGCCGTGGTTGGCCCGGACAGGACCGGACCGAGGCTGTCTGCGGTCCTGTTTCTCTGGACCGGACCGGCAGCACCTAGGCTCGGTGAGGACCGACGGGACCGAATGGACCGGCTGCAGTTCGTGTCTGGGAGTGAGATGGGATGTTTTTTAGAACTCTTTGACAATAAATTTGAATCTACAGATCATTAGGTTGCAAAAGAAGTTCAAATGGACAAAAAATAAGCAAGTTTGCAAACTCCCAAATTATCAACTGAAGAAAGATGCCAACTGAAGAAAGATGCCAACTGAAGAAAGTTCAGAGGAAGTGCAGAATTAAACAACTGACGGCGTCGGTGTGCAGGTGCAGGTTGCAGCCATTACGTTACCCGCGTCCTCCAGCTTCGTGGTCGACGGCGGCGAGCCAGCGGGAGGAGGTGGTCGACGATGGGCAGGTGGAGACGGACACGGTCGACGTCTCGACGTCGGCGGGCAGGAGCAGTCAATCCGGCTCCTTCACTCATCATTCCCCCGCGTGCAGGTGCATAGGAGGAGGTGGTCGTCGACGAGACGATGACAACACGAGGAGCTGCAGGTGTTTGACGATGGCAACGGCTGCCGGCGGCGGCGGCGCTCCCTGCTCGAAGGAAAGTAGGTCGGGGAACGTGGGGTGGGGGCTTTGCCCTAGCATAGCGACTCGCTGTCTAAGAATACACTGCTGGGCTGCGCACCTGGGCCAAGTATCTCGGTCCACCGAGCTGGCCCGGTCAAAAACAGGACCGGACCGACTTATTTTCGGGCCTGTTTCTGCAGACCGGACCGGTCATTTTTATCAGCGGGCCAGGACCGTTCGGTCCGGTCCGTCGCGGGCCGCGAGCCGGGCCAAAAGCCCGCTCGCCACGTCCAGGCTGAGCGCCCGCATCGGTGTAGCAGTCGATGGCGGCGCTGAGGCAGGCCGTGCGGAAGCACGCGTCGGCACGGAGCAGGCAGTGGACAGAGGAAGCATCCCTGCGTCGAGGGAACCACGCCGGGGAGCTCCTGTTCGTCGGGCTCTTGGCGGCTGCCGGTGACAGAGGCTGCTGCGGGGCCCCTCCTGCCGGACAGGCGGGCGCGGCGCCTCGGCCTCTGCGGCGCGAAAGGTGCCGAGGAGGAAGCCCGCCAGGAACCCCGCGGCAACCACCCGGGCTGAGCTCCCGGCGGCGAGGGGGGGGGCAGGGAGACGGGCACGGGTTAGGGTTTGGATGGAGAGCATAGCGGCGGCTGCGGTAGAGAAGGGGAGAGGGGCGCGGCAGATAATTGGCTAGGGTTCTCACCCAATCGGGGACCCTCCTCACTCCTATGCCAAACGCAACCACCCACACGATGCCACGCGCAGCCACGCACATGAAATCTCGCAAATGCCCTCGGCGGGGTGGCAAAACTACTGACGGTGGCACGATATTTGGAACGCAAAAGACTTACACAGGGCGCTTGCCTAGCCACAACCGCTGACAGGGGCGGCCCACACGCGAGGGGTCCCACAAGTCAGTGAGCCCCGGTCGAATGGACGGAGCGAGCGACACCGCGAGCCAAACGGGATCAACTATGCTACAGGGGGACCGGATTGGATCGGACGGACGAGATCTTCCAGCGGCTCGATCCGACGGCCAGAATCGCATCAAGCAACTCGATCGGAAGGCCAGGAGGCCCAAATCGCTAAGGAGCCAGATGTTTCGCCGGGTCTCGTTTTTCTGGATAGTAGAACATCGCAAACTATATTAATGCTCGGAGCATAGACACACATTTCTCGATGGTTCGGCTACTAATCTCAGTTCAAAGGGAAGCTTTTCTTTTGCGGGAGATAATCGAGAGCTTTATTAGATAAAAGCTTTCGCATCACAGTCAGCCAACAGGCTACTGATCAGGAAGCTAGGGGTACTGTCCAGCCAGCTCTCAGTCACGTCAATTATGCAAGCATGCTTGGCACAAAGGTGAGAAGGACCGTTCGCTGACCTTGGTACATGTTCAATTACAAAAGAGATAAAAGTGCTAGCTAGCTCTCCAATTTCTACTAATATTGGTGCCACAACTGTGCGCGAGTCGTAGCGATTTGGTCCAGAGGTTTACAACCTCCAAACAATCCGTCTCGAGGACGACGCTCGTAAAGCCCCTCAGCTTGGCGAAGATGACACCGTTGCGTACTGCCATCGCCTCCGCAATGAGAGGATCCGTCACACCTGGATATGGTTTGCTCCAAGCTCCTAAGAAGGATCTTGATGATCTTGCCACGCCACCTCCTCCGCCTTTCCCTTCCTCGCGCCGAACAGCAGTGTCGGTATTGATCTTCACGAGATCGGCCTCGGGGGGCGCCAACCATGTCCTGGTAACACAAAAACCTGACGCCGGGGAACATCTAGAAGTGCAAGTGTCTCCCTGGTCCTCCGAACTGAAGTAGTCGGATCCAGTTTTATCCTCCCCATGTGTCAACTTGTTTCTTGAGTGCCAGATCGACCACATAACAGAAACTATGATGGCTCGGTCTCTGCATGAAAATCGGTCATCACATATAATATCCTGAGCCCATGTATTAGGATGTATGCGAGGCAAACTGAAGTCAAACAACCGCTGGGCCTCCTCCCAAAATAGTTGTGCATGAGAGCACTTTGGAAAGGCATGCTCAAGATTTTCATCCATTGCCAAACAGATTTTACATCTGCTGATCTCTCTCAAATGCCGGCGTTTAAGAGTGTTTTCATCCGGCAAAATACCCCGAATCACCCGCCAATAGAACACCCTAACCTTTGGCAACACATTTAGCTTCCACAAAGCATTCCACATCCGTTGACTGTGAGTTGATGGACCGGTAGCCTGCCCTTCCTCCGGAGCGTTACGCTCCTTTTGAGTCATTAGAGCTCGGTACGCCGATTTGATGGTGTAGTTGCCTGAGGGCTCATGTGCCCATGCGAAGAAATCCTCTCCTCCTCCAGAGCGAATCGGAATGTTCAAAATTGCTTCCGCATCTTGTGGAATAAAAGTGTCCCGCACCAGCTGTCTCCTCCATGTCCAGGTTTCCGTATCAATCAGTTCATCAGCCGTGGAAACAGTTGCATTCGGGGGGGCGGAACAGTGGAGTCGTCGTGGTGGTGGATGGGATCCAGCGATCATCCCAGACCGCAATGGTTGTCCCATCCCCTACTCTCTTGATCAATCCAGCAAGCAGCACTTCCCTTCCAGAGATGATAGCTCTCCAAGTTGTGGACGAATTTTTGGGTGCTGACGCTTGCATGAAATCAGAGTCAGGGAAATACCTTCCCTTCAAAATTCTGGCACACAAAGTGTTGGGGTTTGGTAGGAGCCGCCATCCTTGTTTTCCTAACAAGGACAGGTTAAAATTGTGAAGATCACGAAAACCCATTCCCCCCTTGCACTTTGGTGTAGACAGTTTCTCCCATGAGATCCAGTGGAGCGAGCGTTTATCAATCGAGCTACTCCACCAATATTTTGCCATGCATGACGTTAGACTCTTGCATACCTTTTTGGTCAGAAGAAAGCAACTCATACTGAAGGTAGGAATTGCTTGTGCAACAGATTTGATAAGGGTCTCGCGTCCCGCGCATGCAAACAATCTTTCCGACCAACCCTGCATCTTGCTCCTCGACCTCTCGCCGATGTGGTCGAAAGTGCCACTCGTGATCTTCCCCACTGCAGTAGGAAGGCCAAGATATTTCTCAGTGAACGCCTCAACATGGATATTGAGCGTTGTTTTGATCGTGTGCCTACTAGTGTCAGTCGTATTGGGACTGAAATATACTGCACTCTTATCTCTGTTGACACACTGTCCTGAAGCTGCACCATACACTTGCAAAATATTATTCAATCGCAGTGCACTTTGATTGTCAGCTTTCATGAATATGAGACTGTCATCAGCAAACAGCAAATGGTTGACCCATGGGGCTCGATAGCTGACACGAATTCCTCTATCAATCTGTCCATAATGATTAGGAAGGGAGGAGAAGCCTTCTGCACATATGAGAAATAGGAATGGTGACATGGGGTCTCCCTGCCTTAAACCACAGGATGGTAGAAAGAAGGGGAGTAGATCTCCATTCACCCGTACTGAGAACCTGACCGAAGTCACGCACTTCATTACCAGTCTCACAAAGTTGATGCTAAAGCCTATCTTCCGAAGTATTGCTTCCAAATAGCTCCATTCGACACGATCATAGGCTTTCATCATATCTAGTTTGACAGCACAGGCACAATTCTTCCCTTTTCGTCTTCTCTTCATCGCATGGACACTCTCAAATGCGACAAGGACATTATTGGTTATTAGCCTACCGGGAATGAAAGCACTTTGTTCCTGGCTGATAATCTCGTCCATAAACTCTCGCATCCTGTTAGTTATAGCCTTGGCTGCGATTTTGTATAGAACAGGACAAAGTGATATAGGATGATATTGTGTAATATTCTGTGGATTCCGTACCTTCGGGATTAGCGTAATGGAGGTGTCATTGAACCCTATTGGTAGGTTTCCGCCATTGAGAAAGTCCAGAACAGCAGTTGTGACCTCATGCCGAAGCAGGTCCCAATGCTTCTGAAAAAATCCTGCCGTGAATCCGTCGACGCCGGGTGCCTTTGACGGCGCCATTTGGAACAGGGCCTTGCGCACTTCCTCCGGCTCAAACGGTCTGTCGAGGACTGTGTTCATATCTGGAGTAAGTCGCGTTGGAACATATGATAAAACCTCGCTTTCCTCCGAGGGCCCCCGCGAAGTATATAGCTGTTGGTAGAAATGTTGAATTTCTGTTTTCACCTCGTCTACATCAGCACATTCTGTACCATCCATCCTGCGCAAACCGTTAATCTTATTTGTACGTTGTCGCTGCTTGGCCTGCGCCTGGAAGTACTTGGTGTTTCGGTCGCCGTCGCGAAGCCAGAGCACTCGTGATCGCTGCTTAACCCATATCTCTTCCTGCCGGAGAGCCTCGCGTAGCTTAATTACTGTCCGCTTTTCCTCATCACTTGGGCCTCGTCCCACTGATAGACGTCTTAGTTTCTCAAGTCTTTGCTTCAGTTGTCGGACTGTCCTGGCGAGGCAGCCGAATTCCTTTTGTCCCCACAGTCCCAATCGCTGTTGCAAGGCTCCCAATGATTCGACCACACCTTGTAGGCCGGGTGCTCGTTGTTGTTGAAGCCAGCACTCGGTCACCACTCGCTCATAGTCGCTATGCGTCTGCCACACATTTTTCATATCTAAACGGTTTATTCCCCGTCCTCTCTGATCACTTAGCTGCTTCCTGAACTCCACCTTGACAAAGCAGTGGTCAGACTCAACAGCACTAATGTGACGTACACATGTATGACTAAACAACTGTCGGAATTGCTCGTTGGCCAACACCCGATCAATCCGAGCTTTCACATTTGCACCTCCATCCTTTCGGTTATCCCATGTGAAAGGAACACCTGTCCAACCAAGGTCCTGGAGTGCACAATCATCAACTGCTTCGCGAAACGCCCGCATCTGCCACTCAGCCCGAGCTGAGCGGCTAGAGTGTTCGTCAGCATATAACGTTTCGTTGAAATCTCCCATACAAATCCATGCATCATGCTGTAAAGAGAACAAAGTTCTGAGAAAACGCCAGCTGCGATGCCCGTCTTCTACTCTTGGCGCGCCATAAAAACCTGTAAACCGCCAGACATCCGAGTCTTGTTCAAACCTCCGAACCACAACATCAATATGGCCGGTACTATAGTTTTTCAATTCAACAGATACATCTTTGGACAAAAAGAGCCCTATGCCCCCGCTGAGTCCTATGCTACTGACAGCAAAACAACCAGAGAAACCCAATGTAAACTTCAGGTTCTCTACTCTATCAGCCCTAATCTTAGTTTCCATCACAAAGAGAAGTGCGGGACCTTCCTGCTTCACAACATTGCGAGGCTCACGAACTGCCTCGGGGTTCCCAAGCCCCCGGCAGTTCCAGCTGATACAATTCATTGCTCCCGGCAGGGCTGCCCTGCAGCCTCTGCCGGATTGTCAGAGTTCGTCGGAGTTGGTTTCTTCTTCTTCGACACTCGTTCTGTGCCCTCATCATCCTCTTCAACTCCAACCACAGTCAGCTCCGTATCAGTGGCGACTCCTTCCCCTTCATTAGCTGCAGTGTTTGTTAGTAGGGGCATAGTCACCTTCCTATAGACCTGCGTTGGCGGCACTCCCTTCCGTTTGGGTGCCTGATTCCTTTTCCTTGGTGAGTTCACCTCGGCTGCTCCATCTGCTGCATTGCTCGAGTTCGTCAACTCCTGCTTGTCTTTCTGTCCTTTCTGGTTTTTTGACGAAGAACCCTCGGACGATGCAGCCTTCTTCTTCTTCTCCTCCGGCGGCCTGAGACCCTTGCCGAACGGTAGATCACCATGCTCATCCCAAGCTACGACGTCAAAAAAGAAAAGGGCGTACACAGGATTGTAAGGTATCTGCTGAGCACGAGAAGAACACATCCTACGACATGCTGCCTTTGGCCAGCTAGTACGGTTTCTCAGTAACAACTAATTGAATTACCTGTTCGCTGTTAAAGAAGCCGGAAGTTGAGAGTCGTGTGCGGATGGGACCAAGAGCGTAAAGACGAGGCCATGTGATCGAACACTTTTCTAGTGGAAACATAGTAGGAGGTTATGCATTCACCTGGTTTTTTCGAATATATATTTTCCCTTCACTATAAGCTTAATTGTTTAGCCGAATTTTAGTTTTGGACATTCCGTAATGACACACTATATTACACTTCTTCTGCCACCGTGACATTGCTTTTTGGATGTCAACTGAGAAATTAATGGGAGTTTAAATATCAACAATGTGATCTGCATGCTTGCATATAGTAATTAGCAAAGATGATTTTTGCCGTGGTTTTTCTGCTAGGTCTGGCATCATCTCTATTTGTTGGGTATTTATGCAGAGTAATGCTACATCGACGGAACCTTACGGGGTTTTACGGAATGGATTTGAGTTGTCAAATTACTATTGGATTAAGGGGAGTGAGGGGCCCCATCCACCTGAAAATCAGGCGGGGCCGGAGAGGATTAGAGGGAAGGTTCTCGTAAAGCTTTGTAACAACCCCGTACGTTTAGCATTTTCGATTTATGCAGGCCCCTCAACCGATCGGCAGCCATCACTGGAGCAGTTGTGATGCAGTGAACTGACAGTGTAGTAGGATAGCCGCGGCAGTCATTTGGTGATAAAATATCAGTTAGGCGCCGTGTATACTGGTTTAGACATGCCGATGTGCCTCGCTCCAAGCACAACGACGTGGTGCTAGTCACAGCTCTCGGACTCGAGGGTGTTCTTGATACTGCAGTGCCGATACAGTATATGCAAGGCCACCTGGTGAACTGTGCAGAGTTTCTCCCATTCCTAATATCTCCTATTCCCAAATGAGTAGCCACATTTTCCTTTCTTAACTCGTCTCTCCGTGCCTCTAGATCCATTGTTTTTCCAGTTCACGGCCTTTTTGCCAGTGGCGAGAGATGTGTTTGGACTTTGGACTAGCAAAGCTTTATCGATCCTACTTGAGAGAAGATGAAGCTTTATACATTCATGCGTGCGCGCGCACACAGTGCAATCAAGAATCTGCATGGTTGAATGTTGTGGGACCAGTACTATTTTGTTTCATGAGAATCCAATTTGTTCACGTCACGTGTGCTAGTTAGTCTTCCAGTGCGATGGGTTCCAATGGGAACTTTCATATACATAGAAAAAACTAGCTTAGCCCGCGCGGCGACACGCCGCGCCCATCGATCAGTCGCAACTATGTAAACTATGATCCAAGCAATAGAGTAATTAATAGTTATTTGCTATCAATTAAAAAGAGACATAACAGTACATAAAAAGGTTGAAGATGACAAAGAAGTAGATTTATTACGAACATAACAATTAATATTAGAGAACTACTTTTTTTAGCGGAACAAGAACTACTTATTGAAACCATATACAACTCACCCTACACAGTAGGCTTACATGGAGATACAAACATACTGTAATAAGAAGTTGCAATCAGTTTTCACTGGAATGGTTCATTTGTTATTATAAAAATATTTGTATATTCAATACAATATTTATCAATTAAGAAACCTATTATAATTTAAAATAATACACACAATTGTAAACATTTAATTTTAGAAATTATTATTTTAATTATACAAAAATATGAATGATTGTAAACACATTTGTTTAGTTTAATGTTCATATAATTAAAAAATCATAATTTAAAATTTAAACTACAATTATTTGTGTGTTAGATATAAATGTTTGTATTAATAGTTTAATATTTGTGAATATAAAACTTTACAAATATTTGTATTCCTCTAAACTATAAAACATTTATATATATAATACTACTTATAAGACACGTAATATTTAGATGTTATTTTTGTTACTGAGATCATAATTTACATACTATCTACTTCCAATACGGACTACATGCGTAGAAAAATGAGTCAATCTGCACTGAAAATATGTGTATAATATCTAGTTCCTATTGAAATCTCTAGAAAAACTTATATTTAAGAAAGGAAGGAGTACAAATTTCTGGAAAAAAAACAAAGGTGCAAAATGGGATTTCAGCTGACTGGCCCACTGTTTGCACGGAAAGGATATAGGCAGTAGTCACCAAATTGAACCATCAGTTATCACTTATCAGCGGTCTTTGTGGTTTAAGCGTCTATGAAAATCTATGAAACCAAGAGTCCTAGCTCCCTCGGACACTCGTATGCCGCAGCTACTTCCTTCAGATAATCAGGCACAATACTGTCGCTAGTTAACTAAGAACTGTATTTTCCCATATCAGCGAAGCAACAATATTATCTTACATCCACGTCTTTGGGCAGGAAACACGCCATTCACCTTCAGAGATCTGCGCTTGGCAGCAGCGTCATGACGCGCTCTCGGCAAACTTGCCCTGCAAATACATGTCCTAACTCACAACCATTAGAGAGAGCAATGCGTACCGTCGACAGTGCGTGCAACACGTGAGCCGTGAGCGCATTCACCGTCCCGGGGTCCAGCGCGCCGTTGAACCTGGCGACGGTGCTCTCCCACAGCCCAGCGCCCCAGCCTAATCGGTTGTCAGTACCATTTGCACCAGACGTCCAAACTGACCCGGGCAGATACAGCGCTCCACATCCAGCATGACCGTCGGGCAATTGGATCACGCTGCCACATAGGAATCCCGAACGCCGTCGTAGGCGATGGAGGAGCTACAAGTAGAGGCGACGTCAGTCTTACAGCGAGCCCCCTGCACCACAGAGGAGAGGACGCGAGCGAAAGAGCCTTGCCGGCGCAATCCACTTCGCTTGGATCTGGCCTCTCGTCGGAGGCCGCCAGGATCGCCCTGGAAGAAACGAACTGTTTCTGGATGGCTGGGTTCCTGGCGCTGATCTAGGCGGTGCGTGGCGTGTGGACTCTAGAGAAGGCGACGCTGGCCGGCGTAGGAGAGGGAGATGAGCAACACACGCCCATGTTACCGCAGTAGCCGAACACCTCGCGCTGGCCCGCCACCGTCGACCGACCCCCTGCCGCCGAAGTTGCCGTTCGAGTCGAGGCGCACGAAACATAGCATGTCGCCACTCTCGCCGTAGTTGCTGCTGTAGGCAACGACAACAGGGTCGGAGAGCGTGCCGTCGATGTGGGAGACGATGCGTTGGTCTGCATCTTGATTCTTGAGCGTCGGGTAGCTGACCGTCTTGTTGGCGGTGAAGGTGAAATTGTAGCCCTCGTTGAAGTAGGCAACGGTGGCTCACCTGAGCGTGAGGTTGCCGGTGGCCGTGTCGACGGTGAAGACGTAGGGGCCGGATGCGAGGTTCCAACAGGAGGCTAAGCTTTGCGACATGACCAAAGACGTCGAAGGACTGCCACAGGACGCCCGCCAAGCCGCCACTGAGTTCTTGACCGCGAGGTTGCCGCTCTTGGAGGGCGACGGTGGTGCCGCTGGAGCCGTTGACCGACTCCAGGTCGCTGGTGGGCGACAGGCAGAGCGAGCCCCCACAGTCGATGGATGCGCCGGCGCCCGCGAACCGGACGGAGATGCTGCTGGCGTCAGTGACCAATGCGACGAAGAGCCAAAGCGCGGCCTGGGATACCTTAGTGGCGAGCGAGAAGGTGGAACTGGGCGACGACCACGCGGCCGAGTTGCCGCCCGGCGAGAGGGAGCAGCCCAGGGCATGTCCTTGCCATGGGACACGAAAGGGAGGAGCAGGAAGCAGAAGCAGCGGAGGATGGCAAGATCCCACCGGGGCGCTCAAACGCAAATGAGCAAGTAGCACGTATCGGGATGGAAGGAGGAGCAGCAGGAAAGGCCATATTTATAGTAGCTTCATGGGAAAACCAATTCGAGCACGACCACCTGGACGTGAGATGACCAGAAGGCGCGGCCAAAGCGGCAACCGCCTATTATATAGACTATGCAGCAAGCCAACGGCGCAGACGAGAAACGACCAGAACACACGAATCGAAGCGGCAACCGCCTACATATAGTCAAATCAAATCAGCCAATCGATTCAGCCCCGCATGCACACATGCAGTCCAATGAAAACAGTGGATCCAGCGCACATGTACAACGATAGAAAAATCTGGTACGTATCGCACGGAAACCTGTTAGATGCACACGAAAATGCACCCTACCAGGTCCCCTAATAAAACACGTGGCATGTTCCGGTTGGTCAGATTTTCACTGATAGGAAAAAGTCAAAAAAAACAGGGTAAATCAAACCTAGCTAGGTTTAGTATATTAAGAATTGATGATACCCACGCATTGTTGTATGTATTTCAATCAGATTTAGTTGTATGAAGCACGAATAATTTTCCATTATGACACTGATGTTAAATTTGTCATTTTTGTATCTTAAAAACTGTTTCAAATTTTGATACGAAATTTTGTAACACCAAACATTGACGTTGTGTTAGTGTGCTAATTTTTTTTCAGATTTTTAGAAATGTTTTATGGTATCCGGTGCACCGGTAGCACCACAAGTGCAGGTGCACCAGATACATTCCCGCCACCCACAGGCGCTTCTCAATCACGTGAAGTGTGTAAAGCTTCGAGCAGGTCTTTAATATGGGAAGATAGGAACTTTGAATTACTAGGCTTTCTTTTCTTTTGTTTATCTTTTCTTTTTTTCCGGATTTCATATTTTTGGTTTTCCTTGTTTCTTTTTGTTTTTACTCCACACTTTTTGTATGTCAACAACATTTTTCTAATACACGTTTAAAAAATTTCCAATGCATAGTCAACATTTTTCTATACACATCTACATTTTTCAAATGCTTGATTAACAGTTTTAATACAAGATTAACATTCTTTGAATACATGGTCTTTTTCCTATACACACTTTGTTTTTCAAATGCTTGATTAACATTTTCAAATACAAGCTTAAAAATTTATAATACATGGTCAACATTATATCTACGAACATTTAACATTTTAAAGTACTTCATCAACATTTTAGAAATGCATGATTAACATTTATCAAATATAAGATTAAAAATTTATAATACATGGTCAACATTATATCTTGAACATTTAGCATTTTTAAAGTACTTCATCAACATGTTTGAAATGCATGATTAACATTTTCTATGAACATTTAACATTTTTCAAATGCTTTATCAACATTTTTGAAATGCATGATTAACATTTCTTCTATGAACATATAACATTTTTCAAATGCTTTATCAACATTTTGAAATGCATGATTAACATTTCTTCTATGAACATTTAACATTTTTCAAATGCTTTATCAAAAAAAATTAATGCATGGTTAACATTTTTCTCTGAACATTTAACATTTTTCAGATGATTTATCAACAATTTTTTAAATGCATGATTAACATTTTGTTGAATGCAAGGTCAACATTTTTCTATACAGATTTAACATTTCCAACTGCTTGATTAAATTTTTAAAAACTTGTTTATTTTGTTTCAAATGGTTGGGTAACATATTTGAAATACAAGATCAACTCATTTCACACATATTGTATATTTTTTGTATACATAGTCAATATTTTTCTATACACATTTAACATTTTTCAAATGCATGATTAATACTTTTATAACATTACCAAAAGTATATTTTTAATATATATGTGTAGAATTTTTGTTAGTGTAAACAAAAGTAAAGAAAAATAAAAAGAAAGACAAAAAGTCAAACAAAACAAAAGGGGCAGTAGCCTCGCGGGAGCTGGGCCGGCCCATTTAGGCCAGCACCTTCAGCGAGAGCTGACTCTGTCTCGCTCGGTCGCCCCCGCTGGAGGACTACGTACAACGAATAATCCAGGAAATCAAAGAGGGAAACGTTTTTTACATTATAGAAGACAAAAAAAGGTCTATTTTGTTGAGAGTGGGATTTGAACCCACGCCCTTTCGGAACACACCCTTAATGTGCCGCCTTAGACCACTCGGCCATCCCAACAATTCTTATTATCTATAATAACATATTCTATTTATTAAATAATACTGTGTCTTTAAAATCTTCATCTAGTTTGTGAACCGGAGGGAATAGTAAAACTGTACCTGAAAGGAAATACTTAACAGTCTCCAGAATGGGCCGTTGAAAATTATCAACTGGGACGGTACAGGCTAGATAATAATAACACTGAGCAGAACCCATGGCCGAGCCATGCTACAGAAAACTAAACATTTGTACCCAATCCAAGTGATCCTACAATGACATAATACATCCAGTAACAAATAGCCAGAGTGAACTTGAGACAATCTGTTTCACACAAAATTCCCGGCGATTTCCGTCTTTCAATGTTTGAAGGACAACAACACAACCTGGGACCTGCCCTGGTTGGACGTTGATTTTGTGCTTTCCTGGAGTTGAGTACTGTTCTATGTCTTTCTTGTTTCAACGAGCAGATAATGCTTTCAGGAATGTACACTAAGCGTGACTTGCTATCTTTTCTTTAGGCAACCTGAAAAACCTGTGCCTGAAGAGGCATGCACACAACAGATAATTAACAAGGAGTAGCCTACTAGTGATGTGAGAGCAAGTAACCAGCAGGAATGGCTCATCATACATGCTGTAACATAGTGAACAAATCTGCTTTCGACAAATGGTACTAGACGTGGCCTGGTGGGTTACAGTGAAAAGGAGGCATAACTAACATTTACAGTGTGAAGCGCAACAGAATCTGGGACTTGAATCTGGCCCTGATAGAGATAATCTCAACCAATGCAACAACAAAGACATAACGCATCTCAATACCTAACCGCAGAACTCTTCACCAAGAAGTTGACTAATAATGAAATTATTCAATTTAACGACCGGTGCCTTATGTTCTTTTAAAAATCAGGTTCAACTTGCTAGTCAACAAAGAGGATAATCTGGTCCAATTTCATCGTCAGCTATGCCCAAACTAAGAAATGGTTAACTGATATATATTGGCCAAATATTAGTATTAGAAAATCACTGGCTAATCTCTAAGAAATAAGACCTCGGCAGAAAAAACAAGTCAATTCTTTAGTTAGAAAAACAGAGACATGAGGCAACAACTAGCCACAATTTCAAACGCTGACCAAAACGACTTCATAATTTTAGCACCAACAGTCCAACGCAAAGACATGTTCCATTTCCCGAGCTTAGCTGGAACATCACATGAAGCATTGATTCCTTAAAATGGTTACCAGCTGAAGTGAAATGATAAAAGATAATTGCAAACGGTGCAACACAAAGGGGGTATTTTAATATGTTTCAATACCTAACCAGATGAAATGAATCGTGAACAAGAATAATTGCAAACAGAACATTTCATGAAAAATTTCATTACAATGTGATCTTTTTATTCAATTAGTGCTCAAGCCGATCTTGTAAGAAAATCTGGCTTAACTTGCTATTCAACAAGGAGGATATCTGCCTCATTTCATCGCCAGCAAAGCAAAAAATAGAAACAGGAAATACATGTATATTTGCTAAATTTTAGTACTAAGAAGACCACTCGACAATTTGAAAAAAAAAGACTTGGTAAAAGGACAAGTTGATTCTTCAGTTAAATAAACAGAGGTAAGAGGCAGCTAGACTGCTAACTATTTAGAACTGAGAAGATCACTGCATAGAGGGCTAAAAAGAAGTCCATTCTCGAGTTCAATAAAACAGAGCAACTGGCAAACATTTGAAACACTGACCCAAATGACTTGCAATTTTAGCATCAACACTCACAGCAGCCACTATAGCCCAAACACAACCATAAAACAGTCATAGCTTCTTGATCATAACTTGCAAACATCAAAGTGAAACTGGCCGGCCCATAGTGGACCTAGTTGACACATGTTGCAGCTGATGAAGGTACTGACAGTCACTAGTAGAAAAAGGGGCTATCGTCCAGGGCAGTTTAGCCCATTAGTCCGGTTCAATCGAACCGGGACCAATGGAGCTATTGCCCGGTTAAATGAGCCCAGGGGGCGGCCGGGCCACGTGGGCCATTGGTCCCGGTTCGTCCGGACCTTTTGGTCCGGTTGGTGGGACGAACGGGACCAATGGTCCTGGCTCTGGCCCACCACTATTGGTCGGTTTGTGGCATGAACGGGACCAAAGGCTTCCTTTAGTCGGCTCATGCCACGAACCGGGACCAATAGTGCTGCCTATATATACCCCTCGCTCATGAGCGAGCACTCCGATCCATTGCTCTGTTTTTCTCTTGCCGGCGAGGGGGCATTGTGGTGCTCTAGCTCACCTCCTATGCACATGAGGTGTTCGATGAAATGCCCGAGCCACACTACTTAAGCTTTCTCCTCTCAAGCTCGACCTCCAACCTCCATTTTCCTCAATATTTGTCTAGGTTTAGCGGTCCGTCACGCCCGTCCCGTCTTCACCGCCGTCGATCACCGCGCCGATCTCATCGCCAGCACCACTGTGGTGAGCCTCTTGTTCTTATCTTCTTTACGAAAGGAAAAATATTCTTACTTGTATTATTTTCTTACTTTTATTATTGCATCTTATATAGTGCGATGGTTTTGGTATCCGCCCGTCGGCCCTCGTCCCTGTCTATGATTCGGTGTGGTATATATTATCTTTTCATAACTATTGGTTCATTTATTGTTTATGAAAATTATGCCGACCAACGTGACATAGATTTTATTTATCTAGGAGGTTGTTGAACCGGAAATTCCAACCGACCCTATTGTCGAGAGGTTAAATTTAGTTGAAGAAGAAAACAATTTCTTGAAGGAAAAAATAAAAAACTTGAGGAGGAGAAGATGATATTGGAGTTGCATGTTGCGGATGTAAATCGATGATCACAAGATCAAGATGGATGCAATGCGCTTGAAGATGAGAAAGATTAGAAAATATGCCATTCATACCGAGGCTTGGTATCATTATGCCGTTGGATCAGTTGTTACCTTGGTTGCGATTATGATCGTATTTGTTTTCACATTGAAATGTTTTACATAGTTTCAATGTATGGTTTAATTAATTTAGATGCTCTGCAGAGCTTTATGTTGTTAGATGAGAACTATGTATGTACTTTGGTTTTATGTGATGATGAACTTCTATTAATTTGGTCACTTAATTATCTATTCATGATGTTACGTAATGATTTTGACACACTTAATTATATATAATGCACGCAGATGAACCGCAATGGATGTACGGTGAGACACACCTCCGAGTACATTAAGGCGTGCATGCTTTTCTCGAAGTGGCTGAAGCAAACAAGCAGAATGGTTTTATGTGTTGTCCATGCCCTATATGTGGAAATGAAGTCTTACTCGACGGAAAATCCTTCACACCCACCTGCTTTACAAGGGTTTCATGCCACACTATAATGTTTGGACGAGGCACGAGAAGTAGGGGTTATGATGGAAGGCGGCGAGGAAGAAGAGTACGATGACAACTATGTGCCCCTGAATACGGTGATGCTCTGAACATCAAGATGCACAGACGATGTGCACGATGGTGCTGCAAGCGAAGCTGCTGAAGATCAAGAGGAACCAGACGATGTGCCCCATGATGATGATCTCCGCGGGTCATTGTCGATGCAAGGACACAATCGAGAGTCAAAAGGAGAAGCTGAAGTTCGATCGCATGTTAGAGGATCACAAAAAGGGTTGTACCCCAATTGCGAAGATGGCAACACAAAGCTCGGTACCGTACTCGAATTGCTGCAGTGGAAGGCAGAGAATGCTGTGCCTGATAAAGGATTTGAGAAGCTACTGAAAATAATGAAGAAGAAGCTTCCAAAGGATAACGAATTCCCGACAGTACATACGCAGCAAAGCAGGTCGTATGCCCTCTAGGATTGGAGGTGGAGAAGATACATGCATGCCCTAATGACTGCATCCTCTACCGTGGTGCCTACAAGGATCTGAACGCATGCCCGGTATGCGGTGCATTGCGATATAAGATCGACGAGATGACCACTGGTGATGTTTGGCGAGCCTCCGGGAAGAGGGTTCTGCGAAGGTGATGTGGTATGCTCCTATAATACCACGGTTGAAACGTCTGTTCGAAGCGAGAGAGCATGCCAAGTTGATGCGATGGCACAGTGAGGACCGTAAGAAAGGCGGGAAGTTGAGAGCACCCACGACGGGTCATGATGGAGAAAAATCGAGAGAAAGTCTTGGGATGAGTTTGCAAAGGACCCAAGGAACGTATGGTTTGCTTTAAGCGCGGATGGCATTAATCCTTTCGGGGACGAGCAGCAATCACAGCACTGGCCCGTGACTCTATGTATGTATAACCTTCCTCCTTGGATGTGCATGAAGCGGAAGTTCATTATGATGCCAGTTCTCATCCAAGGCCCTAAGCAACCCGCAACGACATTGATGTGTACCTAAGGCCATTAGTTGAGGAACTTTTACAGCTGTGGAATGGAAAGCGGTGTACGTCGTGGGATGAGCACAAAAGGAGAATTTGACCTAAAGGCGTTGCTGTTCGTGACCATCAACGATTGGCCCGCTCTCGGTAACCTTCGGGACAGACAAACAAGGGATACCACGCATGCACGCACTGTTTACTTGACACCGATAGTATATACAGGAAGCTGCAGGAAGAATGTGTACCTGGCCATCGTCGATTTCTTCCGACCAACCATCAATGTCGAAAGAAAGGCAAGCATTTCAAAGGCGAGGCAGATCACCGGAAGAAGCCCGCCATGCGTACCGGTGATCACATACTTGCTATGGTCAATGATTTACACGTAATCTTTGGAAAGGGTCCCGGCGGACTAGCTGTTCCGAATGACGCTGAGAAAATCACGCACCCATGTGGAAGAAGAAATCTATATTTTGGGACCTACCCTACTGGAAAGACCTAGAGGTCCGCTCTTCGATCAACGTGATGCACGTGACGAAGAACCTTTGCGTGAACCTGCTAGGCTTCTTGGGCGTGTATGGGAAGACAAAAGATACACCTGAGGCACGAGAGGACCTGCAACGCTTGCACGAAAAAGAGGGCATGCCTCCGAAGCAGTATGAAGGTCTTGCCAGCTACGCTCTTACGAAAGAAGAGAAAGAAATATTGTTTCAATGCCTGCTTAGTATGAAGGTCCCGAATGGCTTCTCGTCGAATATAAAGGGAATAATAAATATGCCAGAGAAAAAGTTCCAGAACCTAAAGTCTCATGACTGCCACGTGATTATGACGCAACTGCTTCGGTTGCATTGAGGGGCTTCTACCGAAAACGTCCGATTAGCCATTGTGAAGCTATGTGCATTCCTCAATGCAATATCTCGAAGGTGATCGATCCAGAAATCGTACCAACGCTAAGGAGTGATGTGGCGCAATGTCTTGTCGGTTTCGAGCTGGTGTTCCCACCATCCTTCTTCAATATCATGACCCACGTCCTAGTTCATCTAGTCGGCGAGATTGTCATTCGGGGCCCGTATTTCTACACAATATGTACCCCTTTGAGAGGTTCATGGAGTCCTAAAGAAATATGTTAAGTAACCGTGCTAGGCCAGAAGGAAGCATCTCCATGGGCCATCAAGCAGAGGATGTCATCGGGTTTTGTGTTGACTTCATTCCTGGCCTTAATAAGATAGGTCTCCCTAAATCGCGGTATGAGGGGAGACATTTGGAAAAGGCACGCTTGGAAGAGACTTAATAATATGCAGGGATGGATATTCTTGGTCTCAAGCACACTACACAGTTCTCTGAACTCTACCTTGGTGACCCTGTATGTCGATGAACACAAGAACGATCTGCGCTCCAAACACCGGGGCGGTCGACGACTGGATTACATGTGAACACATCGGGACTTTCAGCAGTTGGTTGGAAACACGTCTCGGAGGTGAGAGCACTGTTTGTGATGAGTTGTACTTGTTGTCCGGGGACCATCTTCGACTGTAATGATTTGGAAAGGATACGAGATAAATGGGAATACATTTTACGATTGACCAAGATGAAAAGAGCACCAACCAAAACAGCGGTGTCCGCTTTGATGCAGCAACCGACAAGCGAAATGACACATATTATGGTTACATAGTAGACATATGGGAACTTGACTACGGAGTAGATTTTAAGGTCCCTTTGTTTAAGTGCAAGTGGGTCAATCTGTCAGGAGGCGGGGTACAGGTAGACCCACAGTACGGAATGACAACAGTGGATCTGAAAAATCTTGGGTACATTGACGAACCGTTCGTCCTAGCCAATGATGTGGCACAGGTTATCTATGTGAAGGACATGTCTACCAGACCGAGGAAAAGAAAAGATAAGGAAGCGAATACATCATACAATGACCCAAAGCGCCACATAGTTCTTTCAGGAAAAAGGACATCCACGGGAGTGGAGGGCAAGACAGACATGTCAGAAGAGTATGAAAAGTTTCATGAAATTCCCCCTTCAAAGTCAAGGCTGACCCAAGCATCCCGATAAGCGATGAAGATTATCCATGGTTACTGGCGCAATAAGCAAGCGACACAAGCGAAGAAAAAGTGAAGACTTTCTCCCACAACTATTATGATGATACCATGCCAACTTTGTAACACACGAGTATGATACCATTGTCCGTTTTGTTCATGAACATGCTATGCCAACTTTTTCAGAGTTCATTTGAAAACTATGAATTTGAAAACCTCGCCAACCGAAGGGCGCTCACACCGGTTTATAAGCCCGTCCCTCTACGCCTTGTTGAGCTCACAAACTTGTGATTCACACAAATTTCAAAGAATTCAAATTTTATAAAACTAATGGCACAAACAGAAAGTTTATAATTGTTCTAAAACAAATGGCACTAACAGAAAGTTTATAATTTTGCTGACCTAAAAGCAAAAAGAATTAAAAAATATAGCAAAAAACCAAAAGAAAATAAATAATGCAGAAAACAAAACAAAAAAACTTGAAAATAATAATAATAATAGCAACAATAAGCATTTTGTTGTAAGTAGAAACAAAATAAAATAAATAAAGCAACAAAGAAAACAAAAAAAGTGTTTTCAAATTTTAAAACTAATGGCACTAATAGAAAGTTTATATTTTTTCTAAAACTAAAAGCACTAACAGAAAGTTTATAATTTTGCTGACCTAAAAGCAAAAAGAATTAAAAAATAAAGCAAAAACCAAAAGAAAATAAATTATGCAGAAAACAAAACAAAAAACTTGAAAAAATAAAAATAGCAACAATAAGTATTTTATTGTAAGTAGAAACAAAATAAAATAAATAAAGCAACAAAGAAAACAAAAAAAGTGTTTTCAAATTTTAAAACTAATGGCACTAATAGAAAGTTTATATTTTTTCTAAAACTAAAAGCAAAAAGAAATAAAATATAAAGCAAAAAAAGTGCCACCTACTGGGCCCCCACGGCCTGAATACGACTAGAAACCCTATGGGCCAGGATTCAGGCCCGCGGAAGGCCCAGCAGGCCAGAGCAAAGATGGCAGAGTTAGGCCCGAAAGCCTGCTTTAGAGAGGAGCTCGAGAGGGGAGCCGCACCGCACCTTATAAACTGGTGCGGCTCCCTCTCAACTAGCGAGGTGGGACTATACATTTGGCGCGGGGCAGCA
Source organism: Aegilops longissima (assembly GCA_021605205.1). Lineage (NCBI taxonomy): Eukaryota > Viridiplantae > Streptophyta > Magnoliopsida > Poales > Poaceae > Aegilops > Aegilops longissima. Next base: position 737,359,556 of record CM038678.1, on the reverse strand, counting down.
CAAGGCCTTTGGTCCCGGTTGGTGGCACCAACCGGGACTAATCTGCCTTTAGTCCGGTTGGTGCCACCAACCGGGACCAAAGGCCGCCGCTTCCCGCCCTTTGGGCTGCTGAAATTTGGCCTTTGGTCCCGGTTGGTGGCATCAACCGCGCCCGTTGTCGCCGCCGTCGTCACCATCGCCATCGCCCGCGCCCGTTGTCGCCGCCGTCGTCACCTCCGCGACCTCGCTGTCGTCCAACGCCTCCCCGACCTCGCCGTCGCCTCCGCCTCCCCTGCCCAGCCCCGCGCGCGCCACCTCTGCATCAGGCCGGCCCCGACATCGCCGTTGCCGACGCCGCCCACAGTGAGCCCCCGCGCACCTGCCCTGCCCCCCTGCCGCCGCCGCCATGATTTTTTTTCATAGATGTGATGCTTTTTTTCATAAATGTTCATGTATATATATTGATGTATGGATATATGTATGATGCTTTTTTGCATATGTGTTGATCTAATGTTTTTTTTCTGCATATATATATGATGTTTTTTTGTTCATAGATGATCATATGAATTTTTTTTGTTCATAGATATGATCATATATATGATGTATGCATGGATCGATGTGGATGGAATATGATGTTTTTTTGTTCATAGAATATGATGTTTTTTTTATTCATAGATTTTATTTTGTTCATGAGAGAGGCGGGGACGTCGAGGAAGTTGTACTGTTTAGAGTTAGGGTCGTCGAGGAAGAAGGAAAATAAGGAAAAAGAATAAAAGAGGAAGAAGGAAGAAGGAGAAGAAGAGGAGAAAAAAAATAAGAAGAGGAAGTAGAAGAAAAAAGGAGAAGAAGAAGGAATAGAGGAGAAGAAGAAAAAAATTCTATTCTCTCTATTCCTTCTTCTTCTCTCTTTTTTTCTTCTATTTTTCTTCTTCTTTCTTCTTCTTTCTTTTTCTTCTTCTCATTTCTTCTTCTTCTTCTTCTTCTTCTTCTTTTATCGGGAACGAGGGTGTCGAGGATCGCTGAGGGTCGACGGTCGGGAACTAGGCTAGAGGGTCGAGAGGGTCACAGAGGGGTCGAGGGTCGTCGAGGTCGGTCGAGGGTCAATGTTTTGAGGGTCGAGGGTCGTCGAGGCCGGTCGAGGTTTCGAGGCACAAGGGTTTGAGGGTTCGAGGGTTCTAGGGTCGAGGGTTAGAGGGTTCTAGGGTTCGAGGGTTCTAGGGTCGAGGGTTCGAGGGTTCTAGGATCCGAAGGAAGAAGGAAGAAGAAGAAGAAAAGAATGAGAGGAAAAGAAGAAAAGAAGAGGAGAAGAAGAAGGAATAGAGGAGAAGAAGAAAAATAGAATTTTTTCTATTTTTCTTCTTCTCCTCTATTCTTCTTCTTCTCCTCTTTTTTCTTCTTTTTTTTTCTTCTTCTTCTTCCTTCTTCCTTCTTCCTCTTTTCTTCCTTTTCCTTATTTTCCTTTCTCGAGGGATAAGAAGAAAAAGAAGAGGAGAAGAAGAAAGAAAGGAATAGAGGAGAAAGAAGAAACTTTGACACGAGGGGGTGCGATACCCCTCCCCGATAACATTATTTTCCCATGTATATGTATGTTGCGTCGTTGTCGATATAACGAGGGTGTCGAGGATCGCCGAGGGGTCGAGGGTCGGGAACTAGGGTAGAGGGTCGAGGGTCGTTAAGGGGTCAAGGGTCGAAGGTTTCAGGTCGAGGTTCCTATAGTGTCAAAGTATTGAAGAAATCCATGGCTTCATCATTAGCCGAAGTAACCATGGCATGATGGTGAAGTCCTCAAAGTTGTTACGGAATGGAGTCCGGATAGGATAATTTGCCTTTTGCTGAACTTTGTACCAAAAAGCTAATTATCCTATCCGAGACTCCGTCCAAAACAACTTTGGAGAGCTTCACCATCATGCACCACATTACTAGCCTAATGATGAAGACATGGTTTTGTTGAATCCTTTGACACTAGGCAACCTCCCGACCCCTCGGCGATCTTCGACCCCTTGACCCTCGACCGCTCGGCGATCCATGACCCTCTACCCTACCGCGGGCGTCGATGCCCACGTCACTTGTGGGACATAGATGTACTGTTCAACGCTGACCCCCTCCCGATAGCTTCAACACGTGGGGGGTCGATATTACGTACCCTCTCCTAGCTTGAAGCGTTCTCGAGGCCACCCCCTAACCCTTGAAGCGTTGTCGAGGCCACCCCAAACCCTAGAGAAGCAGCGTCGAGGCCACTAATATGATTCCTTATTGTGATTAGCTAGCTAGTTCTACGTTGGCACTAATATATCCATATCTGTCATGTTTGAATAATAATTGCCATGTTGTAAATATTTGTAGAAACTATGGACACCCCCCGAGACGAAGCACAAGAAGCGTTGTTGAGGGACATAATCGCACACGGAAGTGATGCCGTCTCCTCGATGATGTTTCTCAACGACAACGATGGTCTGGAAGGAGAGGGTGAAGAAGCAGCTGGCTATGATTTACATGGCTCCGATGACCCAATGCCGGTGCAAGAAGGAGAGGGTGAAGAAGTAGACCGTGAGGACGGCTCCGGTGATCACCAAACCGAGTCCGGCCAGGTATATATATTAGTTAAGCCTGTGCTGACTAGCTCTCATCTTTATTTTGGTATATATGTACACATATTAATTAACTCTCGTCTTTGTTCTTTTTTCTAGCCCTCCGGATCGAGCACAACTTCGGTAAAGAGACGAGGCCCGAAGAAAAAGTTGAGCTCGGATGAAAAGTTTGAGATCATACAAATCGCTGACGGCCAACCGATTGAACCCTACCGGACAAAGAAGGCATTTGTTGCTCGGTCTGGGGTTACGGTTAGGGACAAGATCGATCAGCATCCACCAATGGTATAAGCCTAAGAACGAAGACCACGAGGTGTCTTGTGTCAATGATATGCAGAAAAATGATCTTTGGACTGAGCTGAAGTCAAATTTTACCCTATCGCCAGAGGATGATCCGGAGAAGCCAGTAATAGAGCCATTAATCAAGTCTTTTGCTCTTAAGAAGATGGCAGAACTATTCAGGAATTGGAAGAAAGACCTCAATACGTATGTCGAAAAAATGAGACACCAGAATTCACGGGCAAATATGAGAAGATCGAGATGATTGGCCGCATTTGTGGCCTACAAGACATCGGAAATGAGTAAAAAGATGTCAGCGACAAACAAGAGAAATGCTGCGAAGAAGAAGCTTCACCATCGCACGGGTCGGTGGCTACCTCATAGCCCGCCTAAGTGGGCCAAGGCTGAGAATGATCTGCTTGATAAAGGGATCGAACCGAGACAATGAACTGGCGGACCGTTGCGGACTTGGTTCTTCGGGCTGGCGGATCCTTGGACCCTATAACGGGAAGTGCATTTGGACGGACGAACAATTGGACATACCAGTCAAGAGGCTTAAGCATTATATCGAAGCAGCGCAGCAAGGGAAGTTCGTTCGAGCAGGGGAGAAGGACGAGCTCACAATGGCCCTCGGGAATCTGAGCACCTGGACGGACACGAGGCACGCCAGCTCCCTTCGTGGAAGGCTGGATTTCGGACGCAGGGGTTACAAAACCCATGAGAGGAGGAAGAAGCTGGAGCAGAGCCTAATGCAGGCGCTGCACGAAAGGGTAATGGGGCTAGAGGAGCGAGAAGAGGAACGAGAAGCAGCAGATCACAACAAACGACCTGCGAAGCTTCCCCGGCTACCCCGCCATCTCAGCGGAGAAGCAGCGTGGCTTCCACCGAGCTGCTTCAGCCGAGCAGCATGCCTTGGCGGCTCTGCCGGCTATCCCGTGGATGCTATCACGGATGCTGAAAGTTGCCACCTTATGGCGCAATGGAGCAATTTGAAGGTCAAGGCGGCTGTTGGCTCTGCTTATCCTACTAAACCCGACTCAACTTTTCACTGCCGGCCGATTCGAAGGATATGCTAAGGTGATGGTCGATGAAATAACGGAGGATTTGAGGACCTCCGGCTTGACCACCCTACGGTGAAGGGAGTATCGGCTGGGTTCTCGCTCAAGACTCCATGCCTATGGCGGAAGGATCTCATCAACCTTCCGAACTGGGCGCCTCCGCCTCCTCCTCCTCCTCCGGCGAGTCGGGCACTCCGCCTCCTCCACCGCCTCCTCCTCCGCGAATGACGATCGGGCACTCGGCCGGCTCCTTCTCCGGCGTGGCGGCACTCCGTCTCCTTCTCCGCCTGCACGGCGCGTCCGGCAGCCAGCCTCCTCCTTCTCCGCCTCGTCGGCAAAGGCGGAAGAGACCCGCCACCGCTCCGGCTGCTCCGGCGTCGTAGTCCTTCTCCTCCGCCTCGTAAGCAAGGAAAGAAGACATCCGCTCTGTCTCTCTGCGGCGTCTAGCAGACAGCCAAAGGCGGGAGGAGATCTGATTCGGTCCTTCTCTGAAGACTCGGAGAAGTTACCGTGACGAGAGGAGCGAGGAGGAAAGCGAAGATCGCGCAGACCGAAGTGGATGACTGGTTTCAAGGGTTGAAAGCAAAGAGACATCCACCTCCGGAGGAGAAGGTAGATCCGGTCAAAGCGAAGCGCACTCGCTGCCCCGACAAAACCACCCAAGTCTCCGCGAAAGGCAACTATGAGCGCATTATTGGAAAGGCATTTGCGAAGCGAAGAGATCGGGAAGTCTGTCGGTGATCAAAGGATGAAAGAACGACGAGCTGGGAAACAAATTGCCTAGCTCGGCGAACAAGCGAAGCAATCGTGCCCCCCGCTCAAGGTGCCTGCTAGCGACATCGTCGATCCGAGGATGGTGCCCGTTATGGCAATCCTGAAGATTACCTGCCCGACGATGTACAATTTGATTTCTTGGAGGTGCAGATACAAAGATCTGAGTACGGGAAGCCTCTCGTCAAAGATGAAAGCTCTCTAACAACGATGATGCGAAGATTGCATGATTGCTACATGAAAACCTGCAAAGAGTCTCGAGGGAGGAATACTTTGTATGTGAGAGTTAAAAGGAGCATGACCTCCTTGGAATTGAACTGTTGCCTATTCCATTTGAGGAGTTCTATCAGTTTTCAATCAATTGGCCCTCGATAAAGCAACGGTCACCTGCTACTGTCTCGTAAGTAGTACTACTTCTGTCATTAAGTATCTCTATATAACTCAGCTCTTTTATTGCATGTATTTATAAATATCCTCACTATATTATGCAGATTGAAGATCGCAGAAATGAAGAAAAAACAAGTGGGTGATATTGGGTTCATTAACACATATCTCATAGATGCAAATGAGGTTAAATATTGTGCGCTTGAAACCGAGGCCAACTTACTACGATCGTTGGAAATAAATGAACACAAAAATACAATACTCTTTCATTACAACTACACGTGAGTGTTACTGTCTTATGGCATATTCGGTTTCCTTATTTAGTCCAGGTTATAGAAATGTAATATTGATGAGTTATGCATGCGCGCAGGTTCCACTATATTCTCCTAGAGATTAAGCTTCAGCAGGGAGTAGTAACTGTCTTAGACTCGAGACGAAAAGATCCCAAGGAGTATCGGAAATGACTGAAATGCTCGAGAAGTAAGTTAAATCGATCATTATCCACCATATCAGCAACTTTGTTCATTTCTGATATCAAGTAATTGTTTTCTTTGTATGGCAGGGCTTGGGGAAAATTCACCAAAAAAGCTCCGGGACTACCGAAGAAGCTGCAATTTAGACACCCGAAAGTAAGTACTATATAGTAGCATATTCCACGCGCATCTTCTAGTGATTCAAGCGCTAGTTTCATCAATACCATTTAGCATGTGCTTGCTAATTATCAGTTTGATTGACCTCTGTTTCTTGTAAAGTGGTTGTGGCAGGAACAAGGAAATGATTTCTGTGGATACTACGTTTGCGAGTCCATCCGCCACACGACCTCTGAGAGGGGCTACTCCGACAAACAATTTGAAGTGCGTAAATAAAAATATTCACAATTTTATTTTATTACCATCATTTGTGTTGAGTTTCATTCACACACACACACACACACACACACACACACACACATATATATATATATATATATATATATATATATATATATATATATATATATATATATATATATATATATATATATATATATATATTGACCCTTTCTTAAAATTAGATGTTTGAAGCGGGATGAACTCCTAGCACCAGATCGCATGCGAGCAATTCAAGAGGAATTGGCGGCATTCTTTCTTGACTATGTGATCGCTGAAGGCGGGAATACTATGTGGACCACGCGTCCGTATTGTAAAAGATAATTATTGTATATATGTAGCGGTAGTGTCGGATAGATATACGAGAACTTGTTGTTCGACCAATCTCTCGGAGAAGGAGAGGTGGTCGATATCACTTTCTCTGTATGCATATATATGTTCATGACGATCTTCTGTTTGCTTAATTACTAGCTAGCTAGCACGTCTAGTTAGTCCTCTCTATACGTATGTATAGTACGTAGCGTCGACCAAGCACGGACAAGAGAAATGACACTTTCTCTATTAATTAGCTAGCTATAGCACAATATATGAAACACCTAAATTAACCCCCAAAACCCCCAAACCCCCCTTTGAAAAAAAAATAAAACCAGAGCCAAAGAAATGCTGACGCGTGGATACCTATTGGTCCCGGTTAGTGCCACCAACCGGGACCAAAAGCCCTCCTGCCTGGACTCAGCGGACAGGCCACGTGGAGGCCCATCTGTCCCGGTTCTGGATAGAACCGGGACTAAAGGGTGAGGGTATTAGTACCGACCCTTTAGTCTCGGTTCATGAACCGGGACTAAAGGCCCTCACCAACCGGGACTATAGGCCCTTTTTCTACTAGTGAGTAAGGCCGTTTAGAATCACCACCTCACACAACAGCTGTCAGACCAAAAGTGAAGCGTTGACATCATAACCCTCTAGTGTTGGAAAGAAGGTATGCGAAACTAGAGTTTGTTCGAGACAAAGTCGAGAACTAAGGTGGCAACCAACTCGCCATTGATGTCCACCCGAAATAGTGTGCCACAAAATCTGACCAGCACGAACATATGACCATCCCCATAACCGACCACCATCTGCCACCCGCTACTGCAAACGCCACATAACCCGATCTCGGCAACCGGCAATTCGACTAGGTATTTTAAGGCCCAAACCTCACCTTGAGTGAAATTAAAAAGTTTTGCAAGGGAATTCATAGAAGTACTCGAAATAAAGCAACCCGGCTGGAATTCTGATATATCTAGATGGTAACGGCTGTATTCCAATGAGCATACATGGGTAATATATTTAGTTGGATCATCGCTCTATATGTATACATAGTCAATTTGCCTTTTCGTTACATTGCAAGTGAAGTGGACTTCAATTATTACGCAATTGTGTATGTGTTATATTGTCCTAAGATGTGAAATTTAACTCCAACAATATTTCAAAAGCCCATGGCAACGCACGGCCACTCTACTAGTCTATATAGTTATTGTACTTGTCGGTTATAAGATTGACTATAAATGATGTGGCAACTCATATAGCCTGGTGCAGCTGTACTACTACCTCCGTCCGGATTTATTAGGCCTCTTCGTATTTTGGACTAGACTTTGACCATCTATAGACTAGTAAAATATAAAGTACTCCCTCCGTTCCAAAATAAGTGTCTTGAGCTTAGTACAAATTTGTACTAGAGCTAGTACAAAGTTGAGACACTTATTTTGGGACGGAGGAAATATATGCTATAAAAGTTTATACTGGTGAATTTGCATTTGAAAGAGCTTTCCGACAATATAATTTTTGTGACATGTAGTTTACATTTTCTTAGTTAATTTATAGGTCAAATTTTAGCCCAAAAATAAAAGGGGGCCTAATAAACGTGGACGGAGAGAGTACTATTTAACCATCCTCGTATGGTAGGGTGTACTTTGAGACTATCGAAGTGCATGGTCTTGATTATTTTACTGCCTCGAGGAAGCTGCTCCGGAGTTTCCTTTTGTTGTCGAGTAGAGGGTTGGCATCTGCTGCTTGGTCTTTTCGTTTCCGTTGTTTACGAGTAGGGTGTGTCTTTTTTCTATTCAAGTGTTTTGTTGCTGCCAATTGTGCGAGTAGCGGGTGTCTTTATCAGGTCATATCACGCCGCGTTGTCATCCAGCAGCTTATTAGTACTTATTCTCCCCAACGCAACTCTTATCTCTCGCCCACTTCGATTTTGCTCGTCTTCTGCTAGCTGCAGACGGTGGATTATCGCCTGATCTGTCCCTTGTCCGGCAGATTACACATGTAAGTTCAACTTCTTCTAATTTCGCCTTACTCTCCGCACCTAAAGTGTGCGCTTAGCAGTATGTGTTTGTCTTTAATCCAGTAGTACCCACACATATAGCTATGTGCATCACTCGATGCAGAGAGCCATAGACCAGGGACTATCCTCCTTTTCAAAAGTAAATAAATAAATAAATAAGGTAGTACCCACACCGCTAGCTTGGAAATACTGAATTTCGAGTACTTAACCCTCGCGTTGTGTTGTTGTATCCATTCTAGATGGCAGGAGGAGTAGAGGTTTTAGTGGTGTTTTGGAAAGAATGGGGAATCCAAGCGCTGGTGCTGCTAAGCTTCGCGCTGCAGGTTATCCTCCGCTTCTTGTCGGATTTCCGTCAGTGCAGAGATTCAGCCGTGCTCAGAGCCATCATTTGGCCAGCGTATCTGTTGGCCGACACGACAGCCATATACGCTCTGGGCCACATGTCTGTGACTAGCTGCAGTAGCAGCAAGAGGTCGCCGGAGCACCAGCTGATGGCGTTGTGGGCGCCGTTACTGCTGCTGCACCTTGGCGGGCAGGACAACATCACCGCCTACTCCATTGAGGACAACCGGTTGTGGTTGCGACATCTACAGACTTTCGCGGTGCAGGTGCTGGCAGCTACCTATGTCCTATATGAGTCCTCCATCGTGGCTCGTCAGACCTTGCTCCGTCGGGCTGCCATTCTAATGTTTGTGGCCGGTGTTCTCAAGTACGGGGAGAAAGTATGGGCGCTCAAGTGCGCTAGCACTAGTAGCCTATCCGGCAAGAATTACAAGAGTTTTGGCAGGGTGCATATCGGAAATACCAAGACATTGATGGGTGCATATGGCAAAGTCTCGGTGACGGCAGCTCACTCGCTATTAAATATCCCTAAACATTTGTTGAAGGGTCCGTTGCCTCTTATAGGTCTTCAGAAGGGAGTTACAGAATTTCATTGGAATGGTATGTACCAGGTGGCCGAGGTGCAGCTCTCGCTCATGTACCAGGTCTTTTACAGCAAGGCTCCGGTGATCCACACATGGTACGGGCGCTGCATCCGGGTCATCTCGCCGATGGCCATTCTCACTGCATTCCTGACATTCCGTCGATTCTGTCAAACAGATGGTGGTAACTTCAACATAGTAGATGTCGGTGTCACGTATGTTTTGTTGGTAGGCGCCGTTGTCCTGGAGATCACATCAATGTTGAGAGCCATGTACTCTGACTGGGCACAAGCCGACATGTCCAGATGGGAAACTCATCTAGATGGTCGCGATCCTAAACCTGTAGTTATGTTGTTGTTGTTGTTTGGTCTTCAGCTTGTGCTTTACTTGCCCAGCTATCTTGTGAGATGTGCAATGTTGAAGGCAGGACTGCCAGCAAGGTATTGGTCAGGCTCCATGGGACAACACAATTTTATCCACATGTGCACTCGGAGCAGGGACAGTCGGAGCAGCAGAGTTGCGAGATGGATGGGACGTGAGGATTGGTGGAACACACAGGTCTACACGTCGACCATCCCAGTCCCTGCAGATTTCAGCCAACTACTAGAGAAACAACTGTTGCCGATGCATATTCGCTACCAGACCTCTGGCCGAGATGACATCAATAACTCAAGGGGCCGGGTGGCCCTGAAAAGGATGGGAGTATCGCAAGAGGAACTGGCCTGCTGGAGCGTGGACATCGAACTGGATGAGAGCATCCTCGTGTGGCACATTGCCACTCATGTCTACCTCAGCTGGTACAATGCGACATGCTCACACCCTCCGGCTCTGGCTTCAACAATCGAGGTGCTCTCCAACTACATGATTTTCCTGCTTGCGGCACGTCCCTACATGCTGCCCGACAATATTTGTCGCCAGAGCTATGTGGAGTTGTGCAACAAGGTGATCAATCAGCTCGAATACAGCTCGGCCGATGATCTGGTCAGCTTCATACGGCAGCAAGGGGAAGCACTAAACACCATCGGCCCTTGTGAGAGCCCTCCTAAGATTGCTAAAACAGAGGAAGAGAATTCAACATTTGACAGAGTATGTCAGCTTAGTTCAAAACTGATCAGCAAATCTATTGCAGGTGCTGACATGCTGGACCTCATCTGGCAAGTGTGGGTGGAGATGTTATGCTACGTGAGTTACAAGTGCAGCGCAGACTCCCATGCCAGACAGCTCAGCAAAGGCGGAGAGATCACCACTGTCATTGCTATTCTAATGGAATACATGAGATCGAATATCTTCCATTCCAGACTTTCAGTGCACCTGAATATACTAGACTGTGTCGTGCTGCAACTGAACTGACGGCAACATGCATACATTCAGTGTGATCACGTGAAGTTCAGTCAGCACAAGCAGTGGTTGATAACACGATATATTTGCAAATGTATTTGAAGTCATCGAGAGAATAAAAAAGATATTAATCACGCCCTTAATTGTTATACTCTGATAGGAGTATTAGTTGCTGGCTTTTTGGAGCTGCAACTGATGAGGATACAGACCTGGGGTAGGGTCATAGGCCTGACCTATACGTCCTACCCAAGGTCACTACCCTAGAAGATAAGAAGTCCAAGAGACAGCAAGAGACCCCCAGTCAAAGATGTCGAGTGCAATCCACTCGACAGTCACGTCACTCGGGAGTCCTCCTCTCTACCGTCACTCGACCATCTAGAGAATCACTCGACCTACCGAAGACCAGGAGTCACTCGGCGTGGCAACGGACAGGCATTCACTCCGTAGTCTTCAAGGTCATTAACAGCACTTAAGGCTGGCATTACCAGTAACGCCCCCACTTTATGTACATTAAGTCCCTTGTAACGGAGGGCGATGGAGGTCCTGGCGTACTCTATATAAGCCACCCCCCTCCTCTGGCACAAGGGTTCGCACCCCCTGTAATATCACACACATAATACAATCGACCGCCTCCGGGCACCGAGACGTAGGGCTGTTACTTCCACTCAGAAGGGCCTGAACTCGTAAACCTCGTGTGTACACCTTCACCATAGCTGAGATCTTGCCTCTCCATACCTACCCCCCTTTCTATTGTCAGTCTTAGGACCACGACAGTTGGCGCCCACCTTGGGGCAGGTGTCTTAACGACTTGTTGGTGAAGTTGCAAGTTTTACCGATCATCATCATCCTGGTTTCCGGCGGCGGATTGGCTGAGGGCCGCGAGATCCGTCTCGGCACGCTCGTTTTCGTCGCCGACGACTCCGCGTGGCTTCAAGAAGCTCCCCTGGACATTAAGGCGCTCCCCGTCCGAGGGGCGACGCACTTCCGCGCGTGCGTTCGCGGCGTCCTTCTCCGGCAGCCGTCGACTCAGTATCAGTCGGCTCTGATGGTGTTTTCACTCCCCGTTGTTCGCCGCCGCAAGCGGTCCGGTCGATAGCGGCTTCAGCGGTGGGTGAAGCACGTGGTGGCTCGACGTTCGGCCACCCATCAAGTCGCGGCAATCGAGCCCGACGAAACTCTCCACGGCTTGTTCGATCTGTCGACTGGCTCCACAGAGACCGCATCCGAGTGCGATAGCAGCGACCCTGCGGCTGAAGTCTTGATGGTCGACGGGCCTCACAGTCCACCTGGTTTCCGCCGTGAGGACGACGGAGATGGGGGCGGCAATCCGTCGCGCATCCACGAGGAGTACCAACCCGAACCCTTCTCTTCACAGCAGAGGGAAGAACTTCGTCGCCGCAACATGGATGCACTCCACACGCCCATCGTTGGAGAAACCCCCGAGGCTCGAGCCTTGGAAGAGGTGCGCCTAGCTAATTTGGCTGAGCGCACTCAACTGGATAACCTTCAGCGTGCTCTCGACGAGCGCGCTCAGGAGCGGGTCCATGAGTCCAGTCGACGACAGCTTTTCCCGCCTCCACCTAAGGTATACCGTACTCCGATTCAGAACCTCACAGCTGCGGCTCGAATAGCAGAGTCGATCCAAGCTTCCCAGTCGGAGGCTGGCAGAGGGCTGATGCAGATCCGGGCCTTGCTCCGAGCAGCAGGAGAGCAAAACACAGCAGTGTCTCAGTCGCGGAATAGGATTCACAGCAGATCCGTTGTAGCGGATACAGTTCAGTCGGCCCACAGCCCAAGGTCGCCACTGCGCGCGAGGGCTGTGGACAGTATGATCATTCGCCCGACCGCGACAATCGTCGTCGAGTGCCCACGCCTCCTCCGAGGAGTGCGTCATATGTGCCTCGGCGGAACGATGACAGACACCGTCACAATGGCGAGCGCGGAGCGTCGGTCGACCCAAGAGAGCCAGGCTTCGACGCGAGATCCATCCTGGTTCAAGGCATGGTCGACCGGAATAGAGCGCATAGAGAAGACCCTGGCAGAGATCGTCCAAGTGGCAGCAGAGTGCATGTTTCCGGTCCAGAGTGTTTCAGCAGAGCCATCAGGGCGGCAGTGATTCCTCCCAACTTCAGGTTGGCGACCGGAGTCAGTAAGTTCACTGGAGAGTCCAAGCCTGAAACTTGGCTTGAGGATTACCGAGTGGCTGTGCAGATTGGCGGTGGAAATGATGAAGTAGCAATGAAACATCTTCCTCTGATGTTGGAAGCGTCGGCCCGAGCGTGGTTGACTCAGTTAGCTCCGAGCAGTATATACAGTTGGGAAGAGCTGGCTCGAGTGTTCGTCAGAACTTTCGAAGGCACGTGTAAACGACCAGCGGGATTGACCGAGTTGCAGCATTATGTGCAGAAGCCGAGTGAGACTTTGAGAGATTTCATTCAGAGGTGGACCACTTTGCATCACACCGTTTAAAATGTATCAGAGCATCAAGAAGTGTGCGCCTTCAAGGAGGGCGTCAAATACCGAGGGTTGGTCCTGAAGTTCGGTCGGAATGGTGATATGACTCTGACTCAGATAATGGAAGTAGCCACCCGGTACGCTAACGTGGAAGAAGAGGGTCGACTTCATAGCAGAAAGAGTAAGCCAGTCGGCCAAGAGACCGGTCGAGGTAATTCCAATCAGAAACAGAAGCGTAAGGCCGAGCCCGCAGCACCTGGTGAGATCGTAGCGGTGGCTCAAGGAAAGTTTAAGGGAAAACCTAAGGGCCCCTGCCCCCCTAAGAAAGTGAAGGATCAGGCAGGAAATGATGTGTTGGATTTACGGTGTCACATCCACACGAAGAAGGACGAAGAGGGGAATCTGATTTACCCTAAACACACCATTCGACAGTGTCGGCTGCTGATCCAGCAGTTCCGAGGAGATCAACCCAGTGAAAAAGGAAAGGAGTCGGACAGAGACGAGGATGGGGAATAAGATGATGGTTATCCCAAAGTCAATTCAACCCTGATGATTTTTGCTGATGTTGAGAGCAAGAGTCGATTGAAAGTCATCAACAGAGAAGTGAATATGGCCGCTCCGGCGACGACCACCACATACATGAAATGGTCTCGGACATCCATCACATTCGACCAGTCTGACCATCCTGCTCGTGTAGCCACCCCCGGGAGGCAAGCACTGGTGGTCGACCCTGTGGTTGGAGGCACTAGACTGACTAAGGTGCTGATGGACGGTGGCAGCGGTCTGAACATCCTTTATGCTGAAACCTTGAAGGGGATGAGCATTCCGATGTCCAAGCTTAGTGAGAGCAATATGAGTTTTCACGGTGTTATCCCTGGAAAGGAAGCCGAATCACTCGGCCAGATCGCCCTCGACGTGGTTTTCGGTGATTCCAAGCATTACCGTAAGGAGAAGTTGACATTTGAAGTCGTAGATTTCCAGAGTGCTTATCATGCCATACTGGGTAGGTCAGCCTACGCACGTTTTATGGCTCGACCATGTTACGTGTATCTCAAGTTGAAGATGCATGGCCCCAAAGGTGTGATCACAGTTACTGGCAATCGGCAGAAAGCAGAGGAATGCTTCCAGAAAGGTTCCAAAATTGCCGATGCACAGATGGCAGCGGTTGAATTCCAAGAGTATCAGAAGAATGCAGATCCAAGTGATTTGCTCCGAGCTAAGAAGCCTGCTATGGATTCTGCATTTCAGTCGACTGGTGAAACGAAGCTGATTCATATTCACCCGACCGATCCCAATGCCGCACCGACTCATATATCAACAACACTTGACAGCAAATAGGAAGAAGCGCTCATCCAGTTCCTCCGTGAGAACTGGGACATCTTTGCATGGAAACCCTCTGACATGCCAGGTGTACCTAGGGGACTGGCTGAGCACCGTTTGCGTGTCGACCCCAAGATAAAACCCGTCAAAGAACATCTTCGGCGGTCCGCCGTGCAGAAGAGGAAAGCGATTGGCGAGGAAGTGGCTCGGTTGCTAGCAGCAGAGTTCATCTGTGAGATCTACCACTCCGACTGGCTTGCCAATGTGGTCATGGTCCCTAAGAAGGACGATTCACTTCGTATGTGCATCGATTTCAAGCATATCAATTGGGCTTGCCCGAAAGATCACTTCCCTCTCCCTCACATCGATCAGATTGTTGACTCGACCGCGGGGTGCGAGCACTTGTCTTTCTTGGATGCATATTCCGGGTATCATCAGATCCGACTGTATGGTCCCGATGAAATAAAAACGGCTTTCATCACCCCGTTCGGGTGCTTTTGCTATGTCACCATGCCGTTTGGTCTTAAAAGTGCCGGAGCCACATTCTTGAGATGATTCAGAAATGCCTGCTCACTCAAATCAGTCAGAATGTGGAAGCATACATGGATGACATTGTGGTCAAGTCTCGCAAAGGTTCCGACCTATTGATGACATCGTAGAAACCTTTGCCAACCTAAGAAGGTACGATATTATGCTTAATCCGTCAAAGTGCACATTCGGAGTTCCAGGAGGAAAGTTACTCGGTTTTCTCGTTTCCGAACGAGGGATCGACGCCAATCCAGAAAAAGTTGATACCATCCTCCGAATGAAACGCCCTGTGCGAGTGCATGACGTTCAAAAGCTGACTGGTTGTTTGGCCGCCTTGAGTCGATTCATTTATCGTCTCGGTGAAAAGGCTTTGCCTCTTTATCGATTGATGAAAAAATCTGATAAGTTCGAGTGGACCGAGGAAGCTGGTGCAACGTTTGCAGAGCTCAAAACCCTGCTGTCCACCCAGCCGGTGCTCGCTGCACCAATCAGCAAAGGGCCTTTACTGCTTTACATTGCCGCCACTGGACAAGTTGTCGGTACAGTACTCACGGTCGAGCGAGTAGAGGAAGGAAAAGCTTACAAGGTTCAGCGCCCAGTTTATTATCTGTCTGAAGTTTTGACTCCATCCAAGCAATGATATCCACATTATTAGAAGCTTGTCTATGGAATATACATGACCATGAAGAAGGTTGCACATTATTTCTCTGATCACTCCATTACAGTCGTCAGCGACGCACCACTATCTGAAATCCTGAATAACAGAGATGCAACTGGTCGAGTGGCAAAATGGGCGATTTAACTCCTTCCATTGGATATCAAGTCTGAGGCAAAGAAAGCTATCAAGTCCCAAGCAATCGCAGCCGAGTGGATTGAGCAGCAATTGCCGACTCAAGTGCACTCAGAGCATTGGACTATGTTCTTTGATGGCTCCAAGATGCTGAATGGTTCAGGTGCTGGGGTAGTATTGGTATCCCCCCGAGGAGACAAGCTTAGTTATGTTCTCCAGATCCATTTTGATTCCTCCAATAATGAAGCCGAATATGAAGCACTTTTATACGGGTTGCGTATGACCATTTCACTCGGCGTCCGCCACCTTATGGTCTACGGCAACTCAGATTTGGTGGTTAATCAAGTAATGAAGGAATGGAATGTCAGGAGCCCAGCCATGACTGGTTATTGCAATGCAGTAAGAAAGCTGGAAAAAGAAGTTTGAAGGATTGTAGCTTCACCATATACCCCGACTGAAAAATCAAGCTGCAGATGAGTTGGCAAAGATAGGTTCAAAGAGAGAGGCCATTCCCCGTAATGTGTTTTTGGAACATATTCATTCACCTTCAGTTCAAGAAGATCCTTTCACTGAGGCGTCACCACAGCCCAAGAGCGCCACAGATCCGACTGAAGTCGAAGTCCCAGCCGTGGTCGACTTAGTCATGGAGGTTTTGATCATCACTTCCGACTGGACAGTGTCGTACATTGCATACATTCTTAGGAAAGAACTTCTAGAGGATGAAGAAGAGGCTCGACAGATCGTCCGACGGTCTAAAGCCTTTACCATGATAAGGGGTCAGTTGTTCAGAGAAAGTGTAACTGGGGTCTGCCAGAAGTGCATCACGCTGGAAGAAGGCCGAATGATCCTCAATGATATTCACTCGGGGACCTGTGGTCACCATGCGTCCTCTCGGACCATCGTGGCCGAAGCATACCGAGCCGGATTTTACTGGCCACGTGCCAATGAGATGGCAAAAGAAATAGTGGACAAGTGTGAAGGCTGTCAGTTTTACTCCAACATGTCCCATAAACCTGCATCAGCTCTGAAGACTATTCCACTCGTCTGGCCTTTTGCTGTTTGGGGATTGGACATGGTTGGACCTCTGAGGACCGGCAGGAGCGGATTTACCCATGTGCTGGTGGCAGTCGACAAGTTTACCAAATGGATCGAAGCCAAGCCCATTCAAAACCTTGAAGCAAGTACTGCTGTGAGTTTGATCAGGGAATTGATATTCAGATATGGTGTTCCGCACAGCATCATCACGGACAACGGATCAAACTTCGACTCCTATGAATTTAGAGCCTTTTGTGCTTCCCAAGGCACGAGGGTCGATTACGCTTCGGTCGCTCATCCTCAGTCGAATGGGCAGGCGGAGCGAGCGAATGGATTGATTCTCAAAGGGCTGAAACCCTGGTTGATGCGTGACCTCAAGCATGCAGCAGGGGCTTGGGTTGATGAGCTCCCATCGGTGCTTTGAGGATTGAGGACAACTCCCAATCGGTCGACTGGACGGACTCCATTCTTCTTAGTCTACGGAGCCGAAGCCGTACTCCCGAGTGATTTGCTCCACAACGCGCCCCGAGTCGAACTCTTCTCAGAAGAGGAAGCAGAGCAGGCTCGGCAAGATGCATTCGATCTCCTGGAAGAAGAAAGAGAGATGGCCTTGATCCGGTCGACCATTACTTGCGTCTATTCCATGCCAGGAACGTAAGGGGTCGGACATTTCAAGAAGGAGACCTGGTTCTCCGAGTGGACCAGTAGAAGCCACACAAGCTCGCTCCTGCCTGGGAAGGCCCTTTCGTCGTCACCAAAGTGTTCCACAATGGAGCATATCGCCTCTTCAACGTCGAGCACAACAAAGATGCACCACGCGCTTGGAACGCGGAACTGCTCTGCCCTTTTTACTCTTAAGTATTTAGACTGATGAGGTGTAATAAGAAGTACCTTTTAGTTTGGTTATCAAAAGACATAATTTTATAGTCTTCCGAATGATTGTTTTTTATTTTTTTTACATGTTGCCTTAGCTGCGAATCTGTTTCGCTTAAGTTGAAGAGGAAATCCTACGGAGTGATGAGTCTGCCTCTCACTCGGGGGCTTAGATGCAGTGCAGTACTAGCCTAAGTGATAAAAATCCTACCGAGTGATGAGTCTGCCTCTCACTCAGGGGCTTAGCTGCAGTCCAGTACTCGCCTAAGTGATAAAAATCCTACCGAGTGGTGAGTCTGCCTCTCACTCGGGGGCTTAGCTGCAGTCCAGTACTCGCCTAAGTGATAAAAATCCTACCGAGTGGTGAGTCTACCTCTCACTTGGAGGCTTAGCTGCAGTCCAGTACTCGCCTAAGTGATAAAAATCCTACCGAGTGGTGAGTCCGCCTCTCACTCGAGGGCTTAGCTGCAGTCCAGTACTCGCCTAAGTGATAAAAATCCTACCGAGTGGTGAATCTGCCTCTCACTCGGGGGCTTAGCCGTAGTCCAGTACTCGCCTAAGTTTAAAAAGTCCTACCAAACGGTACAGGTCAGCCATGCCCCCCCCGGGCTGCACTGTCAAGATGAAGCACGAGATTGTGGGAGCAAACCTTCCCGCTCCGAGACTTAGCTGCAGTCCAGTACTCGCCTAAGTTTGAAAACTCCTACCGAGTGGTGAGCAATCCTCTCACTTGAGGGCTTAGCTGCAGTCCAGTACTCACCTAAGTTTGAAAAATCCTACCGAATGGTGTGCAATCCTCCCACCCGGGGGCTTAGCTGCAGTCCAGTACTCGCCTAAGTTTGAAAAATCCTACCGAGTGGTGAGCAATCCTCCCACTCGGGGGGCTTAGCTGCAGTCTAGTACTCGCCTAAGTTTGAAAAATCCTACCAAATGGTGAGCAATCCTCCCACTCGGGGGCTTAGCTGCAGTCTAGTACTCGCCTAAGTTTGAAAAATCCTACCGAGTGGTGAGCAATCCTCCCACTCGGGGGCTTGGCTGCAGTCCAGTACTCTCCTAAGTTTAAAAAATCCTACCGAGTGGCGAGCGATCCTCCCACTCGGGGGCTTAGCTGCAGTCCAGTACTCGCCTAAGTTTAAAAAATCCTACCGAGTGGTGAGCGATCCTCCCACTCAGGGGCTTAGCCGCAGTCCAGTACTCGCCTAAGTTTGAAAAATCCTACCGAATGGTGAGCAATCCTCCCACTCGGGGGCTTAGTTGCAGTCCAGTACGCGCATAAGTTTGAAAAATCCTACCGAGTGGTGAGCAATCCTCCCACTCGAGGGCTTGGTTGCAGTCCTGTTGGGGATATAACTACTGAGTGTAAACCGCCCAGGAGGGGCCGGTTCACCCTCAACTATATTGAAGCCCACGAAGACTCAGAAGATGGCGCTTTACTATGAAGCTTAGAGGCCCAGAGCCCAAAGGCGGATTAGGGCCCATAGTGGTAAACTGCCATAGTCATGTAACTTGTATTGTAAGATAAGGAAAGGAGAGACCGAGCCGAATACTTGTATGAGTCAGCCTCGGGACTCTGTAAACCGGCCGGGCGTCAACCCGTGTATATAAGGGGACGACCCGGCGGCGGTTCAGGGACAAGAAACAACAACTCGATAGCCAGGCATAGCTTGTTTAGCTCCCTGGTTAGCGAGACCCCAATAATCCCATCACAACTAGACGTAGGCCTTTACCTTCATTGAAGGGGCCGAACTAGTATAAAAACCCTCGTGTCCTTTGTCCGGTTTAACCCCTTTAAGCTAACCCATAGCGATGGCTCCACGACTAAGTCCTTCTATGAGGACATCTGACGTGATATTTCCACGACAGTTGGCGCCCACCGTGGGGCTATCGCACGATGGTTTCGAGTTCTTGAAGGGAAGCTTTGAAGGACTCAAAGGATACGCTGTGGGCCGGATGACCAAGAGTCGTCGCGGCAAGCTCTACATCGATGATGCAGGCTGGGGCCCTGAGGCCGGCTCAATCGAGTACGGGTACCGGGTCCCCTTCGACGGAATTCACGTCTTCATCGGCAAGATCGGCGGACCGGGCCCTGAGCCGGACATCTGCACTGACCTCGTCGAAACGGCTCTGCGTGCAAGTCCCGCCCGGATTCAGCCTCCCATGAAGCGTGCGTTCGTGGGATGAGTCCACGAGATCGGATCTGAACCAGTGTCTGAAGATGAGACGGTCGTGTATTCCAACGGCGAATCATCCGCTGGTGAAACCGAATCCCTGTACCAAGTTCAGTATGGCGTGTTTGAAGGGTATTCCGATGGCACCAGTATTCCGGAATTCCTTGAACCGCCAAACCACGTTGGGATTTTCATGGCCGGAACACAGCCAACCTTGCAAAACTCTACTGCGGCGGCGTCTGGACCGGTAGCAGGGGCAGGAGGCTCCGCGCGCCGGCCGGCTCAAGTTCTCTCCGGTTTGATGGATGCCTGGGCGACCTTGTTGACCACGGCAGTAACACCGGCGAGCAGGATCAGCACAATGCAGATGTGGCAAGTCTAAAGGATCAGATAACACAAGCCAAGGAGGACTTAGCGGCTGAGGAAACCAGGATGGCTGAGGAACGGGCCGCTTTAGATGCCTAGGCGCAAAGGATTCAAGCCGAGAATTATCGACTTTTGATGGATCAGAATGCTTCAAATCAAGTATTCAGGAGGAGACATCAATCTCGCTTGTCGGCGGATTACAATGCAATGAATCTCTTTGAAACGCGAGGAGCAGGAACCAGCAACCCGGCAGCAGTAAACCGGAATACTGAGCCAAGAACCGGAACGCCGGAGCAGCCTCAGGTGATGGGTCCACCTCGGCGCACAGATAACCCGCCGCGGTACACCACACCCCCGCCGGGTCACTTCTCTAACCCTTTGGATAATATGATAGCAGCCGCGTCCCGGTTGGCAGCTATTCCGATAGAGGGTGAATCGCCGGCGACGGTCGAGACACGGCGGGCCAGGGATCTTCTTCAAACAGCTCTGACACAGCAGCAAGCTTACTCGTATAGCCGAGACAGGGTTCACTCCACTCCACGTCCGAGGAAAAACTATAGCAGGCATATAGATGAACCGGAAGTGTCCAGCAGTGCGCGGTGTCGCATTGTCCCTCAAGGGCCTCATCCGGCGCGTGGTGATGTGAACGCGCAGGACGTGGTGGATAATGGCAGAGCACGAAGGGAGTCCGCTTTAGCAGCACAGCGTACGGGTCGTTATCAACCCGCCCCGGTTCAGCCAACATCTTCAGTGGACCGGGACACCGGGCTTGCTTTCAGTTCTTGGGGAGTGCCGTGTCTTATTCCGGCTCTCTGTAATGTGCGTCTGCCTAAGGACTTCAAGGGCCCACGTAAAGTACCAAATTACACCGCTGATCAGCCACCCGAGGCGTGGGTGGAAAGTTATGATATGGCTATGGAGATGCTGGACGTGGACGAAGCGGCTTGTGCAAAGTACCTCACGATGATGTTGGAGGGAACAACCCATACATAGTTGAAGAATCTGCCAGCTAACTCCGTCGAGTCATGGGACCAGTTGAAGGCCCGGTTTATAGCCAATTTTAAGGACACATGTAAACAGCCTATGTCCATTGTGGATCTTGATGCTTGTGTTCAAGGGGAGAACGAGTCAACAACTCATTGGGTGCGCCGGGTTTCAGAAGTCTTACATTCATCGGACGGTATTAATGCTGGCTCGGCAATCATCACCTTGGAGCGTAATTGCCGGTTTAAGTCACTGAAGATGAAGTTGGGACGGCTCAAGCACCACTGCAATGACATGGGCACCCTTATGGCCGCCTTGGTCAAGTATGCCGATTCTGATAATACCAAGGATCCCGATTCTGACGAGGAGAAACTGGAGAAGGGAAAGAAGAACGACGGTGCAAAGGGACAGCAGCACAACCAAGGAGGCCATGGGAATAACGGTAAGCGTAAAGCAGATTCAGATTTTGTAGCTAACGCTAATGTGCAGCGTCGTAAGGGTAAACCGCCCCAGCGCGGCGGCGGGATGAATCTGGAGCGTTTGTTGAATCAGCCCTGCCCAAAGCATGGGACCAAGGAGGTTCCTGCAACACATCTCTGGAAAGATTGTCACATTATGAAGGAGTTCAAAAACTCTGATCTTTTCCGGTATGATCAGGGTCCATCGGGTGGTTCAGGTCCAGGTTTTCATGGTGGCGGCGGCTCAAACTCTGGATTTCAGAATAATCAGGGCAACCAGAACAACTAAGGTGGTAATAACCAGCAGAGTAATCAAGGAAATCAGCAGCAGTCGGGTTACCAGAGTCACCCAAAGCATTTGAATGGTGGGTAGTATCATGTGTTCACCACTAGTTTGTGTAAGCGTGATCAGAAGCTTCACAAGAGGGCTGTTAATGTTGTTGAACCGGCAGTACCACGTTACGTGCGGTGGTCCGAGCAACCTATTGTGTGGAGCAGAGAGGATCAGCCGCCCAGGGTTGACAATCCGGGTCACCTGGCTTTGGTGGTGGCACCTCAGGTGGGGGGTTATAAGTTCACCAAGGTACTCATGGATGGAGGGAGCAGTATCAATATTCTGTATTATGAGACTTTCCGTCGCATGGGGTTGATAGACAAGAGTCTTAAACCGTCCAACACTGTTTTCCATGGTGTGGTACCAGGTAAATCGGAGTATCCTGTTGGTAAGATCGCTTTGGAGGTTGTGTTTGGTGATGAACATGACTCCCGGTCTGAGACATTGACCTTTGAAGTGGTGAGGATCCAGAGCCCGTACCACGCACTGTTTGGGCGACCGGCTTATGCAAAGTTCATGGTGAGGCCTTGTTATATTTACTTGCAGCTCAAGATGCCGGGTCATAAAGGGACCATTACGGTTCACGAAAGTCGTAAAATCGCTTTGGATTGCGAGGAAGGTGATGCGGCCTATGCTGAGTCGGTTTGTGCTGCAGAGGAGTTGAAGTTCTATAAAATAATGTTGATCCGATAGATATGACCCCTCTGAAGAAGCCCACAACTGAGCATGACCCGAACCTGACGTTCAAACCAGCTGATGAGACTAAATTTGTTGACTTTGTTCCTGGCGATTCGTCCAAGCAGTTTAGCATCAGCACTAATCTGGATCCAAAATAGGAAAGCGCGCTCATCGAGTTCATCCGTGAGAACCGGGACATTTTTGCATGGAAGCCTTCTGACATGCCAGGTGTACCGAGGGAACTCGCTGAGCACACTCTTAATATTGATCCCAAGTTTAAACCGGTCAAGCAATTTCTTCGTCGCTTTAACGAGGAAAGACGCAAGGCAATTGGTGAAGAGGTAGCCCGGCTGTTGGCTGGTGGGTTTATCGTTGAAGTGTTTCACCCTGAGTGGTTGGCTAATCCGGTGCTTGTTCTTAAGAAAAATGGCACTTGGCGCATGTGTGTGGATTACACGGATTTGAGCAAAGCTTGTCCAGCCGATTCTTTTGCTCTCCCGCACATTGATCAGATCATTGATGCAACGACGGGTTGTGAGCGTTTGAGTTTCTTGGATGCTTATTCAGGTTATCATCAGATTAAAATGGCAGTTAAGGACCAGGAGAAGACCGCCTTCATCAGTCCCTTTGGAGCCTTCTGCTATGTTTCTATGCCCTTTGGGCTCAAGAGTGCCCATGCGACTTATCAGCAGTGTGTGCAGAATTGTCTTCACACTCAGATTGGGCGCAATGTTCATGCCTATGTTGATGACATTGTGGTAAAGTCCAGGAAGAAGGAGACATTGATAAATGATCTCAAGGAGACCTTTGACAATCTGCGGGTTTACAAGATGATGCTCAATCTGAACAAGTGCATTTTTGGTGTTCCGGCAGGCAAGCTTCTAGGCTTTCTGGTGTCCAACAGAGGCATTGAGGCTAACCCGAAGAAGATCAAAGCGATTACATCTTTGGCTAAACCGGTGTGCATCAATGATGTTCAGCGTCTAGCAGGTCAAATTGCAGCCCTAAGACGGTTTATCAGCCGTTTGGGGGAGAAGGCGATCCCTTTATATCAGATGTTGAAGAAAACAGATACCTTTGTCTGGAGTAATGCGGCTAATGCGGCGTTTGCAGACTTGAAGCGGTAGTTGGCTGAACCGCCAGTCCTTGCTGCTCCGGTTGACAAGGAGCCCTTGTTGTTGTACGTGGCTGCTAATGCCCGTGCTGTCAGTGTGGCAATTGTGGTGGAGCGAAAGGAGGCTGGTAAGGAGTATCCGGTTCAACGACCGGTTTACTATATCAGTGAGGTGCTTATCGAGTCAAAGCAGCGATATCCGCATAGGCAGAAGCTGGTATATGGGGTTTTTATGGCAAGTCGGAAGCTCAAACAATATTTTCAAGGCCATCCCATTACAGTGGTTAGTTCAGCTCCTTTGGGTGATATAATTCAGAACAGGGAAGCAACTGGCCGGTTTGCAAAATGGGCAATTGAACTTGGTCCACATGGTTTAAAGTATATGCCTCGAACAGCCATAAAATCCCACGCACTTGTGGATTTCATCAATGACTGGACCGAGTTACAAGCACCAGAGGACAAACCGGATAATACATATTGGACTATTCATTTTGATGGATCCAGGCAATTGGAAGGCTCGGGGGCTGGAGATGTCCTCCGTTTAATGTTCCCTTGTACTAACAATGCAGCTGAGTACGAGACTCTGCTCCATGGGCTCCAAGTGGCCAAGGAGATGAATTTAAGCCGGGTACGATGCTTTGGAGACTCTGATCTAGTGGCTCAGCAAGTTTCTGGCACTTGGGATTCTAAGGATCCACTCATGGCAGCTTGCAGACATGAGGTGGACATTGTGGCGGGTCACTTCAAAGGGTATCAGGTTGGGCATATCGATCGGCGCAAAAACGAAGCAGCAGACGCTTTAAGCCGGCTGGGATCTCAGCGTAAACCGGTACCTCCCAATACCTTTTTAGATATCTTGCATAACCTGTCTGTTAAGTTGCTTACAGAGGAGGATTTGGCTGTTCCTGATCCGGAGGCTCAATTGGTGGCCGCTTTACACGTTCTGCCGGATTGGACGGTTCCATATCTGGCGTATATGAACCGGGGCGAGTTACCAGATGATGAAGTCCTGGCCCGGCAGATAGTCCGGCGATCCAAGTCCATGGTTATTCACAATGGCGAGTTACACCGCTGTAGCGTTTCAGGTGTATTTCAGCGTTGTGCTTCTCTGGAAGAAGGCCAAGATATCCTACGGGAAATTCATGAAGGGGATTGTGGTCATCATGCCGGTTCAAAGTCCCTGGTTGCAAAAGCTTTTTGTCATGGGTTCTACTGGTTGACAACTCATACTGATGCGGAGGATCTAGTAAAGCGATGCGATGCTTGTCAAAAGTTTTCACGCAGAGCTCATGTTCCGGCTGAAGAATTAAGGATGATTCCCATCACTTGGCTGTTTGCCACTTGGGGGCTTGACATGGTGGGACCCTTTAAGCGCTCAAAGGATAAGAAGACCCACCTGCTGGTGGCGATTGACAAGTTCACCAAGTGGGTTGAAGCGGAGCCTGTGAGCAAGTGTGATGCGGCTACGGCGGTTCAATTTCGCAAAAAGATTATTTTCCGCTTTGGCTTTCCACACAGCATCATCACGGATAATGGCACAAATCTTTCTAAAGGTGAGATGGAAGATTTCTGTCAAAGAGAGCACATCCGGCTTGACTTAGCATCTGTGGCGCACCCCCAGACCAATGGTCAAGCGGAGAGAGCTAATCAAGAAATCTTGAAGGGTATTAAACCCCGGCTTATGGTTCCTTTAAAGCGGACGCTGGGTTGTTGGGTGGAAGAATTGCCTTTTGTGTTATGGAGCATCAACACCACCCCCAACAGATCGACGGGTTACACACCTTTCTTCATGGTGTACGGGGCAGAGGCGATCCTCCCAAGTCATATTCGTCATGATTCGCCCCGGGTTGCTAATTATGTTGAAGCAGACAATGAGCAAGCACGCCAGGAGGCGTTGGACCTGTTAGATGAGAAACGGGATATGGCTTTAGCCCGTTCGGTGGTTTATCAGCACGACCTGCGGCGTTATCACAGCCGCCGGGATAGGACAAGAACCTTTCAAGAAGGCGACTTGGTGCTCCTGCTCATCCAGGATCAGACCGACATGCACAAGTTATCCCCACCTTGGGAAGGGCCCTTTGTGGTCAGCAAAAATCTGCACAACGGATCATACTACCTCATTGACGTTCGAGATAACTCACGCCGCTCTGAGGAGGAGACTCGGCGGCCGTGGAACATAGCTCTCCTACGGCCTTACTACACTTGAGTCATAGGCTTTTCTTATGTACATATTTTGACAATGTATATTTTATGATCAATAAAATATACCAGCATCATTGCTATAAGCAGGGCCTCTGCTGTTTTTTCTCAAATATCCTTTGAGTTACATGGGGGCTTCAGCTGATAAAGCGGAGTACTACCTGTTAAACCGGCTATGATGCCACAATACAGCTTGGGAGCTTCACACCCAAGGGGCCAAAGAGAGTCTGGATGCTATGCACAGTTCAAACATAGGCACCCAATGAGCACAACTCATCATGTTACTTGGGGGCTCTTTGTGTAAAGTAACAAAGAGTTTGAAAGGACCCTTGTAACTAGGTATCGACCCACGGCTTGGAAGCCTGGTATATTTACCTAAAACCCCGGGTTAACCTGCCTTCATCAAGTAAGCCACTCCTATCCAGGTAATCCTGGCATGAGCCTCCGAACGTTTGACAGTTACTCTCATTGAGACCCTGAACTTGTCAAAGTTAAAACGGTGATTGGTTAGTTGGAGGCCCATCTTAAAAGGCTTTGTCAAATGGTTTAACTCAGCCGCCTGGCAGCCCATGAAAAGCCTCGAATTTGGGCCTGGCAGCCCTCGAAAAGCCCCGACTACACGGTTTTATTTACGTTTGTCACTATTTTCTTTTGACAAATTCTATGTTAAACCGGTTTTATCTGGTATGGCTTTTCAGTCATCTTATTAGCCCGGTGTTTCTTAAACCGGCTTGGTTTACAACTACAAGGTTACAGACCTTATTATCAAACCGGAGTTTGTTAACCCAGCCTGGCTTTGACTACTTGTCGCCAGTTTTGGTCATCTGGTGTTCATCGTAACCCGGCATGACTCATTATACGCCATCAGTACATGGTGGAGTTATACAAAATTCAAGATTTGGGTCTTCACCCTTATTACAATCAAAGTTGGTAAACCAACTAAAGTGATATCGCATCACAGGTATGAGTTATTTCATATTTCTTAAGGTTTGATTATCAATCAGGCTTTATCTTGGGTATTATGACCCGTCCAGCGGTAAACCGCCAGGACAAAATTTCTCTATGCAGGCTTCAGAGTTGCATTATCAAAGCATAAACAAGCATTGCATGTATTATGGCGGTTCAACACAAGTCGTGCATCAGCACAACAAATCAAAGAGTTTTAACTAGCCTATTACAAGGCTCTTCGAAGCCCAAAATGCTGATTGTTCTTGCACAATAAAGTTTGTCAAAGAAACACAAAAGCCGGATTAAGACTCGTTGCCCGGACGACATGAAGTGGAAGGATGTTCAGGCGCCGGTTCAACCTCCTCCTCTCCACCCAGAGGCTGGAAGTCAAGGGTGGTCCAGTCAATCCGGGTTAGAGCCTGAAAGACAGCTTCTTCACTTATCAGATCGGACGGGTTAACATCAGGGGCGTAAGTGTGCTTACGAATTGGCGGGATAAGGTTTTGCGTCTCTGTCACAGTCTTGTCAACTCGATGGTTTTCTTCATCATAAAAAGACCGATGAACAGTCAAGTTAGCCTCTGCAGCCAGTTGACTGGACAATGGACGCATCTCCTTTGTCAGGGCTTTGAGTGTTTCATTGTCAAATGCTGACCCGTCTGCCTGTTCATCTGGAAATCCCTTGGCGATGCCAACCGGATCCAAGTCAGATATCCATGCTTTGGCCCGGGTCAGTGCCAGTAAAGCGCCAGCCCTGGCAGCAGACCGCTTCACCTCCTCTATCTGAGCCGGTGTCATGGATAATCTTGCTAATGTGTCCTTGATCAATGTTGGTGCCGGTTTGTTGTAAGAGACTGCAGAGATAACCCGTTGTGCACCGGTATACAGTTGTTCAATCAGGGTATAAGCCTCCTTCAATTTCATCTGCATATCTGTTCCTAGATGAGCAATGCGATGGCCTACGACGGTTTAAGAAATTCAAGTTAAACCGGCGCAATTGATAGTATTACAGAGCAGGTGTTCTAAGGTACTTACCAAACATGGCAGCCGTCATGGAATTCACTTGATGCTTCAGACCCGTCAGCTCTTCTTCCATCGGTTTAAGGGCTGCTTCAGCATCTTATGCTCGTTTCAGTAACGCAGCCCTTTCAGTCTCCCAGTTGGTGCACTCAGTTTTGAAGCCCTCTTTGAGTTGCTCCATGGCCGATAAGGCACCTTGAGCTCTTCTTTGGCTTTATAGGTTTCTTCTTGCTGTAGCTTGAGGATTTCTTAAAGATCGGCAGTTTGGGATTCTTTGGTCTTCATGTCAGCCTGCAAAGTCAGATGATACAACAGTTACAAATCTCTTCAAGTCCCAAGCGCATAATAAATTATACACTTGGCACTTGGGGGCTAATGTGGCTTGCTTTTTCAAGTGAGTATTTTTCAAAGTCCCAAGGCTCAATCCAGGTATTAAGCTTGGCACTTGGGGGCTAATGCACATTTGATCAGTCATAAGGAGAGGCAATAAAACAAGGACAAGACAGTCCCGGTTTGTCTTCAAAAAGACAAACCGGCCCTTGGGGGCTACTACGTTAAAGTGTTTTTTATATATCAAAGTCCCGGCTTATCTTCAGGAGATAAACTGGCCCTTGGGGGCTACAATGGAAAAGATACAGGATAGAACAAGTTTCAAAGTATTCATACCTCATAACGCTCCTTCATCAGGTTTACCAAACCAGCTTCAAAGTCACGGCTGGTGTACAGGCGGTTTAAATAGCCGGA
This sequence comes from Aegilops longissima, assembly GCA_021605205.1. NCBI lineage: Eukaryota > Viridiplantae > Streptophyta > Magnoliopsida > Poales > Poaceae > Aegilops > Aegilops longissima. The sequence goes on along the minus strand of CM038678.1, from coordinate 737,331,029 downwards.
ATGAAGTTCTTCAGTGCTAAGATTGACAAAGTGGGATAAATCCGTCTTCCCCTTCCCCTTGCCCATAGCAGCGAATTCCTCCTTAGCGGTATGTTTGGCCAAGATAACCGGATTACCAGGACTGGTGTGAGCCATGCCCGTAATTACAACATCATCATCATCATTTCTTGGTGGGCTTGGCGGATTGCTGGCACCCCTGGCTGGACTTGGCGGATTAGCAGCTGGGCTTGGCGGATCAGCAGTCGGACTTGGTGGAGGGGAAGTACGAGGGCTCGACGGATCAATATGAGTTGCCGGGTCAGCCTCTTGCGGATTAGCTTCAGTGTTCGCGCCTTGTGGGATGGAATCATCCATAACATCGGTATTTCTACCGGTGTCCTCAGCAGCCCTCTCCGGTTCAACTTCATCAATGGGGGTACTGGTTTTAGCCTTCTTGCTCAGGCGAGCTTTGGCACTATGACATCACAACAAATATTAGCACGGTAAACCGAACTGTGAAGGAAAAACTTGAAGAGTAATATACTTACCCAGGGACGGTTTTAAGGGGAGGCAGCTGAGTGGGTGATGAACCGCCAGACGAATTGGAAGACGCCTGGTAATTTGGATCAGACGGATTAAGTGGGTATCTGAAGAAACCCTTCAAGGGATAAAGTTTTTCAGGAGAACAATTAACCTTTGGTCGATGTTTCCGGTTTGGTGTATCCGGTAAACCGGACGAAGTTATTTGCTGGCCACTGTGCCGGGTTGTGCGACGTTCTTCAGCTTGCTATGTCCTCAAAGAAAATTTTGGATCCAGATAAGCAAGAGGGTGAGAGTATTTTACTTTCCGAACGGCACGGCGAAATCTTTGAACCGGCACAAGATCTGAATCGGAGGAAAGAGAGATTACCTCAACATGGTCTGCACGACTGGCTGCCGCATCATCCTGGGAATAGTCATTGTCAATAAGGTGTATGAAAAAGGAACCAAGTGAATCAAGTTCTACCTCTGGATCTGATTCGTCAAAATCTTCTGGCGGATCAGAAGACTCGGTGGTTTTCTTCTTGCCTGCTTTCTTGGTGACCTTGCTCTTTGCACGGGGAGCCCTAGCCGGTTTAGTCCGTTTCCAGAAGGAGCTATCGGCCTGCAAAAAATTAAAATAAAAGAGTATTAGCACATTGTTAAAGCGGAGGCGAATCAGTAAGCATTAAATTCGACTTTACCGTTGGCGGTTTGTTGGTGGCGCAAAAAGGGGGCAACCTGACTTGGCTGCATGTGGCGGTCGGTTCGTCCAGCATCTTCTTTACAGATTCAGTAACCGCAATATCTGTCATTGCTATTTCGTGATATCGTTGAGGATCTTTGACGTTGCCCGTGTATTCATGCATTAAACCGGGGCGGCGACTTAAAGGCAAAATACCCCAGGAGACCCAGCAGCGGACGAGATCGATACGAGTTAAACCGTTGTCCATGAGAGCCCAGAGCTCGGCGAGTTGAGGTGCATAAATCTTCCGCTCTTGGGCAGTTAAGCGTTGAGGCAACGGGTGGCCATTGCTAGTTCAGGGCGGTAACCCGGCAAGGGATTTTCTCCAGCAGGGGCAGTATTCCGGCAATAAAACCAAGTTTGGTTCCAATCTTTGGGATGGCTGTGGTGTTTTGCATGAGGAAAGTCAACTTCTTTCCTCTTCAGGATTGATACCCCACCAAGTTCTGTGTTAGGACCATCTGAGAACTCCGTACGACGGTTTAGATGGAAAAAGTCCCGGAATAGCTCCACAGATGGTTCTTCTTGAAGGTAAACTTCACAGAAGACTTGAAAGTTGCATATATTGGATATAGAATACGGTCCAATATCTTGTGGATGAAGTTGAAGGCTCGCAAGGACATCCCGGAAGAATTTTGATCCGGGAGGGCTGAATCCCCGGTCTAAGTGTTGCATAAATACAATAACCTCTCCATCTTGAGGTTCAGGAGGGCACTCAGAGCCCGGAACTCGCCAATGCAGGGTCCTTTTTTAGGCTAAAGCGCCAGTGGTGACATATCCGTTGATTTGTGTCTCGGTGATTTTGGACGGAACCCAATTACAAGCAGAGAATTGTTTTGTCATTGTGGAAAGGCAAACTGTGAAAGAAAAAGTGAAAGTCGGTTTACCATTGACGGTTTAACTATATTACTCAGTGTTAAACTGGAAAATTGCTATTCAAGTCAAATTGGCGGTTTAAGTGAGGACTAGTGGTGTATGGCAGATTGACTATCAAAGGTTAAACCGCCCTTAGGCAGAAGGGCCAGAGCTGAAAATCTACTAAGTGTTACAAAAACAGGTTTCACAATATGGCAGTACAATTTTGGATCTACCGTGGATAACTAAAGAAAATATTCCTGAGCCCTACAATGGCGCTAAAGAGGAACAGAGACGAACCAGACGGAGTCTATTCAGAAGCAGTAAGATGCTATGGTACGGTGAACTAACAAAAATGGAGCTAGCCGCAGTTCAAAACTATCAGGCGCACATATGTATACTCAGTAGAAAGACTAGAAGGAGGAACACAGAAGAACTGATTAACGGCGACGAACATGGATGAACTTCAAACCCTAATGGGGATCTAGGGTTACAGGGAAGAGAACTTAGCAGGGCCACTCAGCGGTGGAGGAGCGCGGCAGGGTCTCTGGAACAAACAGGGTGATGCAGCGGCCTTGGTGGGTGTAGATTCGAAGATCGACGGCGGCGGCGGCGCTGGGGTTCTTCGGGTCGCGAGGAAGAAGATGAGAAGAAAGGGGAGAAAATGAAAGTGCCTGTCGGGCTTATTTATAATAGGGCAGGGGGATAAGTGACAGGCACGCGAATCGAGGAGTCCAAAGCGGCAAGTGGGGCAGCTGTCGCCTTGATTTCCGGGATGACATTAAATGAAGGGAATCTTTTTATTCGTTTTTTACAGAGATGACGTCATGATGATCTGTTGCGGTATCCAGAGGATGACGTCACGGCGGTTTAACAAAGTTTATAAAAGAAGACATCGTGGCGGTTTACGAGAAATGAAGGAAGGTGTTCACAGGATTTTTCTAAGTACTGAAGATTGACATGAACAGGTTCAAATCAATCTGGGGCCTAATGTTGGGGATATAACTACTGAGAGTAAACCGCCTAGGAGGGGCCGGTTCACCCTCAACTATATTGAAGTCCACGAAGACTCAGAAGATGGCGCTTTACTATGAAGCTTAGAGGCCCGGAGCCCAAAGGCGGATTAGGGCCGATAGTGGTAAACCGCCATAGTCATGTAACTTGTATTGTAAGATAAGGAAAGGAGAGACCGAGCCGAATACTTGTATGAGTCGGACTCGGGACTCTGTAAACCGGCCGGGCGTCAACCCGTGTATATAAGGGGACGACCCGGCGGCGGTTCAGGGACAAGAAACAACAACTCGATTGCCACGCATAGCTTGTTTAGCTCCCTGGTTAGCGAGACCCCAATAATCCCATCACAACTAGACATAGGCCTTTACCTTCATCGAAGGGGCCGAACTAGTATAAAAACCCTCGTGTCCTTTGTCCGGTTTAACCCCTTTAAGCTAACCCGTAGCGATGGCTCCACGACTAAGTCCTTCTATGAGGACATCTGATGTGATATTTCCACGACAAGTCCAGTACTCTCCTAAGTTTAAAAAATCCTACCGAGTGGTGAGCGATCCTCCCACTCGGGGGCTTAGCTGCAGTCCAGTACTCGCCTAAGTTTAAAAAATCCTACCGAGTGGTGAGAGATCCTCCCACTCAGGGGCTTAGCCGTAGTCCAGTACTTGCCTAAGTTTGAAAAATCCTACCGAGTGGTGAGCAATCCTCCCACTCGGAGGCTTACTTGCAGTCTGGTACTCGCCTAAGTGAAAACTGATCTTCTCGCTCGGGGACTTAGCAAAGTGCGGGTCGTCCACGACCTCCGCTCCAGAGTTGCACCATCAAGATGAAGGACGAAATTGAGCGCGTCGCCCAGGGCGAGCCACTTTCAGGGACGTCAAGACCATTGCTGAGTGCCTCGTTGATGAGCTGCTGGTCCCACCGAGTGGTGTGGCTCGATCACGACCCCCTCCCCCTCCCCCGGGGGCTGCACCATCAAGAAGAAGGACGAGATTGTGCGCACTATCAAAGGCCCGTCCATCGGCTGGCGCCTTGCTGATGACAGGAACGTCAAGACCATTCCTGAGTGCCTTGCTGGTGAGTTGATCAATGTTACCCAAGGCTCGTCCAACTGATCGACTGCTGATCCTTCTTCAGAAGCTGCATCGAACAAAGAGAAACTGATCCGAGAGAAGTATGGGTTTCACTCGAAGATAAACGCAACATATTCAAAGATAAATCCGAAGGATCCTAACCGCAGATTAAAAGTACTCGGGCGTCAGGCCCGAAGGAGTTTTAACGATTACAAAATCACTCGGCATTCCGAGGAAAATAAAGGTGAGGGATAATGTTTTTGGTCACTCGGCGGGAGAAGGACTGGCAGGATCGCAGAAGTTGTCAAGGTCGATGCTGTCGGCAATGCGAGTGGCTGCCTCAAGGAAGGTGTCCATGAAGGACTGGAAGGAGTGCTTCTTAGTGTTCGCTACCTTGAGGGCCGCTAGCTTCTCTTCTTTAGCCTCCTTGTAGTGCACTCGAACCAATGACAAAGCAACGTCAGCACCACAGCGAGCAGAGGACTTCTTCCACTCTTGCACTCGGCCAGGAATCTGATTGAGTCGAGTCATCAGCGACTCGAGGTCTTGAGAAAGTTTTGCCTGAGGCCAGAGTTCGGCGTCCACTCGGGTCATCGCCGCCTTCAGTCGAGCCAGATAAGCAACCGCACCATCCAAGCGTGATTCCAACCGCAGTACGTCCATCGCAACGTCATCTTTCACGGGACAATTAATGGGGTCGAGACCTGTCTTGACCCGCCCAGTTTCAGCTTCAAAGTCCTGACAAAGTTCTGTTTCATCGCGAAAAACAATGAGTCGACAACATTATAAAAAATTTCGTTCGACCACGATTAACCAACCGAATGACCGTACCTTCAAGCTTCGGGACAAGCTTCGCGGCAAGTTGCTCCAGATAAGACTCTAGCTTTCCCATCTTGGTCCTGAGGCTACCGACTTCAGTGGTCAGGTTCTCCTTGTCCTTATTCAGTTGCTCGACTTCCCGATTAGCGTCCAAGATGGCGGTCTTCAACTTCGCATTCTCCTCCTCCAATTTGCTGACTGAAGCCAGTTTCTGGTCCGTAAGCATCGTCTTCTCATGTGCTTCCTTTTGAGCGGCAGCAAGGTCCAGGTCCTTCTTCTCCAAAGCCTCCTTCATTCTCTCTAAATAAACAACACTCTTCAGACGAACCTGAAGTTGGCGGTTTTCACTACGCACATCTGCTTGTGTGAAGTCACTCGGTTCAAAGAGACTGAAAGAAAAGCAGTGGAAAGTGCGAACTACTAAGCAGACAAGACAGTCGAATGGTTACCTCCCATGATGGTCGTCTCTTGTTGAGCAGTCTTGAGATTCTTCTTTGCGAGTTCAAGGTCAAGTTCAACGCTGATATGCTTTTTCTTTAACTCGGAAAGTCGAGCTCCAAGATCACAAGACCTCTGCAATCAGCAAGAGTGATATGTCAGTCGACAGAAATAAGAGACAGTAACAGTGAAAAGCTACTCTAAGACTACTGCCGAATCAAATATTCAACAGTAGTCTCGGGGACTACACCCAGTGGGTGCACTCAGCGTGCCCCCACTGGTTCAGATCAATACTCAGCAGGGTCTGCCCAGCGTGAGTTAAAAAAAAGAGAAAGGTACATTCTAAGACCTCAGTCGACTGCCAGCAGTCGACCGTGGTCTCGGGGACTACACCCAGTGGGTGCACTCGGCGTGCCCCCACTAATCCAGAAAGTTTACTGAGACTTAACTCAACTCGAGTGGAGTGGAAGATTTCCTAAACTCTAAACAAAGAAACACCCCAGTGGGTGATCGGATATAAAACAACATTCGAAAGTTCAGTCAGAGTTTTGCTGACCTGAACATTGGTCTGAAGGGCAGTACTGGCATTGTAAGCCACCTGGCTAGCCTCGTGCATCACCTTCACCTGCTCCATGACAAGGTTCACCTGGCGAAGAGCTTCCCTAGCGGCACTCGGCGAGTCGTCCGGGGTCTGATACGCAACAAAGAGTGATGGTTGCAGGGCAGTCGAAGCAGTTGCTGGGTCAGATGCGTGGAGTTGCACCGGAGCGGCAGGAGTCGGTGCGGTCGAGCCCGACGAACGATCAGTCGTCATCGGGCTGGCGAATGTGATGTTGGTCCGAACCGGCTCTCCGGAACGTTCGACCACCGCCTCAAGCGCCGGCGTCGACTGAGGGACTTGAACTTCAAGCCTCCTCCTACCTGAGCTCCCACCCCTCTTCCTCCTCTCCTATAGAGGCACCTCTTCTTCGTCATCAGGGAGCACGACGACCTCTTGCAGAACTAGAGAAAGAGAGAAATATCAGAAACTCTGCCGATTGGCGATCCACTCAACTTAATGAAGCCCGGTCGAATGGACATACCAACTCGTGAGGTAGCCTCCTCGTCTCCTGGTGCCTTGTCAATGTCCATGTCAGTGGCAGCAGAGGTGGGACTGGAAAGATACATGATTAGGATGGTCAGAACAAAAACTTCAGTCGACCTACGTAAACACAAGCGAGACACTTACCCCGAAGCAACAGGGACGTCCATCTTGATCTGTGGCAAAGTCTTCCGAGCCTTGGGAGGAGCGACTTTGGGCTACTTGGCCACCTTCTCCGCCGGCTCCGGGGTCGATATCCGAGTGCGCTTCTGAGTGTTGGTATTCGGGGCCACATTCTTCCCGCGTCCCCCAGACGGGTCATGCTGCTGCTTGGATCGATGTTCGGAACACGGCGGCGAGTCGACTTCTTCCTCATCGTCCGACTCCTCGCTCTCCTCCTCCTCCTCTTCGTCCGGAGACTCCCACTCTGCACTGTCCTCTCCCTCCTGCTCCTGCTCCAAAGCTTGTTTGCCGTTGGGCATCGGATGCATTTCAGTGAATACCTGCAGGACAAATCAGTCGAGTAAAAGTCAGTCAACATCAAGTACAGTCGGAATGTAAGCGTGAAGCAGTCGGAACAAAGAGCATACCTTGTCAGGCGGATTATCGTCGCCGTGGGGGATGACTCGCCTAGATCCTCTGGGGTTGTCCTGATTGCCTGTGATGCTCCTCAGCCACAAAGCCACGGTCTTGGGAGGCACTTCTTCTGGATGAACTCGAGCGGTGTCGTCTGGTTCGGAGTACAGCCACATGGGATGATCGCGAGCCTAAAGAGGCTGGATGCATCGACTGAGGAACACTTCCAGCAGGTCCAGGCCGGTGACGCCCTCATTAATAAGTTGGACCACTTTCTCCACCAACATCTTCGTCTCCATGCTCTCAGCAGCAGTCACTTTCAGTGGGGCAGGGGTCTGAACGCTATCGAATGTGAAGTGGGGAAGACCAGTCGACTGGCCTGGAGCTGCGACATCCTGGCAGTAGAACCAGGTTGACTGCCAGCCTCTAACAGATTCAGGGAGAGTCATGGCAGGGAAGGCACTCCTATGCCTCTTTTGGATACCTAAACCACCACACATCTGGATGACATGGGTTTTTGAGTCACTCGACTTTGCTTTTTTGACCGACTGGGAGCGGATGGTGAAAATATGTTTGGAAAGACCCTAGTGCGGTCGACACCCTAAGAAGTTCTCACACCTCGATACGAATGCGGCCAAATACGTGATGGTGTTGGGAGAAAAATGGTGGAGTTGAGCGCCAAAGAAATTCAGTAATCCCTGGAAGAAAGGATGCGGAGGGAGCGAAAAACCCCGGTCGACGTGAGTGGCGAGCAGTACACACTCACCCGGTTGAGGCTGCAGTTCCATCTCCCCCTCCAGCAGCCTCGCCGCTCCATTGGCGATTAGCCCGGACTCCGCCAGCTCCACCAGATCCTCTTGCTGGACCGAAGACCGGATCCAATCGCCCTGGATCCAGCCCGGTGGCAGCCCCGCGCGCGATAACGACCCACGGTTATGCTTCTTACCTTTCGCCGTCTTGTCCTTCACCATGGCGGCGGAGCAGCAGCGTCGAGAGCGGAAGAGCTGGGCGCGGTGGAGAGGCGGAGGAAAAAGAAGGAGGAACAGGCGTGCACAGTGCAGACGCCTCGGCCCCGTCGCCTTATAAAGGGTTACTTCTGAGTGACTGACGCGTGGGACCAGGCAATCTTGTCAAATCCCGCAATAGTCGCGCGCAACTATGTGGCGAAAAAGGCGGTGCGGTAATCGAGGCATCGCTGCTTATCCGTTCCGCCCGTTTCGGCGCCCTCCGTCCCGCGCACTTCCCTGAAATCTCGTATCCCGCGAAATCCGGGATACACAGCAGTCAATCGCGCCCGAGATCCCGCACTCTAATACAACACTCGGCACATGATGTCACAAGTTCAGTCGACAACTCACTAAATGGATCAAGGTGGTTGAGTCGACGCTGAAGTACCAACGTGAGTTTTCAATCTTGCAGAAAACACTCGCGAAGGTGCAAAGCTCAGAACAAGTTCAACTTCAACCTACTTTCCACTCGAACCTTAATCCATTCGGGGGCTATTGATGAGGATACAAACCTGGGGTAGGGTCATAGGACTGACCTATACGTCCTACCCAAGGTCACTACCCTAGAAGATACGAAGTCCAAGAGACAGCAAGAGACCCCTAGTCAAAGATGTCGAGTGCAATCCACTCGATAGTCACGTCACTCGGGAGTCCTCCTCTATACCGTAATTCGACCATCCAGAGAATCACTCGACCTACCGAAGACCAGGAGTCACTCAGTGTGGCAACGGACAGGCATTCACTCCGTAGACTTCAAGGTCATTAACAGCACTTAAGGCTGGCGTTACCAGTAAAGCCCCCACTTTATGTACATTAAGTCCCTTGTAACGGAGGGCGATGGAGGTCATGGCGTACTCTATATAAGCCACCCCCTCCTCTGGCACAAGGGTTCGCACCCCCTGTAATATTGCACACATAATCCAATCGACCGCCTCCGGGCACCGAGACGTAGGGCTGTTAGTTCCACTGAGAAGGGCCTGAACTCGTAAACCTTGTGTGTACACCTTTACCATAGCTGAGATCTTGCCTCTCCATACCTACCTCCTTTTCTACTGTCAGTCTTAGGACCACGACAACAACCACTACAGGAAATGCATTGAAAGCAAACTACTCAATATACTCGGCTAAGGCCGATAAAACACTTGCAAACATCTCGTGGTTGGCAAATGGGTGTAAGCCGAGTGTTTGCTATCACGTACTTACTCAGTTTGTCTACAAGCCGAGTGTCAAATAGGGATGCTTCATGCTTGTCAGCATAAAGCATGTTGACGACCAGACCGTGTTCTCGGTGTTGCCATGTGGCACCTGCAGATAAGCTGAGTGGTTTTCTTAAACGTTTGGCTTATAGGAAGCCGACAGTCACATGGGCACCGGTAAGCCGATTACTCACCAGCACCACACTCAGCTTCCTGCAGCACCTTCCGGCTCTTGCTTCGACAATCGAGGTACTCTCCAACTATATGATGTTCCTGCTTGCCGCGTGTCCCTAGCTACATGCTGCCCAACAATGCTAGTCCCAGCTATGTTGAGTTCTTTTTTTGAAAAGACCCAGCTCGCAGCTGGCGTTTCATTGATTTAGGTAAAAGAGAGCGGGAAACATTTGTGATCAAGTGAGAGTGGGGGGGGGGGGCTGCCGCGCTAGAGGGTCGCAGCAACCGCACTAAGTTACAATTTCCCGGATATCCCCATAGGGGCTCGCCAGGTGTTTTGCCTCCACAAGTCTCCACATCTCGAAGCTTCTGCGGATGGCGATGATGATTTGCTCCCTGGATGCTGGTTTGCTCATGAAGATTGCTCCATTTCGGGCTTGCCATAATTCCCATGTTATCAACATGATCATTGATTTGATCCCCCGTCGCGCCTCCTTAGCTGTTGCTTGGACGATCGCTCTCACCGCCTCTGTGGTTGATCGGCTGGAGTGCCAACATGATGGGCTTGGAGCAGAGTAGCCGATCCAGCTACTGGCCTCCGACTAGGTCTCTCACGGCACAACACACTCCCAGACGAGGTGAGTGGACGACTTGAGGCTTCTGAAGCATAGCCCACAGAAATAGTTGTTCGGGCAACCCCTCCGCAGCAGCCTGTCGTTGCACCATAATCTGTCTTGGTGGAGGAGCCAAAATAACATTTTCAGCTTTGCCGGTGCCCAGGGCTTCCAGAATAGCTGATTGTAACCTGGTCTGCACGTCGTATGGAACTGCGCCTTGTACGCCGATGCAGTCGAGTATTTTCCTGAGCTGTGAGTCGTCCATCGAATCAAATCGGGGGTGCCCGGCAGCAACACCGTCGCCTCCGCGCATAGCATGCGCCAGAGACCAAGGAAATCGACCGCCAGCGCAGAGGAGTCACCATGAAAGAGGTCAAGAACCCAGCGATCAATGAGGAGCGCATTGGCCACGGTACTGTTCTTCCGCCTAGCGTGCTTGAAAAGGGCCGGGAACTGTCTGTACAGCGGCAGTTGGCCGATCCAATTTGATTTCCAGAAGCTGGCTAACTTGTCGTCGTTGACGTGGACCTTTGTGCACTTGTCGAACAGCCGGCGATCAATGCTATCGCAAGGAGGGTCCATGCCAGCCCATGGCTGATTGGGGCTGCACCAAGCCAGCCAAAGCTACCACAGCCGAAGAGCCCTGCTGAACTTTTCCAGGTTCGGGATGCCCAGGCCCCCAAGCTCCATCTGCGAGCAAACCTTCTGCCAGCTCAACTTGCACCCCCCCCTTGCTCTCCTCTTCCTTGACTCCAGAGGAACTTGCGCCATATTTTGTCCACTTCCCTGAAAAACCTCTTGGGAGTGCACAAGGGTCGTGATTGTGAATGTTGGCATTGCTGACAGAACACACTTTACGAAAACCCTACGGCCAGCCGTTGTGAGAAGCTTTCCCTTCCATCCAGCTAGCCTCGCTCAGATTCTATCAATGACAAACTGTAGCTGCACCATCCGCAACCGTGCTAAAGTGACTGGAAGGCCAAGATACTTGAGTCGGAATGCAGTTTGAGTGCCTCAAAATTTCTGCAGAATCTCCGTTAAATTCAGCTGATCACACCGGATGGCGGCCACCGTGGACTTGTCATAGTTTACCCTCAAACCTGTCACTTCCCCCCAACATCTCCAGGAGCTGCAGCAGTGAATCCACTTCCGTTTTTACTAGATTCGCAAAGATCATGGCGTCGTCTGCATAAAGGCTGACCCAGAGCGCCGCAAGACACCCAGGCAAGGGCGCCAGCGCCCCATCTTCGGCAGCAACTTTAAGCAGTCTATGCAAGGGGTCGATGGCCAGAATGAACAAAAGAGAGGAGAGTGGATCGCCCTGCCGTAGGCCTCGCCGGTGAAAGAACTACTCGCCCATCGTACTATTAAGCAGGCAGGCGGAGGAAGATGTGGAGAGCAGAATAGAAATCCATGCACGCCACCGGAGGCTGAAACCGAGCTTCTGCAACAACTCCAACAGATAATCCTAGGAGACAGAGTCAAAAGCTCTTGCGATATCGAGTTTGAACAGCAGGGCGCTTCTCTTCTTTCTGTGTAATGCTCTGACTGAATTTTGCATGAACGTGAAGCTGTCATGGATGCATTTTGATTTCTGGAAGGCACTTTGAGCTGGTGAGATGATGGAACTGATAATTGAGGACAACCTAAGGGAGAGGACCTTGGCGATCAATTTTTCCCTTGACAGGATTAAACTGATCGGCTGGAAGTGGCTGAGGTCAGTCGCCCCGTCCCTCTTAGGTAGCAAAGCTATGAGCGCTGTATTGATCTCTTCAAAATTTGACGCGGATAGGCAGTAGAAATGCTCAAAAACAGCCATGATGTCTCCCTTTATCATCTGCCAGCATGCCCGGAAAAAACAGCCCGCGAACTCGTCTTGGCCTGGAGCTTTCTCCGTCGGGAAAGCAGCGATCGCCGACCACACCTCCGCCTCTGAGAAAGGGGTGTCCAAACCCAGATGCTGCACCGTTGGCATGTGGAGCATGTCCCAGTTGATGGTGCAACGTCGTGTTTTCCTTGTCCCCAGCAGAGAGGAGAAGTGGTCGTGGATCATCTTGGCCTTGTCTTCGTGCTCCGTTTTCGTGTGATCATGCGCAGTCAGGGAGTGGATGAAGTTTCGGCACCGGCGCGAGCACATCTTGGCATGGAAGAATCGAGTTCTTGCATCCCCTGCCCTCAGCGAGAGAACTCTCGAGGTCTGTCTTCTCCTAGCGCGCTCGATCGCAGCCAGCCCTAGGACTCGCAGCTTTAGCTGCTTTCTAAGCTGAAACTCCATGGGCGTGAGTGTCCTGCTTTCCTGAGCCACATCCAGACACAGAATCACTTCATTTGCCAGCTGAAGCTTCACTTTGACCCCTCTGAACAGATTTCTGCTCCAGATCCGCAGATCTTTTGCCACTCTCTGCATCTTTACTTTCAGACGAATGAAGGGATATGTGTGATTCACCGGCCTCTCCCAAACCCTCTTGATAGTGTCCTGAAAACGCGGGAACCTGACCCAGAAATTTTCAAAACGGAAGCCGATTCACTAGCTAGCATCAACGGGCAATGATCCGAGCAGGAGGCGGAGGCCTCCATCATCATATAGGAGGGGAAAAGCGCCTCCCAGCCAGTGTTACAGAAGAATTTGTCGATGATGTAGAAATTTGGCTGCTCCCGCTCGCTGCTCCAAGTGAACCGCCTGTTTTTGCACTTGATCTCTCTTAGCCCCGCAAAATCTATTGCCTTTCTAAATCTACCCCTCATCCGCCTATTTAAGATGGAGTTTCTCTTGTCTCTAGCCTGGTAAATGATGTTAAAATCCCCTACTATCAACCATGGCCGACCCAGCGGGCGCAGCGGAGGCGATTTCAGAGAGAAAATCATCCTTTCACGCGTCCTCCGTTGGGTCGTATACGTTCATGAGCCAAAAGGACTGACCTAAGGCGTGAGAATCTACATGAACTAAATCTTTATCCCAGAAGATTGCCGCCCCTCCCCTAGTCCCTACTGCTGGAAGCACAATGCATTCGTCGAGCCGGCGTCCTCCTACCTCTCTCGCTACTTGGGTCGACCAGTCCTCTAGCTTAGTCTCCTGCAAGTTCAGGATGGCGAGCCTGTGCGCGTCTAATACTCCTCTAACTACCTCTCGTTTGGCAGGCGAATTGAGGCCTCAGATGTTCCAGCTCATGATCGGGCAGTTTTTGTCATCCATGGGGACACAGAAGGATGCTCCGTCGACTAAACTTGCTAATGGTGGTGCTCCGAGCGAGCTTACAACATACTTCCATCCACACCGTGGGGCAACGCCGGCCACTAATAGTCCCAAAACCCCGGCGTCGTCGAGTACTAGCCAACACTACAAAGGGAACTAACATGAAACTTAAACCTAACTCAAACCTGTCTAAAACTGGCCATCGACGGAGATTGCTACGGTCTTCTACACACATGGAGCTGCGTTGGCCTCATCGGCAGCAACGTCGGGGCTTGCCATGCCAGCTGCGATCTTGAGCGCCTCAGGGTCCATGTGAGTGAGCTTGGTGATGCCTTCAATGTCGCGGTCCGTCAGCGGCTCTTGGAAGCGCCTGGCCAGCTTCTCAGCAGCTTGAGGCGTGAACTTGTCCTTTGGGCCGAGGCCTCCCAGCTCCTGGATCAGCCGCATTGTGCCCCTCTACAAGACCGGCACGGCAGAGCAAGTCGCTGCCTGCCGGGCACTCTGACGAACCGGTGTAGGAGAGACGCCAGACTTTGGCGGGGCCGAGGAGCGCCTGGCCGGCGGAGCCACCGGAGGCTGGGGAAGGATGGCGGGCGTAGTCTTCTTGAACAGCCTTTGCATAGGGTCCCCGCCCATGTCTTCCTCGCCGGTGAGCTGGAGGCGGTCGACTTGCTGCGTGATCGCACCGACGTGTAGCTCGGTGATGGGGGTCAGTGGAGTAGCCCGGCAGCCCATCATCAAGTCCGGTCCCAGTGCTCTGGCTGGTGCGTCACCCAGTACCAGGCCCCGCACCTGGTCATCAAAGAACTCAAGCGGCGCTGCCAGGGCCTTGATCATGGCGTTCTCGAACTCGATCTGCATGCAGTCTGTCCTTGGGGGAGGAGAGATCGCCTTGCCCGAGTCGAAGAAGAACGCGGCAAGGATTGGGTCAGCTTCGGGTGCGGGGCGGTGCAGGGGTGGCGGGATGGAGGCATCTTGCTGGAGCAAAGGGAGCGGGGGCGAAGCGTGCAGCATGGGAGGTGGGGGCCTGGCGATGGCTGATAAGCGGCACTGAGAACGCCCCCTGGACCCCTACCCATGCCTGCGGCTGGATAGCGTCCTGCTCCTTCTCCGCGGCTACACCGCAGCGGCCGCTTCCTTCTGTTTGCCCCTACCTTGCCGACCCAGCAAAGTGTCCTTCCAGGAGCGACGGCCAGAGTTGCCACCGCCAGTGTCGTCCTCGCCATTCTTGTCGTGGCGCTCGCCCCGGGGCACACCGTGGTAGCCCGAGGCGGAGACCCTCGGCGCCAGCCGGCGAGCCGGGGCCTACCCATCCTCCAGGCCCTCCTCCATGTCCCCGTCTCCAAGCGCGGCATGAGGCAGTTTTCGTCGGACTTCGATGAGTGGAGCCCAATCTGGGCGGAGTGCGAGGAGCAGGGGGAGAGCGGCGCCCAGTCTTCCACCCGGTCAACATGCACCAGAAGATTGTAGCGGTGAACGTACGGCGGGAGAGGCGTGGCGGGGTCCGGCGGGGCAAACCCAAGGATCTCAATCTGCCTGGCGCCTCGCTTGAGCACCCAGAGAGCCCGCTTTGTTGGGATGTGAGCGACGTCCCACACCCAAGCCCAGAAGGAGAAGAGCTTTGTGTTTTCACGGGCGATGGTGCGGCTCCCGAGGCAATCGACGCGGCAGAAGTCGTCGAAAGCTTCGTCCGCCCCCTCCAGCGCCCACAACTGCATGGGGAGGTGCTCCACCACCATTCGGACATGCAGCGAGAGCTTGAGGATGGCGGTGTGGACGTCCGCATTCCATGCATGCACCAGGAACTTCTCCCCCTCCACCTTGATGACGCCTCACCGCACCGCGCTGTCCCGATGCGCCGGCAGGTCGAACACGATGAGGAAGTCCTCCAGCCGGTGCGCGGTCACCTGCAGCTGGTGACAAGGAGTGCGCAGCTGCTCTTCGATGGCGAGCCCCACCGCCATGGGTTTGGATACGACCTTTTGATCGGCCGCGGTGAGTGTGAGGTGTGCTGGCGCAGGATGCGCTCTTCATGCTCCACGGCTGGCGACGCAACGATGAACTTGTGGCTGGACCGCGGCCGACGGGCAGGGTTGGCATGGCGGAAGCGGTCCATGGGCAGCGGAGGCGCGCTCGGGGAAGAGCAGCCTGCCGTGCACCGCCGGGCGTGGTCCGGCAGGCCCGAGCCTGTTCCCAACAGGGCCTCGAGCTCCAAGACGGCGCGGATTCTGCGGACACTCCTTCCCGTAGTGGCCGTGATGCTTGAGATAATGCAGCGGACTGGATCTCTACAGCTCTACAGGCGATGCTCCGAGCTGAGGCAGCGGAAGCAAAGGCCATCGAAGCGGCTTAAGAAGGCCCAGCGGCCTGGGTCCGAATTTAATGCAAAGGACCGGCCAACGCCCCGACGCAGATGCGCCCTATTGCCCGACGTACAGCGGCATGCACCCTTTCCCTTCTTGGAGACGACCTCCGTCCACCCACCGTCCCTCCCCGAAGGGGAAAGGCTGACCACGGGGGAAGGGGCCACCACCAAGGATTGAAGACGAGGCCGCTGGGGGGAAGGGCGAGCGTCCACCGGATCTTGAGAAGCCACCACGATGGATTTCAGGTGCGGCAGGGGAGGCACGCCTAGATCCAGCGGGATGGACACGTCCGCGGCATGGGAGAACCCCACCCCCCCCCCCAGAGCAGGATTCGCGGCGGAGGAGCGGGATCCGGCGCGGGCGAACGAGGGGACGGGGGAGCGACCGGTTCCCCCTCGAACCGGCAGATCGAGCGGGGCGAGAGCAGGATCTAGTGCAGAACCGGGCTATAGCCCCGGTTCGTAAGGGGCTTTACTGCCGTTCTGTAACCGGCACTAAAGGGTGGGGACTAAATCCCCCCTTTAGTACCGGTTCGGCACGAACCGACACTAAAGTGCCACCACGTGGCACGAGCCAGGGCCGGTTGCGGGGAGACCTATAAAACCGGTTGGTAACACCAACCGGTACTAAATGTTCGGGGGGTTTTAGTTTTATTTTTTATTTTTCCTTTAGTTTTGTATTTTTCAATTTAATTTAGAGATTGTTTTTACATTATAATGAGTTGTTAAATCACTAGGTGAAAGTAGCGCAGACTGGATGCATGCATGGATCCTAGCTAAGTGATCAAACTATATATATATGCCATATCCCTATATATTACTTGATCACTTTATTAGCTAGGTGAGCAAGGTAATATGGATATGGCATATACTTGATCACTTAGCTAGCTAGGTTCCATCCAGTTGAAACTAATCTGCGGTTTCTTTCATAAATGATATAATAACTCATCATCATCATATTAATATAAAAACTATTGCATCATATATGTCATCACGAACAAGACTAGTTAACGGTATACTAGCTAGCTAAAAATCATTATAGTCGTCATTACCACTATTTAATCATCATAGTCATTACCGCTATCTAATCACCACCAATACCAACTTAAAGAAGGAACATTCACTTGTACCAGAAGGAAAGATATCATCGAGTTCAAAATTATCACTCTTTGACATTAATTTCAGGACGAAGAACACGGACATGAGAGGACAAGTACTAAGAGCATGCTAATCACTCCTGCTGCTCTCTCTCAGGTAAAAAAGCATAGAACATGTATAGCTCTCCTGATTCATCATATTCGAGCATGCAGATAAACCTGTCTCCTAATCGTGGACTGCGTTTCTGATTGCTGCCCCCTAGTACTTCTCTGCGATCGTGGACAATTCTGTTCCAGTCTTTCACTATTAAGCATTCCTCGCTATTAGAAATACTGAATGCACTAAAGTGCATTATAGATGTCTTGGTCGTAAGCTAACTATTCTCATGCGACCTTCCATCTCGATCCACTGAGGCACAATATTCATCGGGATTCCCTGTTGAAGAACATCGTATAGTATCCTACTTAGCAATGAAGTTCAGCTTAAAAAATAATGTATGCAAAAGATGCACTGAGGAAAAATAGTAAAAATCTTACCATCTTTCTTAAATAGATGTGACGGTAGTTCAATACGATCACTAATGGTCGCACGTTTTGAGTACTAACATTTTTAAGTCCAGAAAAATAATTTGTCTTGACAGTATGAAGATCCTCAAGCCTGAAACATAATGACTTATCCCCTCGCAGTTTAGTTCAGCCCTGGGACAGTGGACGGTCCTTTCTACCAAGCGCTGGACATGTTTGCTTGAATGGAAATAAGTTGTCAATAGAAATTAGTTGTCAACTTTTTTTGGAAAAAAAATATCGAAGACATAAATATATATGGTTGAGAACCTCACATAATGGTAGAACTAGAGGCATCTGCACATCGACCCAAATGTCTCTATTACCTTCAGTATCATCTTCGGGACGAATATCAAAGGTGATTAAGATATCAGGCTCAAATGCATAAGCCTTGCATAGTGCTTGCCAAGTTTTGCATTCAAAATGGGTGTAGGTTTCTTGATTGTATAATTTGATGTTGAAGGTATAACCATGCTCGGTCTTCAAGTAAACTCTCTTTACCTCCATAATTTTGTTAGGACTGAAACCTATCTTATCCAAGACAAAAATTCTTGCATGGCACAGGATACGCTAGTAGAATAGTGAAATTTTTAAATAATAAGTTGAAGCAAATGAAGCATATATAAGTCATGCTTAATTACGAAAAAAGACTTGTCATTGTAACTTACTGTATCCACTTCGAAGTTCTCATCCAGCTTGATGCTAAAGCGCCTATCATCAACTAGGAAATTTTTGTCGCACAGGCCGCGTTGGTCTTCGTAGTCTTCGGACATAATGAAATCGTTTTCGTCGTCAGACGACATTTCCTATGTTCATATAGGTGAAACATTAAAAACTTATTAGTTATATTAATTCAACTAATTAAACTAGTTCTATTAATTCAACTAGCTAGTTCAACTAATTAAGCACTTAATAAAAATATACCTAAATAAAGTACATTGATTCAACTAATTAAGTTCAACTAATTAATTCAACTAATGAAGTTCAACTAATTAATTCAACTAACTAGTTCAACTAATTCAACTAAACTAGTTCTATTAATTTTCTCACTAAAAATAAAGTAGCTAGTTCTATATACTAAAATTTTAATTAGATGATCAAATCTCATATACCTAAATTTAATATATATTGATTCATCTAACATTAATATAAATTCATCAATAACTATAAGCATAAAAAACTAACTCATCTAACATTGAAATATCTAATTCTTATATAATCTAACATTTTGACATTAAACATTTGTGTGTGTGTGTGCATATATGTGCACAGAGGTCGCCAATGAGCGCCTTGGGCTGGCCTGGGCACACGATTGATCATACTGTGGGGGAAGCGACGATGGCGACGGGGCGGCGCGGCGGTGGCGAGGGCGTGACGGTGACGGGCGGCGGCGATGGCGACGGGTGGCGACGGACGGGGCAGCGCCGACGGTGGCGGCGACGACGGCAACGGGGCGGTGACGACGGCGACGGGGGCGGCACGGGGACGGCGCGGGGACGGGCGCGACGAAGATGAAGATGATAACTGAAATTTTCGTAAGTGCTGGTTATATAGGGGAGGCCTTTAGTACCAGTTGGAGACAGGAACCAGTACTGAAGGTTAAATTTGGCCAGGCGAAGTGGCACGAAGCGACCCCCTTTAGTACCGATTCATGGCTTTATCCGGTACTAAAGACCCACCCTTTAGTACCGGTTAGTGCCACGAACCGGTACTAAAGGGGGTGCGCTCTCGTTCCGCGGTGCTCATTGTTTAATTCCACCTCGTCGAGCGAAGGGCAGCCACACTGGTTTATAAACCCAGCCGCGGCTGCTCCTTTGAGCTCCTATATAATGCAGGCCTCTGGGCCTAACTTTGCCGCACTGCTTGTGAGCCTGCTGGGCTTTATGGGCCTACATATGCACGCCCAAGGCCGAGCAGGCCCACTGGTCAGTGCGGAAATATATATTTTTCATAATTTTTTTGTGGTTTATATATTTTCTTCTATTTATTTGTGAGTAGTTTTTTTGCTATATTTAGAGTTTATTATATTTAATATTAGTGTATTTGATCATTATATTCATATTTGTAGTGATTTTTCAGTTCATTTTGTACTGCTTTTCACTTCCACGGTGATTTATCTCCGAAAACAAATCAGTAAATTCATCGAAAATAGCAAATTATGTCAGAAAGGGTTGAAAGGTTGATGACGTGGATTTGAATTGTGCATCTGAACGAAGAAAAAGTCCGGAGTTATACTAAGTTACTCCCTCAATTTTTATATACAAGGCCACAAACTCAGATTACATGTTCCAAGGTAAAACTTAATGCAAGCTTGCTTTTCTTTTCATTTACTGGGATAATTGTTACGCAACATCCATGCCAAAAAATTGAGTGGAGGAAGTAGCTAGTGTCATTATGACTGCAAGCATGCAAGTAGTAAACAGGTTGCTAGTACGAGAAAATATCATTAATTCTTTTCTCGATTACTGTTGGTGGCCTTGTATAAATGCAAAACGTATATTCCATAGTGGCCTTGTATAAGTAAATGGAGGGAGTATTAAAATATTGAATAGTCGGTTTAACAGAATAGTTTTCGTCCGAAACCCTGATACTTCGAAAGAGATTGTCCGGTTTGTACACGAAGTGCGTCCAGTTTTTGCCGTAACCCTCTCTACTTTTTGCACATGTTATGCGGGTGAAATGATGATACCTTGCCAAGTTTCAACCTTTTCAGAGTTCATTTTGTACTGCTTTTCACTTTCACGGTGATTTAGCTCTGAAAACAAATCAGTAAATGCATCGAAAATAGCAAATTATGTCAGAAAGGGTTGAAAGGTTGATGACATGGATTTGAATTGTGCATCTGAACGCAGAAAAAGTCCGGAGTTGTACTAAGTTATTAAAATATTGAATAGCCGGTGTAAGAGATGAGTTTTCGTCCGAAACCCTGATACTTGTCCGGTTTGTACACGAAGTGCATCCAGTTTTTGCCATAACCCTCTCTACTTTTTTGCACATGCTATGCGGGTGAAATGATGATACCTTACCAAGTTTCAACCTTTTCAGAGTTCATTTTGTACCGCTTTTCACTTTCGCGGTGATTTAGCTCTGAAAACAAATCAGTAAATGCATAGAAAATAGTAAATTATGTCAGAAAGGGTTGAAAAGTTGATGACGTGGATTTGAATTGTGCATCTGAACGCAGAAAAAGTCCGGAGTTGTACTAAGTTATTAAAATAGTGAATAGCCGGTGTAACAGATGAGTTTTCGTCCGAAACCCTGATACTTCGAAAGAGATTGTTCGGTTTGTACACGAAGTGCATCCATTTTTTGCCGTAACCCTCTCTACTTTTTTGCACATGCTATGCGGATGAAATGATGATACCTTACCAAGTTTCAACCTTTTCAGATTTAATTTTGTACTGCTTTTCACTTTCACGGTGATTTAGCTCTAAAAACAAATCAGTAAATGCATCGAAAATAGCAAATTATGTCAGAAAGGGTTGAAAGGTTGATGACATGGATTTGAATTGTGCATCTGAACGCAGAAAAAGTCCGGAGTTGTACTAAGTTATTAAAATATTGAATAGCCGGTGTAAGAGATGAGTTTTCGTCCGAAACCCTGATATTTCCTAAGAGATTGTCCGGTTTGTACACGAAGTGCATCCAGTTTTTGCCATAACCCTCTCCACTTTTTTGCACATGCTATGCAGGTGAAATGATGATACCTTACCAAGTTTCAACCTTTTCAGAGTTCATTTTGTACCGCTTTTCACTTTCACGGTGATTTAGCTCTGAAAACAAATCAGTAAATGCATAGAAAATAATAAATTATGTCAGAAAGGGTTGAAAGGGTGATGACGTGGATTTGAATTGTGCATCTGAACACAGAAAAAGTCCGGAGTTGTACTAAGTTATTAAAATAGTGAATAGCCGGTGTAACAGATGAGTTTTCGTCCGAAACCCTGATACTTCGAAAGAGAGATTGTTCGGTTTGTACACGAAGTGCATCCAGTTTTTGTTGTAACCCTCTCTACTTTTTTGCACATGCTATGCGGATGAAATGATGATACCTTACCAAGTTTCAACCTTTTCAGATTTCATTTTGTACTGCTTTTCACTTTCGCCGTGATTTAGCTCTGAAAACAAATCAGTAAATGCATCGAAAATAGCAAATTATGTCAGAAATAGTTGAAAGGTTGATGGATTTGAATTGTGCATCTGAACGCAGAAAAAGTCCGGAGTTGTACTAAGTTATTAAAATATTGAATAGCCGGTGTAACAGATGAGTTTCCGTCCGAAACCCTGATATTTCCTAAGAGATTGTCCGGTTTGTAACAAAGTGCATTCGTTTTTGCCGTAACCCTCTCTACTTTTTTGCACATGCTATGCGGGTGAAATGATGATACCTTGTCAAGTTTCAACCTTTTCAGAGTTCATTTTGTACTGCTTTTCACTTTCACGGTGATTTAGCTCTAAAAATAAATCAGTAAATGCATCGAAAATAGCAAATTATGTCAGAAAGGGTTGAAAGGTTGATGACGTGGATTTGAATTGTGCATCTGAACGCAGAAAAAGTTCGGAGTTGTACTAAGTTATTAAAATATTGAATAGCCGGTGTAACGGATGAGTTTTCGTCCGAAATCCTGATACTTCGAAAGAGATTGTCCGGTTTATACACGAATTGCATCCAATTTTTGCCGTAACCCTCTCTACTTTTTTGCACATGCTATGCGGGTGAAATGATGATACCTTGCCAAGTTTCAACCTTTTTGAAGTTTATTTTGTACTGCTTTTCACTTTCATGGTGATTTTGTTCTAAAAACAAATCAGTAAATGCATAAAAAAGAGCAAATTATGTCAAAAAGGGTTGAAAGGTTGATGGCGTGGATTTGAGTTGTGCATTTGAACACAGAAAAAGTCCGGAGTTGTACTAAGTTATTGAAATATTGAATAGCTCGTACAACAGATGAGTTTTCGTCTAAAACCCTGATACTTTGAAAGAGATTGTCCGGTTTATACACGAAGTACATCCAGATTTTGCCGTAACACTCTCTACTTTTTTGCACATGTTATGCGGGTGAAATGATGATACCTTATCAAGTTTCAAGCTTTTCAGAGTTCATTTTGTACTGCTTTTCACTTTCACAGCTTCTTTAGTATCGGTTCGTGGCTCGAACCGGTATTAAATGTTAGCCACGAATCGGTACTAATGATCTCCGCCCACCTAGTTATTGGGACTGGCAGTAATCATCACATTAGTGCCGGTTTTGTTACAAACCGGAACTAATATGCCTCACATTAGGCTCTTTTTCTACTAGTCGATCCTCCCCGCTGCTCGAGCGGGAGCCAGCGGACCGCCGGCGCGCCATCAATGCACGCCGGAGAGCAGGGGGATCCGAGGGTTGGTTTGGTGGTCGCCGCGGCCGGAGTGGCGAGCGACGCGGAGAGGACGGAGTGTGCTCAGGCTCTCTCGCTATTCACTTCTGTGTAGTCGTAAATGCTCCGAGCTATGTTGAGTTGTTCAACAAGGTGATCAATCAACTCTAGTACAGCTCGGCCGATGTTCTGGTAAAGTTAATATGGGAGCACGGGGAAGCGCTGAACACTACAGGCCCTCCTGAGACTGCTGCTGAGAGCCTGAGACAGAGGAAAAGTATTTGACATTTGACTGCTTTATACTGATAGAGATCGCTGAGAGAAAAGAAAAGAATTTGACAGTTGACAGAGTTTGCGAGCTTAGCAAAGCTGATCAACAAATCTTTTGCGGGTGTTGACTAGAAATGCCCGACCTCATCTCGGCGGGTGTCCAACTGCTGGTTTGTCAACACATAGATGATCTCCCCGCCGTGGAAAAAGTCCAAAACAAACCTTCAATTTGTTGGCGAAAGCTAAATCAAACCCTGAACTCTCAGTCCCTGAAATGTGCGCACCGAACTCTCTAATCCCGCTCTATTTTAAACCTTGACAGGACGTAACCGGGATTTGCTGATTTGGGCCAGCCCAGTAGCGCAGTTACTGGCGCACACGCACTAATCTGGTTTTCTTCGTTTCTTTCTTTTTGTTTTCTTTTCTTTTTTTCATTTTTACACATGTCTAAATTTTTAACACACACATTAAATATTTTTTGGATAAACTTTTGATATTTTCAAATACATTATGTACATTTTTAAAATAAATTTTTAAAAACTTTTTGGATACATGGTAATATTTTTATGAAATACATGATTTACATTTTCTTAATGACAATAAACATTTTATAAAACTACACGAACACTCTTTTACATGGTTCAACATTTTTAAATTTGCATACACTTTTTTCAAGGACATGCCACATATATTCTGTTAAGGTTATGACACATTTTTTTACATCAAGCAAACATATTTTTACATTGCACACACATTTTTTTAAATGTCACAAACACATTTTTTGAAACTCGTGAGCACTTTAAATTTTTTTCAAGTTGCAAAAAATGTTTATAAAGGTGTTCGCCTTTTCAAAGTTGTTTTTTAAAAGTATTTGAAATTTTCAAAAATTGCTCGCACTTAAGTGTTCAAAGATTTCATATATAAATACGGTTTCAACATTTATTTGCCCTAAAAAATATTTTCAAAGTTTGACGCTTTGGTTTCTGATTAAATATTTTGGGTCTCTGACTATGTCAGTCATAGTCGTCTACTGTTGTAGTGGCTACCAGGTCCCAAGTTCGACTCCAGGGCATGTTTTTTGTTTTGGAATTATTACGTCGCCCGTTAAGAAAAAGAAAGAAATAATTTTTACGTCCCGTGTTAAGGAAAAAAATTCGCTTCATGTCTGGTGGGCTGGCCCAACCGAGTCCACTGCCAACAATCAGAAACATTTTTTAAATACATTATTTGTGAAATAATTTATGAAATAATTTATGAAATTCCAAAAACATTATTTAAAAAATGTGACACAATTTTAAAAATATGAAAAAAATTTCAAGGCATGTGAAAAATTGTTGGAATTCTGAACATTTTTTGACAAATGTGATTTTTCTTGAAATCGCGAACAGTTTTTTAAAATGCTAATAGAGTTTCAAAATTCCAAACAGTTTTTGAAAAAACACAAAATGAATTGAATTTTTTCAAAAAATAGAAAAGAGGAACATTTTTAACTTGTGAAAAAATTTAGATATGTGCTGACATTTTTTAAACCTCATGAATTCTTGTTTTGTTATGGTGGGCCGGCCCAAATTCTTGTTTGTCAGATTAGCTAGTAATCCCAGCCGGGATTGTATTATTCCCGGTGTGCCTAACAGGGATAGGGTTTAAAATAGACTGGGATTACAAGTTTAGAGTGTCAATTTCCGGGATTTAAAGTTCAGAGTTTGATTTAGCTTTCATCTACAACTTCAAGGTTTATTTTAGACTTTTTCGGACAACTCGCGCACGGTGATGCGTTTGCCCGGTTGCTTGCGTGTCCTGTTCTGCCCTACACCCAAGGCCTCAAGTGACGCCAAGCCTCCATTTGTATGTACATGTTCAGGAGCAATCAAGCCACGCTAGCGCTTCACGTCTCCGGTGCCTCAACGATAGCTATGCATCATCCACGGCAGGCCGAGCTGACTCTTCGACCTAGCGAGCACTTGGATTATCACCCGAGCGCACGCAGGCCGCTTCATCTACGACGTGCGATCGATCTGGCCTATCGGTTGCGCGTGCCTCCGCAGGTCCCGTGAAGACCGTCTCGAGTTCAGCGTGCCACACTATCAATCGAGCAACGGGTTGCCACTGCGTCGCCCCATCGGGCCGCAGTGCCGCCGCCCCATGGTTCTTCTCCTGGTTGCACCAATCCCCGTCGCTCCTTCGGGCCGTAGTGCCGCGGCCCGCGGTCCACTGCCGCCCTGAGGTCGTCCCAGTGGCTGCACCGACCCTCGCGCCGCCGCTGCGTCGCCCCATCGGGCCGTAGAGAGTGTGGCACGCGGTCCATGTCGCCATCTCGAGACCGTTCTCGCGGTTGCACCGACCCGGGTTCCGCCGCTGCCCCGCCCCTTCGGGCCATAGCACTGCGGCCTGCAGTCCACTCTGCCGTCACTATGCGTCGACCTTCCGTGGTATGCGCCGCGCCGCCTCCCTCGGCGCGAGAACGCCACCATCCGCGCCGGTCTTTGTCACGCTGTCGGATTCCTCGCCTACTTAGAGCACCGACGCCGTGCTCCTAACAAATCCTTCGCTGCCGCCGTCGCCGCTCTTCTTTGATTGTCGCCGCTGCCACCGCCGCCCGTCTACCTCCTTCATCTCCGTCCAGCACCAGCCTGTCGCTAGTGTCGCCGTAATCTACCCCGATCGCTTCGTCTACTCCGACCACCGTTGGTGACATCAGCCCCGTGCCGATGGACGCCGCAATCGTCGTCGAGTCCTTCTCTGCTAGCCTCTTCGGCATGGCGTACAACTCATGCAGGTCCCTCATCTACGCATGCCTGGTGCTGGCAACACCGATGCGTGCCATCGTCCACGACGTGTCCCCGGGCCTGGCAAGCCTGGTGCGGCGCTTCGTCAACTTCGTCTTCGTCCGTCTACGCATGCCCGGTGCTGGCAACATCGACGCATGCCTTCGTCTACGAGGTGTCCCCGGGTTTGGCAAACCCGGCGCGACGCCTCGTCAACATCGTACTCTACCCGCCGCACACTACTTCGACACAATTGCGCCCATGACTAACTTGGCGCCTCCTTGCGTCGGCGGCTCCACAGCAACATCCTCGACACCGGTTATCCCGACTCGGCATCGACCACGGTGTTCTTTATACGGCTACCTTGACCACGGCTGCACCACACACGCTCTCGGCTACCTCAACAAACGACACAAATGACTACCGCCTTGCTTGAGCAACCTAGTCGGTTTCCACTCCAGCCACAACTACCGCGATGCATCGACTGTTACGACTGTGGGGGGTGTCCGTCGGCTTGTGTTCGGATTCTTCTCTAGTCTCACCGTCTGCGTCGCTACCGTTGTGACTGCGAGGGGATGTTGAGTACATTGATTGTTAGGAAAGATAGGATAGCTAGCGTAGGATATTAATCTACCTTGCCTTGTACTTCAAGATGATGAGTACTCCTATATGTCCACGATCCGGAGCAACCGCCCCGGCATCCATCTCCCAAGCCACCGCCACAGGTCCACATCACACGTCCCAACCACTATATGAGGAGCAGAGGACCCAGCCGTCCACTTATAGCCTGACATTAGTCATCGAGTCAAAATCGACACCTCCACCATAGGAAGCATCAACGTCTACATCCCCTACCAGTCCCAATGGACCGAGGGGGGTGCACAACCTGGTGAGCAGGCAAGCCCTAGTTCTCTGACCTTGATCAAGGCGAGCTTGCACGCCGCTACACCAATGACCAACGGTGCCGCCCCGACCGACAGCACAACAGTTGCAGGGGCACCACACTCGGACCGACGCCAAGACCAAGCAGCAGGAAAGGAGAGCACTCACGCGAAGGCACACACCAGCTTGGACTAGGTCGGCTCCCGGTACCTGCTCACTGCCCAATGTCGTCCACCACTACCTTCACGCATTTCCACACTGCGAACATGGCTGATGAGTCCACCATCTCCTGCACGAAGCATTCCCTTACACCGCCTTCTCTGAGCGTGGGCTGCATGAAGAACAACACCACCACCTCCCGCCCACACCATCCAGTCGGCCGCACCACCACCGATCCACCACTCCGGCCACACCCACGGCAGGCTCGCCGGAGAAAGGCCTACTACAACTGCCCACAGGCCCCATTGCCTATATCTGGACCAAACATTGTAGCCACGGGCACGCAGCCGCTGCGCCACGAACCGCCGCCCAAACCTTCATCGCGCTGCCACTGTGCAAGAACACCGCAATAGCGCAGATGGGCCCTCACTACAAGAAATATGTCAACTTGTGATCTTGACTATTGGTAACTGAAAGGTCATTGTTTTTCATTTGCGACCTTTTTGTGACCAAAAACAAAAGGTCAAAAGCTGGCGGTCGTAAACTGAAATTAACGACCTTCTCTATGAGAAGGTCGTAGACGTTTACGACCAAAATATGCCTACTGTTTTGTTTTGATCACTAGCTGTCTGCCCAGGCCACGTCGGATCCGACGTGGCAATCTGACGTGGCAAAACTGCGACCAATTCAAAATGTCACTGATAAGATTCAGCCCGGTCCAAGTAGGTGTATATATGGGTCGAGCCCATTAATCAGCCCATTTATTATTATTTTTCCTGTCAATTTTTGGTCGATTTCATGGGCCTAGCCCAACATTGCAACATTTTTTTCTAGGCCCCACCCTTGTATGTTCAATTCTTGTTCGGGCCTCAGCCTTTTTTCAGTCCAATTCATGTTCAAGTCTCGCCCTTTCAGCCCTTTTACAGTCCATTTTATTTATTTTTGAAAATTAATATACTGGCGTTGCTAAAACAGGCCACAACTATGTTTGGGCTGTGGCCTTTTTAAGGTCCAATAGTGTTTGGGCCAAGAACTCTTTCAGTATTATGTTCACATCCAACTAAATATATTTATCACATTCAAATTCCCAGCATTTGAATAACAAGTACACCCAACATTAAATAACAGGTACAACAAGTAAATATACACCCAATTCCTAGAAAGATCAGCATTACATCAAAATTCCAAGCAAATTCTGGATTACAAGTTCAATAACATATAAAGCGAGCCGCTGACTGGGGCTTCGAGCTTCTTCGAATTTCTTTGGTCGAGGAACTCCTATAAATGAGAGGGAAATCAGATTAGTCACAAGTACACAAGCACTGTTTGCATCAGTACATCAACACTCGCAAGTAATACATCATTCACTTAAAACATCTAAAGTGAAATAGATACATGACATGACACAGAGGCGGATGTTGCTGACAAAGATGGCACTTGTATAGACCTTGAAAAACTATACAAGTCAGTGATGCTCCAACACATCACTCATGGACTAAAATAACAAGATAAAGCATCCCTAGGGATGCATACTGATTTTACTAATATGTTTTAGTTGTCTACTTTGGAGTTGCAGTATCTCTTAACAACATGCAACACTCTGAACTTAGTGTTGATAGCAACATATGAAGTGAGGAGATTTGAATAGATTTTTCAAATACATGTGCTGGTATGGGAATGCTTCTCTAGAATGATGTACATGTGCACAGATTTTCAAATAAATACGAGGACTCCTAGAACAATCAGACAACGAATGAATGCGAAAGGCAGAGGATCATCATAGATGAAGGCATCACCAAAATTCGTACTTACACGGAGAGACACTAACATGCAGGAATATGTATGGATTGTCAAAACTTGCATTATCCTACTATCACTAGTACAACAAGCTGCAGGTTGGCATATCCATGAACCATTTACCTCCATGACAGATACAATATATCATCCAATGCTCGACTATGAAAAAAATTAAGCAATTACACCTCACAAAGGCAAAGCAAAGAATCATGGAGCGAGTAGGAGGGGTAGCCTAGGCTGAGCTTCACCATCACATCGACCGCCAAGGGAGGCAGCCAAGCCTACCAATGCGTAGCCATCATAGGAGTAGTAGCAGTGTAGCACCATCACTGCCGTACCAGAAATGGTGGAGCGAATCACCATCACATGGGTCACCTCCACCGAAGGATCTAGCAAGGGGTAAAGTTTGCACGTTTCAGTACAAGCTAGTGACGTCAAAAATCAAACAGTAGCCAGAAGAAGAGAAACTCTAGTATATGATGATTAGTTGAAGAAACAAGAACTACATTCAGTAGTGATGTTTCCATCATCCTACTATCACCAGTAGAGCAAACTACAGGTTACCATAGTTCCGGAACCATGTACTTCACGACATATGTGTGTAGTAACACAAGACGCATGACACCTAAAGAAAAATTATTCATTCAAGAGACTAGAAATTATACATAAAAGTATTGATGGCCTAAAAATCAATCTACAGATGATAGATAATAATAAACAAATGACAGCAGCATATTTTCTTCATTATATAAAGAGAAACTAACAGACTGTTATGTGCATGCAGATGCACCAAAAGAAACTAAAGACCATTTATCTTAAGGATTCCACATAGCTGCCGAACATGCTTATCATCCAAGGAAAGAAGCATAGATTTTTCAAGGGAAATCAATCTACAACCCTACGGATATTAGGAATATCTCGGTACAGAATATGAGCATGAGCGATACATCAGGCAGTATATGCGTCTGGAGAGAAAGAATTACGACCCACAAGGCAGCAGCGATAGCTTCTACCTTCACATATATTTCAATACCTACTGCTATTGTGATGTATGTTAAATACGCAAGAGGTAAAAACAAAACTCGTCTACAAGTTGACATATTTACCCTACATGTGAAATATTTTTCAATAAATGAACTGGTCTAAGAGGACATGACACAATATCTACTCGTCAAAGAGGACATGACACAATATCTACCAGCTACAAATCCCAGGCAATATCTACTAGCACAGTTAACCAGAACAATTACAAATGGCAGAGGAAATCATGAATGTGTAAATGCATGAATGGTTCTTTAGATCAACTTCAAAGCTAGCAGCAAGCATGTTTAGACAACTTAACACATTAGTAATATTGCCAGCAATATTGTTGGAAGCACAAGAGAATCTGAAGCTGAAGCTTCAGCTTCAACATTAGTAATATTGCCACTTTAACATCGTATAGACTCAAGCAGATCCTAATATAAAGCCACTCTGACCATAACTTTCACATCATAGGGACACAATAGTGTATTACAACACTATGTCCAGATATAAAAACTGAGTAGCTAGCAAGCAATCAGATTGAGAACAATTCAGTTTGGGTTCTTAACTTTCAGTATGAAGTATATCTAAGAAGTCACACTATCTAAATGCCTAGAGGAAACAGATTCACAGTACTAAGCAGGGGAGAAGCATCTTGCTCTTCTCCCTCTGGCAGTTGTCACTCGCCCTGCAGCACAAAGACGAAACAAAACGGCGACAGGTCAGCACCAGACCACACACACTTGATTCAAGCAGGTGAAACAGAGCGGGGGCACCTACTCGCTGGTGATGAAGGAGATGAACTCGTAAACGCACTCCTGCACGGTCTCCTCGGCGTCCTTGGCGATCTTGCCATCCACGGCCAGATCTTGCCGTGCCCTGTCGCTGCGCCCATGGTGTCCTGGTGCTTGAGCGAGGATGGCATCCTGGATCGGGGAGGGAGAGAACACGAGGTGAGTTAGTGAGGGAGGGCTATGAGGAGGAGGAAATGGAGTGGATGGACGCACCTGAGTCGCTGGACCACGCCGGGCGAAACACTAGTGACGGGATATGGTTGCGGGTGGCACTGGAGGACGCGCGCACCGAGCTAGGAGAGGTCGAGGACTAGGGAGGCGGGGGTGGGGGGTAGAAGGCGATCCCGGTGACGTTAGGCTCCAACACGCCCTGGTTGGAGAAGCCGAACTCATCGAGCGGGATGATGGTGCGCGGGTCCGCCCGGATCGCCGTCGACCGGATCTCTGCCGCCAACGGGGGCGCGAGCAAGGCGAGGGCGAGGGCGGCCAGGAGCGCCGCGGGCTGAGGCACCGTCGGCCAGGTCAAGCAGGTCGAAGGTCCCCATCCCGGTGGCGTCGTCGATTTGGATCAGGGAGAACACTACAAAAAAAAGACACATCCGTGACATTTTGGGCCGAACGAAATTTTTTCTGTCATACATAGGACACTTTTATGACGATAATTGTGACAAAACCCGTGTCATCATAGATGTGGTGGGCTCCTACTTATGACAAAAAATCATGATGTAAAATGGGCTTTTCTTCTGGGCGGCCGGAGACGCAGCTGCATGACATTCTTTGGGCCGCCCATGACGGAAAAACCGTGGTAGAAGTGAGGGGAGGAAAATTTCGGGAGTTGCGGTTATGGTGGGAGGTCGGGCCGAAGCGATGCTGCTTCTTTCTCGTGACACGACGCTGCGTGTGTGCGAGGCGTTGGGCTCTAATCAACCCGAGCTATTGCATCGCAGCTACGCGTTATCGAACCCGAGCGATTGATCGATGGCTGTTAACTGAACCCGATGGAGCGATTCCTTCGCTACTGCTGCTAACTGAAGCCGATCGATTGGATGAACAGTGAGCGGTGGCGTTGTCTCTGGATGAACAGGACCCCGTGGTGTGGAGGGCTGGATGAACAGTAGATGGTGGAGGGGTAGTCGTGGAGGGGTGGTTGAACAGGACCCCGTGGTGTGGAGGGCTGGATGAACAGTAGATGGTGGAGGGGTGGTTGAACAAGAGCGGTGGAGGGCGCGCAGATGGAGGCTGGATGAACAGGAGCCCGTGGAGGCCGGAGGAGGTCGACGGTGGAGATGAACAGATCCGTGTAGTCCCGCTTTGCGGTACGCCACACCCTCCCGGCGAACGGGACCCTGTTTCACCGTAGGAGGTCTGTTTTCTCCGCTTGGCGGCACGCCACACCCTCCCGGCGAACAGGACCCCTGTTTCGACAAGAGGGAGGTCCGCTTCTCCATTTTGCGGTACGCCACACCCTCCCGATCAACAGACCACCGCTTTGACCGTAGGAGGTCCGCTTCTCCATTTTGCGGTACGCCACACCGCCCCGATTAATAGGACCCTGCTTCGACCGTAGGAGGTCCGCTTCTCCGATTTGCGGTACGCCACACCCTCCCGACGACAGACCTGTTCCAACGAGGCCCGCTTCTCCGCTTCGCGATACGCCAGCCTCGCTTCATCGCCTGTTCCGCCCAAGCCCTCTCGATGAACACGACCACGCATTCCGCTCCGACCCAGCCGGTTGGCTCCCCATGAACACGACGACGACGTTGTTTCTCCGTTCCGACCCATCCATGTACGTATGCGCGAGTAGGCGTTCGAGACCCTGCCCGTATTAACGATGTAGTCAGATTTTCTTTCTTGCACCCTCTCCGTCAGACGACGCAGGTACATGCTACGCACGCCTACTACTACACGCGTGCGCGCCTTACTACGACACGCATGCGTGCCTCTACATCGACCAAGATGTACGCATACGTCACGACCAAAATGACAGCGCCACGCACGCTTCGACCAGGTGGGTCCCGATCGTCAGCACTTCATTGCTCGCGAAGATGTAGCTGGTGGGTCCCAGCAGTCGTGGGGCAATCGCTTTTTTTGCCCGGACGCACTTCCTTGCATGCGAAGATGTAGCTGGTGGGTCCCAGCAGTCATGGGGCGAATCATTATTTTTTCCCGGACGCACTTCCTTGCGTGCGAAGATGTAGCTGGTGGGTCCCAGCAGTTAGGGGGCGAATCGTTTTTTTTTTGGCCGGACACACTTCCTTGCGCATGCGAAGGTGCATCCGTGGGTCCCAGCAAGTGGGGAAATGTTTTTTCACGAAACACGGTGGCCCGTCCGTGGGTCCCCGCAATGTGTGGAGGAATAATTATTTTCCACGTAATAAGGAGGCACTTCCTTGATGCGGCCGTGGACCCAACTGTCAAGATTCCACATAGAGTCCACGTCCGATGGAAGTCGCCTGACCACGTTGACCACGCCCGCCGAGAGCACCAGGCGGTGGACGACGGCGAGGCCTAGGAAGGGGACGACAGGTAGCCAGGGAAGACGCGGCAGTGTAAGCCCGCGCGGAGAGGAGTACGAGGGTTCACTGGTTCGGCTGCGGTGTGAGGCTGCCGTCGCCGCAGGGCCTGGACAGCGGTGGGAATAGTAGGGGGCGGTGAGGCCTCCGGCAAAGACATCCGCCACGGGAAGCAGGAGCATGCTGCACGACCGGCGCTGCTTTGGGCGGCTGGAGCAAGAAGACCAGAGGTTGAAGAAGCACTACGGCCGTTGGATGGACATCGTACGATCACTAGAGCTAGAATCGTTTATATTGACTAAGTTGACAAAGCCCTCCGTCCCCGTCAACTTAGTAGGCCCACAAGTCAGCCTCCCACAAAGGTGGGTCCCAGCTAGCAGGGGGGCTATTCATTTTTTTGTGCGTAATAAGGAGGCACTTCCGGTGGGTCCGAGCTGACAATGGGGAACGCTTTTCAGGAATACGGCGGCCCGTCGGGTGGGTCCCAGAGTCGAGGGCAAACGCTTTTTTGCGAAATCTTGGTGGCCCGTCAGGTGGGTCCCTGCTGTCAGGTGGAGGAATAATTATTTTCCGCGTAATAAGGAGGCACTTCCTTGCAGCTGTCGTGGACCCAGCTGTCAGACTCTTCACGTGTAGTATTCTTCCGATGGAATTCGGTCGTTGACCACATTGACCACGCCGCGCCGAGAGCACCACGGCGGTGGACGATGGCGAGGCCTAGGAAGGGGACGACGCGGAGCCGGGGAAGACGCGGTAGTGGATGCCCACGCAGAGAGGAGTACGGGGGTTCACTGGTTCGGCTGCGCTGCCGTCGCCGCAGAATAACAGGGGGTGTGGGTGAGTGGAGTGGAGGGATGGCCTGGCCAGCGGTGGGAGTAGTATGGAGGCGGTGAGGCCTCCGCGGCAGCACATCTGGCCACGGGAGGCAGGAGCAGGCGGCACGACCGGCGCTGCTTTGGGCGGTTGGAGCAAGAAGACCAGAGGTTGAAGAAGCACTACGGCCGTTGGATAGACATCATACGGTCAGTCGAGCAAGAATCGTGCATATATTGACTAAGTTGACAAAGCCCTTCGTCCCCGTCAACTTAGTAGGCCCCGTCAACTTAGTGGACATCGTATGGGGAGTATTCTTTTTTTTGGCGTAATAAGGAGGCACTTCCTTGCGTGCGAAGATATAGCTGGTAGGTCTGAGCTGTCAGCGGCGGTAACGTTTTTTCCATGAAATACAGAGGCCCTTTCGGTGGGTCCGAGATGTCAGGTGGAGGAATCATTATTTGCGCGTAATAGGGAGGCATTTCCTTGCGTGCGGCCATGGACCCAGCTGTCAGCCTCTCCACGTACAGTCCACTTCAGATGCATGTCGGTCATTGACCACGTTGACCACGCCACGCCGAGAGCACCAGGGCGGTGGAGGACGGCGAGGCCTAGGAAGGGAATGACACGGAGGCAGGGAAGACTCGGCAGTTGTTTCCCACGCGGAGGGGAGTATGACTGTACGAGGGTTTACTGGTTCGTCTGCCGTCGCTGGAGAAAAACAGCAGGTGTGGGACTGTGGTTGAGTAGAGGGATGGCTAGGCCCGTGATGGGAGCACGGTGGGGCGGTGAGGCCTGCGCGGCAGCACAGCCGGCCGCGTGGAGGAGGGAGCAGACAGTCCCGCCGGCGCTTGTTTGAGCGAATGCAGCAGGAAGAGCAGAGATTGAAGAAGCACGACGACCGTTGATTGGACACCCAACAGTATACAGGCCATTTGTGGAAAGCCTCAAATCTGTGGAAAACTACATACAACCCATCTGCCATTATTTCAAATAGTTTACAGCCCATTTGCTAATTCTTACGGGTTTTTTTGGAGCCCATATTCTTTTTGTTAGCATTACAGCCCATATTGTGGCCACGGTTAAAAAATTATACGAAATTTTGCATATGTCGGTGCGGTCTGAACTATTTTTAATCTCGAAATTTCGAGTCACATTCAGACTGATTTTAAAAATAAATGTATATCAATATAAAATCCAATAAATTGTCCACGCATAAAAATCAATGCAATTTAAAATCTCGAACTGAAAAAAAGATATTTGAAACTAATTGCCGGTTTGATGTGTTTTAAAAATGTACAACCCATTTCTCATTACTGATAGGCCATTTTCTCGGCCAGCCAAATGAAGATCTCCTCGTCTTGAAAGATTTGCAGCCCAACAGGCCTGATAAAGCGACTTACTTGACAAATCACAAAAAAGCTGGGCTAGCCATTTTCAGAAAGAAAAAAAACTACTGGGCTGGTCTGTGGTAAACATAAAAGAAAAGGCTGTCAAGACAGGCCGGAGTGTCCCGCACAGCCCAGTTAACACCCTGCTTCCATCTCAAAAACAAATTAGATAAATGCCACTCCAATTATGGCGATTCATAAAAATGCCACTGCAATTTCCAAACTTTGAAAAATGCCACTGCAATTTTTGCAAACTTTGAAAAACGCCACTGCAGTTTGCAAACTTTGAAAAACGCCACTCTAGACTTCGAAAAATGCCACTAGAAATGGCATGAAATGGCATTTTTCAAAGTCTGGAAATTGCTGTGGCATTTCTCGAAAGCATTTATCCAATTAACCCAAAACAAAAATAAATGGGCGAGCTGTGGGTCCTCGTGTCAGCCCTCCACAGTAATTCTCTCGTTTATTGATTACGTTGACAATGGCATGGGACAAATCCACTAGGAGGAGCCATTTTTTTATTGGCTTGAAATAAGGAGGCACTTGCTTGCGTACTGCCATGACCTTGGCGGGTCCCTGCTGTCATCTTCTGCACGTACAATCATCTCCTGATTGTGTACGCGTCAATTTGCTAGGCCCACAAGTCAGCCTCTAAACCCGTGGAGGACAAATACAACCCATTTAAAAAAATAACAGCCCATTCCATACGTTCAAACAGAAAGTTCAACATTCAGAGCAAAGTAATAGGTCTGATCCACATATAGAGTACTGAACTTCCACGTTGACAACCATCATAGCCAAGTTAACTATCTACTCCCACTAGACAAGTACTAACTTACTCTTAGCTAACTAGACGATGTCGGCCGCCATCTGTGGTACACGCTAAACGCCGGCACCGTCGTCCCCGCGCCGCCCGGACTTGCTGTGAGGTGCGATAGGGCGTTGCTCGCGGCGTTGGCCCTTTCCATGCCGGGCGTGGTCCACCAAGCTTGCTTCCAAGCGGAAACCCACTTGACGAGCTAGTAGTAAAATCGACGTCGCGAACGCGTGCGCGCTCGACAGCCTCTGTGGCTATTTGCCGGGCGCCGCCTCCACGTAGTCGGCCCATTATGGCGCGCTCGCTCGCGACTCAGAGCGCCGGTGCGCAGCTACTCCATGTCCGCTGGCGGTGCAATCGGTGATACGCTGCTCCTCCGCCAGCGGTCGCGGCTCAACAACTCCTGCTCCTCCGCCATGCGGTCGCGCCCAACAACTCCTTGATCTGCGCATTGCCATCTAAAGACAGATAGAATGCCTCCTCCTCCGCTCGCTTTTCGTGAAAAACCGAACACTAGTTCCGGCGGTGACCGCCTCCGGCGTCGCCTACCGCGGACGGGCGGGGGCATGGCGGACGTGGAGAGCGACGTCGGGCCGGTGGGGGCTTATGAGGATATGGCGAGTTGGGTCACGGTGGCACCGGAGAAGGCCGGGAAACAATACTTATAGTGGGAAGGTGGCACGACGGTCATCGGAATTCAATGCATAATGGCTTAGCGCGCCAGTTTGCCGTGGAAAACTAGAGAAACTGAAATTATGATTGTGCCGTCCCGTCCCGTCTGGGTCGCACGCCGGCATGGCGGTCAAACAAGTGCACTCGAATCATCTCCCTCCTTGTCAATAATGATTCCATGGATTTAAAAAGCCCGCAACAATTAAAGCATATCTTTTTTCGTATCAGTTAGCTGCCTTAATTACGACCGGCTGCATGCAGGCACTCATAATTGCTCGCAGGCAGTACGTGAAGCAGCATGCAACGAGTCGCAGCCGAGGGCACGCATGCAGCCACTTAAATTGCTGGAATTAATTAGGCTTAAACTTCTGCATGCCATTAATTATTGCCATGCCTTGGTCTTGCTGCTTTTCTCACGGGACTAATAAACCCGGACGGAGGGAGTACCTTGGTTGGTGAGAGGTTTGAATTAAGCCCTGCAAACCGGAAAGGAGGTACTAGTATGTGCGTGATCCGCTATTTATTCGTGTAGGATCGAGTAGGTCGTTTCTTGAATTGAGCCCTGCAAACCGAAAAGGAGGTAGTATGTGCGTGATCCGCTATTTATCCGTGTAGGATCGATAGTGTAGCTTGTCAGTTTCTTCATAGGTAGGCATTTTTATCCGTGTAGGATCGATAGTGTAGCTTGTCAGTTTCTTCAGAGGTAGGCATACTTCGCATCTTGCGTCGCAAATAAAACTGCCAGGAGCGCACTTGTAGGCTAGCTAGTGATCGATCAGTAACTTGTAAACACTGAGCGAACAGAAATAAGTAACTGTTAATGCATCTCAATGATTCACAGATCATGTACAAATATGTAGCTCCAAAAGCAAAGATCAGCCACTTCGGATCTTGCGTCGCAACTAAAACTAACTAGTATGATTCCCATACATAAGATCAACATGTTAATGCATCTCAATGATTGGCAGATCATATACAAATATGTAGCTCCAAAAGCAAAGATCTAGAAAAAACATCTGTTCTTCCTACTAACATGGATGCTTCTATTGTCCAACATTCAAGATGATCGAAAGACAAATTTGTTTGTGAAGTCTACAATTCCTCTTGCAAACGTAAGTGGTTTCACCAACAGCTGGAACCATGAGAATGAACCACACATGATGGAGGAACATCCACTGCAATATGATTTGGTCTTCTCTCGATCACACCGCGAGACTATTTTCGGAATACAAACTTTAACTTAGGCAAAATGGTGGCCATTGTATAATCAGACCAAAGCAATGAAGCACCAACTGTTGGCCAGTAAATAGTACAGTACTACTTTTCTGCAGTCCATGAAGTGACTATCCAATGTTTGTGTCTATTTTCAAATGGCACTGCATGAAGTGACTATACTATTCTCTTGTGCAGTTCAACCAAAATTGCGGACACTTTGTTTGTTTGCCAAATAGCAACGGGCAGACATCTCTGTCTGCACAAATATCAAGCAGCTAGTAACATATCAAGCAGCTAGCAAACCACTAGTATTACTATCTAATGACAATACAAAAAGAGTAGCAAGATAGTAGCAAACCATGTACCTTCGTAATGAACAGCTCATAGTGCCACCAATTGGATATAAAGGTTTGGAAAAAAACATGCTCCTAATGTTGAACCAGTTGGACTTTTTGTGCAGCTCCACTAAAATCGAGCATCCCTATTTGCATAGATATTGAAAGTGTGATTACTATAAAAGTGGCACTAGTTGAAGCATAGACTCACAAATATAAGCATTCAATTTCTTAATGGGAAAAGGTAGTAAGACTGTTTCTAACAACATGTTTGAAGGAATAAATAATGCAACAGCGGCTGATGTCAGGAAGGCATACATAGTTTTTTCTAAAAAACTGAGCCATCCCTGACCTTTCCTCTTCTTTTAAGAAAATTTGGTGCATTTCTACTAAAATAAAATGCCATCACCTCCTTGAAAATTCAGTGACACTGTACAAAAGGAAATGACTTAACATTACATCATGATGTCAGGTATGTAGTCGACAGGCATTAGAGACAAACATACAGACCTACTCCGATAACATAATGAACATTGATTTTAACAAAGGTGTGACTAGCTTTACCGGGATAATTTGAGTGAACTCTACACCATTCGAATACTACAAATATACACTAATCCAGTGGCTAGTGCAACAGTAGAGTAGTTAGTTTATTACAAGGTACAGTACAATGGTTTTACTGAACAGATTTCAATAAACTCTAGCACTGGAAGGTTTCTATAAGAATTAACAATACAAAATGTAAAGGTAACAAGTTTCAGCATTGGTATACTAGTGGCATTAGACAAAATGTAAAGGTAACAATACATCCACAATCAACAGCTACCCTGAAATAATCCAGTGACATTAAATGGCATTGCTTAAATTTATCGGTGGCATTAGACTGAGAGCGGCATTAGTTATTAAATGTGGCTTCACTTTAGCAGTAGCATAGCTTGACTTGACTGCTGGCATTATAGTAACAGCAAAAAAAGTGGCAATAAGAACATGGGAGGCCCATTCGGACAGTGGGCGCAACAGTACGATGTACCTCCACGGACGCAGAGTGGT
The DNA here is from genome assembly GCA_021605205.1 of Aegilops longissima. Classification (NCBI taxonomy): domain Eukaryota; kingdom Viridiplantae; phylum Streptophyta; class Magnoliopsida; order Poales; family Poaceae; genus Aegilops; species Aegilops longissima. Next base: position 737,291,869 of record CM038678.1, on the reverse strand, counting down.
GAGGGAGGTATGGTTGCCCAGAGCAATAAATATCCAGGTAGCATATGTGGATTACGTCCCATTTTTGTTCTCTTTAGCCACCTTTTTCCTATGTGAGGACAACAAACCAATCGACCTGGTCATTCTCTATTGCGTTGTGATGCCTTTCTACCCTTCTTCAACCAAGAGACACGAGACTCGTTCCTTAGCTACTGATTTTCCCCTTTTCAACCGCGATGCGGGTTCGATGCCTACTCTCTTGGACAATATAGTCTCCCTTCCTTTCCTTATTCAACCCAGACATGGATTAGTCTGCATGAAGTAGGATTTCCTTTAATAGTGCAAATCATGGTTTTCGTCTGCATGCCGAGCAGAGCAGAGGATAGCAAATTGGGAAGATGGTGGAGTGGAAAAAGATCCACATGCAACGACGTGCCAGATGGGGCAATAGAACAAGGGTATGGTTCGAAAAGAGGTAGCATACCTGAGGGTCGGCGGGAAGTGGCTTCGCTCGTGGTCTTCGTCCTGCACACACACTACGGCAGCGAGCTTGGGGACGGAGGCCATCCAGCACGGGCGCTAGGTCTGAGAGGACGGCCTTGTCGCCGCATGCGACCGCCGCCGACGACAAGCAAGGCCAATGTTGCACGTCCTTTTCTTCCCCTACGGATCTGTGACCACCGGTGAGGACAGAGAGAGGGGCCGTATTTTTTAGATCTAGAGAGAGGGTGGTAGTGTGAGAAGCAAGTGGGCAGCCCTTGGCAAGAAATCGCTGAAGCTCCAGCCTATATATCATTTTTATACTACTAGTACTGGCCGTTCCAACATATCAGTAAGACGACGGCGAGTAGTAGGAGTATTTCCGAACCGACGTGTAGGCTGGGGCGCCCCTTCGTGAACCGTGGCAAACTGGCAACCGCCCACCGACTCTTCACCTTTCCCTCTCGATTTGGAACTGTTGTCGCACGGTCTTCCTCTCCCTCCTCCATTTTCCTTCATCCCTTCACCCTTTCTTCTGCCATTGTTCGATCATATTCTCCATGGAGGGAACAGGAAAGAAACGACCCCGTTATTCTTGCCCCGATCTGAAAGACGACGTGGTGGAGGAACTCACTGATCGGTGCGACGTCATCACCTCGGCTAGCATGGCAGGTTCGTTCAAGCCCATTCTTGACTCAACTAATAACATCTTTACAAGGAACCCAAGAGTCAAGGAGCGGTTTGATCTCCCTTACCTTCTTCGCCGTGACCCTGATGACTGGCGCCATCACGACGGAGGCCTCGCCCTGTGCAAGTTCATGCCGCTTGATAATGATACGTATGATGTTAAGATGCCACCGCTTGAGGGCAAGGCTTGGGTAGGCGCAAATGGAGATTGGGTTGTTTACATTGGGTCCAACTGCGAGTGGGAACTTGTGAATGTGTACACTTGTGACCGGGTTCCACTTCCAAAAATCTCAGCAGACTGCCTAGAGGTTGAGCACACCGGTATTGTACGCACATTCAAATACAATCATGGTGACTGTCTTCTACGGAAGATAGCAATTTCTCGAGTTCCCAACCGCTCTTGGAATTACAACAACTATGAAGTTGTTGCTATCTTTGACAAGCTTGTTGCCGTCCTTGCTGGTTTGACTCGATGGATATTGCTCAAAAATCAGTTTCTGTACACGGATGAGTACTGTGATGCAATTGAATACGAGGGCCTTGTGTTTGCTGCCACCACTTGTGGCACTGTTTTTGCATGGAGTCGTTGTTTCGGTACGTTTGTCTTCCACCGTAATTATAATTGTTTCATCCACATGCATGCGAGTTAGCAAGTTTCCCTTTACTAATTAACCTTCTTCTTGTGTTTCCAAGGTCCTGCGAACATTCCACCACCTATACTTGAAGATTTTTATAACCAAGGGGGAGATGACGATTGTCGGTGTCAAAACCGGCGGATCTCGGGTAGGGGGTCCCGAACTGTGCGTCTAGGAGGATGGTAACAGGAGACAAGGGACATGATGTTTTTACCCAGGTTCGGGCCCTCTCGATGGAGGTAATACCCTACTCCTGCTTGATTAATATTGATGATATGGGTAGTACAAGAGTAGATCTACCACGAGATCAAGGAGGCTAAACCCTAGAAGCTAGCCTATGGTATGATTGTTGTTCGTCCTACGGACTAGAACCCTCCGGTTTATATAGACACTGGATAGGTTAGGGTTACAGAGTCGGTTACAATGGTAGGAGATCTACATATCCAGACGCCAAGCTTGCCTTCCACGCCAAGGAAAGTCCCGTCCGGACACGGGACGAAGTCTTCAATCTTGTATCTTCATAGTCCAGGAGTCCGGCCAACAGTGATAGTTCGGCTATCCGGACACCCCCTAATCCGGGACTCCCTCAGTAGCCCCCGAACCAGGCTTCAATGACGATGAGTCCGGCGTGTTGATTGTCTTCGGCATTGCGAGGCAGGTTCTTCTCCAAATTCCATATACTTGTCGAATAGTGTCCGGCTTTTGATAAATGTTGCGCTCCTTGGCTTCTACGCCCAATAATGGCCATCTTCCACGTGTTTGAACGAATGCGAAGAGCCAGTGTATTTTTACACTTACCCCCCTAGCTGCGCAAATGAGCGGCCTATAAAAGGGGCGAGGATCTAGATCTGAGTCACACCATCCCCCCTTCGCGAGCTTTCATCAGAGCGCCTCTGACCAAAGCCCATTCCATCATGGACAGTCGACGCGGCTCCTCCTCTCGCACTCCCAGCCCTCAACCTGGAAATTGGGAGAGATGCTCAGTCCCGCATAGCGAGCTAGTTATACTCCAAACCAAGGGATTTCTTCCCCGACCTTCATGGTTCCGGTTCGAGCCGGACTCGCCACCTACAAGGGCGGAAAGCAAGCGGAGAGTGTCCCCGATCCTCTAAAGGAGAGCGGGTATGCTTCATCTCTTATCTCGAAGAGGACTCGGATTTCCAATCCATCCGCTTTCTCCGGGGGCTCTTGGAGATCTACGGCCTCCAGTTGCACCACCTTACGCCTGCCTCCATTTTGCACATCGCGGGCTTCGTGGCCCTTTGCGAGCTGTTCTTGGGCGTCGAGGCTCATTTCACGCTGTGGAAGAGATTATTCTGCCTAGTACCCCGTTCTCATGAGGGGTCAATATATCAAGTGGGCGGAGCCGAACTATGGCGCATCGCCGGGACCGGATATCTCTCCGGAACCCCAAAGAAGGCGTCCGAAGACTGGCCTTCAGAATGGTTTTACATAGAGGATGTCCCGCTGCCGGATCCTGTTCGGATCGGCCTTCCGGAGTTTAGCAATGCTCCTATGAAGAAGCGCCTAAGCTGGCGCCCTCGGAGCCCCCGGAGGGAAAATGACCGGGATGTCCTCTACTTGATGAGCCGAATAAGATTACTGGCTCATGCCGGATTGACCATGCTTGGAGTCATGGCAATCTGCATTATGAGGGGACTGCATCCGCTCCAATATAGGGGCCACCCCATGTGGGACTTCAACGGGGAGGATGATGCCACCCGTCATGGCCGCAAAGGGCCGGGATCGGTCACCGAACTGGTGAAGATCTTGTCTGCCATGTATAAAGGGGAGGAGGAGGATTTCTCCGCCAATCCATCAAGGAGTTTTCTTCGATAATCCTCGGCTGGGTAAGAAAACATCTTTGTGGCCTGTCCGATCCACATTCCGTGGTCAAATATCTCATTTCATGGTTTCGCGCAGAATCGCGCCCGATCGTGGAGAAGATACACGATCGCCCCCACAACCCGAGGATCCGGAACAGTCCCTCGATCCGGCCTCCGAAGAGGATCGGGATATAAAGGTGGAGTTGATCGACGGGGTATTCCACCAACTTAGCATCGACAATGCTTTGGTTGCCATTACGGCCGATTACCCCGGAATACTTCCAGCCTCGCAGGTAACTGAGACCGAGGTCCCAATACTCTGATAATGACCCATCCGTGCTAATTTCTTGATCACCGTATACCAATGGTGTTTCGCAGGGGGCGCCTTCGAGGCAGGAGGCCGAGCCCGCGGCGGCTGGCCAACAAGGGGCAGCACGGCCCCACAGGCTAAAAAGAAGTGCGGTCCGGATCGAAACTCCGCCGCAACGGTATGGCACGTCACCATATTCCCAGGATTTATTCCTGGAAGGTGTACTAACGCTGGTGCCTTTTCCAGGAAAAAGAGCGCTCGCCGGACTGAGTCCGGAGAGGTTGCCAATCGAACCTCCGTCAGCCAGGCTCCAAAGCCGGGTTCGGAAACGGAGGCGAGCACGAGGCGTCCGTCGGATGCTCCTTCGATAGAGGATGCCGACAGATTATCCGCCACCAACTCCGAGGTGGAGAGCGCCATGAATCACAGGCGCCGCCGGACAGTTCTTCGTGACGCATGTTTCTCCCAAGAGGCCTTGAATGCCTTCAATTCAGGAGATGCGCACCACCGTGCCGCTCAAGATGGTCTAGCCAGAGCCACGGAGCAGTATGTAAAGGACATACAGGTCAGGAAATTTGACAGTTATATATGCCAGTAGCCCCCGAGACTTAAAATAGTTAGAATAACTGATTTAAGGATCATTTGTTATGCAGGATCTTACAAAAAAGAGTACCCGACTGTCCCTGGAGCTTGAAGAGTGCAAGGCCCAACTTGAGGCTGCACTAGCCGCTATAGGGGGAGCCACAGAGACCCCCTCTGGTAATATATGCTTCAAAAGATAAATAGTTTATGAAGTGCGGCAGGTGTGTAAATCTGACAAAAATATTGCAGATGGTGCCGGACTAGATCCGGACAAGCAACAACTCTTACGCCAGCTAAAGGCCGGCGAGAGCGTGCTTACGAGGGTGCGGCAGGAGAAAAATAACCTCCAAGATGCCAACACCAAACTGGGTGAGGAACTAAAGGATGTTCGTGCCCAGTTGTCTGACTCCGTAAAGGAGAATTGGCGGCTTCGTCGCGGCATTTTCAGTAAGTGCTTGAGCGAACTTTGAAAGAATTCGGCGAGGAAGGCGACTAACATAAACTTGTATGTAGGTTTGCTCACAGGTCGTCCTGAGGAGGAGATGCCCAGTTCTTCGGGTGATCTTCTTCCCGAATTGGGTCAGCGGCACGAACGAGTCCGGCAGGTGATGAAAGGCGTCGGCCAGGCCTTGTGGCCATCTATCTCCCTGCCCGAAGGCATTGGGGAGCTGGCAGAGCAGCTTCAAGGAGCACGGCGGCGCTTCCGACTATGGAAGATATCGGCCTTCCGTCAAGGCGCCAGGGAGGCCTGGGCCATGGTAAAGACGCGGTACACGAAGGCTGACCCAAACCACATGGCCGAGGTTGGACTTGTGGGGCCTGATGGGATGGAGATCCTGAGAAGTTTAGTGTACGCCAAGTAGAATTGGCCGCCAAGTATTCCCAGCAAGATTGTAAATTAGATAGCCTATTAGATGGTATTGAGGAGGAATACAATGAGTCGAGTTGACTATGTAAAATATGACATGAAAAATGTCTTCTAGCGGATTGTAGATCGCTTGTCATAGCGGACCTTTTCGCTTCGACCTCAGGACCCAATAGTCCGGAGTGTGTCCGAATACCTTCGTGGTTATATAAGAACCGGGTATGCGTGCGCATAAGGCGAGGGTTCATTATTGCTGTATCGCATAAGTGCCCAACTAGTTATGTTATATTACATGGGTAGTAAGAAACATCTTCCAGGAGAATAGTTCCGTTAAGGGTTCCTTTTCGCTGGGATGCATGCCCTAAAGTGCATGTCAAAGCTGCTATGAAAGCAGAAAATCATCCGAGGGCAGATGGGTAAATAGTTAAAATCATCTTTCAGTTCACCGAATCAATATTCCCTTAAGAATGCTAGCTTTCGGCTTCACCCAGTCGAGGTACACATCCGCTGACCCGCAAGAATAATCGCAGTGGTGCTCCTTTACCACCTAGCCGAACAATCAGGAACGAGGGGTAAGCACAGAGCCAGGCAACCCAGCTTGGCCAAAACTTAAGTCATATCGATGCATATAATGGTGAATGAAAGGTACATGCAGAAGTTTGACGCATGTGTTGGGCATGAAGCCCGTATAAAATAAGCTTCTGGTAAAGAAGCCCCCAGGTATAATGAGCGCGTACAGCGCGTCAAAAATGTGCGAACAAAGCGCAAACGAGCCTCTAAAGGTTTTAGGATGAAGGAGGGGGAAGGAGAAAAATGAAAGACAGCAAAAATAGAAAATGTGGACGGAGGAAGGAAACGAACTTGGAGTCCGGCACTTAGGCGTAGAATCTTCGTAGACGGGCTGCGTTCCATGGGTTGGGCTCGAGTCGGTTATCCGATGCGTTTCGCAGACGGTATGCTCCGCCGGTCAGGACCTGGTCGATGGTGAAGGGACCTTCCCATTTGTGCTTGAGTTTGTCCTTTTTCTTGTCCGGCAGGCGCAGAACTAGTTCGCCAACGTTATAAGCTTTGGCCCGTACTTCCCTGCTTTGATATCTTCGAGCCTGCTGTTGATAGAATGCAGAACGAGCTTTTGCCACGTCGCGCTCCTCCTCCAATGCGTCCAAACTGTCCTTCCGATCGAGCTCGGCTTCTCTTTCTTCATACATGCGCACGCCGAGGTGAGTCATGAATTATGTCGCAGGCAGGACTGCTCGCACCGCACACCATAAAAATGGTGTGAATCCGTAGTACGATTCGGCGTGGTCCACAGCCCCGAGTACGGAGTCGAGCTCCTCAACCCAGTGCATGTTAGATTCCTTGAGGGACCGCACTAGTCTGGGTTAAATGCCGCTCATGATTAGATGGTTTGCTCGTTCGACTTGGCCGTTGGTTTGAGGGTGATAGACTGAGGCGTAATCGAGCTTGATGCCCATGTTTTTGCACCATAATTTGACCTCATCAGCCGTGAAGTTGGTGCCGTTATCAGTGATGATACTGTGGGGGACACCGTAACGGTGAACTACCCCTGATATGAAGTCTATCACCGGTCCGGATTCGGCCGTTTTAACAGGTTTGGCCTCTATCCATTTGGTGAATTTATCCACCATGACCAATAGGTATTTTTGCTTGTGGGTTCCCCCCTTAAGGGGTCCAACCATGTCAAGCCCCCAGACCGCGAACAGCCAGGTGATGGGTATAGTTTTGAGGGCGGTGGGTGGCATGTGGCTTTGGTTAGCAAAAAGCTGGCAACCGCGATCGTTGGACTAAATCCAAGATCTGCCGGGCCGTCGGCCAATAAAATCCTGTACGGAAGGCCTTGCCTACAAGGGCCCAGGCTGCAGCGTGGTGCCCACCCAGTCCGGCATGAATTTCAGCCAGGAGGTTTCGCCCTTCCTCTTCGGAGATACACCTTTGAAGGACTCCGGTAGTGCTTTTCTTGTAAAGCTCTCCCTCATGGACTTTATAGGCTTTCGATCGCTGTACTATGCAGCGAGCCTCATTTTGGTCTTCGGGGAGTTCCTGCCTAGTAAGGTAGGCTAGGAATGGTTCCGTCCACGGGGCGATAACCGCAATTATTTCGTGGGTGGAGGGTGTTATCTCGGTGGCAGAGCCTCCGATTGTGTCAGAGTGTTCGGCGTCAGGCAGTGCGGTTGGGTCCGGATTGTTATTGCCGGACTCCCCTTCCCATAGTACGGATGTCTTGAACAGCCGTTCCAAAAAGATGTTGGGCGGGACGGCATCGCATTTTGCACCGATGCGTGCCAATATGTCCGCCGCCTGGTTGTTATCTCGGGCTATATGATGAAATTCGAGCCCTTCGAACCGTGCTGACATGTTTAGGACCGCATTGCGGTATGCTGCCATTTTCGGATCTTTGGCATCAAAGTCTCCGTTTATTTGAGATATCGCGAGGTTCGAATCCCCGCGCACCTCTAGGCGTTTAATGCCCATGGAGACTGCCATCCGGACGCCGTGCAGAAGGGCCTCGTATTCGGCTGCATTGTTGGAGTCCGTATACATTATCTGAAGGACGTATTGGACTGTGTCCCCGGTATAAATAGAATAATGTAGTACTTACTCAAAATAGAATAATTTATATAAACTCAAAATATATAAAAAATTAAATAAACAAAAAAACTCATTAACAAACTAAAAATAAACTAGTTATATTAATTATTCAACTAGTTCAAATCTCATATACCTAAATAAATAAACTAGTTCGACAATTTTCTTACTAAAAATAAACTAGTTATATTAATTATTCAACTATTCATAATCTCACATACCTAGCTAATTAATATCTAATTAAATTTTCTAAAAAACAGAAAACAGAAAACAGAAAATAAGTAAAAAAAATGTGTGTGTGTGTGTATGTGCGTAGTGTGTGTATGTGTGTGTGCATACGCCAGACGTCGCGCCCAGACGATCTGTCTGAAGGGGGCAATGACAGACAGTGATGGCGTGATGGTGGGGGCATGTGTGTGGCGCGAGACGACGACGATGATGGCAAGCAAGGGACAGCGACGACAATGTTTGTAGTGCTTTTCAATTTAGGTCATTTAGTTCTCAAAACACTTCTTCTTCTTCTTCTTCTTCTTCTTCTTCTTCTTCTTCTTCTTCTTCTTCTTCTTCTTCTTCTTCATCTTCTTCTTCTTCTTCTTCTTCTTCTTCTTCTTTCTTCTTCTTCTTCTTCTTCTTCTTCTTCTTCTTCTTCTTCTTCTTCTTCTTCTTCTTCTTCTTCTTCTTCTTCTTCTTCTTCTTCTTCTTCTTCTTCTTCTTCTTCTTCTTCTTCTTCTTCTTCTTCTTCTTCTTCTTCTTCTTCTTCTTCTTCTTCTTCTTCTTCTTCTTCTTCTTCTTCTTCTTCTTCTTCTTCTTCTTCTTCTTCTTCTTCTTCTTCTTCTTCTTCTTCTTCTTCTTCTTCTTCTTCTTCTTCTTCTTCTTCTTCTTCTTCTTCTTCTTCTTCTTCTTCTTCTTCTTCTTCTTCTTCTTCTTCTTCTTCTTCTTCTTCTTCTTCTTCTTCTTCTTCTTCTTCTTCTTCTTCTTCTTCTTCTTCTTCTCAATGATCTTTTTGTATAGAATCTACATCGTCAATAGGAATCTACCACCGATTTAAGAACCGCGAAGACTCCTATTGCAGCCACAGATCCTACACATAGAGTTCAATGAAGACCAACTGCTTGTGATAGTTTGAGAAGTAACATATTTAAGGTGGTAAAAGGCTTGTTAGGGGAGCGAGGTGGGACTAAAACAGCCTGCCATTAACGTTCATTAGTACCGGTTCGTGGTTCGAACCGCACTAAATGGTGATGGTGGGGCCATAGCTTGACCGCAGGCTGACACAGCCTCTTTAGTACCGGTTCGTGGTACGAACCGGTACTACAGGTTCGCCACGAACCGGTACTATTGATCGCCGCCACGAACCGGCACTAATATACACATTAGTGCCGGCTCTAATGCAAACCGGCACTAATGTGCTTCACGTTTGACCCTTTTTCTACTAGTGTGCACGGGCTAGAAATTTTGACAACTTCACATATATAAATTTATATAATATTGTTCTTGTGAAATATTGCAGATTTTGCAAATAAAAAAATACCTTTTGATAAATTAATTTAATACTTGACACATAATATTTCCTTGGTTTCTTTTACGACTACATTGACAGGACCGATGTATAATTACTGGAATTTCTAGTTACCTTCTAGTTTTTTAGTTTGATGTTCGTTAGATGTTGTATTTTAATTAGAGAGGCAAGGGGTTTCTCCAAGACTGTAAATATATATTTATATATTTTGAAAAAAACTTCAATTATTTGTTCTTATTTTATGGATCTCGAATGTAGTTCCTTGCATTTATATCATAAACAATTAGCACATGCTATACTTCAAAATTGGACAGTCATTGATATACTCTGTCCTATTACTTTTCAGTTGTTATTATATTTCTCTATGAGTGCCCACTGCGGCGTTTTTTTGGATTGTCATGTTTGGACATTCTGAACTTTACAATAAGTAACTGAGGGTTTTAGGCATCAATAGATGCAGCAGCTGTGGGTGTTATGCCTCTTTCTGTAAAAATTAAACATATATACACCATCCTGTTATATGATAACTCCGAAAAACAGATACATTACCAAACCAATTTTTTTATGGATATACCAGCTAGGATATAAATAACGTGTCAAAGGTGTATGTAAGAAACGCTATGGTTGACCAGAGTTAACACTTACCCATGATCCATAGCAGTAGTACCTATTTTTGGAATGTACTATTAAAATATACATATACCAAATTATTGACAAAACAACTACAAATCTTCATTGAAATATAGCTCAGCCACGTGCATTGCAGAAGGAAAAAAGTGAAGCCTTGCATCTGTATAGAAAATAGTTAGTGTAATATATGCACAATAAATATGGTCTACAATAGTTTAGAAACATACTATATTTTTCTATAAATATGTTAGGGATAGAAATTGTGGGTCATGTAGTTTGGAGAACCAATTATTATGGAGAATTGGTGGCACTACAAAATATCTTTGGAATGTAGTACTATTCTAATATATACCCAATTATTTTTCAGAACACCTACATATCTGCATAGACAATAGCCCAGCCACATGCAAAATCATCGAAGGGGGGAAATTAGGAGCAATTGTGCTTGCTGGACTTATAATTGAAGAATACATGTGAGTCTTGGTCTAATAAGATCGACTTTGTCTTTAACCCCGCTATTGCTAAAATATGTCCACAAATTAGATGGATTGGATTTGTTTTTTTCTTTCTGCTGTAATCCATTAATCCAAGGCAATCCAAGATTTTTATGTGCATCTCAACCCAATTTGAATTCAACATACATAATTGGCAAGCATATAGCAGTAGACATTAATAACACATACCTTGGCTTCATATGTTCTCAGGACTGACATATGTTACTACTATCCGTAGCACAAACATTGGCAATCCATTCTCACTGACGACACTGAAAATTTGCACCGAGCTCGAGTTCTATATAGCAGATCAAACAATCATATGGGAAGAACATGAAACACTTGAGTCTTGTTTATGCGAAACGGGCATGACACCATCCACTGTATAGTTGTGTTAAACCTCAAGATTGCACAAACAGATGCAAACTATTAAAAGAAGAAAGCATGAGGCGGACCACGTATGGAAGAACAGATCGGTCTGATTACTGTATTTTCCATCCTTGCTCATGCACCCCCGAAGACTGCCCATCATTAAGCACATCCGTGGAAACTATCTAACTATTAAAAATTAGCCAAACTTTCTGCTGAAAGGTAGAGGAAACAAATAAAGAAACACACAACTTAAATTTATTGTGGTATTGGTAGACGTCCAGATTCAATCAGTAATTCATTTTGGATGCAACCTGTACTTACTACAGTGACAACATCAACAGTGTGATGTGAAGTAAAGAACAATATAATCTGTCTGTAAAATGCAGTTACAAACATTCTATGTACAATGAAAGGTTATACTGAAGATTAAACCAAAGTATACTTTATATGCTTCAAGAATATCTCATTGCAGTTTCAGATTGCCAGATAGTGACGCTGAAGAGCAACTATATAAGTTCCAGTAACATACCGTGGATCTATAAAAGGAGTATTTATGTAAGTAAAAGTTTACCAACCAACAATCACCACTAAATATTCCCTTTAAATAAATAAATTGTATACTTCAACCAATCAGAAAATTAGTACAACAAAAAATGAGAGAAGTTAAAAATCAATCTTTGTGGAAGATAGAATAGACACTCATCTCAGACTTCTACATCTTATTGCCAATAGCTATCCCATGTCGTAGACATAAAACTAACTGAAGGACTTAGGCCATATTAGAGTCACCGCATTAAGGGGCTTACTTTTTAAGAACGGGTAGTACAGTATTATTAGTGGAAGGGTATCCGTGTTGCCTTCTTTTCCGTGGTTCTCGCACATTCGCTCTCCTACAATTGGTGTATATACGGCTAAAAACATTTATGCACACATAAATAGAAAAATGCTAAGGTACTCCACTTGATTATACTAAGATAGAACAATGGATTTCTAGCATCCTGATGTAAGAGCTACTATGAAGTTTCTGCACATATAAAAATAAACATGTTTAGATGAATTATTCTATATATCAAGTCCAAAGAATTTTGTAAATATGAATTATTTGCTACATACATATTTGCCACAGTAGGAAAATGCATCAAATAAGACATCCGTATAGCTAAATTATTAAATCTAGTTCTTCAAATCTACAGATCACTGACACTACTGGAATCACTGGTTTAGCTTATTTCTTGAAAAACGCGGCAAAGGGAAGAACAAAGTCAGCAAAGACTTTGCCGGCAAAAAGGACTCGGCTGAAAATGCACTCGGCAAACATTTTACACTGGGCGAAATTCTAAATTCTAGTAGTGTGACTCACATAATGACATCCAGTACACTTATTATAACTAATCTTCATAATTCAAATATTAACCGTTTAGGTACGTTCTCCTTTGATTCTATCTCTCATAATATGGTGTAATCATGCAAGAACAATACACAATGGTCATCTTCGCAAATAGAACTGATACTTAGGAAAACAAAATCATCCATGACGATGAAAAAGAACACACCTCACGGTGTTGTTGCAGATGTAGATGTTGAACTGCATGGAATACTCGCAATGAAGGACATGGTCGCTGGATTACCCACTAAGAAAGCTCAGCTCTAGTTCCATATAAAATAGTTAGAAAGCTAAAGTATCATGGAAAGAAACTGTGTGTGTCAAAAATATAGTTGCCAGATGAAATATCAGTAAATTAGTACTACTTGCGAAGTTGCCTACAAATTACGGCGAGCAAATTATTTACGGCTGCAAAATTGTCCCCAACACATTCCAGTCCCTCTAGCAACATGCATGGAACATTAAATTAAACTACAACACTTCTGTATATGTAATAAAAATCATGTAGATAGAAGACAGAACTGTGAGATGGATTTGTGAGAAAACTTAGTTGTGTTTCATAGGTTAGAAGAAATGCTGTGTATCTCTTACAATTTTTTGAACAGCTGTGCCATCGGTACGCCGTACCCAGTAGCTCCTTTTCTTGGCGGCCTCATGGACAATTGATGGCAGCTGCTACCTGATCTGTTTCAACTGTCCTTAGCAAAGTCCTCCTCCTCCTAGATCTGATTCATCTAGTAATCCAACATTACCTCCTTCTCTACTTCATTGCAGTTTGGTAGGGGCATGGCAGCTAAGGGGATAAAAAGGACTTTCTCCTAGCCAAGACGTGTTGCTCCATGGTTAGGGTAGTAGAGATTCAAAGATAATGGAGGAAGGGGACGGGGAAGAACAGTTTTTTAAATGGCTGGTATGGAAGACAACAGATTAGACAGCAGGAGGAAGAGGAGGAGCGCCAGGGTTTCTTGCATCGCTGGGGGTGACCGCTAGAAGAACGCTATTAGGAGGAGCAGCGCTAGGGCTCGGGGAATTGGTAGTTTTTTCAGGTTGTGCGTGGGAGGGGATTGGATCAGCGGAGGAAGGAGACCGCCAGGGATGGACTCTTTTTTTTCAGGCTATACGTAGGAGGGCAGAGATGTATTCCTTTTTTCTGATGTAGATGGTTTAAGGTGGGACATAATTCGAGAACTCCTTCAGGCATTGCATCCGACGGTGGATAATATATAATTTGAATATCGGATGGCTAGTTTTCTTAGTTACCGAGGATTAACGTGGTTACTCGTATGGTGCCTCCAATTAATAAATATATATATAAGAAGTAATTATTGTTATGAGCAGGCATGTCTATGCTGAAAATAACAAGAAACGAGAAAACACTTGAAGATCTTGGGCGGGCGTGCTGCGACAAAATACACTAAGAAGAGGCAGTGGCGCGTCGAGCTAAGTTGCGGCAAATTCTGAGGACACACCCAGATATTCAGGCCCTGACTGGTTATGAGTTGGATTGGCGTCCTGTACGGAGGAGATGAGAAGCAAAGTCCTGCTGATGCTGTTGGCGCTTGAGGAATGGTGTTATTATTCGCAGAAAAGGTAATGGCACCATTGCTGCCTCGTTTGCCATTCTCCAGAATTATTTCTTCTGTACACAACCTGATTACCATTGGCTCCTTTGTTAGACAGACTGGGCAAAGTACCAGTATATGCTTGAAAACAAAAATTTAGAATCTGTTACGCTGGTGGACTAAGTACCATGAAGCTAAAACGAATGCGAGTTCTTGGCGGTGGAAAAAACCTCTTGATGTGAAGACATGTTCTGACGGGCCGGGTGATTGGGGCTGTATTGCAAGAGGGGATGATGGCTTGGCATGATGAGGCTCTCGCACTAATCAACAGTCGTAGTTCAGCTCAACACTTCAGTATGGGGCTTGTTTGGGATATAACTCCGAGGTGTGACCCGCCCAGGAGGGACCGGGTTACACCATTGACGGCTTAACATGAGGAAAGCCCAAGTAGGCCTAAGAGGACAAAGTGCAGAGATGGTGTAAGTGCATCTAGTGCCGCCCCTAGTTGGTTTTGGAGTATTGACGACAAAGTTGGTTGAGGGACTAATGTGTTTGTGAGAATTGCAGGATAACACAGGTAGTAGTCCCAATGTCCCATATTGATTCGGTTTACCATGACCCTTAAAAATGTGTGAAGACATTGAAGACAATGATGGTCTGTGAAGACACTCACATTGAAGACTATGAGAGGAGAAGACATCGCGTGAAGACTATGGAGTGCAAAGACATAGTTGTTTCATAGTTTCCTTTTCTTCTTTGTTGAGTCATAGGAACCACCGTACTGTTAAGTGGGGTCCAAGTGAACAAAGTCAGAGTGACTGATGGGATGCTCAACCAAATCCTATGTCTTCGAGCGAAGACAATGAGAGCAAATCTTATCCAGAGCTGGATGAGTCAGCTTTACTTGTAGCCCAAGTCAAGTTGCCGCGTGTGTTCGAAATCTGACCGTTGGACACGTGTCAGTTCCTTAGTGACCCAGGGTCATTTTGGACAAATCAGGTCGGGTTGCCTCCTGGCTATAAATAGCCCACCCCTACACCATAAATTGGTTGTTGCTCAGAGTTAGTGCACGGCTTTTGTCGTTTGAGAGCAACCCACCTCCGAACCCTTTGAGAGAGAGAATCCTTGCGAGGACAAAGCCAAAAACACCCAGAGCCAAAGAGTGTTAGGCGTCACTGAAGTCTTTCTGTCCGCGTGATCTGAAGACTTATTACACTCGAGAATTGTGAATCCTCCAGCCGGTTAGGCGTCGCATTCTGAGCATCCAAGAGTCATTATGGATTGCCGGTGAATAAAGTCTGTGAAGGTTTGGAAGTCTCCCTTGAAGACTTACCAGAGTGATTGGGTGAGGACTAAGTGTTCTTAGCTCAAGGGGAATAAGGTGAAGACGCGGTCTTCTGAGTTGAATCTCAGCCCCGCTAACCAGACGTACAGTTGTCACAACAATTGGAATTGGTCCAACAAACACCTTGTCCTCTCCGAGCAACTGGTTCTATCCTACCTCTCTTGCCTTACTTACAGTTTGTCTTTGTGAAGTTTTTGCTACTTGTTCTATCTATTTGACTTCACTGTGTGAAGACTGTTGTCTGTTTGGCTTCATACTATCTTCCATCCTGATCCAATCTACCTAGCTGCTTATAGTCTTTGTGCTTTCACTTCATTCCTTACATGACTATGGCTTGTCTAGTGTAGTCTACCTTCCGCTGCATATCAATAGGTTCATTTCTATCGTTTGTCTTTGAAACATCCATGTTTTGAAGACTTTCATAAAAATCGCCTATTCACCCCCCTTCTAGTTGAATACTAGCACTTCCAATTGGTATCAGAGCGAGGTGCTCCCTTGTTTTGTGTGATTCAGTTTAACCACCTGGAGTTTAGCTATGTCGACTGTAGGGATAATCAAAGTCTCCGCTGCGTGCCCTGTCTTCGATGGCACTGATTACCCCTACTGGAAGAATAAGATGTGCATGCATCTTGAAGCCATTGATGTCGATCTCTGGTATGTCGTCAAGAACGGCGTTCCCAAGACTGGTGAAGGTCTCACTCCTGCTGATGTCAAGAGTTCATGCAACTGGACTCAACTGCCAAGAACATCATCTGTGGTCATCTGACCAAGGGGCAGTATGGTCGTGTGAGTGCTCTGGAAACGTCAAAGCTGGTCTGGGACTGCCTCTCCAAGGTCAATGAAGGCGTCTTAATGCAGAGATTCAAGGATTAGTGTTCTTCGCAATCTCTTCAACTGCTTCAAGAGAAATGACAATGAGAATGTCCAACTCACATTTGATCGCCTCACTGACATCACCAATGAGCTTCATGCACTCGGCGCCACTGAGATCACCAAGCATGAAATCGTCAAGACACTACTGAGATCTCTCAATAGCTCATTTGATACCCTGGCCCTGATGATTCAAGAGCGCCCTGACTTCCAAACTCTCGATCCGTTTGACATACTTGAGAGGCTCAACACACATGAGTTCCAGCTTTCTGAGAAAAGAGATATCTATGGTCCAAACTATGGCCGTACTCGCGCTTTGAAGGCAAAGGTCGTCTCCTCGTCTGAAGAAGAATCTGACTGCAGTTCTGGTGATCTTGAAGACATTGGAAAGGAGCTTGCTATGCTCGTGAAGAAGTTCCAGAAGTTCACCAAGAAGAAAGACTTCAGAAAGTCTTCAAGATCCAGCTCAAGGAATGATGAAGCTTCCTCTCATGATCAAAAGAAGAGAACCTGTCACAAGTGCAAGAAACCTGGTCACTATATCTCTGAGTGTCCACAGTGGGACAACGAGACAAAGAAGAAGAAGAAGAGAAAGGACTATGATTCTGATGACAAGAAGAAGAAGAAATCCTCAAAGTCTTCTTCCAAGTCTTCGTCGAAGTCTTCTTCACACAAGAAGAGCTCATCTGGCAAGGCTCCTGCTTTTGTTGGCAAGGAGATGGATTCAGAGGAGGAGTCTGCATCTGAGGAGGCAGAGGTGGAGTTTGAGGAGGAATCTGATTCTGGAGTGGCAAGCCTGGCTCTAGCTTCTGCATACGTGGCCAAGTCCATCTTCAACACTGAAGACAATGGCCTCGTCACCAACGTTGATGCCAAGGATGAGGATGACTCTGCCCCCACCTACTGCTTCATGGCACGTGGTGCCAAGGTAAACTCACGCGATGCTTACTTTCAAACATCAAGTGAAGATGAGTCTGAATGTGAATCTAAACTTGGCTACAAAACACTTGCTAAAATTGCAACTGAACAACAGAATGCCATGGAACATATTCAAAAACTGTTAGACAAAAGCGATGACCCGTTGGACGCGAAAATGACCCGATCTCAGTCCTTAATTGAAGACATAAAAATCTTCATGTTAAGTATGAGGAACTTGAAAGTCGTCATGAATCGCTCTCAACCTCTCACGAAAAGCTTTCCTATGATTATCTTCAAAGGAAGCAGGAACTTGAGAAATTGAGAGCAGCTCATGAAGATCTTCAAAAGGAAAATGAGTCACTCCGCGCTCAACAGATCAGTTCCGCTCAGGAAGGATTTGAACCACCATGTCTAAAATGTATTGAGCGTGATAATGCTGCTTCTGTTGCTGAATGTTCAACTGCTGATGTGGTAACTAACCCCTCATTTGAGGATACCACTACTATTGCTGATGAGAATGCCAGGTTGAAGTCATTACTTGAGACAGGAATGTACAAAAGTCTCAAAGGGCATCAGACACTATGTGATGTCCTTAAAAAGCAGATTCTGAACCAAAATCCTAGGAAAGAGGGTGTTGGGTTGGAGAGGAAAATGAATGTTGATGGTTCTTACTGGATGCCTGAGCAGTACCCCAAAACCACATGGGTTGCTGCTAAGGGACCTTCAGTAGATCCATCTACCTTATCTGGCTTCACTAGTGCTAACCCAATTATCATTGATGAATCCTTTGATGCAAACTATAAACTGTTCAGGAATCAGAATGGTGAAGTGTTTTCCAGGTATATTGGTACTAACTGCAGGAATGGACCACCTCTTAAGAAGATCTGGGTGCCCAAAAGGTGTCTTGAGAGTCTTCCCGTGAATGTCGTTATGACACCACCTGGGAAGAAGACAAACCAAATACCAAAGGCTTCATATGGTCCAAAGGCTTCATACAAACAGAAGACTCACCTGAGTCACCCTAACGCCAATGTTTTGTAGGGAAATCATACTCAGACCTTTGAATATGAGTGTGTTTCATCAAACCACTATGTTCATAAAATCTAAGAACTTTTCTGCTTATTCCTATGAGTATTATCCTCCTCCTGCAAGGCTATTTGCTAGGGCTTCAAAGCCGAAGTTCTCAGATGCTGCACTTAGACTCATTGCTTCTAAGCCACCCTGAAAATGTGGGTGGTTAAGAAAACTTAACTCTCTTTTGCAGGGAAAGGTCTCCAGCCGGAAATCAAAGGCGTCTGATGCTTATGCTGGGGACCTTAAACATCTTGTGGGGCGCAAGATAAAATGCCCAAATGGTCTTACTATGTATTTCGTCCCGGGATTCCTTGACACTCATCCTATCTATCCTAACCAAGATCTGAACTTCTATGTTCCACTTGTTCGTCAAATGTTTATGCTTCACAACTCGCTTGGTGAAGCCTATCCCCCAAACTGTACTGTAGGCTATGACACCTCATGCTTCAGAATGGATTATGGATAGTGGTTGCACCAACCACATGACTGGTGATTGAAGTCTCCTGATGGATTCAACTCTTCGGCCGTCTGATAAGAGTCATATCACATTTGCTGACACTGGTAAAAGTAAGGTATTGGGTCTGGGTAGAGTTGCAATCTCAAAGGATCAGCACATGGATAAAGTGATGCTTGTTGAATCCCTTGGTTTCAACTTAATGTCTGTATCAGTGCTATGTGATTTGAATATGATTGTGATATTTGGAAAATATCGTTGCCTTGTCCTAATGGAATCTGACAAATCTCTAGTATTTTAAGGGTATTGAAAAGATGATCTGTATATGGTAGATTTCTCAGCAGGACCACAGCTAGCCACATGTCTTATAGCAAAAGCTTCAGAGTGCTGGCTCTGGCATCAGAGGCTAGGACATGCGGGCATGAGGAACTTGTACACTCTCTCGAAGAAGAAGCATGTCGTGGGCATCGAAGGCGTCAAGTTCAAGAAAGACCATCTATGTGGTGCCTGTGAAGTTGGGAAGTTGACAAGGGCCAAGCATCCCTCGAAGACAATCATGACGACATCTCAACCCTTCGAGCTGCTTCACATGGACTTATTTGGCCCTACTCATTACTCTACTCTTACTACCACTGCTTGTCTCTATGGTTTCGTTATTGTTGATGATTACTCGACATATACCTGGGTGCATATAATTCTCTATAAGAATGAAGTGCAGGATGTCTTCAGACGCTTCGCCAATCGTGCCATGACGAACTACGGTGTCAAGATCAAGCACATCAGAAGTGATAACGGCACATAATTCAAGAACACCAGCCTCGACACTTACCTTGATACGCTTGGCATCACTCATGAGTTTTCTGCTCCATACACACCTCAGCAGAATGGCATCATGGAGCGCAAGAACAGGACCCTCATCGAGATGGCTCGGACGATGCTAGATGAGTACAAGACTCCAAGAAAGTTCTGGCCTGAAGCCATTGACACTGCATGCCACATCATCAACCGAGCTTATCTTCACAAGCTTCTGAAGAAAACATCATATGAGCTGCTAACTGGTAAGAAGCCAAACGTCAGTTACTTTAGAGTATTTGGTGCTAGGTGCTGGATCAAGGATCCACATCACACTTCAAAATTTGCACTGAAAGCACATGAAGGTTTTATGCTTGGTTATGGAAAGGACTCGCACTCCTACAGAGTCTTCAACCTCTTTCACTATAAAGTGGTTGAAACCATGGATGTGCGGTTCGATGAGACTAACGGCTCGCAAAGAGAGCACCTGCCAAATGTGCTAGATGAAGTTCCTCCTAGTGAATCTATCAAGCTCATGGGTACTGGAGAGATCATGCCGTCCGAACCTCAGGCTGAAGATGAACTCATCATTGCACCATGTCAACCTGACGACAATGCTCAGCCTGAAGTCAATGCTGAAGCTGAAGACAATGATCTGCAAGGGAAAAATCTTTGTCCAGTACATCCCCATGTTGCAAATGAAGTACAGATTTAGAAGATCATTGACAACATAAATGCACCTGGTCCACTCACTCGTTCAAGAGCAACACAACTGGCAAATTTCTGTGGGCACTTTGCATTTGTCTCAATATCTGAACACAAGAAAGTTGATGAAGCCTTCATGGAACCTGAATGGGTTCAAGCAATGCAAGAAGAGCTTCATCAGTTCGAGCTGAACAATGTCTGGGAACTAGTCAAGTGTCTTGATCCTCGCAAGCATAATATCATTGGCACCAAATGGATCTATCGCAACTAACAAGATGAACATGGTCAATTTGTTGGAAACAAGGCTCGTCTGGTTGCTCAAGGCTACTCCCAAGTTGAAGGGATTGACTTCGATGAAACATTTTCTCCTGTGGCAAGACTTGAAGCCATTCGCATACTGCTTGCATATGCCAACCATCACAATATTCTTCCGTACCAACTGGATGTGAAGAGTGCCTTTCTCAATGGCAAGATTGAAGAAGAAGTGTATGTTGCACAACCACCTGGCTTTGAAGATCCAAAACTTCCAGATATGGTGTACAGGCTCAACAAGGCACTGTATGGCCTCAAACAAGCTCCTCGCGCTTGGTATGACACGCTCAAAGACTTCTTGAAGAGCAAAGGCTTCAAACCTGGTTCACTAGATCCAACACTCTTCACGAAGTCATACGACGGTGAACTGTTTGTGTGCCAAATCTATGTGGATGACATTATCTTCGGCTGCACTGACAAAAGATACAACGATGAGTTTGGGCACATGATGCAAGAGCAATATCAGATGTCCATGATGGGTGAGCTGAAGTTCTTCCTTGGTCTTCAAATCCGTCAGCAGAGAAACGACATCTTCATATCTCAAGAGAAATACCTCAAAGAATGCCTGAAGAAGTTTGGAATGCAAGACTGCAAAGGTTACACGATGCCAATGCCAACCAAAAGTCATCTGGGTCCTGACGACAATGGTAAAGAGTTCGATCAAAAGGTATTCCGCTCCATGATTGGTTCCTTACTTTACTTATGTGCATCTAGGCTAGATATAATGCTTAGCGTTTGCATGTGTGCCCAATTCCAAGCGGCACCAAAGGAGTCGCATCACCTTGAGGTGAAGCGAATTCTTCGATATTTGGCTTACACCCCACCGATAGGATTATGGTACCCAAAGGGCTCAACATTTGATCTGATTGGGTATTCTGATGCTGATTATGCTGGTGACAATGTTGATCGCAAGTCCACCTCAGGAACATGTCACTTTCTCGGTCGATCACTTGTCTGTTGGTCTTCAAAGAAGCAGAACTGTGTGTCGCTCTCCACTACTGAATCTGAATACATTGCTGCTGGATCATGCTGTGCTCAGCTTCTATGGATGAAGCAAACTCTCAAGGACTATGGCATCAACACGAAGAATGTGCCACTCTTCTGTGACAATGAAAGCGCCATCAAGCTTTCCAAGAATCCAGTCAGCAATCGAAGACAAAGCACATTCAGATTCGTCATCACTTTCTCAGAGATCATGTCAATAAGGAAGAAATTGGTATCATTCACGTCAACACTGAAGAGCAACTGGCTGATATCTTCACTAAGCCCTTGGATTTGAAAAGGTTTTTCAAGTTGCGGTGTGAGCTAAATATCTTAGAATCCTCGAATGTCCTATGAATGGACACACATCCTAATGCTTATGCATATGGACGACTTAGATGTGCAACACACAAAGTAACGCATATCTTCAATTAATGAAGACTTACCTTCTCAGTGTGAATACATTAATGTGGAATTTGACTTCGGAGCGCCATGATAATTGTGCGTCGTGTCTGGGTCTAATACTTCATATACGGTGGGTAACGCCACCACCAAATTCTTATTGAAGTGTTTCTCTTGGCGTTAAAAATTGCAAAGTCTTCACATTTGGATTGACTTCAACATGAATTTATCTTCATGATTTATCTTCACAATTGCATAGCCATAAGTGTGTGTGTGTGTGTGTGTGTGTGTTTGTGTGTGTGTGTGTGTTCTGTCCTCTACAACATTCACTTATGGCTATGCCTTCACTCTTGAATCTTTCGATCTAAGTGAATGTGATCGGACCCTAACCTGTTCTATTCTTCTACCTTAACTCTATCTGTCCAAATCATATGCATTCTATTGAAACCTTTCGATTGTCTTCACCGAGTCCTTGTCAGCTGATGTCAATCTGACAAACATTTAATCTGTTTTTAATGCTGCATCCTTATTGCCTGAAAACCGGAGAAGCCGGAACGACCACCCGACAATCCAGGCATGCGTGGGAACACGGAACAACTTCCAATGTGTTTGCATGTTTGCCACATGTTCATCAGATGTGAACCGCCAGGGGCACCTGAGTAATTGTGTCGTGCTGTCCCTTTCCTTATTAATACACATCACATCGCGGTCAAAAATCTTTCTTCCACCTCCGCACCTCTCTCAAAACTCTAGCGCCACCGCTAGCTCTCGACGATGCCGGTGACGAAGAGCTTAGCTGCCGCGACCTCACCGACGCCATCCTCACGCCGGCCGCGGACCTCGTCCTCTCCGCCGCCGCCATAGGTGTCTTCCGTCGCCAAGTTAGGGCACGGGAGATTGAACTGCTCGGCCTCCAACTCCGTTCTGTCTAGCAAGTCTTCGTGTGGTAATTAAAACTTAGTTTTTACTGCCTTTTTGATCCGATAGATTCATCCTTCTCTACCAAAAGTGGTTTCTATGCTCACAAAGTTGAATCTATCCTGTTCTGTGTCTCATATTATGCCTAGTCTATTCACTTATGCTACACTACAAGTTAGATTCCTCACTTGTACCTATTATTGGATTCGTACAAATCTGGAACCAACTCACAACAAATAAGTGAATGTCTTCGCGTTATGAGGTCAATGTCTTCAAACTGATTTATCTTCAAAATCTTCTGAGAATGCATATGACCTCTTCCCCTTCCCTCGCACCTCTAATGCTGTCACAGGTACATGTCCGTGGGAGAATCCCTTGGTTCTCATCGTCTGCATTCATTTGCAGAATTCTTACAGAGTCACATCAATTCTTGTGAAGCCAGTTCCTGTCTGACCAGCCGTCGGAAGCCTTTGCAAGTTTTGAAGCCATTCAGATTAAGCTTCATGGCAATTGAAAAGTGATCTAGAAAGGGCGGCAGACAGCGGCGTGGGAATACATCCAAGGATCTACCACCAGATCTGCATGAAATGTACAAGACTGACCCTGAAGAAACCTGTGGTGAACGCAAAACTCGAATCCAATGGATTCGAAGATATTGGGCCGAAGGATGGTTTAAGTAAAGATTTGTCACGGCTGAGTATGCTGAGAAGAATGCCATCAAGCAGCCCTGGGGAGACATATTATACAAAAATCTTCAACCCCAGTCCCTGTCTGAAGCTATTGATCAAGGCTTCTACCCGTGCATGGTTCGCGGACCACAACCAGAGAATGCCGACCCATCTTCTCTGCTATGGTTTCGTGAAGACTATCCGTTCAAACGCAACTTCAAGTTTGCCAAGGATTCTGCTGTGAAAAACAAGAAGGCATTTGGACTCGACTTCAACCCCGGTCCATCCGTTCCTCGGGATGATGGCACCCGTGAAGCCAATGAAAACAGAATCGGCCCCTTCTACAATCTCGAAGGCCTCATCACTCACATTGTAGTCCAAGGTGCTAATGTGGATCACTCAGCTGATGTCGCAGATTCTCATGAAGCGCTAGCTCCTCCTAAGCCACAGAAGCAGAAGAAAACTAAAGCTTCAAAACCCTCTGCTGCACCAAAAGCTTCACGTGTGAAGCCATTGGCAACTGACCCTCCTGCATCAAGTGTGCAATCTAAAGACCTCTCTCGCGTCTCCAAGAAGACCGAGAAGTCTATGCAAAAGAAGAAGCCCATTATGAGTACTGGTCAAGCACTGACCCCAGCTGCCGTTCCGAGGAACGAGAATGAAGCCATTGATCTGTCTAGTGACGATGCTCTTGGGCTGATGATAAAGAGCAAACCAGAGGCGGAAATCTTCAACGATTTGCTCCTCTTTGATGTGGACAGCCTCAACAACTTCTTAATGATCAGAGCCAATCATTGATTTCAGCTTGTTAAGCTTAACGAGCTTAACGAACGAGCTAACGAGTTTCACGAGTAGCTCGTTAAGCTCGTTAGTAACAAAATAACACATATTTTCGTCTTACGTGACAAACTTTTTGTAGCACCTCAGCCCATCAATCTTATATTTACTAATTGGAGGCACCATTCAAGCTTTCTCATTAATCCACATCATTGAACTTAATTGCACCGTTGGATTAAATTATTAACGCCCGAGATGAAAAAGAAACTTACGTAACACATGGTCCAAAAAAGGACTCCTGCCACGTTTTGGTGAAGCAAAACAAAGACTGCAACCACGTTGCCTAAAAAAATGATAGCATTCTTCCATAAAAAATCTAGCAATGAAAAGGAAAGAAAATAGGAGAGCGGATCCGTTTGATTACCCTTCAAACTCCAATCTTCTCCCGTGAAGTGAAACAAAGAAAGCATCCTTCGTATCCTCCAAAGAAAAGATGTTCACGTTGGTAAGTGATTTTTATCCATCAGCATATATGCTAAACGTAAGATGTGATTTAAGTCTGGTGTGATAAATTAAAAAAAGAGCAAGTTCATAATTGTGCTTTACCATGTCTGCAAGCTAGAATAAGGGAGTCCATATATGGTACGATTTGTCATCTCGCAAAACAAAATATGCTACAAGCCGTGCGTGATTTTAGTCCAACAAGATAAGTACGCATGTTGGAGACTCCATCTATGGTACAAGTCATACGACATGCATGATTTAATTCTGGCGTGATATGTTTCTTTTAAGAAAACAAAAGTCCAACGTGATTTTTTTTGCTGGGAAAAAATCTGACGTGATAGAACAAACAGTACTACCCCTGCACATACGTTTAGAAACAAATGTGTCCATGTATAAATACATGTGTACAAAAACAATACGAGGGCCCATGCAAACAAATAAGGGCTGCATGTACGGCCATTGAATCCCTGCAAAAAAATGTACGTCCATTGAAACATGGTTGCAAATGAAAAATATATAAGGGCGTCCTTCTGTAATGGGAAACAATATTTATTCATCAAGCAGATATTGCATCCTTGGAACTTTTATATGCATGTGGAAACAAAGAACGGACACATAGAAAGTTGTAGAGATTTGATCGGATAAGAGGGCACTACAGTAAAAATAAGAAAATTAATTTTTAAATTCATATTCGACGGGAGATTCATTCAATCTTCTCAGTTTCCATGCCAGCCACGATGGATGATGCTCTGAAGGGGGTGCATCGATGGTTCGTCCATGCAGACCATCTCAAACTATGTCGGCTTCCATCCCATTTGTTTATCGATCCAGTGCCCGTAGTCTCAGGGTGCAGCGATGACGGGTGCTTTTCCAAATGGTAGATGTTCCCTCCACACCCATGCATCGCCAGAGTCACGCCCAACATTTAGTTTGTCGGGCGTGAGGTCCGTCTTCGTCCTCATTATGGCCCTAAGAAACACCAGCATAGATGTCTGCATACTTCCAAAAAAACTACATTTCTCTTGGCCCAAGGAGAATACAAGATTTGAAACAACTAGATTGGTTAGTCTTCTCTATACTCAGGACGCACGTTTGCTTTTATCGTGGATCTAGGATGAGTTTGATACTTTGTTTGTCATGTAAGTCAAGAAAGTGTGATGACCATAAAATCTTCTTCGCACTAAAATGGGGAAAACTGTTCATGCAAAAAGCAAAAAGGAAACACATCTCTTCCTGAAAGTAAAAGGAAAAACATCTCCCTCAACTCCTATACATGACTGTTGACTCCTTTCCTTCGATTCTCCTCTCCTATCGATGGACCCCAGCAGTTTTTCTCAGTGAAGAATATACCCTTCACCATCAAGTGCCCTCTCCCACCAGCATGGCCATTGGCAAAACACAAACATCCCAAAGTCAGGTGCCGCACGGGATGACAAGCGACCCCAAGCGACGACTGAACTCACATGCATGTTTTATAATAATAATAATAATCTACATCAACATATTAATATTATTATTGTTTGGCATTTTTGAATTTTCACTACTTTGTTATATTAAATATTGAAATTGCTAGACCGTGCAGGTGCACGGGTTGACGACTAGTTCAATCTAATCGACATATGAGGCAACAAACTAGTGGATTTCTTTTTGTAGTCACCATATTTATCTTGAAAACCACACCTACACATTCATCCCGTATATCATAATACATTATAATCTGTTAACGAGCGCTCACGAGCGCTCACGAGCTTAACGAGCTTCAAACGAGCCGAGCCGAACCGGGTTTTCTGCTTGCTAATCTTAACGAGCTTAACGAGCCGAGCCTTAACGAGCACGAGCTTAACGAGTACGAGCTTAACGAGCCGAGCTGCTCGTTAGTCCACCCCTAGCGTCAGTTAGTTGTTCACGAGCCTGCTTCCACAGAGGCTCCTGAAGCTGAAGAAGATCCAGCTGTTGACCCTACCGCAGCTGAAGGCATTGGTCCCCAAGACAATGTAGGGGATGATGTAGTTCTTCCTCAGATCGAGCACCATATGGTATCATCGCCTGTTCTCACGAACAGCGAAATCATCAGCATTGGTCGTCCCTTGACGCCAATCGCTCAGGATGCATCGTGGGCTGATCGCCCCCAACCAGAAACTCCAAGTCGAAGTTCACCAAGTACTCCCCCACCTCAAGTCACCACACCGGTGCTTGATGATGACGACTATGTTGTCCATCCAACTCCCACTCCGAGAGCGACGCCTGCATTCCGTAGGATTCGCAAAGGACCAAGGCCACAAGTTACTATGCCGAGCGTTCCAGCAGGAGAAGTGCAACCCAACTCAGCAGCACAACAAGTGTTTCCTGAAGCCACTCCTTCTATGAACATCTCTGAGTCTGAAGCCAAGACTGCTGAAGACATACCGGCTGCTTCTGCCGAAGAGAATCAAGAACCCCGTGAAGAAGAAGAGCGTGTTGTCACACCCCCCACCAACGAAGGAAATGTTCTCGAGGATAACGTGTTTGTGCCCGACCCTCCAGCTACTCAAGTGGAGGTTGAAAATACTGAGGCAGCCACCAACAACACTACTGAAGCCAATGACGTTGTCATGGCTGAAGCTAATGTGGCGCTTGCAGTGAACACGGCGTCTGAAGCCAATGATGCACCTGGCACCAATGTGCAGCCTGAAGTCCTTGTCAATGCAACTGCTCCCGTACCGCCTCCAAGGCCTCACACCATTGAGCAAGCATTTTATCAAGGTGAGCTTGCCACTGTTAGATGGCCTATCCTGGTTCCTCTGCCTGCTCCCGGACCTCAATTTGATTATCATGTGGAGCACAGGCCTCAGGTTCAGAAGCCAAAACCAAGGCTGCCCAGGTTTCCAGGTACTGCATCTGCACCAGGATCGTTCAATGCAAATGGCTTCATTGAACACAACACTTTCTTTGATAGAACCAAGAACCCATATTCAAAGCCCAGAATTTCATCTGATCGGTTCTGGAGCTATCAGCATCGCAGTTATTATTCCTGTGTCTTATACAATCAAGGGCGCATTTTTCCTCATATGCGTCTTGACTGCGAAGCCATTGTTGGACTGCCCTGTTTGGAAGAAGCACTAGACTGCTTCAGAGATGCTGGTCTTCTGCAGTTCGTAACTGACAAGGAAAATTGGAATGAAGAGCTTCTGTTACAATTCTATGCTACACTTCACATCCACGGCTACAACAAGGACATCAAAACTTGGGTCCTTGAGTGGATGACAGGCAATGTGCACCATGAAGCCAAAGCTCTTGATCTAATTGAGCTTACTGTCCTGCCCACTCCAGGTGAACTTTATGAACCTGGTTGTCAACTTCACCGCAATGCCTTGGAAAGCAAATTCCAGAAGCCTGAGCCCAACATGAGCCAAATGCTAAGTATGATGAAGCCTCTGCCACAAGATGCTGAATATCCCAAGGAATTCTTTGTTGAAGACCTAGAATATCTGCCCGCACCATCTATCACATTATCAGGCGAACTCTATGGCCCATCAAAGGACATTCTTCTTCAGTAAAGCTTGAAGGCTCAATGAAGACATTGGTCTTCTATATTCTCAATGGCATCAGCTTCAATGCTCAGGATTTCTTCATTCGCCAATTTGCTGCATCTGGCTCAGATATATTTGGTCTAAAATTCTATGTCCATGGGTAATGCGACTTATCAAGCTTCACTCTGCTGTCAACTATCAGCCCTCTGCGCGCAACCATCTTATATTCTTGCCAGAGGTTGATATGTCTGTTGAAGCCATATACCCAGAGCCTGCCAAGGAGGCAGTTTATCTTCACAATGTCTCTCAACATGTTGAAGGAGTTCATGCTGCCACTCGTGTTAATCCTTTGGCTGGAAATCCACGTGCACCTCATCGTGCCCATACTGAAGTCACTGAAAGCATCATTGCTCAAAGGCCTCAGAAGAGATCTCTTGTGCTCAATGACGGACAGCTTCTCTTGGCCTTGCATCAGAAACAGGATAAGCATCATTACTGGCTGAAGCGTCAGATGCAGAGTCTCTTGATGGATGTTAATCGCATTCGCAATCTCGCCACCAAGAATGCATTTGTCACTCTTGAAACCTATCGGCGTTCGTGGAAGAGTCTGACATTCCTCAGTTCTGAAGATGATCTTCAGCAAGATGGCTTCACAGAGAGATTCAAGTTTATTCCACTCCTCCCAGGAATGCTGTCTTACGTTGGACTCCTGCACTCGAAGACTCTGAGTACTCCTCCTCAGCGGCAACTGTAAATGCCAGGGTCATCGATGATGAAGATGATGCTACATCACCAACAACCACTTCGGCGCGAATCGACACTTCACCAGGCCCCTCTGCACCACCAAACTCCAACGTCGACCCTGCTCCTTCTGGGAACGAGTAGACGCTCTATGTCTTCAAACCTTTTTGGTCATTACTCACAAAAGGGGGAGAAGCATATGAGTTGATAGTCTTCAAGCGGGTCCTTATGGGTGGTTGCATTACTTTTGCCAAGTCTTACAACTCTCGCTTTTGATACATTTGGCTATCTGAGTTGTAACACTTAAACTTGATGGTCATCTTCTACTTTATTTGCTATTCTGTGATGCGATGATAAATCCCGCATGAAGTCATACTGCAGACGTCCATTTATCATTATGCATATCATTATCTTCGTTACTTCTTATATGCATAATGCATTGTCTTCACACCTTGATGATGGCCTCCACCAAAGCAAAACTTTCCATGTGCATTTGCATTCAAACGCAAATCATTTATATGCATATCTTCAGGGGGAGCCTCGTCTTGTGTATGAAGACAATATTCACAACACTAAACTTTCACATACTTTTATCCCCATTGAAAACTTCAACCAGTTTGTCATCAATCACCAAAAAGGGGGAGATTGTAAGTTCATCTAGTGCCACCCCTAGTTGGTTTTGGAGTATTGACGACAAACTTGGTTGAGGGACTAATGTGTTTGTGAGAATTGTAGGATAACACAGGTAGTAGTCCCATATTGATTCGGTTTACCTACCAGAGATGACCCCTAAAAATGTGTGAAGACATTGAAGACAATGGTGGTCTGTGAAGACACTCACATTGAAGACTATGACAGGAGAAGACATCACGTGAAGACTATGGAGTGCGAAGACATAGTTGTTTCATAGTTTTCTTTTCTTATTTGTTGAGTCATAGGAACCACGGTATTGTTAAGTGGGGTCCAAGTGAACAAAGTCAGAGTGACTGATGTGATGCTCAACCAAATCCTATGTCTTCGAGCGAAGACAATGAGAGCAAATCTTATCCAGATCTGGATGAGTCAGCTTTACTTGTAGCCCAAGTCAAGCTGCCGCGTGTGTTCGAAATCTGACTTTTGGACACGTGTCAGTTCCTTAGTGACCCAGGGTCATTTTGGAAAAATCAGGTCGGGTTGCCTCCTCGCTATAAATAGCCCACCCCTACACCATAAATTGGTTGTTGCTCAGAGTTAGTGCACGACTTTTGTCGTTTGAGAGTGTTGGTGTCAAAACCGGCGGATCTCGGGTAGGGGGTCCCGAACTGTGCGTCTAGGCGGATGGTAACAGGAGACAAGGGACAAGATGTTTTTACCCAGGTTCGGGCCCTCTTGATGGAGGTAAAACCCTACACCTTCTTGATTAATATTGATGATATGGGTAGTACAAGAGTAGATCTACCACGAGATCAGAGATGCTAAACCCTAGAAGCTAGCCTATGGTATGATTGTTGTTCGTCCTACGGACTAAAACCCTCCGGTTTATATAGACATCGGATAGGGTTAGGGTTATATAGAGTCGGTTACAAATGGGAGGAGATCTACATATCCGTATCGCCAAGCTTGCCTTCCACGCCAAGGAAAGTTCCATCCGGACACGGGACGAAGTCTTCAATCTTGTATCTTCATAGTCTAGGAGTCCGGCCAAAGGCTATAGTCCGGCCATCCGGACACCCCCTAATCTAGGACTCCCTCAGTAGCCCCTGAACCAGGCTTCAATGACGACGAGTCCGGCGCGCAGATTGTCTTCGACATTGCAAGGCGGGTTCCTCCTCCGAATACTCCATAGAAGATTTTGAACACAAGGATAGTGTCCAGCTCTGCAAAATAAGCTCCACATACCCCCATAGAGAGAATAATATTTACACAAATCCAATCTGCTGACGTATTCCGCAGCGTGACATCACACCATGGCCAAGCCTTTATTTGAATCATTTTTACTGTCCCAACTCAGCGCACTTAGCGAGGCGGTTTCCTTGGCACGTCTTGTCGAAGCAGAGATCGTGTCCCCTTATTCCAGGATTCTCATCAATACGGGCGTGGACAACCCAACCGTGCCATTAATTTACGGCGCTTGGGAGATAAGCGAGTTTTACCAGGCTGGTGGGGGCACATAGTTTCGTCCGCCCATATAAGGGGATAAGGATCCTCCTTTTCCATCTACACCTTCTTCCTCCTTTGCTTATCCATTTTCATGCACTCGAGCTCCAGCGCCCAAGTCCGCACATCCCACCTCAACCTTCTCCAGCAATGTCCAGAGCGGGAGGCAAGTGGATGGTCTCCTCCGTCACGGAGGGACACATCAAGAAGCTGAGGAAAGCCGGATACTTGTCCAGTGACATCGCGCACCGGCTCCCCGACAAGGGGCAGCTCATCCCCACCCCCAGGCCTCATGAGAGGGTGGTGTTCCTCACCCATTTCCTCCGCAGACTAGGTTTCCCACTTCACCCATTTGTCCAGGGACTCATGTTCTACTATAAAGGGGTGGCTATCGAGGTGGTTCTACTTCACCGAGCCGCGTGATCCTGAATGGGCAACGACCCCTGAATTCCGATCTGGCTTCCCTACACGGCTTACCTCCTGGAAAGAGACGGGCTTGTCGTGGGGTAATTCGGAGGAGCTGACCGGACTCCAAACCTGCGTCCAAAACCTGGTGAGCAAGAAGCTCAAACTCGTCAACGTAGTCCAGGTCATGCTCATCCGCCGGATCCTCCCGTGCCAACAACGGGCTTTCAGTTTGTGGGAGTTTGATCCGGCACAGCACCGAGCCCTGAGTAGGCTCTTCGACACTACATATGAAGACGCCTAGAAGGTGCTGTTCAAGGGCGCCGAGGCCCCTGCATCCTCTACCGAGGATCGCGGATTCAGCGCGCAGCATCAAGCTAACGCGGTAAGCTATTTTACCCTTTACGGGTTACTTGTTTTCCATAGTTTGATTCTATGCGGGATCTAAACTCCCTTACCTTTGACAGGATTGGCAGAAGACGTCCGGACAGATTGACTGTCCGGCTCCCTTGCCCGAAGGCCCAGCGGACGCCCGCTTGATGGGGCTGCTGGTTCCGGCACCTTACGTGGTGCCGGAGAAGAAGGCCCAGCTCGACGCTTCATCGAGCGGATCCCTGGATTCGTCGGATGTGAATAGCCTTTCACTTCCGACTGCTACCTCCCCTCATCCTACGGACGATGCTGAGGTGGAGTCCCAAAAGGGTCCAAGCCAGGAGGGGGTGGTCCTGGAGGCGCCGCAAGGCGACCTCCCGGACTCCAAGGGAAAAGGGATAAAACCCCCAAGGGCTCCAAGTCCGGCCCTAGGCCGGACACCGCCCCGGAACCTTCAGTGGTTCCGGAGTCCGGCGGGCGCCCCCCTAGTAGGAAGGGCAAGCATACGACGCCGGTGACCTCTGTCCAACCAGAGGCACAGGATAATCTGCTGGAGGTGCTTAACGACGCCTCCATCGATGAGGAGCACCGCACTATTATGAGTGTGGTGATCCAGAAGGTTCAGTCCGCCAACAGCAGGCTGACTGAAGCCTGTGCCAGCCTTCTAACAGGCTTTGAGGTATGTATTTAAGATATGTGAAAATATTACCGATAGACAAGAGTTTCGATGCTCAGTTTGGTTTTCGGAAAGAAAAGCCGAACTGAGGATCAAAAAGATATACGCAGGAGTCTAACATAAGTATATCAATATGGGAATGCAGGCTGCGCTGCTGACCTCTGCCGCACTGACTGCGGAGGTCGATGCATTGAAGCAGAGCCTCGAGCGGTCCGAGAGCGAGCTCGGCCTTTCCACGAAGCAGCTCGAGGATAAGTAAGGTAAGTAATACCTTATGTAAGTATATAAAAAAGATGTGGTTGCAAAAAATGACAGGACCAACGTGAGTATTACAGGGGCCACAACCGAGGTGGCGACCCTGAAGTAAGTGCTGTCCAAGGCCGAATACAATGCGGCCGTGGAACGCGTCGAGCGAGAAAAGCAGGAGGCGCGGGTGGCGGAGGTGCAGCAAGAGCTCCAGGATCTCGTGAAAAAACACGAGAGCTTGGAGCTTGACTCAAAGACTCGAGAGTCCGAGCTCGCCTCGGCGCTTGAGAGCGCCAAATCTGCCAAGGCCGAAGCCCAAAAAGCCCTCCACGAAATTGAGGCGATGAAGAAGATAGCGGCGGGTAAGGCATTCTTTATGCAAAGCAAGCACGTTAAAGTGAATTACTTGTTACTTACCTGAGTCCGAAGCTCACCAAGAGCATTCGCGGATCTTCCCCGGAGTGTGTCCGACGCCGCCACATTCTACCGAGCCGAAGAGGGGAGCTCGACTGAGAAGGTGTTCTGGTCCTAGTATGTTGAGGCCGGACACCTGGTGCCCTTGAGCGACCAGCTGAAACAGCTGGTCGAGCTTCATAAGGTGGCCGAACAGGCCATGAAGGGTCTCATAGTCCGGCTGTGGCCTGGGGAAGCCATGCCTGGAAGCTACTTCGGGCTGGTGAGGCGGCTGGTGGATGCCTGTCCATGGCTTAAAGTCATCAAGCGCTCCGTATGCATCGAAGGTGCCCGTAGGGCCCATGCCCGTGCTAAAGTGCACTGTGACAAGATGGACGCTGAGAAGCTTGTGACGGATGGACCACCGCCGGGCAAGGAGCATCGCAAGCCCGAGATGTATGATGAGGGCGTCCTGAAGGGTGCCCGCCTTATAGCGGATGAGTGCTCCAAAGATGTAATTTTTGAGTGAACTCGTATTTGTGATCATGTACGCTGAAAACTTGTTCATATGCGCTAAGCAACGCTTTTGAATTTAAAATATTACCTTCTGTGCGGCCGTTTATTAAAATTGAGAGATGGCGAGTCGTCGGCTTCTGCCCACATGCCGCGAGTGCTGGGGTGTTCGGGATAAACTTGAGCGCTCTTTTTCCCATTCTTGGGTCCTTCGAGGGAGGCGCTCAACACAACGAACAAGGCAATCAGACTATAATGCTTGAACACTCTCACTTAGCCATAGAATTCTATAATTTTAAATTTCGTGAAGCCCCTAGTATTCGAAGACCGAGTTCGGGCGCTATCCACTCCTAGGCGGACAAAGCCGACTCCTCGCTCTAAGCGGCATAAGTCTTTAGGGACTCGAAAACCTCTCGAACAGTGACCAGCTCTCGCCCTATCATGACGGTCAGTTTTAGCTTTCTCCACTGAGGTGCTTAGCCCAGCTCAACCGGGGCACAATCGCAGTGGTTCTCCCAGCGCTACCTTAGTCGATATAACGGAACGTAAGGTACAAAAACATATGAGCCGGGCAAACCCAACTATTGACCCAAGACATGATTCGGAGCCGATGCATATAATGCTATAAGTTCGGGGTGCCGCACTCATGAGAGTGTTCGGACTTCTCACACCATATTATGGGGTACGTAAGCCCATGGTGTATTGGCCGTACCAAAGTGTACGGTTGCATAATGTCATAACTGAACATATTTTTATAAAAAAGGAATGCAATAATAGACGAAAGGTATGTATTGTTTATTCGAAAAGGCTGCGGTAAAAGCATGACGATACAAATAGTGTGATAAGCAAGAGATGGGACTATTTGACATGTCCCCCTCCAGGGGCGAGCTACGGGATGATATGTGAAACAAGTATACTGCTCGTTATAGAGACCACCTGGACACTCGACGTAGCTTTCTGCCTCCCTGGCTGTTGCATTGTGTGTTCGGCGATTGTAGTGCCGGACAGGCCTTCCGTAGAGTGGAGTCCTAAAAGTAAGAAAAAGAATGACAAAATCAGGAGCCCCTAGTGCGGTTGAGCCGCATTTTGGGCATGCCGTGGTCGTGCCCCTCCCCCTATGCCCATGCTATTTCCAGAGCGTAGTTATGTACGCGTAGTACTGGTTTCGCAATTTTGCGAGGGCTGGGGTTGGGGCCGCATTGCTACGCTTGCTCAGAACGTGCCAGGCGGTCTTGTTGTAGGTTACTCCTGGCGCGCTTGACGGTGTCCGGACATTTAATAGCCGGCCTGGAGAATTGCCTTGAGAAGCTGCTTTGTACTTCCGCCACGAGGGCCACCTTATGCTCCTCCGTTCGGAGAGAGCGTTCAGTGTTTCCATTGACCATAATGACTCCTCGAGGGCCTGGCATCTTGAGCTTGAGGTATGCGTAGTGCGGCACCGCATTGAACTTTGTGAATGCGGTTCGTCCGAGCAGTGCGGAACGGGACTATGTCGAAGATTAACTCCTCGCTTCAGAAATTATCCGGGGATCTGAAGACAACCTCAAGTGTAACCGAGCCTGTACAGTTGGCCTCTACACCTGGTATGATGCCTTTAAAGGTCGTCTTTGTGGGTTTAATCCTTGAGGGATCTATGCCCATTTTTTGCACTGTATCCCGATAAAGCAGGTTCAGGCTGCTGCTGCCGTCCATATGGACTCTAGTGAGGTGAAATCCGTCAATGATTGGGTCTAGAACCAATGCGGCGAATCCGCCATGGCGGATGCTAGTGGGGTGGTCCCTTCGATCAAAAGTGATCGGGCAGGAGGACCATGGGTTGAACTTTGGGGCGATCGCTCCAACGCATATACGCCCCACGAGTGCACGCCCGCTCCCTTTTGGGGATGTGGGTTGCGATATCATGTTCACCGTCCGCACTTGTGGGGATAGCCCTTCTGTCCCCTATTGTTCGCGGCCGGGCTCCTCCTCGTCATTGCTATGCAGCCCCTTGTCTCTGTTTTCGCACTTAACTTGCCTGCTCTGCTTGAACACCCAACAATCCCTGTTGGTGTGATTGGCTGGTTTTTCGGGTGCGGTATCCGCACGAGCGATCGAGTATTCGGTCCAAACTGGACGGGCTCGGAGTATTTCTTTTAAATGGCTTTTTCCGCTGACCGGTTTAGAGCCTCTGAATCCGCATTAATTGCCGATCCTCAGCATTGTCGCCAGCATGCGGCGCTTGTGCTTGTTGCGACGCGACCTGCCATTGCTATCCTTGGTATCCGAATTACCAGGGCACTTGGTCATGTTATTACTATGAGCTAGCTAGCTGTCTTCTCCCACGCAAAAGTGGGTCATGAGTGTTGTGAGGGGTGCCATGGATTTCGGCTTTTCCTGTCCGAGGTGCCGGGCAAGCCACTCGTCACGGATGTTATGTTTGAAGGCTGCAAGGGCCTCTGCATCCGGACAGTCGACTATTTGATTTTTCTTAGTTAGGAACCATGTCCAGAATTGTGCAGCCGATTTCTCTGGCTGCTGAATTATGTGGCTTAGGTCATCGACGTCTGGTGGTCGCACATAGGTGCCTGGAAATTGTTGAGGAATGCGGCTCCAAGGTCCTCCCAACAACTAATTAATTCTGCTAGCAAGCTGTTAAGCCAATGCCGAGCTGGTCCTTTAAGCTTGAGTGGGAGGTATTTGATGGCGTGTAGATCATCACCGCGGGCCATGTGGATATGAAGGAGATAATCCTCGATCCATACCGCAGGATCTATTGTGCCATCGTATGATTCGATGTTTACGGGTTTGAAACCCTCATGGATTTGATGATCCATTACTTCATCTGTGAAGCATAGTGGGTGTGCGGCGCCTCTGTACTGGGCTATATCACGACGTAGCTCAAATAAGCTTTGTCTACTTTGTTCGGCCCGGCCGGACTTACCATATCCGGCAGGACGGTTATCGTCATGTGTCGTGTGGCTCCCACGCGATCCATAGGTCGATCTACTTTGCCTTGCCTTGTCCTCTAATATATCTCGTAGGTCTGGCGCATTTCCCTGTGCCTTGGTATTCTTTGAGCGACGCCGGGGTGCGGCTTGAGTGGAGGGCCGAGAGGCCTCTCTGTTGCGGCCACGAGGTGGCCGGTCGGCCGCATCATGCGCTGGTGATGTAGGTCTAGGTGCTTCCTCCTCTAACTGGGGTAGCAGCCTGTGTTTTGGGTAGCTATTGGAGGGGTGTTCGAGTTCGTACTCTTCGGCCGCAAGGACTTCAGTCCATCTGTCGGCTAGCAAGTCTTGGTCAGCTCTAAGCTGTTGCTGTTTTTTCTTGAGGCTGCTCGCCGTGGCCATAAGCTTGCGTTTGAAACGCTCTTGTTCGACGGGATCCTCAGGCACGACAAATTCATCATCGTCGAGGCTTGCCTCGTCTTCGAAGGGAGGCATGTAATTATCGTCCTCTACCTCTGTGTCTGCCGCTCTCTCATTAGGGCTGGCGTCTCCATCCTCCTGCGCTGAATCCTGCTGGAGTGGGTTGTCTTCGGCACTGTCCGGGGTGTTATTGTCTCCCGTGCCGGAATCACCGTTTTTGCTTTGGCGGGATTTAGAGCGGTGCCGCTGACGCCGGCGCTTAGGCTTCTTCTTGGAGGGGTCATCCTCTGTTGTTCCATCGCCGTTCCCTTCTTTTGGGGTGTCCACCATGTATATGTCATACGATGAGGTGGCCTTCTAGTGCCCTGTAGGCGCTGGTTCTTGGTCGTCCCCTGCATCGGCGTCCATACCGTCGATGTCATCGGAGTCAAAGTCGAGCATGTGGGTTAAATCATCGACAGTGGCTATGAAGTGGGTGGTGGGTGGGCTTTGAATTTCTTCATCATCCGCATCCCAACCTTGTTGACCATAGTCCGGCCAGGGCTCTCCTGATAAAGAAAGAGATTTTAGTGAATTCAGAATGTCGCCGAAGGGCGAGTGCTGAAAGATGTCTGCGGCGGTGAACTCCATGATCGGCGCCCAATCAGATTCGATTGGCAGGGGCGCGGAAGGTTCGGAGTCCGGAGGGGAGTCCGGCACCTTGGAGTCACAATCTTCACAAAGGACAAGGCTGGTGTTCGGCTCAATCGCCGTAGAGATTGCAGCCCCTGAGGCGGTCTCCAGCCACCCGTCCTCGATTGGTGCAGTCGGCTCCGAGCTAAGGGTCAGAGCGGACACGGGTGCGGCCTCTAGGGCACTGTTCGACAGCAGAGCTAGATCACCCCCATCGTAACAGCGCTGCATGCTCGGCTGCGGCTCGAACCCGTCGAAGATCAAGTCTCCGCGTACGTCAGCCGTGTAGTTCAAACTTCCAAATTTGACCTGATGGCCAGGGGCGTAGCTTTCGATCTGCTCCAGATGGCTGTTTAATTGGCACGCAGGCAAAGTCGCCAATCTAAGATCTGTCCGGGAAGAAAAGTCTCACCCTGGACCGCATCGTTGTTGATGACCGGAGGAGCCATCGGTCCTAAAGATGACGACACAGAGGAACTCTCAATGAAAGCACCAATGTAGGTGTCAAAACCGGCGGATCTCGGGTAGGGGGTCTCGAACTGTGCGTCTAGGCGGATGGTAACAGGAGACAAGGGACACGATGTTTTTACCAGGTTGGGCCCTCTCGATGGAGGTAAAACCCTACCCCGCTTGATTAATATTGATGATATGGGTAGTACAAGAGTAGATCTACCACGAGATCAGAGAGGCTAAACCCTAGAAGCTAGCCTATGATATGATTGTTGTTCGTCCTACAGACTAAAACCCTCCGGTTTATATAGACACCGGAGAGGGTTAGGGTTACATAGAGTCGGTTACAAATGGGAGGAGATCTACATATCCGTATCGCCAAGCTTGCCTTCCTGGCCAAGGAAAGTCCCATCCGGACACGGGACGAAGTCTTCAATCTTGTATCTTCATAGTCCAGGAGTCCGGCCAAAGGCTATAGTCCGGCCATCCGGACACCCCCTAATCCAGGACTCCCTTAGAGAGCAACCCACCTCCGAACCCTTTGAGAGAGAGAATCCTTGCGAGGACAAAGCCCAAAACACCCAGAGCCAAAGAGTGTTAGGCATCACTGAAGTCTTTCTGTCTGCGTGATCTGAAGACTTATTACACTCGAGGATTGTGAATCCTCCAGCCGGTTAGGCATCGCGTTCTGAGCATCCAAGAGTCATTGTGGATTGCCGGTGAACAAAGTCTGTGAAGGTTTGGAAGTCTCCCTTGAAGAGTTACTAGAGTGATTGGGCGAGGACTAAGTGTTCTTAGCTCAAGGGGAATAAGGTGAAGACACGGTCTTCTGAGTTGAATCTCAGCCCCCCCTAACCAGACGTACAGTTGTCACAGCAACTAGAATTGGTCCAACAAACACCTTGTCCTCTCCGAGCAACTGGTTCTATCCTACATCTCTTGCCTTACTTACAGTTTGTCTTCGTGAAGTCTTTGCTACTTGTTCTATCTATTTGACTTCACTGTGTGAAGACTGTTGTCTGTTTGGCTTCATACTATCTTCCATCCTGATCCAATCTACCTAGCTGCTTATAGTCTTCGTGCTTTCACTTCATTGCTTACATGACTATGGCTTGTCTAGTGTAGTCTACCTTCCGCTGCATATCAATAGGTTCATTTCTATCGTTTGTCTTCGAAATATCCATGTTTTGAAGACTTTCATAAAAATCGCCTATTCACCCCCCTCTAGTCGAATACTAGCACTTCCAATTGGTATCGGAGCGAGGTGCTCCCTTGTTCTGTGTGATTCGGTTTAACCACCTAGAGTTTAGCTATGTCAACTGTAGGGATAATCAAAGTCTCCGCTGCATGCCCTGTCTTCGATGGCACTGATTACCCCTACTGGAAGAATAAGATGCGCATGCATCTTGAAGCCATTGATGTCGATCTCTGGTATGTCGTTAAGAACGGTGTTCCTAAGACTGGTGAAGGTCTCACTCCTGCTGATGTCAAGAAGTTTGTGCAACTGGACTCAACTGCCAAGAACATCATCTGTGGTCATCTGACCAAGGGGCAGTATGGTCGTGTGAGTGCTCTGGAAACTTCAAAGCTAGTCTGGGATTGCCTCTCCAAGGTCAATGAAGGCGTCTCAACGTAGTGAGATTCAAGGATCAGTGTTCTTCGCAATCTCTTCAACCACTTCAAGAGAAATGACAATGAGAATGTCCAGCTCACATTTGATCGCCTCACTGACATCACAAATGAGCTTCATGCACTCGGCGCCACTGAGATCATCAAGCATGAAATCGTCAAGACACTACTGAGATCTCTCGACAGCTCATTTGACACCCTGGCCCTGATGATTCATGAGCGCCCTGACTTCAAGACTCTCGATCTGTCTGACATACTTGAGAGGCTCAACATACATGAGTTCCAGCTTTCTGAGAAAAGAGATATCTATGGTCCCAACTATGGCCATACTCGCGCTTTGAAGGCAAAGGTCGTCTCCTCGTCTGAAGAAGAATCTAACTGCAGTTCTGGTGATCCTGAAGACATTGGAAAGGAGCTTGCTATGCTCGTGAAGAAGTTCCAGAAGTTCACCAAGAAGAAAGACTTCAGAAAGTCTTCAAGATCCAACTCAAGGAATGATGAAGCTTCCTCTCGTGATCAAAAGAAGAGAACCTGTCACAAGTGCAAGAAAACTGGTCACTATATCTCTGAGTGTCCATAGTGGGACAACGAGACAAAGAAGATGAAGAAGAGCAAGGACTATGATTCTGATGACAAGAAGAAGAAGAAATCCTCAAAGTCTTCGTCGAAGTCTTCTTCACACAAGAAGAGCTCATCTGGCAAGGCTCGTGCTTTTGTTGGCAAGGAGATGGATTCAGAGGAGGAGTCTGCATCTGAGGAGGCAGAGGTGGAGTCCGAGGAGGAATCTGATTCTGGAGTGGCAAGCCTGGCTCTAGCTTCTGCATATGTCACCAAGTCCATCTTCAACACTGAAGACAATGGCCTCGTCACCAACACAGATGCCAAGGATGAGGATGACTCTGCCCCCACCTACTGCTTCATGGCACGTGCTGCCAAGGTAAACTCACACGATGCTTACTTTTAAACATCAAGTGAAGATGACTCTGAATGTGAATCTAAACCTAGCTACAAAACACTTGCTAAAATTGCAACTGAACAACAGAATGTCTCATTCAACCCCTTTGAGCTAACCTACATCGCGATGGCTCCACACCTAGGTCCTTTCACAGGG
Source organism: Aegilops longissima (assembly GCA_021605205.1). Taxonomy (NCBI): domain Eukaryota; kingdom Viridiplantae; phylum Streptophyta; class Magnoliopsida; order Poales; family Poaceae; genus Aegilops; species Aegilops longissima. The sequence goes on along the minus strand of CM038678.1, from coordinate 737,251,020 downwards.
GCATCTGCCGTGACAAAACCACGACTGTTGGTGCCCATCATGGGGCCAGAGCACGGTGGTTTCGAGTTTTCGAAGGGTAGCTTCTTTGGGATCAAGGGATACACTGTGGGCTGGATGAGAAGAGTCGCTGCGGCAAGATCTACATCGACGACACTGGCTGGGGTCCCGAGGCCGACTCAATCGAGTATGGGTACCAGGTCCCCTTTGGCGGAATTCACGTATTCATCGGCAAGATCGGCGAGTCAGAGCCTGAGCCGGACGCCAGCACCAACATCATTGGGACGGCTCGGCACGCGCGACCCGCCAAGGTCCAACCCTCCTGGAAGCGTGCTTTCGTTGGCTTTGTTCATGGGGCCGGTCTTGAGGAAGGTTCTACGTCTTGGCTTTGTTCATGGGGCGGGTCTTGAGGAAGGTTCTACGTCTGGTGGAGAGACGGCCATCTATTCAGGTGACCAGTCCTCAACCGATGAAACCGAGTCAATCTATCAACTACAAGACGACGGGCTTCGGGGCTATTCCGACGGCGACAGTATTCCCGAGCCCTATGAGCTGCTGAGCAGGGCTTCTATTTTCATGGCTGGCACGCAACCAGTTTTACAACCATGATGTCCAGTTCAACTGTTGCTGCAATGGTCGGAGCGAGCAGCTCTGCACGTCCGTCGGCTCATGTCTTATCTGAACTCTTGGATGCTTTGCGACTCTGTTAGCTACAGAGGTGACTCCGGAGAATCAAGTGCGGCATAATGTGGAGATTGCAAAACTACGAGATGAGGTGACCAAGGCCCAAGAGGATCTTGAGGCAGAGAATGTCAGGATGACCACAGAACGAGCCGACCTGGATGCTGAGTCACAGCGGATAAGGGTAGAGGTCTTTCGTCTAAACCTGGATCAGAACACGTCAAATGTTGTTCTTTGAAGGAGTCACCAGAGCCGGCTTCCTTCACAGTTTGAGGGCGGAATCTCTTTAACACGCCCGGAGCAGGAACGAGTAACCCGCCTGGTGTGACCCGGGCCACTGAGGCACCTGTAACTGGAGCGGCGACTCAACCCCGTATACCAGACCCGCCTCGTATGGATCTGGCCCCGCCTCAACGGGTACCAACACCTTCTGGTCATTACTCTAACCAAGTGGACAACATGTTAGCGGAAGCCAGTCGATTGGCAGCAATTCCCATTGAGGGAGAGTCGCCGGTGGCTGTGGAGACCCGTAATGCCGTTAAGCTCCTTCAAACAGCGGTCACACAGCAGGCGGCTTATCCATACAGTCGCGATTGTATTCATTCAACGCCTCGTCAGAGTCGCAGCTATAGTTGACATACCGAATCACCGACGGTTTCCAGTAGTGAGCAGCATCGTAACCCGCCTCGAGCTTATAACCCGCCGCGCGATCATAATGCTGCTCAGGCCCTTGCGGATCAAGATAGAGTGCGTCGCGAGGCGGAATTGGCGGCTCAAATGGGGGATCACCAGCAGTTTCAGTTGAATCTTTCTGTGTCTATGGAAGCTGGGAGACCTCCAGGTCAGTTGGAGTGCCATATCTAGTGCCAGCTCTAAGCAATGAGCGTCTACCCAAAGATTTTAAGGGTCCTCGTAAGGTGCCTAATTACACAGCTGATCTTCCATCCGAGGCTTGGATAGAGAGCTATGAGTTGGCTATGGAGATGTTGGATGTTAATGATGTTGTATGTGCCAAGTACTTCACCATGATGCTAGATGGACCGGCTCGAACCTGGTTGAAGGGTTACCTGCCAACTCCATCAATTCGTGGCCTGGTTGAAGGCGCGCTTTATTCAAAATTTCAAAGACACGTGTAAGTAGCCTGTGTCGATTATTGATCTAGACGCTTGTGTCTAGTGTGAGGATGAGTCGGCCCACCACGGGGTACGTCGGGTTTCAGCTATTATCCACTCATCGGATAGCATCACAGCCGGCTCTGCTGTTTTGATTTTAGAAAAGAACTGCCACTTCATGCCCCTCAAACAGAAGTTGGGGCAGCTTAAACGTAACTGTAACGACACGGGAGAGCTCATGGCTGCTCTCATCAAATATGCCGACCCAGCTAATACTAAGGACCCTAGGTTTGATGAGGATAAGTCAAACAAGGGGAATAAGAACGACAACGGTAAGGGTCAGCAACAAAATATGACAGGACACAACCAGGGCAACAGTGGCAAGCGCAAGCAAACCGATGGTGGGTCAGATGTTATGGCTAATACCAATGCACAAAATAGCAATCAAGGGAAAGCCACCACAGTTTGGAGGACCAAGATTTAACCTTGAGGCGATGTTGAACGAGTCGTGCCCAAAGCATAGTCCTCCGAATAAGTCGTCAGGTCATTTGTGGAAGGATTTTTTTATTATGAAGCAATATAAGAATTCCGGTTTTGATTAGAATCATAATAACAATAATGGCACACATGGCGGGTCAGGGTCCGGCTCCCATGACCCCGGTTTTGGGGGCGGCAGCTCAAATTCTGGATATCAAGGTCAGGGCAATCAGGGCGGTTATAACCAGTAGCCTAATCAGGGTAACCAGCAATAGCAGTGAGGGTATCAGAGTGATCCAAAGCAGCTTAGCAGTGGCCAATATCAGGTTTCACCACAAGCCTTTGCAAGCGAGATTAGAAGGTTCGTAATCGTGTGGCCAATGCAGTTGAACCGACCGTATCTCGATATTTACGGTGGTCAGAGCAACCAATTGTATGGACTCGTGAGGATCACCCGGCCCGGGTTGACAATCCGGGTCAGCTAGCATTAGTGGTAGCCCCTCAAGTTGGGGGTTATAAATTCACTAAGGTGCTTACGGATGGAGGCAGCAACGTCTGTATCCTTTATTAAGATACCTTTCACCACATGAATTTGAGTAACAAAGATCTTAAGCCGTCCTCTACAGTCTTCCATGGTGTGGTACCTGGTAAATCAGCATATCCAGTTGGTAAGATTGCCTTAGAAGTGGCTTTTGGCAATGACTATGATTACAGGGTAGAAACATTGTGGTTTTAAGTGGTTAAAATCAAAAACCCTTATCACGCTTTGTTTGGACGGCCGGCTTACGCCAAATTTATGGCGCGGCCTTGTTATGTGTATCTGCAGCTTAAGATGCCAGGATGTAAGGGTACAATTACAGTTCATGGTAATAGAAAGATTGCTTTGAAATGCGAGGAAGGTGAGGCTGCTTATGCCGTGTCTGTTGTGATATAGAGGAACTTAAATTTTACAAGGATAATGTTGACCAGGCTGACATGACCCCTTTAGAAAAGCCAACCATAGAGCAAGAACCTTTGCTGAAGTTTAAGTTTGTGGATGATACCAAACAAATTGATTTTGTCCCTGGTGACTCATCTCAGCAGTTCACTATCAGTGCTAATATGGATCCAAAATAGGAAAGCACGCTCATCGAGTTCATCCGTGAGAATCAGGACATCTTTGCATGGAAGCCTTCAGACATGCCGGGTGTACCGAGTTAGCACACTCTCAATATTGATCCTAAATTTAAGCTGTTCAAGCAATTCCTTCGCCGTTTCAATGAAGAGCGACGTAAGGCCATTAGAGAAGAGGCGTCCCACCTCTTAGCGGCCGGTTTCATTGTCGAAGTTTTTCACCATGAGTGGTTGGCTAACCCGGTGCTGGTACATAAGAAAAATGGGGCGTATGTGTGTGGATTATACAGACCCCAATAAAGCTTGTCCACCCGATCCTTTTGCTCTTCCCCATATTGATCATATCATAGATGCTACGGGGGGTTGTGAGGGTTTGTGTTCCTGGATGCCTATTCTGGTTACCATCAGATCAAGATGGAAGTCAAAGACTAAGAGAAGATGACTTTTATCACACCTTTTGGAGCTTTCTGCTTTGTGTCTATGCCTTTTGGGCTCAAAAGTGCCAAGGCGAATTATCAACATCGTGTCCAAAACTGTTTCCATAGTCAGATTGGACACACTGTTCATGCTTATGTGGATGATATTGTTGTGAAGTCTAGAAAGAAGGAGACTCTATTGGATGATCTAAAAGAGACCTTTGATAATCTCCGGGTCTAAAAAATGATGCTTAACCCGGCCAAATGTGTTTTTGGTGTGCCTGTAGGCAAGCTCTTGGGTTTTTTGGTCTCTAAGAGAGCTATTGAAGCTAACCCGGAGAAAATCAAAGCTATCAGTTCGTTGGCTAAGCCGGGGTGCGTCAATGACATCCAGCTTTTGGCAGGTCGTATTGCAGCTTTAAGCCGGTTTATAAGCCGCTTGGGAGAGAAGGCTATTCCTCTGTACCAGATGATGAAGAAAATATATCATTTTGTATGGAGTGATGCTACTAATGAGGAATTTGACGCGCTTAAAAACTGTTAGCTGAGCTGCCGGTTCTAGCAGCTCCTATTGAGAAAGAGCCTTTAGTGGCTCAGATTTAGCAGCTCCTGTTGGCCACTCAGATTTAGTGGCTCAGCAAGTTTCAGGCACTTGGGATTCCAAAGACCTGCTCATGGCGGCTTATCACCGGGCGGTTGACAATATTGCTGGTCACTTCAAAGGTTATCAGGTGGAGCATCTTGATTGAAGAAAGAATGAGTCGGCTGATGCTTTGAGACGGCTTGGGTCTCAACGTAAGCCGGTACTCCCTGATGTTTTTCTTGATATATTACCTAATCCTTCTGTCAAATTGACATCAGAAGATCTTGCTATTCCTGACCCGGAGGCAGCTGGTGGCGGCTCTTCATGCAATTCCTGATTGCACAATTCCCTATTTGGCTTATATGTCCCAGGGCGAATTACCTGATGATGAAACTTTGGCTAGGCAGATAACCCGGCGGTGTAAGTCTATTACAATTGTCAATGGCGAGTTACACCGCTGTAGTGTCACAGGCGTGTTCCAGCGTTGTGTTTCTCCTGAAGAAGGCCGTGAGAATCTAAGGGAAATCCATGAAGGTGATTGTGGTCATCACATTGGCTCTAAATCTCTTGTGGCTAAAGCTTTTCGTCATGGATTTTACTGGTTGACAGCTCATGCTGATGTGGAGGATCTTGTCAGCAAGTGTGATGGCTGTAGAAATTCTCTCGACGAGCTCATGTGCCGGCTCAAGAATTGCAGATGATTCCAATTACTTGGAGGTTTGCAGTCTGGGGGCTTGACATGGTTGGACCTTTCAAGAGATCTAAGGATAAGAAGACCCACATTTTGGTGGCGTTTGACAAATTTACTAAGTGGGTTGAGGCAGAGCCGGTCAGTAAGAGTGATGTGGAAAAGGCGGTTCAATTCATAAAGAAAGCAATCTTCCATTTTGGTTACCCTCATAGTATCATAGCTGACAATGGCACTAATCTGTCTAAGGGTGCTATGAGAGAGTTTTGTCAACATGAGCATATTCGTCTTGACGTCTCATAAGTGGCTCACCCACTGTCTAACGGTCAAGCTCAGAGGGCCAATAAGGAAATCTTGAGAGGTATAAAGCCCCGGCTTATGGTTCCTTTGCAGCGGAGCCGGGTTGTTGGGTTGAGGAGTTACCCTCAGTAATTTGGAGCATCAATACTACTCCCAACAGGTCAACAGGCTATACGCCCTTCTTCATGGTCTACGAGGCAGAGGCGGTTCTTCCAAGCAATATCCTTCATGACTCGCCCCGTATGGCGGCTTACGTTGAGGCTGCTAATGAAATAGCACGTCGGGAGGCACTTGATGTGTTGGATGAGGAGCGTGACCTTGCGGCGGCTCACTCACCGATATATCAGCAAGATCTGCGTCACTACCATAGCCAGAGAGTCAAGACCAGAACCTTCCAGGAAGGCGACTTGGTGCTCCGTTTAATCCAAGATCAAACAGATATGCATAAGCTATCCCCACCTTGGGAAGGACCCTTTGTGGCCAGAAAGAACCTGAACAACATGTCATACTACCTCATTGATATACGAGAACACAAGGACTCGAATAAGTCGGAGGAGGAGACTCGCCGGCGTTGAAACATCGCTCATCTTCGGCCTTATTACACATGAGCCACCGGCTCTTATCGTTGTACATACTACTATCAATGTATATATTATGATCAATATAATAAGCCGGCATCCCTGATAATTCAGGGCCTCTTTAATTTCACACTACTAGAAAAACCCCTACTAATGGCGCACCTAATATGGCTATTAATGGCGATCGTGGTGCGCCATTAATAGCACGCCATTAGTAATTTTACTAATGGCGCACCACCGGTGCGCCATTAGTATCTGATATACTAATGGCGCTGGTGCGCCATTAGTATAGGCAGTGCGCCATTAGTATGCCTCCCGTGGGTCATGTATACCAGTGCTTTGGCATACTAATGGCGCACCACCTCTGAATCGCCATTAGTAATTTTTTTTCAAATTTTTTTCAAATTTTTTCAGAATTTTTTAAATTTCTGATTTTTTTAAAGTTTTTTTAATTTTTTTTATTTTTTTTCAAATTTTTCTTAATCTCAGTTCACTATGGCTTAATCTCGTGTCAATATGCTTAATCTCAGGTCAAATCACACTCCGTGGTCAAACTTCCCGAAAGGTCACCCATCCTCACACTACTCCAGCCCAAGCACGCTTAACTTCAGAGTTCTATCCAACCCCAGCAACAGCTCACTTCACAGGCACTTGTTGATATATCTAGCATATCAATCCTGTTATACCTTATTGATGTCTAGGACTTTGTTCATGTTCATGACTATGATGAAATTTTGAAAATTATTTCAAACTTCTCGATCATATTACGTATCATTTTTTGAAAAAAAAAATAAAAAAAAATTCAAAACCAATTTTTTTTGAATTTTTTTGAATTTTTTTGCCGCTAGATCTTGAAAGCCCCGTAACTTTTTTTCTTTTAGGTTTTTGGGGATTTTGAAAATGTTTAACGGGGCCTGTTAAATTTGGATGTAACTTTTCGAGTAGATGATTTTTCATATAAAAAACTTTTTCATCCGAGTTAGTATGCAAAAGTTATGCCCATTTTTACAAATTCTCGAGAGATTTTGCAAATGAAGTCGAAATTCATATTTGCAAATTTTCCCAACAACTAGACCACATATCACATGGGAAACTTATTTTCTTTTCTTTTTTGACATTTTCATCATTTTCTTTTATTTTTTAAACTGAAAAGCGATCCACGGGTGCATTCGGTGGAAGGTGGCCAAGTTACTAATGGCGCAGAGTGGGAGTAGTGCGCCATTAGTAGTTGAACTAGTAATGGCGCACCACCCATGGTGCGCCATTAGTACTTGGCCACCTTCCACCGACGACGTACCGTGGAAGGTGGAAGGTGGCCAAGTTACTAATGGCGCACCGTGGGGTGGTGCGCCATTACTAGTTCAACTACTAATGGCGCACCACTCCCACGGTGCGCCATTAGTAGTTTTGAAAAAAAAATAAAAAATGATATTTTTTTGATTTTTTTAAAAACTTAGTAATGGCGCACCGGTGGAAAGTGCGCCATTACTAGTTAAATTAGTAATGGCGCACCACCCAAGGTGCGCCATTAGTAAAAAAAAATTTATGATTTTTTTCCAAACTACTAATGGCGCACCACACACCAGGTGCGCCATTAGTAATATATTACTAATGGCGCACCGAGACATGGTGCGCCATTAGAATATACTAATGGCGCACCACATCACAGGTGCGCCATTAGTAGCCATTCCATCTATAGCCCTTTTTGTAGTAGTGTCATTTCTAAGCATCCAAGTCTTTATTAATTGTTCATAAGGTCACTTGGGGGCTTCCAACCCACCGGGTTTAGCTTTCATACCCTCTTGACTACGCGTGAACGCCGAATCCCGAGTTATCCTGCCTGTATGCACAATGCTACTTTGCCAGGTAGTCCTGAATGACCCGCCGTACTCTTAACAATCAACCTTTTTCAAGACTCTGAACTTGTTATGGTTAAAACGATGGTTTGTCATGTGAGGGCCGGCTTACAGTGAGCAAGGATTAACTTAGTGTTTGTGCGGCCCATGAAAGCACTTGGGTTTTAAGTCTTGGCGGCCTATGAAATCACTTGGGTTTTAAGGCTTGGCGTCCTATGAAAGCACTCAATTTTTTTTGTGGATTTCTGTTTCTTCTGACCATTTTGGACTTGTATATTTTCCGCTCAAGTGCGCTTTTTACAACTCGGGCCATGCAGCCCTGAACATATGACTCATATTTGAGCATTTTTGGGTTTGGTAACCCGCCCTGATAGCAGACTTTAAGTCCCCAGGATATTTTTTTCCTTGAGCAATCAAAATCATGATATTTCATGACTTCGGGTTGATACCCGCTCCAGATCATAATTATAAAGGCATCTCCCTGGTTCCAATCTATAGGAAATATGAAAATATTGATTTGACCCACACGGATGATGATAGTATGAGAAAGCACAGTGGCGGATCTTAAATATCAAATTGAAAATTTAACAGTTAAAGGCTAAACATGCATGACGGCATGAGAGTCATTGTTTAATCTAGCCTATTACAAGGCTATCCCAAGCCCAAAAATTGAGAGTGTATTTCCACTGAAACATTATACCGAAGTCTGAGAGCCGCCCCCTGGATCAGTTATCTTCGCCCCGGCGAGTTGAAGGATCCGGGTTATACTGCACTGGTTCTTCTTCTACGTCTATCATCTGGAGGTTAGCCGTTGTCCAGTCGATGCTGGTTAAAGCTTCGAAACTGGCTTCATCATTGAGAATAAGGGAATGATCTATGTCAGAAGCAAAAATATGCTTACGCCGAGGAGGAATGAAATTGATAGGGTTGAAGGTCAGTGCTGGTATTTTCTTGTTGTTCTCATCATAAGCCGCCGTGTAGTTAAACATGTTCAACTCTTCCACCAGTTTGCAGGCCACACGCCGCATCTCACGAACGCACTAGTTGAAGTCCTTCTCCTCAAAGGGCGACTTGTCATCCTTGAATTCGGGGCATCTAGAGGCTATCTCCGCTAGGTCAAGTTCTGCAGCCCACGCCTTCGCACGACCAAGAGCAACAAGGGCTCCGCTCGGGCAGATGATAGTCTCTGTTCTTTGATTTGCTTGGGAAGAGTGGAGAAACGATCTTGCACAACTTTAATGTGACTTGGCGGCTTTCAGTTGCCTCCTAATGCCACCAAACCGCGAGCGTGCCAGTGTATAGTTGTTCCGTGAAAGAGTATATGGCCTTCAGCTTCAACAGCATATCTTGACCAAGAGTAGCACTTCCGGGGCCTGTTCATATTGTCATACAACCAACATTCAGAATTGCTTGGCGGTTTAACATTATATTGCAACAGAGATGGTACTAAGTATGAATTTTACCAAAGATGGCGGCTGTCATGTGAGTAATATGTCCCTAAGCTGGCTAGCTCATCAGCAGGTGGCTTCAGTTGGGTTTCTGCGTCTTGTGGATGCTTTAGCAAGTTTGCTTTCTCTATTTCAAAGGCGTCCCTCTCCGTAGCTAAATCAGCTTTAAGCTTCTCAATATCCTTCATGGAAAATTGATATTTTGCTTCTGCTTTCACAGTCTCAACTTCTTGGTGTTTGATCTTTTTGACTAAGTCACCAAGTTCTACGTCCTTCAGAGACAAAGATTCCAGTGGAAAAGGGTCAGATATGATAGATCAGGATTCATATATAATAATACATGTCCCAATCACATTGCGAGCAATATCTTTGGCACTTGGGGGCTAATATAGGTCATTTTTAAAATTGAAGTCGCGGTCCAAATTGTCAATTTAAGCAGGCCCTTGGGGGCTACAAGTTTGGATTAACTTAAAGTCCTGGCTCAAATTATCAGTTTAAGCCGGCCCTTGGGGACGACCAGATCAGATCTTACATGAGTAACTTGAGCAGGAGAACTACAATTTACAATTTAATTCTAAAGTCTACAACATACTCCAGTTGTTCTTACACTCTAGACTTGGCGGCTACATGGATGCATATGAAGCGGAGTCAATAATCATACCTCATAGTGCTCCCTCATAAGGTTGACATGGAGGCGGTTCAAATAGCCGGAGTAGATGTCACCAGCACGAACGACAACATAGCTTTCTAGGTCCAGCTTCATTTTTCCTCCTGTAGGCGGCTCTTCTTTTGCACTATGCTTGGCCAAGATTGTGGGGTTTCCCAGTTCGGTGTAACCCGTGCCAGTAATGAAGACGTCCTCGGTAGTATTATCCAGGGTAGCCTCCTTGACAGGATTGGCAGGGCTTGGCGGCTTAGGACGGGACGGCTTAGGGCTTGGCGGATCAGCATTTATGTTCATTGGATCCACGGAAGCATCGTCAACTTCTGGTGGCGGGTCGTGAGTAGTTTCCTCAGGGTTCTGAATTGAAGCTTATGAGGCTATCGATGTCTGTTTATCTGGCTCGTTCACTTTGGGGTCTTATACGTCTCCAACGTATCTATAATTTTTGATTGTTCCATGCTATTATATTACCCCTTTTGGATGTTCATGGGCTTTATTTTACACATTTATATCATTTTTGGGACTAACCTACTAACCGGAGGCCCAGCCCATATTGCTGTTTTATTGCCTATTTCAGTATTTCGAAGAAAAGGAATATCAAACGAAGTCCAAACGGAATGAAACCTTCGGGAGCGTTATTTTTGGAACAAATCTGATCCAGAGATCTTAGAGTGCAAGTCAAGAAGCCTCCGAGGGCCCCACGAGATAGGACGGCGCGCCCCCCTGTAGGGCACGCCCCCTGTCTCGTGGGCCCCTCGGGCGGCCACCATCGTACTTCTTCCTCCTATATATACCTACGTACCCCGAAAACATCCAGGAGCACCACAAAACACAATTTCCACCGCCGTAACCTTCTGTATCCGCGAGATCCCATCTTGGAGCCTTGCCGGCACTCTGCCGGAGGGGGAAGCAACCACGGAGGGCCTCTACATCAACATCCTTGCCCCTCCGATGAGTTGTGAGTAGTTTACCACAGACCTACGGGTCCATAGTTATTAGCTAGATGGCTTCTTCTCTCTTTTTGGATCTCAATACAATGTTCTCCCCCTCTCTTGTGGAGATCTATTCGATGTAATCTCTTTTTGTGGTGTGTTTGTCGAGATCCGATGAATTGTAGGTTTATGATCAAGTTTATCTATGAATAATATTTGAATCTTCTCTGAATTCTTTTATGAATGATTGAGTTATCTTTGCAAGTCTCTTCGAATTATCAGATTGGTTTGGCCTACTAGATTGATCTTTCTTGCCATGGGAGAAGTGCTTAGCTTTGGGTTCAATCTTGCGGTGTTCTTACCCAGTGAAAGAAAGGGCTGCAAGACACGTATTGTATTGTTGCCATCAAGGATAACAAGATGGTGTTTATATCATATTGCATGTGTTTATCCCTCTACATCATGTCATCTTGCTTAATGCGTTACTTTGTTCTTATGAACTTAATACTCTAGATGCAGGCAGGAGTCGGTCGATGTGTGGAGTAATAGTGGTAGATGCAGGCAGGAGTCAGTCTACTTGTTATGGACGTGATGGCTATATACATGATCATGCCTAGATAATCACATAACTATGCGCTTTTCTATCAATTGCTCGACAGTAATTTGTTCACCCACCGTAATACTTATGCTATCTTGAGAGAAGCCTCTAGTGAAACCTATGGCCCCTGGGTCTATCTCTTATCATATTTGCTTTCAATCTACTTTATTTGCATCTTTACTTTTTGCATCTATATTATAAAATGCCAAAAATATATTTATCTTATCATACTATCTTTATTAGATCTCACTTTCACAAGTGGCCGTGAAGGGATTGACAACCCCTTTTTTGCGTTGGTTGCGAGTTCTCAGTTTGTTTGTGTAGGTGCGTGGGAATTTTGAGGAGCCTCCTACTAGATTGATACCTTGGTTCTCAAAACTGAGGGAAATACTTACGCTACACTTTGCTGCATCACCCTCTCCTCTTCGAGGAAAACCAACGCAAGCTCAAGACATAGCAAGAAGGATTTCTGGCGCAGTTGCCGGGGATGTCTTCGCTCAAGTCAAGACATACCAAGTACCCATCATAAACCCATCTCCCTCGCATTTATATTATTCGCCATTTGCCTCTGGTTTTCCTCTCCCCCACTTCACCCTTGCCGTTTTATTCGCCCTCTCTTTCCCAATCTCCTCCTCTCTTTTCGCTTGCCTTTTTTTGTTTGCTCGTGTGTTAGTTCGTTTACCTCGTTGCCATGGCTAGTCCTCCTATTCTTATTCTCACTCCTGAACAAGAAATTCACAATTTTAAGCAAAGGGAAAGGGAAAGTTTAAAAGATGCTTGGCATAGACTTTGCAATGCCCAATATAAAGCTACTAGGAAGCTTGCTACTTCCGTTCTTCTCCGCAATTTTTATGTAGGCATTAATCCTTGGAATAGATGTGTTCTTGATATTGCTACCGGAGGTCATTTTATGAGTAGCCATACGTTTGATGCTTATAATGCTATGTTAGATTTGTTTGTCCCACCACCTCTTTTGGTTAATGGAACGGTTTTAACTCTAGAACATGTGATGCAACGGCTTGATATTATTGAAAATAAAATTGCCACTATTGAGTTGATTGAAAATTTGGATAAAAAGATTCATAATCACATTACCCAACTTGGGTCTAAGGTTGGAGTTACTTTGAAAAATCTTAAGGAAAAGGAACCTATATTCAATGAAACAATAGATCTAGATTCTGCTAGAATTGATAAACTTGAGGATATCATTACAAACTTAGGTTCCGCGTTTTCCCCTATGAAAAACACTCCAAAACCCCCTACTAAAACTGCCAAGTTTATTTATGTTCCTAAAAATAAGGGTGAATCTTCTAGCAAGGGAGACGCGGATCTCAACTCCATAAGTGTTCTTCCAAATTGCCTCTCTATCGTCAAGGAACCTTTTGCTATGAATGAATTTATTGAATTTTTGCCTAAAGGTTTAGCCATTGCTAAAATGGGAGAAAGCCCTGGAGATCACAAGCATGCTACTTATGAATTTAGTGCCAAAGACGGCACCACTTAGATCTATCTTTGCTTTTTATGCCTAGCTAGGGGCGTTAAACAATAGCGCTAGTTGGGAGGAAACCGAATTTTTCTTTATGTTTTTTGTTTTTGCTCCTCTTTAGTAATAAATCTTGCATCTACCTTCTGGTTAGATGTGTTTTTATCTTTTAATTAGTGTTTGTGCCAAGTAGAACCTATAGGATAACCTACGATGATAGTTGATTTGATTCTGCTGAAAAAACAGAAACTTTGCGCGCACGAATATAATTTTGTTAATTCACAGGAACGTGCTTTTGCGTTGATTCTTTTTTATGCTGTTCAATAGACAAATTTTCCAGGACTTCATATTTTGGTAGGATTGTTAGAGTTACAGAAGTTTGCGTTAGTTACAGATTGCTACAGACTGTTCTGTTTTTTACAGATTCTGTTTTTCGTGTGTTGTTTGCTTATTTCAATGCATCTATGGCTAGTAATTCAGTCTATGAACCATAAAGAAGTTGGAATACAGTAGGTTTAACACCAAAATGAATAAATAATGATTTCATGGCAGTACCTTATGTGGTGGTTTTGTTTTCTTTCACTAACGGAGCTTATAAGATTTCCTGTTGAGTTTTGTGTTGTGAAGTTTTCAAGTTTTGGGTAAAGCTTTTATGGACTATGGAATAAGGAGTGGCAAGTGCCTAAGATTGGGGATGCTTATGGCACCCCAAGTTATTCAAGGATAGCCAAAAGCCTAAGCTTGGGGATGCCCCGGGAAGGCATCCCCTGTTTCGTCTTCGTTCATTGGTAACTTTACTTGAAGCTATATTTTTATTCGCTACATGATATGTGTTTTGCTTGGAGCGTCGTGTATTATATTAGTCTTTGATTTTTAGTTTACCACAATCATCCTTGCTGTACACACCTTTTGACAGAAGCCTATTTGATTAGAATTTGCTAGAATACTCTATGAGCTTCACTTATATCTTTTGAGCTTGATACATTTTTCTCTAGTGCTTCACTTATATCTTTTAGAGCACGGTGGTTTCTTAATTTTAAAGAAATTTCTAGTCTCTCATGATTCACTTATATTATTTTGAGAGTCTTTTAGAACAACATGGTATTTGCTATTATCATAAAGTTGGTCCTAGAATGATGAGCATCCAAGTTGGTATAATAAAAACTATCATAGAAAGTGAATTGTATGCTATGATCAATTTGATGCTTCATAATTGTTTTGAGATATGGAGGTAGTGATATTAAAGTCATGCTAGTTGGGTGATTATGAATTTAAAGAATGCTTGTGTTGAAGCTTGTGATTCCCATAGCATGCACGTATCACTACTGGAATCTGGCACTTTGCCATCTGCCATGGCAGATGGCAAAGGCATGGTCGGCGGATGGCAAAGGCTTTGCCATCTGCGAGCAGATGGCAAACAGGTTGTCTGAAACCCTGCCGGCAAAGGCTTCTTTGCCGTCTGCTGGCTGATGGCAAAGAGCCTGTGGCTTTTTCGTCAGCTGGCTGATGGCAAAGCCTCTTAATGGGGTTAGCCCCATTAGAAGGCTAACGGCATACTTTGCCGTCAGCCAGCAGATGGCAAAGGCTGCAGGCTCTTTGCCGTCTGCCAGCAGATGGCAAAGGTTGCAGGCTCTTTGTCGTCCGCCAGCAGATGGCAAAGTATGCAGGCTCTTTGCCGTGTGCCAGCAGATGGCAAAGGCTGCATGCTTTGCCGTCCGCCAGCACATGGCAAAGAGCTTTGCCATGTGCTGGCAGATGGCAAAGAGCCCAAATAGGCCATCCCAAATTTTACATGTAGATGACATGTGGCCTCTTCGCCATCTGCCAGCTGATGGCAAAGCTCTTTGCCATCTGCCAACAGATGGCAAAGTGACATATTGCCCATTTAATTTTGTTTTTTCTTATATCAATTCATTTTCATAGAAAATCAAACACAAATATATTTATATGACCAATATAGCATATTCAACACATATTACCAATAGTCATGAACACATATATCCAATACATGTTACCAATAGTAGCAAGTTTCATCCGTACATATACATAGTTCCATCAATATTACACAGTTTCATCCATAGGTAGCAAGTTTCACAAGGTCAAAACAAAAACTAAATACAAGAACTCCATCTACCCAAGCTTCCGTGATCTTAAGCAAATCTGTAAAATGGGAAAGAAGAAAGTTAGAAGAAGAAGACTAGTAGAAGAAGATTATTATGATGCAACTAAAATGTGAAGATTATTATGATGCAACTTATATCTGTAAAATAGGTCATTTTGGAGCTAAGTATGGTTATTATGTCATTTTTGAGCTAGCTAAGCATACTAAGTCATTTTGGTGTAAACCATGCTAAGGTCATTCTAGAGCTAAGTAAAGTTATTATGTCATTTTGGAGCTAGCTAAGCATGTGAAGTCATTTAGGAGCTAAAATATGTCATTTCTTAAGCATATTATGTCATTTTAGAGTTAGCTAAGCATATTGAGTTATTTTGGAGGAAAAGATGCTAAGTATAGGTCATTTTAGAGCTATCCTAGGTTAAATAGGTCATTTTGAAGCTAGCTAAGCATATTAAGTCATTTTGGAGAAAAAATGCTAAATATAGGTCATTTTAGAGCTATCCTAGGTTAAATAGGTCATTTTTGAGCTAATTAAGCTTATTATGTAATTTTTGAGCTAGCTAAGCATATTGAGTCATTTTGGAGGAAAAAATGCTAAGTATAGGTCATTTTAGAGCTAGCCTAGGTTAAATAGGTCATTTTTGGAGCTAAGTAAGGTTCTTACGTCATTTTGGAGCTAGCTAAGCATATGAAGTCATTTAGGACCTAAAATATGTCATTTCTTAAGCATATTATATCATTTTAGAGCTAGCTAAGCATATTAAGTCATTTTGGAGGAAAAGATGCTAAGTATAGATCATTTTAGAGCTATCCTAGGTTAAATATGTCATTTTTAAGCTAGCTAAGCATATTAAGTCATTTTGGAGGAAAAATGCTAAGTATAGGTCATTTTAGAGCTATCCTAGGTTAAATATGTCATTTTGGAGCTAGTTAAGCTTATTATGTCATTTTTGAGCTAGCTAAGCATATTGAGTCATTTTGGAGGAAAATGCTAAGTATATGATTATGTCGCTAGTATCCATATGGTAGAGAACCGGGCCGACATGACTAGTCATAGAACCAAGGTGGCACAAGCGTCGAGGACAGGCATACATGACCCAATAATGCACGTGTCGGTCATCGGTGAGTGCAACCAAGTCGTAGCAAGCTACAAGGACTTGGTGATACAGCGTGACATTTCCTGTGAGGGACAAACACAGGAGCAAAGAAGGACACATGCGGTCAATCCATGTGTTCCGAGCAGTAGCGAACTACCATGGCTCGATGAAAGCACTAGGAGGCATTTCCCTGTATGGAAGGCTACCAAAGGCACACGACTAGGTGTCGAATCCCACACATACAATGCATTTCGAACATACACACATTATGCACGATACGTGTAGATACAACATGGCATCACAACAAAACTCTATTAAGAAAAACACTTGGGAAACTTACCGTCATCACGGAGGTGTAGGTGTAGGTGTAGGTGTAGGACCGGTCGCGCCAGTGGCAGACGGAGAAGGATCGGTCGATGCTTGTCGGGAGTTACGCTGCACCAAAGATTATTTCCAATGTATCGTTAGCATGATGCAACTCAAATGTGAAGACTAGTAACTAATGACCGTTCAAATGAAACTCACCGTGCCCGCCGAAGCAATGACTGGCATCGGCGGAGGGGTCTGGCCGTTCTTCTCGCACATGGACTGCACATTTGGTTTTGACGAGTCAGTCATATTAGTTACTAATGAAAGGAACATTGCGTGCATGATTTAGCTAACTAGTCGTCAACCCGTGCATTACGGGCGGGCTTTTTAAAATGAATTAATTAGGTCTTTGTGACATTTATTAAATTGCAAACGCGGTATAAAATGTATAAGTACTTCATAAATATGCCTTCAAAGTATGGAATTTATATTCCTAGATTCTTTATGGCACATTTCCTTCAATAGATACTTGATTGGATGATATATGTTTGTTTTGTAACTATGTTTTTGTTGTCTTATCTCTTGAGTGTTTTCTAACCCTTTTTATTATCTTCTAATTCTTTCTGTAATCTAATTCTTTTCTTGTCTTCCAATTCTTTTTTCAATCATAACTCACCAATGTTAACACTTCCTCTCCGCCAATTGAGTTGTGACTCTTTGGGATTGCTACCTATGACATCAGAATGTGTAGTTCTTTTGATATAGTTATTGAAGCATGGGCTATCTTCATCATATTGCATAGAAGAATAATTTTGTAAGCATTAGTCATCGAAGGTTCTTGCTTTGTCTATGAGAATTGAGTTCTAAAATCTACTCCCTCCGTTCCTAAATATAAGTCCGTCTAGAGATTCCAATACGAACACATACAGATGTATATATACATATTTTAGAATTTAGATTCACTCATTTTGCTTCGTATGTAGTCTCTATTGGAACCTTTAATTAAAAAGATCTATATTTAGGAACGGAGGGAGTATTTGGTATTAGTACATAATTGATGCGGACATGTCATTTTGTAGCACATGGGTGTTCCATTTTGTACACTGTCGTAATTTGTCTTTCCTGATACTTCCCCCATCCCAAATTATTTGTCGCTCAAATGGATGTATCTAACACTAAAAAAATCCAGACGAAGGGAGCAATATTGTTTAATTATTTCTTGTTCTTTCTCTTGACTAAGCTACTATGGAAATTCCTTTATTTTGTACTATTTAAGTACGTGTATATATAGAATGTGAAGATTATATCTAACAGAGACGAAGGGAATATATTGTTTAATTAGTTCTTGTTCTTTCTCTTGACTAAGCTACTATGGAAATTCCTTTATTTTGTACTTTTTAAATGCGTGTATATATACAATATGAAGATTATATCTAACAGATCTTATACATAAAAAACAATTATAGCAATACATCAAGAAGCTAACGAATTTTCCCCATATATAAATTCGTGAATCATCATGCCTGGTTAAAATTGAGGAAGTAATCTTGTTTAGTATTCAAGTAGGCAAATGAATAGACAATGTTGCTGTTTTATTGTACTTCTAACTCGGAATAGAATGCCTAATATTATCATTTCCAAGTTTGGTAGGGTTGGCTGTTGGATGGTGGGTCATCAACCTTTCTTCCTCTCTCTCCCTCCCAAATAAAACTAAGCTCAAGGATAATATAGCCAACTTCATAAAAATGGCCAAAAAGGATCATACTCTACAAAACTGGCAATAGAGTAGGCCACAGCTTCAGGAGTTAAGTTAGTCACGGAAGGAGTTCAATGTCCTAACAACATGCAGCAGCATGGGTGTGTCATGGACAGGAAGTTAGTGACATGATGGATGATATACTTGAGGACTTATGTGTGTTAGCACATAATACATATACACGTTGGAACCTGTTGCCACTTAGATTGAAATAATTTTTTCCCAATGCACACTGGTAGGACCCATTAAAGCCAAAAAAAGTAAAACCAAAGCCTGGAAATAATATATACTCCTACTTAGAAATCATAAGTTGTTTTACCTTCCTTCCACATTGAATGTCATTGCTAACTGATTTGAAATGAACATATAAATGAACGGCGCAAAAGAACACAAAATCCAATCACCCTGTTACCATGTCGTTGACTTCCATCAAGTCACTTTCCATGTGTACTCTGGAACATCACTTTAGCCTGGTATGTCCCAGGAGCATGCTCCATCAACTAAGCATATTGCACTGAGAGAAACCATTGTTCTCATCATCTAGTCTATAATGCTTTTTTTTGTTTCTTCTTTCTCTACACATGAACCATAAAGAAAATAAGCTCAAGAAGGAAAGGCCGACTAATCTTTTTCTATACTATATGGGAGTACGAAATTTGTAATACCTTGTTTCCATGTCAATCCATGTCTCATATTTTCAGTTGTTGGTAGCCAGCAAGTAATCCCTAGTCCATAGTGCCTCTTTCTCTGTCATGGGATGGCGTTCACATATTTTCTGTAGTAGCATTATCAACAGGTAACAATAGTCCACAATATATATAAGATATTTTTTGATGCAAACGTACCCAGCTAAAATCTCCATGAGCATACAAAATAGAGACTAAAGGTTCGTCAACATAGTTTGAGGATCTGGCTAACAATGTGAAAAATTTGGAGTTTTCACACTGAAAACAAAAAGTACTGGTAGCTTCACTACTAAAAACGAAATAGAGACGGGGCAGTACCACTCATGGCTCTTTCTATTTTTAAGACTGAGTTCAGCAACCTCTTTGTCAGGTATTACGATATCACGGACTAATAAGTTTACCAATTTCTAAGTGCTTTCTTGCAGTTTGTACTCTGTTTGTAAAGAAGTACCATGTCACCTTTGACAAGTGTGTCATCGCTTCATTTATGTCAGTGTTTCACCTCTTCAATTCTCATGCAGAAGTAACACGTAAGAAAGATAAGAAGAATCATACTCCTATATAGTAATTCTGGCCAAAACATTATATAAAAAGATTCTATTAGATTAGGCGAGCCTCAGAGAGTTGTGTATAGACCAGTGAGCCTCGTTATAAACAACATTGGGCGGCCAAAGAAATTCTTGAAGTAGTATACACAGCCAAGCTATCATTTTAGCTGCGACTATCCAGAAGTACTATGAACCACATGTGATTTTACTTCTATCTTGGTCTGAAATATTAAAGCAACATAAACACGTGAGGTGTTTGCTTCATATTACAAACAGTGGAAAGGAAGAAACATGAATCAAGTACTCCTTGATCCAAAATAAGTGATGTCTTTGGATACCAAAGTGCAAAAAAGCTAACCCTAAATCAGAAATCGGGTTGCTCTTGCTCACTTGCCCGCTTGCTGCCGCGGGGAACTGGTCACTGGTGACTGAGAGGGAGGGCAGCGACTGCCACCGGATTTGCAGGGAGGCAGGGCGGGGCAGGGCAGGGGCGCCAGGAGGTTGGGGAAGGGGCGCAGCCAAGCCAGCCTGGCAGCGAGGCGCACTGAGGGAGGCGTCCTGCTGCTGGATCGAGGAGGGCGGGAAGGAGGCGGGCGGCTGGGCTCGGTCGGCAGAAGCGGCGAGCTCGAGGTGGTGGGGGGCGGGGTGCTGGGTGGGGTGGCGGGGTGGTGGGTGCGGCAGCGGGGTGGTGGGGCGGCGGGTGGTGGTGGCGTGGTGGCGGGGTGGTGGGGTGGTTGGGCGGCGGGGTGGTGGGGTGGTGGGGCGGCAGGGTGCTTGGGCGGCGGCGGGTGAGATGCGTGGGAGGGAGGGAGAGCAGGGGAGAGAGGGAGAGGAGGGGAGAGAGGGAGGGGATAACCCCATAGTTTTTTTTACCTGGAAAAAAATAACCCCATCTCTTTGCCATCTGCCAACAGATGGCAAAGAATCTTTGCCGTCTGCTGGTAGATGGAAAAGAGGTGGGGCTGGTACGCCGTTACACGTTCGACGGCCATAGGATTTGCCAACCTCTTTGCCATCTGCTAGCAGATGGCAAAGATTATTTGCCATCCACTAGCAGATGGCAAAGAATTGGCCAATGGCAACCATGTTTTTCGCCGTCTATGAGTTCTTTGCCATTTGTTTTTTATAAGCAGATGGCAAAGACATTCTTTGCCATCAGCTGGCAGATGGCAAAGAGCTGGCTGATGGCAAATTCCCTGTTTCCAGTAGTGTATGGTGAACCGCTTTGTGATGAAGTTGGAGCACAATTTTATTTATTGATTGTCTTCCTTATGAGTGGCGGTCGGGGACGAGCGATGGTCTTTTCCTACCAATCTATCCCCCTAGGAGCATGCGCGTAGTACTTTGGTTTTTGATGACTTCTAAATTTTTGCAACAAGTATATGAGTCCTTTGATTAATGTTGAGTCCATGGATTATACGCACTCTTTCACCCTTCCACCATTGCTAGCCTCTCTTGTATCGTGCAATTTTCGCCGGTACCTTACACCCACCATTTACCTTCCTCAAAACAGCCACCATACCTACCTATTATGGCATTTCCATAGCCATTCCGAGATATATTGCCATGCAACTTTCCACCGTTCCGTTCATATGACACACATTACTTTTGTCATATTGCTTTTTGCATGATCATATAGTTGACATCATATTTGTGGCAAGGCCACCTTCATAATTTTCATACATGTCGCTCTTGATTCATTGCATATCCCGGTACACCGCCGGAGGCATTCATATAGAGTCATATCTTGTTCTAGCTTTGAGTTGTAAATCTATAAAAGTGTGATGATCTTCATTATTAGAGCATTGTCCTAGTGAGGAAAGGATGATGAAGACTATGATTCCCCCACAAGTCGGGATGAGACTTCGGACTTTACAAAAGAAAAGAAAAAAAGAGAAAGGCCAAAAAGAAAAAAGAGAAAGGCCAAAAAGAAAAAAAAGGAAAAGAAAAAAAAGAAGAAAAAAAATGATAGAAAAAGAGAGAAGGGACAATGCTACTATCTCTTTTTCCACACTTGTGCTTCAAAATAGCACCATGGTCTTCATGATAGAGAGTCTCATATGTTGTCACTTTCATATACTAGTGGGAATTTTTCATTATAGAACTTGGCTTGTATATTCCAATGATGGGCTTCCTCAAATGTGCCCTAGGTCTTCGTGAGCAAGCAAGTTGGATGCACCCCACTTAGTTTTTCTTGTTGAGCTTTCATATATCACTACAAGAAATCTGTTAATCCATGACGGATTTTTTTGACGATCCTGTATCCGTCACCGATTATGACAGTTTACACTCATCCGTCACCCATACCGTCACCGACTAGTAAGCCGCGTGTGGGCCGAAAAACAGCAGGCCCTTGATGACGGACGTCTGGCTACTGTCACAGAAACTGTCACGAATCGAACAAGTGGGCTTAATCGGGCCTACCATTTTGTTTCCATATACACCATCCAGACCGTCATGGATTGTGCTCATGCTGATGTGGCGTAGATGCCCCTTATTTGGCCCACATGTCGGTTGGACCATACGTGTTTTTCCAAAAAACAAAACAGTGAGGATACGTGGGTGCCATTGTATGCCCCACATGACAGTAAAAAAACAAGTTACAGATTTAGTCTGTCGCCGTCCAGATCGAGCGCCGTCGCCGCGGCGCCGCTAGTGCCACCGATGGCTGCCCGGGCGAGGGTGGTCCGGCGGGGTGGTCTATCCCGGCGTCATCTTCAGGATCCCATAGGCCTCTCGCCTCGCCACCGCCCACCCTTGCTGCGCCGACGAGCCAGCCTCCGCCAGGCATTGCCGCGCCACGATCTAGCCTCCGCCCGCCATTACCGCACTGACAAGCAGCCGCCGCCCGCCATTGCTGCACCGGACACTCCCCCGTTCTTCCCCACATCAACGTCAACCAGGAGCGAGCGGTATGTTTTCTACAGAAATCATCTCTCTCCTACTGAATTTGTTGATTAAATATTGTGATTTGCAAGTGGAGGTGAAGCAAGTATGCATATACAGAGATAATTTAAGATGGACTTCCCATCCTTAATATTGCTATTCCAGTATAGTTGTATGGATTGAGGTGAATTTTTTTTGGATAGGGGATCTAGGATAACAGTGCTTGGCCAAATTATTTAAATGTACGCATAGATTAAAAGTTGGAGTTGTGTTGTGTTTTAATATCCGAGTCTTGTATACCATGTGATCCGAAATCCCAGTTACCTTGCGTAATCTGCAAGTGATTTATGCATGCTTAAGCTTGGTGTTTTGTTGGCAGAATTTGCCCAGAAGCTGATCCTGCCCTAAGTACAGGACATGCTTCTTCTATTGGTACAAAATGCGCAAAATCTGATGCTGCCTTAAATCCTTAATACTTGTGACTACCTGGTTATCATTATTTTGTTTGTTCTGTTGTGCAGAAGAGGTTGTCTACAGGCAGCTCCCTCTATTATAACTTGTTGCTATTGTATTTATCTGGCCATTAAAAGTCTTCACTTATGGTTGTATTTTATTTCCATCTTTGCTAGTAAACATGTTGCCTGTCTAGAGTTATAATTCTGATCCATATGCCCCTTGTAATATTGGGATTACTTGTAAGTTGTTCTAGTCATGTCTCTTCGGTGATGATATATCTTTGATTCTTTTTCTGCAATGCAGAGGATAGACGTTGGATTCATCGTACATTGTTTTCCCGTGAGTACATCGAAGGTGTCAAAGAATTTATGAACTTCATTCAAGATAAATTCAGCGAGGATGAGAAAATACTCTTCCCATGTAGAAATTGCCTTAATCATAAACACCAGCATCAGACCGTTGTGAACACACACATATTGACGTATGGCACGGAAAGTACATACACTCGCTGGATATATCATGGAGAAGACTTTGATGTTGATGTGATTGAAGAACCTGTTCATGTGCATGACACCGCCGATGGTAACAATGGTGCTGATCGATTTGAGGAGATGTTTGGAGACCTACGCACAGCAGTAGAACAAGCTGAAAGTGAACCTGAAAATCCTTACGAGCATGAGTCGCTTTTGAAGAGCGTGATGAGCGAGGCAAAGCAGCAACTTTATCATGGTTGTACCAAGTTTTCGAGGTTCTCCTTTGTGGTAAAGCTTCTTCATTTGAAGTCATACCATAGGATCACAAATAGTGCATTCTTGATATATTGAAGATATTGGCTGAAGCATTCCCTGAACCTAATACACTCCCAAAATCATACGAGGAAGCGAAGAACCTTTTGAAGGAATTAGGCCTTGGGTATGTTTCTATACATGTGTGCTTTAATAATTGCATTTTGTTCAGGAAGAAATATGCCAATCATGACAACTGCCCGATTTGTGGCCTATCAAGGTGGAAAGACCCTGCTAGAAAGAAGATTCCATAGAAAGTGTTGAGGCATTTTCCATTGGTGCCTAGGCTGAGGAGGATGTTTCTTTCCAAAAAAAAGGAGCAGAAGAAGCACAATGGCACAAGCTAAAGAGGCAGCCCAGTGAGAAGGAATTGAGTCATCCGTCACCGACGGTCATCGATGACAGTTTCTGTGCTCTCGGTGACAGACAATGTCTGTCACAGATTACCATATTTCTTGTAGTGTATTTATAGCTCTAGTGCATCCGTTGCATGACAATCCCTACTCACTCACATTGATATCTATTAATGGGCATCTCCATAGCCCGTTGATACGCCTAGTTAATGTGAGACTATATTCTCCTTTTTTGTCTTCTCCACAACCACCCTTCTATTCCACATATAGTGCTATGTCCATGGCTCACGCTCATGTATTGCGTGAA
This sequence comes from Aegilops longissima, assembly GCA_021605205.1. NCBI lineage: Eukaryota > Viridiplantae > Streptophyta > Magnoliopsida > Poales > Poaceae > Aegilops > Aegilops longissima. The sequence continues at coordinate 737,226,792 of CM038678.1, read as the reverse complement.
AAGTTGAAAAAGTTTTAGATTACTAAAGTATGAAACAAATGCTTGGCTTGTCATCGGGGTTGTGCATGATTAAATACTTTGTGTGATGAAGGTAGAGCATAGCCAGACTATATGATTTTGTAGGGATAACTTTCTTTAGCCATGATATTTTGAGAAGACATGATTACTTTGATTAGTATGGTTGAAGTATAACTATTTATTATGTCAATATGAACTTTTATTTTGTATTCATTTGGATCTGAACATTCATGCCACAATAAAGAAAATTACATTATGAATATTGCTAGGTAGCATTCCACATCAAAAATTTCTTTTTTATCATTTACCTACTCGAGGACGAGCAGGAATTAAGCTTGGGGATGCTTGATACGTCTCCAACGTATCTATATTTTTTTATTGTTCCAAGCTATTATATTACCCCTTTTGGATGTTTATGGGCTTTATTTTAAACATTTATATTATTTTTGGGACTAACCTACTAACCGGAGGCCTAGCCCATATTGCTGTTTTTTTGCCTATTTCAGTATTTCAAAGAAAAGGAATATCAAACGGAGTCCAAACGGAATGAAACCTTTGGGAGCGTTATTTTTGGAACAAATCTGATCCGGAGAGCTTGGAGTGCAAGTCAAGAAGCCTCCGAGGGCCCCACGAGATAGAGGGCGCCCCACTTGTAGGGCGCACCCCCTGTCTCGTGGGCCCCTCGGGCAGCCACCGACGTACTTCTTCCTCCTATATATACCTACGTACCCCGAAAACATTCAGGAGCACCACGAAACACAATTTCCACCGCCGTAACCTTCTGTATCCGCGAGATCCCATCTTGGAGCCCTTGCCGGCACTCTACCGGAGGGGGAAGCAACCACGGAGGGCTTCTACACATCAACATCCTTGCCCCTCCGATGAGTTGTGAGTAGTTTACCACAGACCTACGGGTCCATAGTTATTAGCTAGATGGCTTCTTCTCTCTTTTTGGATCTCAATACAATGTTCTCCCCCTCTCTTGTGGAGATCTATTTGATGTAATCTCTTTTTGCGGTGTGTTTGTCGAGATCCGATGAATTGTGGGTTTATGATCAAGTTTATCTATGAATAATATTTGAATCTTCTCTGAATTATTTTATGTATGATTGAGTTATCTTTGCAAGTCTCTTCGAATTATCAGTTTGGTTTGGCCTACTAGATTGATCTTTCTTTCCATGGGAGAAGTGCTTAGCTTTGGGTTCAATCTTGCGGTGTTCTTACCCGGTGAAAGAAAGGGTTGCAAGACACGTATTGTATTGTTGCCATCGAGGATAACAAGATGGGGTTTATATCATATTGCATGTGTTTATCCCTCTACATCATGTCATCTTGCTTAATGCGTTACTCTGTTCTTATGAACTTAATACTCTAGATGCAGGCAGGAGTCGGTCGATGTGTGGAGTAATAGTAGTAGATGCAGGCAGGAGTCGGTGTACTTGTTATGGACGTGATGCCTATATACATGATCATGCCTAGATAATCTCATAACTATGCACTTTTCTATCAATTGCTCGACAGTAATTTGTTCACCCACCGTAATACTTATGCTATCTTGAGAGAAGCCTCTCGTGAAACCTATGGCCCCTGGGTCTATCTCTTATCATATTTGCTTTCAATCTACTTTATTTGCATCTTTACTTTTTGCATCTATATTATAAAATACCAAAAATATATTTATCTTATCATACTATCTTTATTAGATCTCACTTTCGCAAATGGCCGTGAAGGGATTGACAACCCCTTTATTGCGTTGGTTGCGAGTTATCAGTTTGTTTGTGTAGGTGCGTGGGACTTTTGAGGAGCCTCCTACTGGATTGATACCTTGGTTCTCAAAACTAAGGGAAATACTTATGCTACACTTTGCTGCATCACCCTCTCCTCTTCGAGGAAAACCAACGCAAGCTCAGGACGTAGGAGGGTCTTCTGATGGTCCACCCGTCTTCAATTTCTTGCCTGCCTTGGCTACACCACTGAAAGGAAGGGTCATAAAGATATGAGCATGTCATCATAAGGTGTTAACTAAGCAAGTGAAATATTCTTACCAATGGGCCATCTTAAAAGTAGGGCACTTGGTTCCGGTAGAGTCGCCGGATGATGTGTGAGAGGCACCCTGATAATTTGAGTCGGAAGGGTTAGGTGGTTGACGAATGAGACCCGCCTTTGGAAAGAAGAGGATTGGATTTTGAGGCACCTCTTTGCGGTGTTTGCGAGGAGCCGGTGTATTGGGTAAGCCGGGGGCAAGGTCTCCGCCACCGCTATTCCGGGTTGTATGCCTGGCTTCGTGCTTCCGTTTCTTCAAAAGAAAATTGGGATCCATATAAGTAAGGGGATCAGAAAATCTTACTATTCAGGTGACCCGTCGAGTTTTTTGCCTTGGTAAAGGGTTCTGAGTCGGAGGAGATTATGGTTACCTCTACTGCGTCTTCGTGGCTATTCTCCGCATCATCCTGAGAGGGTTCAGCATCAATAAGTTGCATGAAGAGAAACCCAAGAGAATCGAGTACTACCTCCGACTCATTGTTGAGGGCAGATAACTCTTCAGCATCTTGTTTCTTCCCTTTGGACCTTTTTGTGGCCTTGGATTTTGCTTTGGGCTTTTTAGCCGGCTTATCCTGTAGTTTCTTGCTCTAAAATGAAGAGTCGGCCTCAAGATTGCAAGTGACAATAAGGGATGTGTAATTTATGAGAATAATGAGTAAAATAGAAAAAAATGGCTCGAAATACTTACGTCAGGAGCCGGGCTGAGAGTGCAGAAGGGATTTAGACCCGTTTTACTGCAGCTTTCAAGAGACTCGCCAAGCAAGGTCTTGGTCATTTCATTGATCCGTTGGTCTTCAAGACGAGTCTGGCTATAGCATTGTGGATCTTTAACATCACATGTATAATCATATATTATGCCGGGACGACGGCTTAAGGGCAAGATTCTCTAGGCAACCCAGCATGGGACCAAATCAACTTCGGTAAAGCCATTGGCTAGCAAGGCCCTTATTTTTGAAAAAGTTGGCGCATATTTGGTTCTGCAGCACTGATACGATCTGGGAGTGGATGTTTCGGATTAAGCCGACAGCTGCGGAAGCCCAACAGAGGGTTTTCACCCGCTGGAGAAGTGTCTTGGCAATAAAACCAAGTCTGATTCCATTCTTTGGGGTGACTGGGAAGCGCGGCTGCGGGAAAGATAACATCTCTCCGCCTCTGGATGGAAATCCCGCCAAGTTCAAGGCTGGGCCCGTCTGTCATCTCTGTCTGGCGGTTCAGATAATAAAACTATCTGAAAAGGTCAATGCTGGGTTATTCTTGAAGGTACATTTCTCAAAAAACTTGAAAAAGGCAGATGTTGGAGACTGAGTTAGGGCCAATGTCTTGAGGGTGAAGCTGGTAGAAGTGCAGAACGTCACATAAGAATTTTGAGCCGGGCAGTGAGATACCCTGGAGCATGTGATCAGAAAATACTATAACTTCTCCTTCTTTTGGTTGAGGCGGAACCTTAGACCCCGGAACCCGCCAGTGGATGGCATCTTTAGATGGAAAGACACCCATGTCAACATATTCTTGGAGGGATTTTTCCGTGACAGTGGAGACGACCCAGTCACAGGAAGTGACGGCCTTAGTCATTTTTATCAACTAAAGCCTAAGAAGGAAAGATTGACGAGTTAATATTGTGATGGTGAGTCACCACACGGTTCAAAAGAACAAGTTTACTGTGCAAAATTGGTTGTGTAAAGGTTGACTGATATAAAAAGGAGTGCTGGCGGGTTATATTGACATTGGATAAATGCTAGCAGATTAACAGTTCATATTTAAGTCGGCTGGGTAGCGGCGAGTCATGAAGGCATTGTTTGAGCCGCCTATTCAACATTACCCATGCAACTACATATCTGGAATTGGGGGAGAACTTCACTAAGTATTGAACAAACAAGTTTCACAAATCGTGCCTATATTTATGGATCTACCGTGGTTCATAAAAGATGAAATATTGCTAAACCTAAAGTATGGTACGGTACGGGAGGAACAAACAAGCTGGGATTGAATCTCAGGCCGAAGAGATACATCTATGAATAAAGACAGATGCGGAAACTGTTACCGCGTGGTTCCAACACTATTTTGGGATTCAACTATGCATAGATGGAAAGCAGCGATGAGCTTCGGCGAGCAGCCGAGGAATGCCGATGAACTAGGGTCTGCTAATGCGGATCTAAGGCGAGAGGAGATGAATACCTGATTGAGCTGAGGAACAACGGAGGGGCTCCGCGTTTTCTGGACAGAATCAGGTTGATGCAGTGGCCAGATTAGAGTTGTTGTGGAGGTCGACTGCGGCGGAGGAGCTCCGGAGGCTTCGGTTGTGCATGGAGGAAGAAGAAGAGAAAGATGTAGGGATAAAAGGAGAAAAGGAAAACCCCCTGTGCTATTTATAAAGGGAAAAGTGAATAGTAAATGGCAAGCGTGGGGATCGAGGAGGCATGATCATTATCTTCACCACAAAGGTGCCTTGATTCTCGGAATGGAGGATCAATGTGAAGATCCGTTATGATGCCATAAGAGTTTTTTCTGAAATTTATAACGTTACGTCATCTCTCTGTTATGGCGGGTTATATAGAGCTTTTCAGATCAAAAGTTGAGGAAATTCAAAGAGTTACTGATTGAATATTGCAGATAAAAGATTGAAGATTGACATGGACAAGTTCAAATAAATCTTGGACCTAATATTGGGGATATAACTTCGAGGAGTGACCCGGCCAGGAGGGGCCAGGTTACACCATTGATGACTTAACATGAGGAAGGCGCAAGTAGTCCTAAGAGGACGAAGTGTAGAGATGGCGGCTCATAGGAGTGGGCCTTGCAAGAGCCCAAGTCCCGGACATGTGAACCGCCATATTGTGGCTTGTCCGTTAAGGCAAGGAAATTAAGAAACCAGCCCGATCGCGTTGTGTGATCCGGCTCGGACTCTTGTAAGCCGCCGGGCTTCGATCTGTGTATATAAAGGCGAGACCCAGTGGCGGGTTAAGGGGAGAAAAAACAATCAATCAAGAGCTAGGTCAAGCGTATTCTCTCCATTGTAATCGAAACTCAAGCAATACAATTAGAAGCAGGATGTAGGCTTTTACCTCATTGTGAGGGGCCGAACCTGGGTAAATCCTTTGTGTCCTTTGTCTCGTTCAACCCCTACGAGCTAACCTACGTCGCGATGGCTCCACACCTAAGGCCTTTCACAAAGGCATCTGCCGTGACAAAACCACGACAGGGCTTGCCATTTTTGAGACTGATTGTCAGGCAGTGGCTTGTAGAGATTTTGATCCCTCTCACGGATGGGAACCCTCCCTGCTTCGTCAAGCAAAATTCCTGTAGAAAAAAAAGAGGACATGAATGGTGAATGGTTTCTCCACCGCTTCTTGATGCAAAGACAGAGGACAACACAAAGTCAGTAGTTAGTTTGTAGGCATCCAACCTTTTTTTTGTAGGCATCCATCCAGTGCCAGATCCATTCACATCATATCGCTCGACTAAAATTCAAATATGAAATACGCATGGACTTCATCTTGCACATTATTTTCATTTCTAGTAGAGAGTTTTCTCTTCCAGGTACAACTTGCTATTGATGGATTATGGATGCGCTTAGGCCCATATAAGACAATAATCCCTGGTTAATCTCTAAGGCCCATGCATGTGTACGGCAAACGGTGGGAAGTGTGGGAAGTTTAGTACCATACTGCTACAGTAAGAAGAGTGAGACCTCTTTATAAAGGCTGCTCTACCACTTGCTATTGGGAGCTTGGGATTAGGAGTTGTCCATGCGCGCTCCTCCGCCGCCCGCCTCGCCTCGCAATGACGCGCGCGCACCACGTGTTGCGGGTTGCGGGAATGAACTGAGCCAAAGCTTATTTTTGCCTGTTAGGAATGGTTAATTAATTGTTAGTTAATTAACGAGTCGCTTACAGAAGCGCCATTGTCCAAGACGTTGGACGGTGGGCTGTTCGCGCACTCGGTTGTGGGCCTGGCCCAGGCCCATCTACCTGACTTCCTATATAAGAAGGCGCTGGCCAGTGGAGTGAACCCTAACTCAGTTCACTCACTCCCTCTCGCACATCCCTAGCCATCATCTACTGTTCCAGCGATCCCATCCCGACGACCGCGTGCAAGGTTGGTCGGGAGAGTAGGTGCCTCCGGAACCCTGTCGTTCGAGATCCTGCCTGGGAGAACGGCAATAAGGTTTTTGGGGAGCGTCTCGACGCGACTGCTCCCAATCCATCCCCGTCTCCATTTGCCTCTGCTTCCACTACTTCCCCTGCATCAACTCCATGGCTGACGACGAAGCCGCCAAGAAGAAGGCCTCGGCCGATGCCGAGGCTGCAGCTGCTGCTGCCGCGTTGGCTTGGCCAACTGGAGGGTATGACTCGTTCATCCCCTATTTGCTCGTACATGTGCTGGCCGTATATATGTTGCCACAGTTGCTCTATGAAAGTAGCAAAACAACATGAAGCAGAGGAGCAACGACGACGGTGACGGACTCCACTCCGCAGGGACTCTGGTTGGAACGCTTATCCTAACTCACAAACAAGGGATCCACGGCAATCAAGAAAACACGGCACAACCTGCAAACTGGCATGACATGCCAGGTCAGTACATTGAATGTACTTGCAAGCTCACAACAACCAGAAGCAATCAAGACAAACAACAACATGGCATTTACAGGTTAAACAATGAGAACATGATATCACTAGAACAACATCAGATGGGCATGGCATGAACATGTTGAACATAACACATCTAGCATCATATGAAATGAGCATGACAATGCTACTCATGATATGTGTAGGATGATACTACATGCAACAGGTTTAACCTATCATGAACCAACTTACTCTGATCGGAGGTTACCTCGTAACCATCACATGCATCACTTACCACCACGGACATCACACGATCATCTTAGGATCCAATCAAGCTTGGTATGAACCATACCGTAGTAATCATTACATGACCACAAGGAGCTTGATCTTTACCCATGACTCTCGCATAACACCACAAATATCCACCAACTTGGTATCCACGATACCACTGTGATCCTCTCACAATCACATAAAGATCAACCAATTCTCTCATCATCGAACCGGGGTTGTTATCAATCAAGTTATTATTATTACTATTGACCCATAGTGTGACCTACTACGAACTGGGCCCTTATCCGCGAGCACGGCTATCGATATATTATACACACTCTGCATAGGTTAGTACATTGGACCCACACCACGGGACCCATGGCCTCTTACCCATTCGAGTGGACCAACGACATTCCGACAAAATCGATCTATTGCCTTGACACTATCCCAGCCACTTTGACAAACTCCCCTTTGGGCTAAGTCATGGGTGGCCCCGATGTCACCTCGTGACACCCAACGGCCACCGTCGTGGCAAAACATATACAGTCCGAAACGGGGACAAAAGTGTGCAAACAACTCAGGCACACAAGGTTATCACCGCCTACTAGGCCAGGGCAGTGCGCGTGCATAACCTTCCCTAGTTGGAGGCACCAGCGAGAGGCATGACAATAGACCGCATTAGAGCCTTCCAATAAAAGGCGAATGTGGTTGCACTGGTCAGTTCGATTTGATGGCACTATGACTCAGCCAATAGATGCTCAAGTTCGATTAATATCCGTGTAAACTTGAATGAAATGAGCTGAGTCATGACAATTTAACACGATGAACTGAACATGAACAACATGAATATGAATGGGAAAGCATAATCATGGAGTATAGCATCAACAACATGCAAACAATAAATCCACTAGATGCGAGCATGACATACAGATGAGCATGAACAATATCAGTATAACAGATGATCAAGATGCATGCAGGCATATCATCAACATTACCATGAACTAACTGCAAGAACTAACCATGAGCATAATGCTACTAACAATTACTCAATAGCTAGCAATATGCACATGGACAGAGTATAAGAATAAGCATATAACATGAGCATATAAAGTATTCACAAAAATATTAACATGCACACAATATTTAAATATTCAAGTAGGAACCAAGAATATTGCAAGAACGTCATGCAAGTGGCTGTCGTGGCTTGCTTGGGGTCGAAGAAGTCACCGGGGAGAAGTGCGAAGCATTCGCGGCAAGATTCGCCGGAAACAGTTCTCTCTCAGAGGGGGCTGTTTCAGGCAAGGGCAAAATGGTCATTTTCACAGTGTGAAAACATTATGAAATGGTACCAACATGACGGGCTCGACGAGACGAAAACGTGACACTTGGATTCACCTCAATCGGAGTTAGGAGCGCGAAGATATGGGAGGTGGAAGGTCAGGGACTATTCTGTAAAAGGAATATTCACCAACGGGTCCCTGGCGGGCTAAACAAAAAACACCTTCAGCGGGAACACGTCTTCTGCACAGGAATGCGCACTCTCAGGCAAAGTAAGAGGAAAGTAAATTTTCTTCAGAAGAAAACATATTCTGAGACTGCGTTTGCACTTAACCTGGCGCCTGGGCCCTGGCAGAGTCAACGCCGGAGACGTCGACATAGTAGGACGATGAATTCTGTCTGTCATTCCATCATCACGCATAGTACAACATATAAAGCCCTAGACTAGTTACAGGAGAGCCCGAAGGATGTGGCACGCAGGCCTGGGCGAGATCTATGATCCTAAATACTAGGAATACAAGTACATACAGGTACACAGGTACAATACACGTTAACACCCCCCCTCAGCCGGAACTCCATGGGGAAGGATGTTCAGGCTGGTTCTGAATTCGTGGAAGACCTGTGATGGAAGCCCCTTGGTGAAGAGATCTGCGAACTGCGAGCTGGATGGTACGTGGAGAACACGAATGTCGCCGAGGGCCACTCGGTCACGTACAAAATGTAGATCAATCTCGATGTGTTTCGTGCGCTCGTGTTGGACAGGATTGGATGCAATGTAGGAGGCCGAGACGTTGTCACAATAGACAATGGTGGCACGTGTCGGTGGACGACGAAGCTCATGCAAGAGTTGGCGCAACCAACATGGCTCAGCAACACAGTTTGCGACGCCACGATACTCGGCCTCAGCGCTCGAACGAGAGACAGTGGCTTGCCGTTTGGACGACCAAGATAGCAAGTTGTGACCGAGAAAAACACAGAAGCCCGACGTGGACTTGCGTGTGTCCGGGCACCCGGCCCAATCTGCATCGGCGTAGGCCACAAGATCGAGAGGAGAGGACTTGTACAGCTGCAAGCCAAAGTGGGTGGTGCCACGAAGATACCGTCGAATGCGTTTGACAAGTGTCATGTGAGAATCACGAGGGGCATGCATGAATAAGCACACTTGTTGAACCGCATAGGAGAGGTCCGGGCGAGTAAGAGTTAGGTATTGTAGGGCACCGGCTAGGCTACGGTATAGAGTGGGATTGTCGAGGAGGCAACCATCATGAGCGGAGAGTTTGGACTGTGTATCGATGGGAGTGGATACGGGTTTGCAATTGAGCATCTTGGCACGTGCGAGAACTTCAAGGGCATACTGCTGTTGGCAGAGAAACAAACCATGTGTGTTGGGTGTGATGTTGATGCCAAGGAAGTGATGAAGCTCTCCAAGGTCGGTCATGGAAAACTCACGTTTGAGAGAAGAAATGACGTGATGGAGAGCACGGGGAGTGCTGGCGATGAGTATGATGTCGTCAACGTACACAAGTAGGTATTCGATGGAGTCATCACGGTGCAAGATGAAGAGAGAGGTGTCGCTCTTGGATGCATGAAAACCAAGGGACAACAGGAAGGAGCGGAAGCGATGGAACCAAGTGCGTGGTGCCTGCTTCAAGCCATATAGGGACTTACGAAGGAGGCACACGTGGTCCAGACGAGAGGAATCCACGAACCCAGCTGGTTGAGCACAGTAGACCATCTCCTTGAGGTCGCCGTGGAGGAAAGCATTCTTGACGTCGAGCTGGTGAATGGGCCAAGAGCTGGAGGTGGCGATGCTGAGCACAACACGAATGGTAGCCGGCTTGACAACCGGACTAAATGTCTCGTCGTAGTCGACACCCTCCTTCTGAGTAAACCCGCGAACCACCCAGCGTGCCTTGTACCGAGCCAAAGTGCCATCGGGGTTGAACTTGTGGCGAAAAATCCACTTGCCAGTCACCACGTTAACACCTGCAGGTTTGGGAACCAACGACCAAGTAGAATTCGCAATTAAAGCATCATATTCAGCTAGCATGGCACGTTGCCAATTGGCATCTTTGAGCGCGGAACGGTACGTGGGGGGAATGGGAGATATAGTGGTGGTGGGTGTATGGGCGAGAAAGAGGCGTTTGGGTTGGCAGAAACCCGATTTGGACCTGGTGTGCATTTTGTGGGTGTTGTGGGTTGGTTTTACGGGTTTTGCATGCGCTGGGAGACGTGGCTGCACGGGAGTGGAGGGTGCGGAAGGGGAGGCGGATTGCGTGGGGCCAGGGGCAGGGCTGGCAGGCGATAGATCCGAGGCGGATCCGGGCGCAGGGGAATCTGGCGAACGATCCGAGGCGGGGGCGCGGGCGACCAGGTGGGCGCGAGGGCCGAGGATGCGCGTGGGGGCGTCGGTAGTGGGGAGGTGGGTGCGGGGGACCGTTGGGTGGCAGAGGTGGGGCCGCTCGTGGAGGAGGGAGTGATCTGGCGCGACGGGAGTGGCGTGCATGGGACTGTCCCATCGGGCGGATCGGGTGGGTCCCGGTACGAGGAATCAGGCGGGCAGGGAGGCGAATCTGGCACAGATCGCAGAGTGGATTGCATGGGATTGTCTGTGGACGGTCTCGATGTGGGGGATGGTGGGGAAGGTACGTACGGAAAAACGTTCTCGTCGAATATAACGTGACGAGAAACGATTACGCGGCGCTGGGTAAGATCGTAACACCTATAACCCTTATGCTCGAGCGGATAGCCTAGGAAAATGCATCGAGTGGAGCGGGGGAGAGCTTATGGGGAGCGGTGGCGTAGAGATTGGGGTAGCATAGACACCCAAAGATGCGCAAGTGATCGTATGTGGGATGAATGCCGTGGAGCATGTAGTAAGGAGTGTAATCGTAGATGGCACGGGAGGGTCATCTGTTAAGGAGATAAGTGGCCGTGTGCAATGCTTCAGCCCAAAAGGGAGGTGTAAGGTTGGCTTGAACAAGAAGGGTACGTATGATGTCGTTAGTGGTACGAAGAAGCCGTTCGGCTTTGCCATTTTGGGGTGATGTATGAGGACAAGAGAAACGGTAGGCAATGCCATTCGCGGAGAAGAAAGCACGGAGGGTGGAGTTGATGAACTCACCGCCGTTGTCGCATTGTAGTGCCTTGATGATTACGTTGTATTGAGTGCGAACAAACGAAAAGAAACGTTGTAGAGTGAGGGAGGTATCCGACTTGTGGCGAGGTGGAAAGGACCAGGAGAAGTGAGTATAATCATCAAGAACAATTAAGTAATATTTATAACCAGAAAAGCTTACAACCGGGCTTGTCCATAAATCACAATGAACTAACTCAAAGGGTGCATAGGTGCGACTAAGGGATGTAGAAAAGGAAAGGCGCGGCTGTCTACCTAATTGGCAAGCACTACATGGAATATGCGCAAGCTTATTACATGAGGGAACAAAATCATGGGCTGCTAAGGAGGAGGTGACTTGAGGGCTTGGGTGGCCGAGGCGCCGGTGCCAAACGTCGGCGGTGGAGGTGGTGGTGGAGAGAGCAGCACGCCATGGCTTGTTATTGCCGGAGAATGGGTAGAGATCACCGGAGCTAGCGGAGATCATGATGACCCTCCTGGTTCGAAGATCCTTGACAACAAAGCCATATGGGAAAAATTCAATAGAGCACAAGTTATCTTTGGTGAATTGGCGAACTGAAATAAGACTAGTGACGACGTGAGGAGAAAAGAGAACGTCTCGAAGATGAAAATTATGAGGGGGGAGGGTGACGGAGCCGGTGGCTTGAATGGGAAGATGAGTGCCATTGCCAACTACAATGCTAGTGAAACGAGACTTTAAAGGAGAATTCAAGAGGTCGAGATTACCAGGGTTGTCGGTGACGTGGGAGGAGGTGCCGCTGTCGAGGTACCACTCTTGTGGAGCGGAGGCACTGTGAGGTACGCCGTGGGCGCTGTACGCGGCCTGGAGCATGGCCAGGTGATCCCAGGAAGGTGGCTGGGTTGGCGTCGTGGGTGGGTAGCCGGAGAGCTGCATCGGGTAGGCCTGGGCATGCGACCCGGGCCGCGGGCCGAGCACGCCGGCAGCGTTCGGAGGGACCCAGCCAGGGCGTGGGTTCGGGATGGCCATCCCGTAGGGCGCGAAGAACCCCATGTAGGGGTTGTACGCCATGGGTGCAGGAGCGCCGCGACCACCCGTATCGCCGCGGCCACGACCACGACCACGAGCACCGCGGTCACCGCGGTCACCACCATCACGGATGCCGGAGACGCGGCCAGCCGGGGAGCTGGGACCCCGATCAGAGGCGCGGTCGGCGCGATCGCCGGAGCGAGGAGCTGGAGAGAGCTGCCGGCGAGGTGGCTGAACTAGTGGCCGGAGAGGTGGTGGAGGAGATGGAGTTCTCAGCCATGGAGAGGGCACCTGGAGTCTGATACCAAGTAGGACGATGAATTCTGTCTGTCATTCCATCATCACGCATAGTACAGCATATAAAGCCCTAGAGTAGTTACAGGAGAGCCCGAAGGATGTGGCACGCAGGCCTGGGCGAGATCTATGATCCTAAAACTAGGAATACAAGTACATACAGGTACATAGGTACAATACACGTTAACACATGTGGGGTCGAGGAGAGAGAGGGGGCCCGTCTGGCTAGGTCGTCGCCCTCATCCTCGCTGCCCCAACCAGAAGCAGAGGACAGGGGAGGGCACGACGCCGGTGACTGCCCCGGCGACTCCGGCAGTCCCTAGCCGAGCCGAGGCCACCGGCAAGACCGGCAAGGAGCACCACATCCATCCTGCCAGGACACGGATGCCGAGGTGGAGTGGGACATCGGCTTCTACGCGCGTCAGTAGGAGGACAGGGACGTCGTCGTCCGGCGGGTCTCGGAGGTACAAGCGGTCCCCGACGGAGTTCTGGCTACTGGCAAACTCTGTGGGCCGACTCACGCCCGCCTGGGCCACCCATCCTTGCCGTCCAGCTCTCAACCGAGCAGGACACGAGCTGCGGCGGGCGGTGGCTTCGGGCGAACTTGGGCACGTGGCCACGGGCACTCCGGCGACGAAACAAGTGGAGGGGAAAGTGAGCCGGAGTGTGGGTGATCTACTGGCGGAGGAGAAGACTTGGGAGGAACTCTGCTTGGCCAGAATCGAGGCAAGACCGACGACGGCCATGGTGGCCAAGAAGAGGAGGAGGGAGCTCCGGTGGTCAGGGAGGGCCGTGGAGAGGATTGCGAGGTGCGGAGGGGCTCGAGGAGGCTTATTATAGCACCAGGGAGGCTTCAGGAGGGCTCGGGAGAGCTCGGGATAGCCAACAATGGACATCAGAGCAGCTGCAGGTCATGTGCGCAGCTGCCGACACGCGACGACAATGAAACAGGAGAGGGGCAAAGCGCAGGGCAATGAAATCAATCACGGGGGAGCTACTAGACGCGGATGAGCGTCGAGGAGGAAGAGGGCGGCTACAGGGCACGCGATTTGGCTGGTCTACCCCGTGGTCACCTCATGAACTGGCGCATGTTGTGCGCTCTGTCCAGGAAAATCATGTCCAGTAGATGGACCTTGCTACCGTTAGTGAAAACAAAGAAAGAATTTGGTCCAGGGGCAAAGAAGAGATTAGCACCGAGCTCCAAACATTTCAGCAGCAACCTGTTTGATGTGAATTGTGAGAACTAGAACAGTGGAATAACTCTGGGCTTTGGCCTAGCTTGATCACAAGCTATGGTAACTGTGCTGGCCAAATATCAGACGAAATGGAGGAGTCTAGATGAGGGTTGCTGTAGAACGTGACCCATTGGTCCAATTTGGATATTTTGAAATAGCACTCAAATGCTAAATGGGATTGAGCTGAAAATTGGCAAGGCACAGTGGTATGGATATATAAGGATGCTATAAAAGTTCCATACTATTTGGATTTGCCAAAATAGTACTTGCTTCACAAAGCATCTCTCTGGACAGGAACTTAGGAAAAACGCATAGGGCAAATGGCTAGATGAAGTGAGTCCAAATTTGGTGGAGAGAGTTTATATAGGTAGGAGCATGTCCTGGTAAATTTTCAGCTTAAATGAAGCAATATAAAATATAGTTGCTTCACAACCTCAAAATCTGACCAGAAACCAAGATTTGATGCTGAGCTCACATAGAGTGATGAAATGAGCCCAAATACTGAGGAGAGTGATGATTTGATCGTATGAAGGATCTTGCAAAATTTCAACTCATTTGGATTATCCTAGCTAGTACTTCCTTTACAAAGGCTTCCCTTAGACAGGAACTTTGGAAATTTAGTAAGGAAGTTTCACTAGGCAAATCAAGTTGAATTTTGGCATGGGGCAATGATATGGAAAGGAAAAAATGTCCAAAATTTTTGGGGTCAATCAAGCAAAGATAAATGACACTTCCTTATCAAAAAGCCACTTATGGCAGAATAAGAAAAGGAATATTTGTGAATTATCTTTAATGATGACAAGGAAGGGTTTTGACATATTTGTGGAATATTTGGGAATTTTGGGAATTTTGTGGTTTCACAACCTACCTTTAATAGAAAAAGGAATATTTCCAATAAAAATGATATTTGGATTGGGCTAGGATGAAAATGACAAGGTCTATGAAGAGTTTTGAGGATGACAAGCCACTTGGGAGAGGAATCAAGGGTGATCTCTCCAGGTTTCAAGACCACATAGCCATAGAAAATCAATTCATAGCAGAAATCCAAAGAAAATTAAAATAAAAAGAAAGGGCCAAAAATCAGGGTGTGACACCAACGGTCATCGGCAAGAAGTGTCCTCGCATAGACGATGTCACGGGGCCATCAAACAACAATAATAAGAAGAAGGACTAAATTAAGCAGACTGTATATATCTGTTGCTGTTAGATCATATTGATTCTTTATCTCTGTTTCCCCTATCAATCTCATCGCAGATGGTAAGTAATAAGTATTCGACTGACATCTTTTACATTATCGCCCACAAGTTGGTTTCTTGAATTGTGTGCCCTGTCGAGCGCACAATTCACAACAAAAAATCATATGCGTTATCTATAATTATCACACACAATTCTGATTACCGACCTATTTGCCGGTTATCACATACATGTTGTTTTGTCGGATCGTTTGTGTACTTCTGGATCATCAAAAATAGTTCATCCGACAGAACTGTATGTTGTTTATCACACACACCTTGATATGGCTGTCTGTTTCTGTCGTTCTGGCCCATCGAAACAGTTTGTATGGATCAATTGTATGCCAAATATCGCAAACACAACTCTAATCTGAATTGTGTATGATGACTCCACCATAGCAAATGGTTCGTGTTATTGGGGACAATTTTATTATGACGTCGTTTGCGATTAATGCATCACACAAATTTTCGTCGAAGGGTCTTTGATTGTAGTATCGCGTTAGCAGCATCCGGCAGTAGTTCTCATTGCAAGCAACAAGAGGGGTTGTGAGCCATTCACACGCACAGACTCAATTAACAATAAAGGTGTCTGATCGTCCCTTGAGTCAGCCATCCAAAAAGATGGGAAGCCACGAGCGATGAGTATGCTTGGGCTGGGGATGATCCCCCAGAAGTGCAGATCGTTGAATCACAAACGGTTCACCAATATATCATGAAAAGATTCCAACTCCACACAGATCAAACCAACAAAAGCAACATGACACAATAACATAAACTCATCAGATTTGAAAAATCAAATCTATGAGTACATCGAACTCTCTGTCTTCATTGCACCACCACAAAGAACTAGAGTAACCTGTGTGCCTGGTCATGCCTTCTTGAGGGATACCGCTAGCATTGGTCGTGGGCTTTTGGCAAGATCGACTTGCAAGCTGCCTTCCAAGATCCAACGTCGCTCCAAGGTCCTCACGAATTCATCCATGACTTCTCCAAAATTATGGACTATTATCGGCTCAAATATGGCTCTGGTTACACTAGAAAACCTGCTTGGGACCACAAGTGTGTTGTCCAGACCGACAAAAGGATTGTTCACCTGCATCTCAGTGATTGAAAATGAGCCTTCATCTTGGATGATCTCCCTCAGCTCTTTGTTGGAAGGTTCATACACAGGCAAATAGAAAGAGTCAAAGTTTGCTTTGTCGATTACACCCTGTCAAAAGCAGACCAAAAGATTTGGTGGTCAAATACTCGGTGTTTGTTAGCAGATTATAAAAATACTATACTAGAAAAAACCATACCTCTGAGACCATGACGCTTAGAATCTGAGCTATGAATTCCCAGAGGGGAGAGAATTCGGGGGTGATTACATCAGAATCCCTCCCTACAAGAGAAACAACCATCCGGCCTCCTTGGATCATTTCTTTCGCCCTCAGCTCGAGGAAACATGTAAAATCTTTCCTGAACTGTTGTGCATAAGCCTGAAGGACCATTGGGCGCCTTTCAAGCCTGGTATGCTCATCAATGTCATACTCCGGGATCTGGTTCCTTGTTAGACCTTCAGGAGCCTGTAAGGTAAATAAGGTTCTGCTTACCGAAATAACAAGTAAAGCAACAAATCGAGCAGTTTTAAACTCACACGAGTGAGAGCCAATGCAGGCTGTTCGACGAGGAAACAAGATGCAAGAAACCACTAGTGAAGAGCCTCTCGTAAAACGACCCGGGTAAAACCCCAGTCATGACAATAGACTTGTTGCTTCGACGTAGCGTGACCAAGCTCTTCAGCACCATGTTGAAGTCGTTGTCAGGCAGGTCATTGAGGAGGACAGACACTGTTGGTGAACGTAGCAGAAATTCAAAATTTTCCTACGTGTCACCAAGATCTATCTATGGAGAAACCAGCAACGAGGGGAAGGAGAGTGCATCTACATACCCTTGTAGATCGCTAAGCGGAAGCGTTCAAGAGAACGGGGTTGATGGAGTCGTACTCCTCGTGATCCAAATCACCGATGATCCTAGCGCCGAGCAGACGGCACCTCCGCGTTCAACACACGTACAGCCGGGGCGTCTCCTCCTTCTTGATCCAGCAAGGGAGAGGAGAAGTTGAGGAAAACTCCGACAACCACGACGGCGTGGTGGTGATGGAGCTCGTGGTTCTCGGTAGAGCCGCTAAGCACTACGGAGGAGGAGGAAGTGTTGGAGGAGGAGGGCTGCACCAGGGAAGGGTCCGGCTGCCTCTCTCTCCTCACTATATATAGGGGTAAGGGGGGAGGAGGCGCCTAGGGTTCCCTAGGGGAGGCGGCGGCCGGGGAAACCCTAGATGGGTTTGGGCGCCCCACCCCTAGGAAACTGCCCCCAAGCCGGGAAGGGGCTGCCCTAGGGAGGTGCCCCACCTCTCCTGGTTATGTGAGAGGGCTGGGAGGCGCACCACCCCTTAGTGGGCTGGTTTGCCCTTCCCTTTGGCCCATGAGGCCCTCCAACACTTGGGGCTCCCAAACACCTTTCGGTCATGCTGGCCATAGCCTGGTACCCCCGGAACACTTCCGGACTCCAATACCCTTCGTCCAATATATCGATCTTCACCGCCGGACCATTCCGGAACTCCTCGTGACGTCCGGGATCACATCCGGGACTCCGAACAACCTTCGGTAACCACATACTATTTCCCATAACAAATCTAGCGTCACCGAACCTTAAGTGTGTAGACCCTACGGGTTCGGGAACCATGCAGACATGACCGAGATGTTCTCCGGTCAATAACCAACAGCGGGATCTGGATACCCATGTTGGCTCCCACATGTTCCACGATGATCTCATCGGATGAACCACGATGTCGAGGATTCAATCAATCCCGTATTCAATTCCCTTTGTCTAGCGGTATTGTACTTGCCCGAGATTCGATCGTCGGTATCCCGATACCTTGTTCAATCTCGTTACCGGCAAGTCTCTTTACTCGTTCCGTAACACATCATCCCGTGATCAACCCCTTGGTCACATTGTGCACATTATGATGATGTCCTACCGAGTGGGCCCAGAGATACCTCTCCGTCAACCGGAGTGACAAATCCATCTCGATTCGTGCCAACCCAACAGATACTTTCGGAGATACCTGTAATGAACCTTTATAGCCACCCGATTACGTTGTGACGTTTGGTACACCCAAAGCATTCCTACGGTATCCGGAGTTGCACAATCTCATGGTCTAAGGAAATGATACTTGACACTAGAAAAGCTTTAGCATACGAACTACGATCTTTGTGCTAGGCTTAGGATTGGGTCTTGTCCATCACATCATTCTCCTAATGATGTGATCCGTTATCAATGACATCAAATGTCCATGGTCAGGAAACCGTAACCATCTATTGATTAACGAGCTAGTCATCTAGAGGCTTACTAGGGACTTGGTGTTGTCTATGTACCCACACATGTATCTGAGTTTCCTATCAATACAATTATAGCATGGATAATAAACGATTATCATGAACAAGGAAATATAATAATAATAACTAATTTATTATTGCCTGTAGGGCATATTTCCAACAGTCTCCCACTTGCACTAGAGTCAATAATCTAGTTCACATCGTCATGTGATTAACGCTGATAGGTCACATCGCCATGTGACCAACATCCAAAGAGCTTACTAGTGTCTGTAAACTAGTTCACATCATCATGTGATTAAGACTCAATGAGTTACGAGGTTTGATCATGTTTTGCTTGTGAGAGAGGTTTTAGTCAGCGGTCGAACCTTTCAGATCCGTGTGTACTTTGCAATTCTCTATGTCATATTGTAAGCGCTGCTTCCACGCTCCACTTGGAGCTATTCCAAATGGTTGCTCCACTATCGTATCCGGTTTGCTACTCGAGTCACTCGGATAGGTGTTAAAGCTTGCATCGGCGTAACCCTTTACGCGAACTCTTTATCACCTCCATAATCGAGAAACATGTCCTTATTTACTCCAAGGACAATTTTGACCGCTGTCCAATGATCCATTCTGGATCATTCTTGTACCTATAGTGACTCATGGCAAGGCACACTTCCGTGCTGTACACAGCATAGCATACTATAGAGCCTATGTCGAAGCATAGGGGCGACCTTAATCCCTTCTCTCTTTTCTGCCGTGGTCGAGCTTTAAGTCTTAACCGTACCTTACAACTCAGGCAAGAACTCCTTCTTTGGTGATCTATCTTGAACACCTTCAAGATCATGTCAAGGTATGTGCTCATTTGAAAGTATTATTAAGCATTTTGATCTATCCTCATAGATCTTGATGCTCAATGTTCAAGTAGCTTGATCCAGGTTTTCTATTGAAAACACCTTTCAAATAACCCTATATGCTTTCAGAAAATTCTACATCATTTACGATATACTCATCAGAAATTCTATAGTGCTCCCACTCACTTCTTTGGAAATACAAGTTTCTCATAAACTTTGTATAGACCCAAAATCTTTGATCATCTCATCAAAGTGCACATTCCAACTCGAGATGCTTACGGTCCTTAGAAGGATCGCTGGAGCCAGCATACCTTTTAGCATCCTTAGGATCGACAAAACTTTCTGATTGTATCACATACAACCTTTCCTTACGAAAACTGGTAAGGAAACTCGTTTTGACATCCATTTGCCAGATTTCATAAATGCAGCTTATGCTAACATGATTCCAACGGACTTAAGCATCGCTACGGATGAGAAAATCTCATCGTAGTTAACTCCTTGAACTTGTGAAAAACTCTTCGCCACAAGTCAAGCTTCATAGACGGTGACATTACCGTCCACGTCCGTCTTCTTCTTAAAGATCAATTCATCTCAATGGCTTGCCGATCATCGGGCAAGTCCACCAAAGTCCATGCTTTGTTCTGATACATGGATCCTATCTCGGATTTCATGGCTTCTAACCATTTGTCGGAATTTGGGCCCACCATTGCTTCTCCATGGCTCGTAGGTTCATTGTTGTCTAGCAACATGACCTTCAAGACAGGTTTGCGTACCACTCTGAAGTAGTACGCATCCTTGTCACCCTACGAGGTACGTCAGTGACTTGATCCGAAACTTCATGATCATTATCATAAGCTTCTACTTCAATTGGTGTAGGTGCCACGGGAACAACTTCCGTGCCTGCTACACACTAGTTGAAGTGATGGTTCAATAACCTCATCAAGTCTCCACCATCCTCCCACTCAATTTTTCGAGACGAACTTTTCCTCGAGAAAGGATCCGATTCAAGAAACAATCCCTATTGCTTTCGGATCTGAATTAGGAGGTATACCCAACCGTTTTGGGTGTCCTATGAAGATGCATCTTATCCGCTTTGGGTTCGAGCTTATCAACCTGAAACTTTTTCACATAAGCGTCGCAGCCCCAAACCTTTAAGAAATGACAGCTTAGGTTTCTCTAAACCATAGTTCATACGGTGTCATCTCAACGGAATTACGTGGTGCCCTATTAAAGTGAGTGCAGTTGTCTCTAATGCCTAACCCATGAACGATAGTGGTAATTCGATAAGAGACATCATGGTACGCACCATATCCAATAAGGTGCAACTATGATGTTCGGACACACCGTCACACTATGGTGTTCCAGGCGGTATTAGTTGTGAAACAATTTCCACAATGTCTCAATTGTGTACCAAACTCGCAACTCAGACATTCATCTCTATGATCACATCACAGACATTTTATCCTCTTGTCACGAAGATCTTCAACTTCACTCTGAAATTACTTGAACCTTTCAATAATTCAGACTTGTGTTTCATCAAGTAAATATACTCAACATCTACTCAAATCATCGTGAAGTAAGAACATAACGATATTCATTGCATGCCTCAAAGCACTCATTGGACTGCACACATCAAAATGTGTTACTTCCAACAAGTTGCTATCTTGTTCCATCTTCTTGAAACCGAGGCTTTTAGGTCATCTTGCCCATGTGGTATGATTTGCATATCTCAAGTGATTCAAAATCAAGTGAGTCCAAGCGATCCATCTGCATGGAGTTTCTTCATGCGTATACACCAATAGACATGGTTCGCATGTTTCAAACTTTTCAAAACGAGTGAGTCCAAAGATCCATCAACATGGAGCTTCTTCATGCGTTTACACCAATATGACTTACATGGCAAAGTGCACAAGTAAGTGGTACTATCATTACTATCTTATACTTTTGGCATGAAAATGTGTATCACTACGATCGAGATTCAATAAACCATTTATTTAGGTGCAAGACCATCGAAGGTATTATTCAAATAAATAGAGTAACCATTATTCTCCTTAAATGAATAACCATATTGCGATAGACATAATCCAATCATGTCTATGCTCAACGCAAACACCAAATGATAATTATTCTGGTTTAATACTAATCTTGATGGTAGAGGGAGCGTGCGACGTTTGATCAAATCAAACTTGGAAACACTTCCAACACATATCGTCAGCTCACCTTTAGCTAGTCTCCGTTTATTCCGTAGCTCTTTTATTTTGAGTTACTAACACTTAGCAACCGAACCGGTATCTTAATACCCTGGTGCTACTAGGAGTACTAGTAAAGTACACATTAACATAATGTATATCCAATATACTTCTATCGACCTTGCCAGCCTTCTCATCTACCAAGTATCTAGGGTAATTCTGCTCCAGTGGCTGTTCCCCTTATTGCAGAAGCACTTAGTCTCGGGTTTGGGTTCAACCTTGGGTTTCTTCACTAGAGCAGCAACTGTTTTGCCGTTTCATGAAGTATCCCTTCTTGCCCTTGCCCTTCTTGAAACTAGTGGTTTCACCAACCATCAACAATTGATGCTCCTTCTTGATTTCTACTTTCGCGATGTCAAACAACGCGAATACCTCAAGGATCATCATCTCTATCCTTGATATGTTATAGTTCATCACGAAGCTCTAGTAGCTTGGTGGCAATGACTTTGGAGAAACATCAATATCTCATCTGGAAGATCAACTCCCACTCGATTCAAGTGATTGTTGTACTCAGACAATCTGAGCACCAGCTCAACGATTGAGCTTTTCTCCCTTAGTTTGTAGGCTAAGAAAATGCGGAGGTCTCATACCTCTTGGCGTGGGCACGAGCCTGAAATCCTAATTTCAGCCCTCGAAACATCTCATATGTTCCGCAACATTTCAAAAGCGTCTTTCGTGCCTCAACTCTAAACCGTTTAACTGAACTATCACGTAGTTATCAAAAGCGTGTATGTCCGATGTTCGCAACATCCACAAGCGGCGTTTGGGGTTCAGCACACTAAGCGGTGCATTAAGGACATAAGCTTTCTACTGTCCGCATAATCGCTACTTTCAACTTTCAACTATATTTTCTCTAGGAACATATCTAAACAGTGGAACTAAAGCGCGAGCTTACGGCATAATTTGCAAAAGGTCTTTTGACTATGTTCAAGATAATTAAGTTCATCTTGTGAACTCCCACTAAGATAGACATCCCTCTGGTCATCTAAGTGATTACATGATCCGAGTCAACTAGGCCGTGTCCGATCATCACGTGAGATGGACTAGTCATCATCGGTGAACATCTTCATGTTGATCGTATCTACCATACGACTCATGCTCGACCTTTCGGTCTCTGTGTTCCGAGGCCATGTCTGTACATGCTAGGCTCGTCAACACCCGTTGTATGTGAACGTAAGAATCCATCACACCCGATCATCACGTGGTGCTTAGAAGCGACGAACTTTAGCAACGGTGCACAGCTAGGGGAGAACACTTCTTGAAATTGTTGTAAGGGATCATCTTATTCACTACCGTCGTTCTAAGTAAACAAGATGCATAAACATAATAAACATCACATGCAATTATATAGTAGTGACATGATATGGCCAATATCATATAGCTCCATTGATCCCCATCTTCGGGGCTCCATGATCATCATCGTCACCGGCATGACACCATGATCTCCATCATCATGATCTCCATCATCGTGTCTCCATGAAGTTGTCTCGCCAACTATATTACTTCTACTACTATGGCTACCGGTTAGCAATAAAGTAAAGTAATTACATGGCGTTGTTCAATGACACGCAGGTCATACAATAAATAAAGACAACTCCTATGGCTCCTGCCGGTTGTCATACTCATCGACATGCAAGTCGTGAATCCTATTACAAGAACATGATCAATCTCATACATCACATATCATTCATCACATTCTTCTTGGCCATATCACATCACATAGCATACCCTGCAAAAACAAGTTAGGCGTCCTCTAATTGTTGTTTGCATGTTTTACGTGGCTGCTATGGGTTTCTAGCAAAACGTTTCTTACCTCATAAAACCACAACGTGATATGCCAATTGCTATTTACCCTTCATAAGGACCCTTTTCATCGAATCCGTTCCGACTAAAGTGGGAGAGCGGCACCGCTAGCCACCTTATGCACCAAGTGCATGTCATCGGTGGAACCTGTCTCACGTAAAGTACGTGTAAGGTCGGTCCGGCCGCTTCATCCCACAATACCGTCGAAACAAGATTGGACTAGTAACGGTAAGCATATTGAACATCATCAACGCCCACAACTACTTTGTGTTCTACTCGTGCAAAGAATCTACGCAATAGACCTAGCTCATGATGCCCTTGTTGGTGAGCGAGCAGAAATTCAAAATTTTCCTCGTGTCACCAAGATCTATCTATGGAGAAACCAGCAACGAGGGGAAGGAGAGTGCATCTACATACCCTTGTAGATCGCTAAGCGGAAGCATTCAAGAGAACGGGGTTGATGGAGTCGTACTCCTCGTGATCCAAATCACCGATGATCCTAGCGCCGAACGGACGGCACCTCCGCGTTCAACACACGTACAGCCCGTGGACGTCTCCTCCTTCTTGATCCAGCAAGGGAGAGGAGAAGTTGAGGAAAACTCCGACAACCACGACGGCGTGGTGGTGATGGAGCTCGTGGTTCTCCGGAGCTTCGCTAAGCACTACGGAGGAGGAGGAAGTGTTGGAGGAGGGAGGGCTGCGCCGAGGAAGGGTCCGGCTGCCCTCTCTCCCTCACTATATAGGGGTAAGGGGGTGGAGGAGGCGCCTAGGGTTCCCTAGGGGAGGCGGCGGCCAGGGGAAACCCTAGATGGGTTTGGGCGCCCCACCCCTAGGAAACTTGCCCCCAAGCCGGGAAGGGGCTGCCCTAGGGAGGCGCCCCACCTCTCCTGGTTATGTGAGAGGGGCTGGGAGGGGCGCACCACCCCTTAGTGGGCTGGTTTGCCCCTTCCCCTTTGGCCCATGAGGCCCTCCAACACTTGCCGGGGCTCCCGAAACACCTTTCGGTCATGTTGGCCATAGCCTGGTACCCTCGGAACACTTCCGGACTCCAATACCCTTCGTCCAATATATCGATCTTCACCGCCGGACCATTCCGGAACTCCTCGTGACGTCCGGGATCACATCCGGGACTCCGAACAACCTTCGGTAACCACATACTATTTCCCATAACAAATCTAGCGTCACCGAACCTTAAGTGTGTAGACCCTACGGGTTCGGGAACCATGCAGACATGACCGAGATGTTCTCCGGTCAATAACCAACAGCGGGATCTGGATACCCATGTTGGCTCCCACATGTTCCACGATGATCTCATCGGATGAACCACGATGTCGAGGATTCAATCAATCCCGTATTCAATTCCCTTTGTCTAGCGGTATTGTACTTGCCCGAGATTCGATCGTCGGTATCCCGATACCTTGTTCAATCTCGTTACCGGCAAGTCTCTTTACTCGTTCCGTAACACATCATCCCGTGATCAACCCCTTGGTCACATTGTGCACATTATGATGATGTCCTACCGAGTGGGCCCAGAGATACCTCTCCGTCAACCGGAGTGACAAATCCCAGTCTCGATTCGTGCCAACCCAACAGATACTTTCGGAGATACCTGTAATGAACCTTTATAGCCACCCAGTTACGTTGTGACGTTTGGTACACCCAAAGCATTCCTACGGTATCCGGGAGTTGCACAATCTCATGGTCTAAGGAAATGATACTTGACACTAGAAAAGCTTTAGCATACGAACTACGATCTTTGTGCTAGGCTTAGGATTGGGTCTTGTCCATCACATCATTCTCCTAATGATGTGATCCCGTTATCAATGACATCAAATGTCCATGGTCAGGAAACCGTAACCATCTATTGATTAACGAGCTAGTCATCTAGAGGCTTACTAGGGACTTGGTGTTGTCTATGTACCCACACATGTATCTGAGTTTCCTATCAATACAATTATAGCATGGATAATAAACGATTATCATGAACAAGGAAATATAATAATAATAACTAATTTATTATTGCCTCTAGGGCATATTTCCAACAGTCTCCCACTTGCACTAGAGTCAATAATCTAGTTCACATCGTCATGTGATTAACGCTGATAGGTCACATCGCCATGTGACCAACATCCAAAGAGCTTACTAGTGTCTGTAAACTAGTTCACATCATCATGTGATTAAGACTCAATGAGTTCTGAGGTTTGATCATGTTTTGCTTGTGAGAGAGGTTTTAGTCAGCGGTCGAACCTTTCAGATCCGTGTGTACTTTGCAATTCTCTATGTCATATTATAAACGCTGCTTCCACGCTCCACTTGGAGCTATTCCAAATGGTTGCTCCACTATCGTATCCGGTTTGCTACTCGAGTCACTCGGATAGGTGTTAAAGCTTGCATCGGCGTAACCCTTACGCCGAACTCTTTATCACCTCCATAATCGAGAAACATGTCCTTATTTACTCCAAGGACAATTTTGATCGCTGTCCAATGATCCATTCTGGATCATTCTTGTACCCTTGAGTGACTCATGGCAAGGCACACTTCCGTGCTGTACACAGCATAGCATACTATAGAGCCTATGTCGAAGCATAGGGGCGACCTTAAATCCTTTCTCTCTTTTCTGCCGTGGTCGAGCTTTAAGTCTTAACCATACCTTACAACTCAGGCAAGAACTCCTTCTTTGACTGATCTATCTTGAACACCTTCAAGATCATGTCAAGGTATGTGCTCATTTGAAAGTATTATTAAGCATTTTGATCTATCCTCATAGATCTTGATGCTCAATGTTCAAGTAGCTTGATCCAGGTTTTCTATTGAAAAACACCTTTCAAATAACCCTATATGCTTTCCAGAAAATTCTACATCATTTCTGATATACTCATCAGAAATTCTATAGTGCTCCCACTCACTTCTTTGGAAATACAAGTTTCTCATAAACTTTGTATAGACCCAAAATCTTTGATCATCTCATCAAAGTGCACATTCCAACTCCGAGATGCTTACCCCGGTCCTTAGAAGGATCGCTGGAGCCAGCATACCTTTTAGCATCCTTAGGATCGACAAAACTTTCTGATTGTATCACATACAACCTTTCCTTACAAAAACTGGTAAGGAAACTCGTTTTGACATCCATTTGCCAGATTTCATAAATGCAGCTTATGCTAACATGATTCCAACGGACTTAAGCATCGCTACGGATGAGAAAATCTCATCGTAGTTAACTCCTTGAACTTGTGAAAAACTCTTCGCCACAAGTCAAGCTTCATAGACGGTGACATTACCGTCCACGTCCGTCTTCTTCTTAAAGATCAATTCATCTCAATGGCTTGCCGATCATCGGGCAAGTCCACCAAAGTCCATGCTTTGTTCTGATACATGGATCCTATCTCGGATTTCATGGCTTCTAACCATTTGTCGGAATTTGGGCCCACCATTGCTTCTCCATGGCTCGTAGGTTCATTGTTGTCTAGCAACATGACCTTCAAGACAGGTTTGCGTACCACTCAAGTAGTACGCATCCTTGTCACCCCACGAGGTGCGTCGGTGACTTGATCCAAACTTCATGATCATTATCATAAGCTTCTACTTCAATTGGTGTAGGTGCCACGGGAACAACTTCCTGTGCCCTGCTACACACTAGTTGAAGTGATGGTTCAATAACCTCATCAAGTCTCCACCATCCTCCCACTCAATTTTTCGAGACGAACTTTTCCTCGAGAAAGGATCCGATTCAAGAAACAATCCCTATTGCTTTCGGATCTGAATTAGGAGGTATACCCAACCGTTTTGGGTGTCCTATGAAGATGCATCTTATCCGCTTTGGGTTCGAGCTTATCAACCTGAAACTTTTTCACATAAGCGTCGCAGCCCCAAACCTTTAAGAAATGACAGCTTAGGTTTCTCTAAACCATAGTTCATACGGTGTCATCTCAACGGAATTACGTGGTGCCCTATTAAAGTGAGTGCAGTTGTCTCTAATGCCTAACCCATGAACGATAGTGGTAATTCGATAAGAGACATCATGGTACGCACCATATCCAATAAGGTGCAACTATGATGTTCGGACACACCATCACACTATGGTGTTCCAGCGGTATTAGTTGTGAAACAATTTCCACAATGTCTCAATTGTGTACCAAACTCATAACTCAGACATTCATCTCTATGATCACATCACAGACATTTTATCCTCTTGTCACGAAGATCTTCAACTTCACTCTGAAATTACTTGAACCTTTCAATAATTCAGACTTGTGTTTCATCAAGTAAATATACTCAACATCTACTCAAATCATCGTGAAGTAAGAACATAACGATATTCATCTTGCATGCCTCGGCACTCATTGGACTGCACACATCAAAATGTGTTACTTCCAACAAGTTGCTATCTTGTTCCATCTTCTTTGAAACCGAGGCTTTTCAGTCATCTTGCCCATGTGGTATGATTTGCATATCTCAAGTGATTCAAAATCAAGTGAGTCCAAACGATCCATCTGCATGGAGTTTCTTCATGCGTATACACCAATAGACATGCTTCGCATGTTTCAAACTTTTCAAAAACGAGTGAGTCCAAAGATCCATCAACATGGAGCTTCTTCATGCGTTTTACACCAATATGACTTACATGGCAGTGCACAAGTAAGTGGTACTATCATTACTATCTTATACTTTTGGCATGAAAATGTGTATCACTACGATCGAGATTCAATAAACCATTTATTTAGGTGCAAGACCATCGAAGGTATTATTCAAATAAATAGAGTAACCATTATTCTCCTTAAATGAATAACCATATTGCGATAGACATAATCCAATCATGTCTATGCTCAGCATAAACACCAAATGATAATTATTCTGGTTTAATACTAATCTTGATGGTAGAGGGGGCGCGCGACGTTTGATCAAATCAAACTTGGAAACACTTCCAACACATATCGTCACTCACCTTTAGCTAGTCTCCGTTTATTCCGTAGCTCTTTTATTTTGAGTTACTAACACTTAGCAACCGAACGGTATCTTAATACCCTGGTGCTACTAGGAGTACTAGTAAAGTACACATTAACATAATGTATATCAATATACTTCTATCGACCTTGCCAGCCTTCTCATCTACCAAGTATCTAGGGTAATTCTGCTCCGATGGCTGTTCCCCTTATTGCGAAGCACTTAGTCTCGGGTTTGGGTTCAACCTTGGGTTTCTTCACTAGAGCAGCAACTGTTTTGCCGTTTCATGAAGTATCCTTCTTGCCCTTGCCCTTCTTGAAACTAGTGGTTTCACCAACCATCAACAATTGATGCTCCTTCTTGATTTCTACTTTCGCGATGTCAAACAACGCGAATACCTCAAGGATCATCATCTCTATCCTTGATATGTTATAGTTCATCACGAAGCTCTAGTAGCTTGGTGGCAATGACTTTGGAGAAACATCAATATCTCATCTGGAAGATCAACTCCCACTCGATTCAAGTGATTGTTGTACTCGAGACAATCGAGCACCAGCTCAACGATTGAGCTTTTCTCCCTTAGTTTGTAGGCTAAGAAAATCGTCGGAGGTCTCATACCTCTTGACGTGGGCACGAGCCTGAAATCCTAATTTCAGCCCTCGAAACATCTCATATGTTCCGCAACATTTCGAAAACGTCTTTCGTGCCTCAACTCTAAACCGTTTAACTGAACTATCACGTAGTTATCAAAACGTGTATGTCCGATGTTCGCAACATCCACAAACGACGTTTGGGGTTCAGCACACTAAGCGGTGCATTAAGGACATAAGCTTTCTACTGTCCGCATAATCGCTACTTTCAACTTTCAACTATATTTTCTCTAGGAACATATCTAAACAGTGGAACTAAAGCGCGAGCTTACGACATAATTTGCAAAAGGTCTTTTGACTATGTTCAAGATAATTAAGTTCATCTTATGAACTCCCACTAAGATAGACATCCCTCTGGTCATCTAAGTGATTACATGATCCGAGTCAACTAGGCCGTGTCCGATCATCACGTGAGATGGACTAGTCATCATCGGTGAACATCTTCATGTTGATCGTATCTACCATACGACTCATGCTCGACCTTTCGGTCTCTGTGTTCCGAGGCCATGTCTGTACATGCTAGGCTCGTCAAGTTAACCCTAAGTGTTTCGCGTGTGTAAATCTGTCTTACACCCGTTGTATGTGAACGTAAGAATCCATCACACCCGATCATCACGTGGTGCTTAGAAGCGACGAACTTTAGCAACGGTGCACAGCTAGGGGAGAACACTTCTTGAAATTGTTGTAAGGGATCATCTTATTCACTACCGTCGTTCTAAGTAAACAAGATGCATAAACATAATAAACATCACATGCAATTATATAGTAGTGACATGATATGGCCAATATCATATAGCTCCATTGATCCCCATCTTCGGGGCTCCATGATCATCATCGTCACCGGCATGACACCATGATCTCCATCATCATGATCTCCATCATCGTGTCTCCATGAAGTTGTCTCGCCAACTATATTACTTCTACTACTATGGCTACCGGTTAGCAATAAAGTAAAGTAATTACATGGCGTTGTTCAATGACACGCAGGTCATACAATAAATAAAGACAACTCCTATGGCTCCTGCGGTTGTCATACTCATCGACATGCAAGTCGTGAATCCTATTACAAGAACATGATCAATCTCATACATCACATATCATTCATCACATTCTTCTTGGCCATATCACATCACATAGCATACCCTGCAAAAACAAGTTAGGCGTCCTCTAATTGTTGTTTGCATGTTTTACGTGGCTGCTATGGGTTTCTAGCAAGAACGTTTCTTACCTACGCAAAACCACAACGTGATATGCCAATTGCTATTTACCCTTCATAAGGACCCTTTTCATCGAATCTGTTCCGACTAAAGTGGGAGGCGGCACCGCTAGCCACCTTATGCACCAAGTGCATGTCATCGGTGGAACCTGTCTCACGAAGAAATGCGTGTAAGGTCGGTCCGGCCGCTTCATCCCACAATACCGTCGAAACAAGATTGGACTAGTAACGGTAAGCATATTGAACATCATCAACGCCCACAACTACTTTGTGTTCTACTCGTGCAAAGAATCTACGCAATAGACCTAGCTCATGATGCCCTTTGTTGGTGAGCGTGGCAGAAATTCAAAATTTTCCACGTGTCACCAAGATCTATCTATGGAGAAACCAGCAACGAGGGAAGGAGAGTGCATCTACATACCCTTGTAGATCGCTAAGCGGAAGCGTTCAAGAGAATGGGGTTGATGGAGTCGCACTGTCGTGATCCAAATCACCGATGATCCTAGCGCCGAGCGGACGGCACCTCCGCGTTCAACACACGTACAGCCCGGGGACGTCTCCTCCTTCTTGATCCAGCAAGGGGAGAGGAGAAGTTGAGGGAAAACTCCGACAGCACGACGGCGTGGTGGTGATGGAGCTCGTGGTTCTCCGGCAGAGCTTCGCTAAGCACTACGGAGGAGGAGGAAGTGTTGGAGGAGGGAGGGGCTGCGCCAGGGGAAAGGAGGCGCCCTAGGGTTCCCTAGGGGAGGGGCGGCGGCCACAGGGGAAACCCTAGATGGGTTTGGGCGCCCCCACCCCCTAGGAAACTTGCCCCCCAAGCCGGGAAGGGGGGCTGCCCTAGGGGAGGCGCCCCCACCTCTCCTGGTTACGTGAGAGGGGCTGGGAGGGGCGCACCACCCCTTAGTGGGCTGGTTTGCCCCTTCCCCTTTGGCCCATGAGGCCCTCCAACACTTGCCGGGGCTCCCGAAACACCTTTCGGTCATGCTGGCCATAGCCTGGTACCCCCGGAACACTTCCGGACTCCAATACCCTTCGTCCAATATATCGATCTTCACCGCCGGACCATTCCGGAACTCCTCGTGACGTCCGGGATCACATCCGGGACTCCGAACAACCTTCGGTAACCACATACTATTTCCCATAACAACTCTAGCGTCACCGAACCTTAAGTGTGTAGACCCTACGGGTTCGGGAACCATGCAGACATGACCGAGATGTTCTCCGGTCAATAACCAACAGCGGGATCTGGATACCCATGTTGGCTCCCACATGTTCCACGATGATCTCATCGGATGAACCACGATGTCGAGGATTCAATCAATCCCGTATTCAATTCCCTTTGTCTAGCGGTATTGTACTTGCCCGAGATTCGATCGTCGGTATCCCGATACCTTGTTCAATCTCGTTACCGGCAAGTCTCTTTACTCGTTCCGTAACACATCATCCCGTGATCAACCCCTTGGTCACATTGTGCACATTATGATGATGTCCTACCGAGTGGGCCCAGAGATACCTCTCCGTCAACCGGAGTGACAAATCCCAATCTCGATTCGTGCCAACCCAACAGATACTTTCGGAGATACCTATAATGAACCTTTATAGCCACCCGATTCGTTGACGCGTTTGGTACACCCAAAGCATTCCTACGGTATCCGGGAGTTGCACAATCTCATGGTCTAAGGAAATGATACTTGACATTAGAAAAGCTTTAGCATACGAACTACGATCTTTGTGCTAGGCTTAGGATTGGGTCTTGTCCATCACATCATTCTCCTAATGATGTGATCCCGTTATCAATGACATCAAATGTCCATGGTCAGGAAACCGTAACCATCTATTGATTAACGAGCTAGTCATCTAGAGACTTACTAGGGACTTGGTGTTGTCTATGTACCCACACATGTATCTGAGTTTCCTATCAATACAATTATAGCATGGATAATAAACGATTATCATGAACAAGGAAATATAATAATAATAACTAATTTATTATTGCCTCTAGGGCATATTTCCAACAGACACTTCGGGAGGTGGCTGTAAGAACTGGTGGTAGTGATTGTGGATGGCCTCTATGGCAATCGACACCAGCGCTATCGCGTTTGGGCCAGAGGAGCAACCCAGGTCGGCAATCACCATATTTTTGGGCAACAAGGTGCTAGTGCTGGGGCATAAATCGAGGATAGCCGCTTCTATCAGGGGCTTCATCCTCTTCTGCTCACCATTCTGTAATCGACATCGAGGTACAGTTTCAGAAAATGTGGTCCTTATAATATTCTCATTTTTCTTTAAAATGTTCCCAACCATGTGTGAAGAAATTCTTGACGGAATTGTCGATGGAAGCCAGGTGTCAACAACATAGTGAGTTAATCTGGAGGAATAAATATATATATACCTGAACAAAGGAGTTGCGAGCATAGCTTGTTTCCCCTTGTCCTTGATTCATATGCACCGTCAACATGGACGCCATTGCCAGCTTCTTGGAGCAGGACTAACCTCAGTCACCTCCAGATTAAAACTATGTGAAGGAACCAGTTTATAGTAGCTAGATGGAATGGCCTGGCTCGCATATATATACCCGATCACGATCGCATGCTGCGGAATAATTGTGGCCTTATTGAGATCCGAATTTTTGGAAACAGTCATGCCGCGGAAAAGTTGCCGCTTTAATGAGATCCAATTTTAGGGAATATCTGACACCTTTCAATGGCTTTCCGATCGCGTGTGGTCGAACTGTTGGCGCTTTAATGGGATCCGATTTTACTCCTACAACGTATGTTTCTGATGTCGTGATTAATAACTTTCCTGTCATGCGCCCCGAAATTATTTATGCTTTAATGGGATCCGATTTTGTAGGAAATGTTTCTATGGTGCAATAAGGCTGGCCGTAATGGGAGTATAATAAGCGGTATAATGCATGTCAACTAGACTTTTTAAATAACGTGGCACATAATTAAATGAGAATCTAAGATACTAACTTATAATACTATGCATTACGAAAATATTAAATGTTGTACTATTTTGTGTCATGCATGTCAAATAATAAGGCAACCTAAGATACTAACTTATGATAATATGCATTATGAAAATAGTATCATACACTAGTATCATATGCATATATGCATGATACTAGTATATGATACTCCCATTACAACCAACCTAAATAGTTGATCGCACGCTGCGGAATAATTGCTGCTTTAATGAGATTTTCTTTTTTGGAAACGGTCAGACCGCGGAATAATTGCCGCTTGTAATGAGATGCAATTTTAGGGAATAGCTGACACCTTTTAATGACTTTTTGATCTTTAATGAGCTCCGATTTTACAACGTATTTTTCTGATGTCGTGATTCATGACTTTCCTGTCATGCACCCCAAATTTTTTTACGATTTAATGGGATCCGATTTTCTAGGAAATTTTCTATGGTGCGATAAATAGCCAATCACACGCTGTGGAATCATTGTCGCTTTAATGAGATCCAAATTTAGAGAATAGCTGACACCATTTAATGACTTTCTGATTGCGTGCCATGGAATTATTGGCGCTTTAATGGGCTCCGATTTTACAACGTATTTTTATGATATCGCGATTAATGAATTTTCTGTCATGTGCCCCAAAATTATTATGCTTTAATGGGATCAGATTTTGTTGGAATTTTTTATATGGTGCAATAAATAGCTAAAAATGGTTGTAGGAGCCGGGAATCAAAGCCAATCAAACAAAAACAACCAACTAGGCTAGATCAATTTGTTGGTTGGTCACAAGGTACACACTACTTATTCTCAAATCTCAATACGAGTTTCTCAAAGAAATTGAACCAACAGTCTCATTGTTCTCAATTACTTTAAGTTGTGCATCCAAGTTTTTCTGCATGTTTCTGTTGGGGAATGTAGTAATTTTAAAAATTTCCTACGATCACGCAAGATCTATTTCTAGGTGATGCATAGCAACGAGAGGGGAGAGTGTTGTCTACGTACCCTCGTAGACCGAAAGTGGAAGCGTTATGACAACGCGGTTGATGTATTTATACGTCTTCACGATCCGACCGATCCTATCACCGAAGGTACGGCACCTCCGCGATCTCCACACGTTTAGCTCGGTGACGTTTCACGAACTCTAGATCAAGTTAAGGTCGAGGGAGAGTTTCGTCAGCACGATGGCGTGGTGACGGTGATGATGAAGTTACCGGCGCAGGGCTTCGCCTAAGCACTACGACGATATGACCGAGGTGTGTAACTGTGGAGGGGGGCACCGCACACGGCTAAAACAATTGTCAACTTGTGTGTTCTAGGGTGTCCCCTTGCCCCCGTATATGAAGGAGCAAGGGGGGACGCCGGCCGGCCCCTGTAGGGCGCGCCCCAAGTAGGATTCCTACTAGGAATCCTATTCCTAGTAGGTTTCCAACAAGGGAAGAGAGGGGGAAGGAAGGAGAGGGAAAGAGGGAGAAGGAAAGGGGAGGCGCCGCCCCCTTCCCTTGTCCTATTCGAACTCAAGGGGGGGGGTGGCCAGCCCTCGTACGGCCCTCCTCTTTCTCCACTAAGGCCCATCAAGGCCCACTAGTTCCTCCGGGGGGTTTCGGTAACCCTCCCGCACTCCGGTTTTATCTGGAACTTCTCCGAAACACTTCCGGTGTCCGAATACAGCCGTCCTATATATCAATCTTTATGTATCGATCATTTCGAGACTCCTCGTCATGAACGTGATCAAATCCGGGACTCCGAACAATCTTCGGTACATCATATCACATAAACTCATAATACCAATCGTCATCGAACGTTAAGCGTGCGGACCCTACGGGTTCGAGAACTATGTAGACATGACCGAGACACGTCTCTAGTCAATAACCAATAGCGGAACCTGGATGCTCATATTGGTTCCTACATATTCTACGAAGATCTTTATTGGTCAAACTGCATAACAACATACGTTGTTCCCTTTGTCATCGATATGTTACTTGCCCGAGATTCGGTCGTCGGTATCTCAATACCTAGTTCAATCCCATTACCGGCAAGTCTCTTTACTCGTTCCGTAATACTTCATCCTGCAACTAACTCATTAGTCACAATGCTTGCAAGGCTTAGTATTACCGAGAGGGCCAGAGATACCTCTCCTAAACACGGAGTGACAAATCCTAATCTCGATCTATGCCAACCCAACAAACACCTTCGGAGACACCTGTAGAGCACCTTTATAATCACCCATTTATGTTGTGACGTTTGGTAGCACACAAAGTGTTCCTCCGGTATTCGGGAGTTGCATAATCTCATAGTCTGAGGAACTTGTATAAGTCATGAAGAAAGCAGTAGCAATGAAACTAACACGATTATAATGCTAAGCTAACGGATGGGTTATGTCCATCACATCATTCTTCTAATGATGTGATCCCGTTTATCAAATGACAGCACATGTCTATGGTTAGGAAACATAACCATCTTTGATTAACGAGCTAGTCAAGTAGAGGCATACTAGGGACTATATATTTTGTCTATGTATTCACACATGTACTAAGTTTCCGGTTAATACAATTCTAGCATGAATAATAAACATTTATCATGAATTAACAAAATAAATAATAACTTTATTATTGCCTCTAGGGCATATTTCCTTTAGTTTCATACCATTTACATGGTTCGAAAAAGTTATTTAAGCATCCCCATAATTTCTGTGTAAATAGCATGGTAATTTATGCGTCATGGATCTGATAACTTACGTGCAAACGTCATGATAACTTGGACCCAAGAAAAAAGTTTGTTGAAACATACCCGATAACTTCATTGTAAATTGCATGGTAACTTGCGTGCCACTGACCTGATAAATTACACACAAACAACGTGATAACTTTGACCCCAGAGATTAATTTTTTGTTAACACATAGTCATATGTACATGATTTATCACACCAGATTTTTTTCACTAAAACATATCATCAGTAATTTATGTTTAAATAGCTCGGTAATTTATGCATCTCATGCTTGTTAACTGACGTACGAAAATCATCGCAACTTTGATTCGAAGAACTTATGTGGAAATATTGTGTTAACTTACACATCACAGATCCGAGCAAACATTATTTTAACTTTGATCCAATGATTTTTTGTAAAACATACCCTTAATAAATTCTATGTAAATAACAGGATAATATAAGTGCCCCAGACCTTATCAGAAGTTGACCAGATAACTATGTAAGACCGAAACAATCATCTCCAAGAGAGAGATACTTAGACCATTATTTTCTCTAGTGTCCACATAGCAGAAAGGGAAATTCCCAAGATGCAATATCTTCACCCAATCGGATCTGGAGCCCATGAATTGCAACCCAGCACGTTATTTGTCGCCATGGATAAGGTCGGCGGCGCGGCAGGCTATCAGAAAGGGGGCAGTGGGGCAATCTTGGAGCAGGCATCAGTAGCAGAGAAGATAGAAGCTGCAGAAGAAGCGTTCATTCAGAGTTTCAGATGTATTCAATTGTCCAAAACAAAAGTCTCAGAGGTGCAAAACTAAATAACGACAATTTATATGCTTTATCGCATGGAATTAAACTTCAGGTTAATGCTGGATATTTTTGACTTGACACCTCAACCAATAATAATCTACGAAGTGAATAGATTGCTTTTTTTTAGAACGAGCAGCGATTGATATGCCAATTGTGTGAATTGATGATACCCCTGAGAAAAGCTGAATGATTTGATGACAGACAAAGCTACCTCATTTTGCAAGAGAACAAACACCAAGAATGCATAATCCTCCACCATATTAAATTCATCATAAATAGTGAGTCAAATTTTGAAAGCAGCACTTCATATGCCGAAAAAGGTTTTTTTACCGAAAAAGCAGCACTTCATATACCACCCGACTACCTAAGCGCTTTTTCCACTCAGCATAACGCCACCCCACTACAGTCTACAGTACTTAGCGAAATCACAACAGCACAGCACAGCTGTACAGGGCACCTAACAGTTTTGCTGATGCACTCATGCACAGGCCTGACTTTGTAGAGCAATGGTTCCACAGTGTGGTGCTGAGCATAGGTGCGGCTGCTCCATGGATCAGCACAATATTTTCACTTCTGCTAACGCCTCTTGGCATGGATGATTCCGAAAAACAACCATATAGTGAATTGGAACATTAGACAAGGCCATAGTGCTGGCGAATGCGGGATAGCCTAAACAGATAGCAAAAGATATGCATCCCACAAAACATAATACTAGTATAAAGAAAACATCGCCATAAAACTAATTGGTTGTTGACATAAAACAATGGGAACTTTATCAGTAGTAGAAAATAGGGCATTTGTCCCGGTTCGTAAGGGCCTTTTGTCCCGGTTTAAGAACTGGGACAAAAAGGTCGGTACTAATGCCCTCCCCCTTTAGTCCCGGTTCTCACGGGGACCGGGACAGACGGGCCTCCACGTGGCCACTGCGGGCAGCCCAGGCAAGGGGGCCTTTGGTCCCGGTTGGTGACATGAACCGGGACCAAAAGGCTTCCACGCGTCAGCAGCTGGCTGGAGCTGAGGTTTTTCTTATTTAAAAAAAGTGGCTGGTTTAGGGGTTTTGGGGGTTGATTTAGGTTGTTATTAGCTAGCTAATAGAGAGAAGTGTCCTCTCTTATATCTTCGTCCTTGGTTTACCAACGCTACTGCTATGTTCATTTCACCCGCTGATATATAATAACTCATGCTCTCATCATACATCATCATATATAATAACAAGTCCTACTAATCATGCATCATCATACAACTTCTACTCGTTATTAATAACAAGTCATCGATCATCATCCTCATAGTCATCGAACCCAACCCTACATAATTGTTCTTAGCACATGATTATCGATGTCGGTAGAACCTAAACACCCTTAAGGTAAAATAGCATAAAACAATATAGACCCTGACTCTCCATTATGAAGAATGGAGATCATCCTGTCTCCAATTCTTGCGCTTCGCTTCCTTTTGCTTCCAAGAAGCTCCTTACGATTGTCCATACATTTTTTCCATTCTTTGATTGTCATGTCTTCACTTCTTTTAGAAATCCGTTATGGACAGTTGAGATTCGTAGGACGACCTGGTTGTATGTTCAAAACATCAAGGCGACCGTGCGTATACATCAGATGAGGCACACAATCATTCGGGATTATCTGTTGAAAAACATAGTAATAACTTCGTAGTTAGCAATGATGTACTAGTTTTAGAAGTATGCAAAAAGATGCACGGATGTCGTAATAGTAAAAAATCTTACTAGGGTATCTCCATGGTAGTTACCGTAGTTCAACACGTGCACTAGTTACACATATTGACCATAATGTTGAGGAGTTCGATTGTAGATATTGTAATTCTCAAGATCAGTACAAAATGCGATCAGATGATTTTTCTCCTTCTAAGTTAATTCGGAGCCATCGGTGTAGTGGGTTTTATCTACCATCTTCCGCACATTCTTTGAAGAATGAAAATAAGTTGTCAATGAAAATAAGCTGTCAACTCTTTTGAAATAAATAATATAAATTACTTAATAACTATGTTTGAGAAGCTCACATGGGGGAAAAATTGGAAGTGTATCCACAAGGACCCAAATGTCCATATTGTCTTGCTCGATTGTAGGATCACCAAGATCCATGGTGACAAGCATACCCTCATCAAAACCATACATCTTGCAAAGTTCTTTCCAATTTTTGCAACCAAAATGGGTTACATTCTAAGCATTGTACAGCTTTACTTCAAAATTCACACCATGATGGGTCCTTAGGTGAATATTTTTGGTTTCCATACTTTCATGGTCTTCAAAACCCATCATCTCCAAGGCATAGCGTCTTGCATAGCATGGGATAAGCTAGTTGAATTGGAAAAGATAAAAAATACACGTTAAAATAGTTGAAGTCATGCTTAATTATGAAAAAAACTATTGTCGTCGTTGCGTACCGTATGAACATCGAAGGCCTCCTCGAGCTAAATGCTGAAGCGCCGATCTTCGTCCAGCTCAAGGAACCTGTCGCACATACCTCGGTCGTCGTGGCACCAGTCGCACTCCCCCGGGCGGTTCTCATCGTCCGAGTACGACATTTCCGGCCTATGTTCATAATTCAAATATTAAACTTGTACAATTAAATATATGTACTAAAAACCTAAATTCGATCATTATTATTAATCACGGGTTGACTATCAGTGATGGTAGCTCCTCCTTTCATTCCCGAGTGCATTATTACACCAAATTGTCTAGCACACGGGAATGAAGGAGAAGCTACCCCCACGATGGCGTGGATGATGGAGGGGGCTCCTAGATTTCTGCATAGAGTGCTCTTTAATTTTAGCATTCAAAGTAGGAGTACTTTTCCAATAGGAGCATTCAATAAGCAAAACCAAATCGTAAAATAAAGTAGTATTCAAATTAGCATGCATTTAATTATAACCAAAAGTACATCATCTCTTGTGTCCTTACCTCGTCGAATATTATCACTAATACTCCTCGAATACTATCATACATATAGCATCGCTAATACAGCTAGAACTGTAGCGCCCGACAGGTATCGTCGCGGGCGGTGGACACCCAAAGATAAGGAACCATCACAGGATCATAGCTCTAGTGAGATCCCTGAAGAACCTACCAGGTATTGTCAAACCTGCCCTCCAACGCAACCATGTATCGACGGACGTGCTCGTCCTCCTCGCTGACACGGTGACGTACCACCTGTGCGGTGTACGGAAGCCTCGGCACCGTCACTGGCCCACGCGACCACCACCAAACAAGGATCGGGTCAACAACGGGCTGGCTCCTCACCAACCTACGTCCCCCGGAAGATAGCACCTCCCAATACCAGCCCGGCGGAGCCCAGTCCCGGACATGACCCTGATCAAGCAGGCCTCCACCGCCTTGTCGATGACAAGGATGCGAGATAGGCATCGTCGACGTCGATGCGGGAACTACTTCTATATATAGTAAAATTAAGTAGTTTTATTAATTAAATCAACTAGTTCAACTACTAAGCACTTACTATAAATAAATAAAGCAGTACTTACTAGAAATAAACTACTTCTATATATAGTAAAATAAGGTAGTTTATTAAATCAACTAGCTAGTTCAACTATATATTAAGCACTTACTATAAATAAAATAAAGTAGTACTTACTAAAAATAAACTGGTTTAACTATTGTTCTATTATTTTTCTAACTAATTATATTAAACACTTTCTCTTCTTATTTCCTTTTTCCTCTATTCTAAATATGAACATATTCATAAATGACTTTGATCATGCACAATTTTCCTATACATACACAATATGAACATATACATAAATTGACAAAGAAAATTCTATCAACAAAAAATCATTAAAATTCTATGAACTAAATTACAACAGAAAAAATCATAAAAATTCTATGAACAGAAAAATTCATAAAAATTGACATATTCAATCTTTGCATATATATGAACATACAAACATGCATACTCAACAATAATATCACCAAAATAAATCTATTAACAGAAAAAAATCTAACACAATATGAAAAAATTACACAATATGAAAAAATCTAACAGAAAAATCTATGAACTACACATCTAACAAAAAATCTATGAACTACAAAAAATCTAACAAAAAATTAACAAAATCTAACTCAATTAACTACACATCTAAATTAACTACTACATCAAATTAAATTAGCAAAAATTTGCTCACGGGATGGCGGCGTGAGGGGCGAGGCGAGGCGATGGGCAGGGGCATGACGATGGCGGCTATGGTGCGTGAGGCGTGGGCGACGGTCGACGGTGAGGGCGGCACGGGCAGGCGGCGACAGGCAGGGCAGCGCGGCGCTGAGCACGGGCGGCGGCGGCGGCGGCGTCGAGGCGGGGGGACGGGCGCGCAGCAACAAGCAGCGGCGACGAGCGGCGGAAACGGGCAACTGGCGGCGTCGGGGCGGGGAAGAACGAAATTGAACCAAATTTTCACGAGTGCTGCTTATATAGGCAAAGCATTGGTCCCGGTTCGTGAGACCAACCGGGGCCAATGCACCCCTTTAGTCTCGGTTGGTGCCACCAACCGGGACCAAAGGCCTCTTTTCAGCAGCCCAAAGGGCGGGAAGCAGAGGCCTTTGGTCCCGGCTGGTGGAACCAACCGGGACTAAAGGGGGCATTGGTACCGGTTTGTGCCACCAACCGGGACCAATGCACCCCTTTAGTCCCGGTTGGTGCCACCAACCGGGACTAAAGGCCTTGTGCTGCCCGCGTCGCGGCACGAAAGTTTTGTCCCACCTCGCTAGCTGAGGGAGCTCGAGAGTGGTTTATAAGCCCCAGTCCCGCTGCCCTCTCGAGCTCCTCTCAAATGCAGGCTTACGGGCCTAAACGCACTATATGTGCCTGTGATCCTATTGGGCCAACTGCGGACCTGAATCATGGCCCATTGTTGAGTTTCAGGCCGTGGTGGCCCTTTAGGTGGCACTTTTTTATTTTTTTGTTTTATTTTTTGCTTTGAATTATTTATTTTCTTTTGATTTTTGCTTTATTTTTTATTCTTTTTTCTTTTAGCTCAGAATAATTATAATCTTTCTGTTACTCCATTAGTTTCCAAATTTGAATAATTGTAATCTTTATGCAACTAAAATTATATTTGGAGTGATTCTTTTCCTGCTATTTAATATTACTGCGTTTGATCATTATATTGAAAAACAGATTTTGTTATTTTAGTTTCTATCAAAAAATCCTTATGACTATTCTTTTTGCTACTAAAGTTTCTAACAAAAATTCTTTATGATAATTATTTCTGCTTTTCATGGTTTGAACAGAAAATACTTTGATAATTCTAGTTATGTAAATTTTATATAATTTTAGTTTAAAAAATACTAGAGGTTTATAAAAGCTTTTTAGTTGATTCCTTTTGCTATTAGAGTTTTATAAAAGCATTTACTGGTTTTTTTTGAGCTATAAGACCTTGAAATTGAAAAGCATTTCAAATGAACTCTGAAAAGGTTGAAAGTTGGCATGGTATCATCATTTCACCCACATAGCATGTGCTAAAAGGTTGAGAGGGTTATGGGAAAAACTGGATACACTTCGTGTACAAAATTGACAATCTCTTTCGAAGTATCAGGGTTTCATACGGAAACTCATCCGTTACACATGGATTTCATTTTTTTAACTTATTTGAACTCCAGACTTTTTGTGTGTTCAAAATGCACCATTCAAAGCCACATCATCAATTTTCAACCCTTTCTGACTTCATTTGTTATTTTTCGTGCATTTACTGATTATTTTGAGCTATAAGACCCTGAAATTTAAAAGCATTTCAAATGAACTCTGAAAAGGTTGGAAGTTGGCATGGTATCATTATTTCATCCACATAGCATGTGCAAGAAAGTTGAGAGGGTTACGGCAAAAACTGGAGGCACTTCATGTACAAAACGGACAATCTCTTTCGAAGTACCGGATTTCATACGGAAACTTGTCTATTACAACAGGCATTTCAAATGAACTACGAAAAGGTTGAAAGTTGGCATGGTATCATCATAATTGTTGTGGAGAAAGTCTTCACTTTTTCTTCGCTTGTGTCCTTTCCTTATTGCGCCATAACCATGGATAATCTTCATCATTTATCAGGATGCTTGGGTCAGCCTTGACTTTGAAGGGAGGAATTTCATGAAACTTTTCATAATCTTCGGACATGTCTGTCTTGCCCTCCACTCCCACGATGTCCCTTTTTCCTGAAAGAACTATGTGGCGCTTTGGCTCATCGTATGATGTATTCACTTCCTTATTTTTTTTCTTTTTCTCGGTTCGGTAGACATGTCCTTCACATAGATAACCTGTGCCACATCATTGGCTAGGACGAACGGATCGTCAGTGTACCCAAGATTGTTCAGATCCACTATTGTCATTCCGTACTGTGGGTCTACCTGTACCCCACCTCCTGACAGATTGACCCAGTTGCATTTAAACAAAGGGACCTTAAAATCTGCTCCATAGTCAAGTTCCCATATGTCCACTATGTAACCATAATATGTGTCCTTTCCCCTCTCGGTGGCTGCATCAAAGCGGACACCGCTGTTTTGGTTGGTGCTATTTTGATCTTGGGCGATCGTGTAAAATGTATTCCCATTTATCTCGTATCCTTTCCAAATCATTACAGTCGAAGATGGTCCCCTGGACAACGAGTACAACTCCTCACAAACAATGTTTTCACCTCTGAGACGTGTTTCCAACCAACTGCTGAAAGTCCTGATGTGTTCACATGTAATCCACCATCATCGCCTTTGCTTGGTGTTTGGAGCACAGACTGTTCTTGTGTTCATCGACATAAGGGGTCACCAAGGTAGAGTTCTGTAGAACTATGTAGTGTGCTTGAGACCAAGAATAGCCGTCCCTGCATATTATTGTCGCCCCTCCAAGCATGCCTTTTCTAGTCAGTCTCCCCTCATACCGCGATTTAGGGAGACCTATCTTCTTAAGGCCAGGAATGAAGTCAACACAAAACCCAATGACATCCTCTGTTTGATGGCCCATGGAGATGCTTCCTTCTGGCCTAGCGCGGTTACGGACATATTTCTTTAGGACTCCCATGAACCTCTCAAAGGGGTACATATTGTGTAGAAATACGGGGCCTAGAATGACAATCTTGTCAACTAGATGAACTAGGACGTGTGTCATGATATTGAAGAAGGATGGTGGGAACACCAGCTCGAAACTGACAAGACATTGCACCACATCACTCCTTAGCCTTGGTATGATTTCTGGATCGATCACCTTCTGAGAGATTGCATTGAGGAATGCACATAGCTTCACAATGGCTAATCGGACGTTTTTGGTAGAAGCCCCCTCAATGCAACCGGAAGCAGTTGCGTCATAATCACGTGGCAGTCATGAGACTTTAAGTTCTGAAACTTTTTCTCTGCCATATTTATTATTCCCTTTATATTCGACGAGAAGCCAGTCGGGACCTTCATACTAAGCAGGCATTCAAAGAAGATTTCCTTCTCTTCTTTGGTAAGAGCATAGCTGGCAGGACCTTCATACTGCTTTGGAGGCATGCCGTCTTTTTCGTGC
The DNA here is from genome assembly GCA_021605205.1 of Aegilops longissima. Taxonomy (NCBI): domain Eukaryota; kingdom Viridiplantae; phylum Streptophyta; class Magnoliopsida; order Poales; family Poaceae; genus Aegilops; species Aegilops longissima. Next base: position 737,182,653 of record CM038678.1, on the reverse strand, counting down.
AAACGTTGCAGGTCCTCCCATGCCTCAACTGTATCTTTTGTCTTCCCATACACGCCCAAGAAGCCTAGCAGGTTCACGCAAAGGTTCTTCATCACGTGCATCATGTCGATCGAAGAGCGGACCTTTAGGTCTTTCCAGTAGGGTAGGTCCCAAAACATGGATTTCTTCTTCCACATGGGTGTGTGTCCCTCAGCGTCACTCGGAACAGCTAGTCCGCCGGGACCCTTTCCAAAGATTACGTGTAAATCATTGACCATAGCAAGTACGTAATCACTGGTACGCATGGCGGGCTTCTTCCGGTGATCTGCCTCGCCTTTGAAATGCTTGCCTTTCTTTCGACATTGATGGTTGGTCGGAAGAAATCGACGATGGCCCAGGTACACATTCTTCCTGCAGCTTCCCAGGTATATACTTTCGGTGCCAGCTAAACAGTGCATGCATGCGTGGTATCCCTTGTTTGTCTGTCCTGAAAGGTTACTGAGAGCGGGCCAATCGTTGAATGGTTACGAACAGCAAGGCGTGCAGGTTAAATTCCTCATGTCTGTGCTCATCCCACACATGTACACCATTTCCATTCCATAGCTGTAAAAGTTCTTCAACTAATGGCCTTAGGTACACATCAATGTCCTTGCTGGGTTGCTTAGGGCCTTGGATGAGAACTGTCATCATAATGAACTTTCGCTTCATGCACATCCAAGGAGGAAGGTTAGACATACATAGAGTCACGGGCCAGGTGTTGTGATTGCTGCTCTGCTCCCCGAAATGATTAATGCCATCCGCGCTTAAACCAAACCATATGTTCCTTGGGTCATGTGCAAACTCAGCCCAGTACTCTCTCTCGATTTTTCTCCACTGCGACCCATCAGCGGGTGCTCTCAACTTCCCGTCTTTCTTACGGTCCTCACTATGCCATCACATCAACTTGGCATGCTCTTTGTTTCTGAACAGTCATTTCAACCATGGTATTATAGGAGCATACCACATCACCTTCGCAGGAACTCTCTTCCTGCGGGGCTCGCCGTCAACATCACCAGGGTCATCTCGTCTGATCTTATACCGCAATGCACCGCATACGGGCATGCGTTCAAATCCTCAGACGCTTTTGCATGTAGAGGATGCAGATCACTAGGGCATGCATGTATCTTCGCACCTCCAATCCTAGAGGGCATACAACCTTCTTTGCTACGTACGTACTGTTGGGCAATTCATTATCCTTTGGAAGCTTCTTCTTCAATATTTTCAGTAGCTTCTCAAATCCTTTGTCAGGCACAACATTCTCTGCCTTCCACTTCAACAATTCCAGTACGGTACACAGCTTTGTGTTGCCATCTTCGCAATTGGGGTACAACCCTTTTTTGTGATCCTGTAACATGCAATAGAACTTCAGCTTCTCCTTTTGACTTTCGCATTGCGTCCTTGCATTGACATTGACCCGGCGGAGATCATCATCGGGCACATCATCTGGTTCCTCTTGATCTTCAACAACTTCCCCCGTTGCAGCATCATCGGGCACATCGTCTGGTTCCTCTTGATCTTCAGCAGCTCCCCCCGTTGCAGCATCACCGTATTCAGGGGGCACATAGTTGTCATCGTCCTCTTCTTCTTCGCCGTCTTCCATCATAACCCCTATTTCTCCGTGCCTTGTCCAAACATTATAGTGTGGCATGAAACCCTTGTAAAGCAGGTGGGTGTGAAAGAGTTTCCGGTCAGAGTAAGACTTTGTATTCCCACATTTAGTGCATCGACAACACATAAAACCATTCTGCTTGTTTGCCTCAGCCACTTCGAGAAAATTATGCACGCCCTTAATGTACTCGGAGGTGTGTCTGTCACCATACATCCATGACCGGTTCATCCGCGTGCATTATATATAATTATGTGTGTCAAAAGTAAGAAAATCAGACAAATATCTACCTAAAGGAAGAAAATCAGACAAGTATCAGAAAGAAGATAAGAACAAGACGTGGTGCCGGCGACGAGATCGGCGCGGGCGATCAACGGCGGTGAAAACGGGGACGGGGCGTGACAGACCGCTTAATCTAGACAAATCTCGAAAAAAATGGAGCTCCGAGGTCGAGCTTCGAGAGGAGAAAGCTTAACTAGTGTGGCTCGGACATTTCATCGAACACCTCATGTGCATAGGAGGTGAACTAGAGCACCCAAATGCCCTCTCCTCGCCGGATTGAAAAAACAGAGCACTGGAGTGCTCTGCCGCGGCGGTGGGTATATATAGGCAAGTTATTTGTCCCGGTTCATGGCATGAACCAGGACCAATGGTTGTGGGCCAGCAGCGAGGACCATTGGTCCCGGTTCGTGGCTTGAACCGGGACAAATGGTTCCACACGAACCGGGACCAATGCCCACGAGGCCCGGCCGCCCCCAGGCTCAAACCGGGTCTAATACCCCCCATGGGTCCCGGTTCTTGAAGAACCGGGACTAATGGGCTGGCAAGGCCCGAACGGTAGCCCTATTTTCTACTAGTGTATTGAGAACCTGACATGAGTTGAGCCCATAAAAGACATTCACCACACTACCAATTTATCACTGTCAAAGAAGTTCCAAATTCACTAGTAGAAAAAGGGCCTATTGTCCCGGTTGGTAAGGGCCTTTAGTCCCGGTTGGTGAACCGGGACTAAAGGGTCGGTACTAATGCCTCCCCCCTTTAGTCCCGGTTCAATCCAGAACCGGGACTAAAGGCCACGGCCACGTGGTGTTGGGGAACGTAGTAATTTCAAAAAATTTCCTACGCACACGCAAGACCATGGTGATGGCATAGCAACGAGAGGGTAGAGTTTCTGTCCACGTACCCTCGTAGACCGTAAGCGGAAGCGTTATAACAACGCGGTTGATGTAGTCGTACGTCTTCACGATCCGACCGATCCAAGTACCGAACGTACGGCACCTCCGTGTTCAGCACACGTTCAGCTCGATGACGATCCCCGGGCTCCGATCCAGCAAAGCGTCGGGGATGAGTTCCGTCGACGACGGCGTGGTGACGATGATGATGCTCCCCGACGCAGGGCTTCGCCTAAGCTCATGACGATATGACTTCACCGGCGCGCAGGCTTCGCCTAAGCTCATGACGATATGACCGAAGTGGAATATGGTGGAGGGAGCACCGCACACGGCTAAGGAACGATCCGTAGATAAACTTGTGTGTCATGGGGTGCCCCCTGCCCCGTATATAAAGGAGCAATGGGGGTGCGGCCAGCCAAGAAGGCCGAGGAGTCCTACTCCCACCGAGTAGGACTCCCCCCTTTCCTAGTTGGAATAGGATTGGGGAGGGGAAGAGGGAGGGCGCCCCCTCTCCTTGTCCTATTCGGACTAGAGGGAGGGGGCGTCTGCCTGCCTGGCCGCCCTTTCCTCTTCTCCCTATGGCCCATCAAGGCCCATAGACCCCCGGGGTTCCGTAACCCCGGTGTTCCGTAACTTCCTGTTTTCATTCGGAACCTTTCCAAGTCAAACATAGGCTTCCAATATATCAATATTTATGTCTCGACCATTTCGAGACTCCTCGTCATGTCCGTGATCACATCCGGGACTCCGAACAACCTTCGGTACATCAATACTTATAAACTCATAATGAATTATCATCGAAACGTTAAGCGTGCGGACCCTACGGGTTCGAAAACTATGTAGACATGACCTAGAACCATTCTCGGTCAATAACCAATAGCGGAACCTGGATGCCCATATTGGTTCCTACATATTCTACGAAGATCTTTATCGGTCAAACCGCATAACGACATCGTTGTTCCCTTTGTCATCGGTATGTTACTTACGAGATTCGATCGTCGGTATCCAATACCTAGTTCAATCTCGTTACGGTAAGTCTCTTTACTCGTTCCGTAATACATCATCTCACAACTAACTCATTAGTTGCAATGCTTGCAAGGCTTATGTGATGTGTATTACCGAGGAGGCCCAGAGATACCTCTCCGACAATCGGAGTGACAAAACCTAATCTCGATTCATGCCAACTCAACATATACTTTTGGAGACACCTGTAGAGTACCTTTATAATCACCCGATTCGTTGTGACGTTTGGTAGCACACAAAGTGTTCCTCCGTAAACGGAGTTGCATAATCTCATAGTTTCAGGAACTTTGTATAAGTCATGAAGAAAGCATAAGCAACATACTAAACGATCAAGTGCTAAGCTAACGGAATGGGTCAAGTCAATCACATCATTCTCCTAATGATGTGATCTCGTTAATCAAATGACAACTCATGTCTATGGCTAGGAAACATAACCATCTTTGATTCAACGAGCTAGTAAAGTAGAGGCATACTAGTGACACTCTGTTTGTCTATGTATTCACACATGTATTATGTTTCCGGTTAATACAATTCTAGCATGAATAATAAACATTTATCATGATATAAGGAAATAAATAATAACTTTATTATTGCCTCTAGGGCATATTTCCTTCAGTCTCCCACTTGCACTAGAGTCAATAATCTAGATTATACAGTAATGATTCTAACACACATGGAGTCTTGGTGCTGATCATGTTTTGCTCGTGGAAGAGGCTTAGTCAACGGGTCTGCAACATTCAGATCCGTATGTATCTTGCAAATCTCTATGTCTCCCACTTGGACTTGGTCCCGAATGGAATTGAAGCGTCTCTTGATATGCTTGGTCCTCTTGTGAAATCTGGATTCCTTTGCCAAGGCAATTGCACCAATATTGTCACAGAAGATCTTCATTGGTCCCGATGCACTAGGTATGACACCTAGATCGGAAATGAACTCTTTCATCCAGACTCCTTCATTTGCTGCTTCCGAAGCAGCTATATACTCCGCTTCACATGTAGATCCCGCCACGACGCTTTGTTTAGAACTGCACCAACTGACAGCTCCACCGTTTAATAAAAATACGTATCCGGTTTGCGATTTAGAATCGTCCGGATCAGTGTCAAAGCTTGCATCGATTTAACCATTTACGATTAGCTCTTTGTCACCTCCATATACGAGAAACATATCCTTAGTCCTTTTCAGGTATTTCAGGATGTTCTTGACAGTTGTCCAGTGATCCACTCCTGGATTACTTTGGTACCTTCCTGCCAAGCTTATTGCTAAGCACACGCCAGGTCTGGTACACAGCATTGCATACATGATAGAGCCTATGGCTGAAGCATAGGAACATTTTCATTTCTCTCTATCTTCTGCTGTGGTCGGGCATTGAGTCTGACTCAATTTCACACCTTGTAACACAGGTAAAAGACCTTTCTTTGCCTGATCCATTTTGAACTTTTTCAAAACTTTATCAAGGTATGTGCTTTGTGAAAGTCCAATTAAGCGTCTTGATCTATCTCTATAGATCTTGATGCCCAATATGTAAGCAGCTTCACCGAGGTCTTTCATTGAAAAACTTTTATTCAAGTATCCTTTTATGCTATCCAGAAATTCTATATCATTTCCAATTAACAATATGTCGTCCACATATAATATTAGAAATGCTACAGAGCTCCCACTCACTTTCTTGTAAATACAGGCTTCTCCAAAAGTCTGTATAAAACCATATGCTTTGATCACACTATCAAAGCGTTTATTCCAACTCCGAGAGGCTTGCACCAGACCATAAATTGATCATTGGAGCTTGCACACTTTGTCAGCACTTTTGGATCCTTACGGTTGCATCATATACAACTCTTCTTCTAGAAATCCATTCAAGAATGCAGTTTTACATCCATTTGCCAAATTTCATAATCATAAAATGCAGCAATTGCTAACATGATTCGGACAGACTTAAGCATCGCTACGGGTGAGAAAGTCTCATCGTAGTCAACCCCTTGAACTTGTCGAAAACCTTTCGCAACAAGTCGAGCTTTATAGACATTATGTTACCATCAGCGTCAGTCTTCTTCTTAAAGATCCATTTATTCTCAATGGCTTGCCGATCATCGGGCAAGTCAACCAAAGTCCATACTTTGTTCTCATACATGGATCCCATCTCAGATTTCATGGCTTCAAGCCATTTTGCGGAATCTGGGCTCACCATCGCTTCTTCATAGTTCGTAGGTTCACCATGATCTAGTAGCATGACTTCCAGAATAGGATTACCGTACCACTCTGGTGCGGATTTTATTCTGGTTGATCTATGAAGTTCAGTGACAACTTGATCTGAAGTTTCATGATCATTATCATTATCTTCCTCGCTAATTGGTGTAGATGTCACAGAAACCGATTTCTGTGATGGACTACTTTCTAATAAGGGAGCTGGTACTATTACCTCATCAAGTTCCACTTTCCTCCCACTCACTTCTTTCGAGAGAAACTCCTTCTCTAGAAAGGATCCATTCTTAGCAACGAATGTCTTGCCTTCGGATCTGTGATAGAAGGTATACCCAATTGTCTCCTTTGGGTATCCTATGAAGACACATTTTCCGATTTGGGTTCAAGCTTATCAGGTTGAAGTTTTTCACATAAGCATCGCAACCCCAAACTTTCGAAACGACAACTTTGGTTTCTTGCTAAACCATAGTTCATAAGGTGTCGTCTCAACGGATTTTGACGGTGTCCTATTTAACGTGAATGCGGCCGTCTCTAAAGCATAACCCCAAAGCGATAGCGGTAAATCGAAATAGACATCATAGATCGCACCATATCTAGTAAAGTACGATTCTGACGTTCGGACACACCATTACGCTGTGGTGTTCCCGGTGGCGTGAGTTGTGAAACTATTCCGCATTGCTTTAAATGTAGACCAAACTCGTAACTCAAATATTCTCCTCCACGATCAGATCGTAGAAACTTTATTTTCTTGTTACGATGATTTTCAACTTCACTCTGAAATTCTTTGAACTTTTCAAATGTTTCAGATTTATGCTTCATCAAGTAGATATACCCGTATCTGCTTAAATCATCTGTGAAGGTGAGAAAATAACGATATCGCCACGAGCTTCAACATTCATCGGACCACATACATCTGTATGTATGATTTCCAATAAATCTGTTGCTCTCTCCATACAACCGGAGAACGGTGTTTTAGTCATCTTGCCCATGAGGCATGGTTCGCAAGTACCAAGTGATTCATAATCAAGTGATTCCAAAATTCCATCTGTATGGAGTTTCTTCATGCGTTTTACACCGATATGACCTAAACGGCAGTGCCACAAATAAGTTGCACTATCATTATCAACTCTGCATCTTTTGGCTTCGACATTATGAATATGTGTATCACTACTGTCGAGATTCAACAAGAATAGACCATTCTTCAAGGGTGCATGACCATAAAAGATATTACTCATATAAATAGAACAACCATTATTCTCTGATTTAAATGAATAACCGTCTCGCATCAAACAAGATCCAGATATAATGTTCATGCTCAATGCTGGCACCAAATAACAATTATTTAGGTCTAAAACTAATCCGAAGGTAGATGTAGAGGTAGCGTGCCGACCGCGATCACATTGACTTTGGAACCGTTTCCCACGAGCATCGTCACCTCATCCTTTGCCGTGCTCGCCTATTCGTAGTCCCTGTTTGAGTTGCAAATATTAGCAATGAACCAGTATCAAATACCAGTGCTACTACGAGCTCTAGTAAGGTACACATCAATAACATGTATATCACATATACCTTTGTTCACCTTGCCATCCTTCTTATCCGCCAAATACTTGGGGCAGTTCCGCTTCGGTGTCGATCGCTTGCAGTAAAAACACTCGATTTCAGGCTTAGGTCCAGACTTGGGTTTCTTCTCTTGAGCAGCAACTTTCTTGCTGTTCTTTTGAAGTTTCCTTCTTCTTTCCTTTGCCATTTTTCTTGAAACTAGTGGTCTTGTTGACCATCAACACTTGATGCTCTTTCTTGATTTCTACCTCCGGTTTTTAGCATTGCGAAGAGCTCAGAATTGTCTTAGTCATCCCTTGCATATTATAGTTCATCACGAAGCTCTTGTAGCTTGGTGGCGTGATTGGAGAATTCATCAATGACACTATCATCCGGAAGATTAACTCCCAGCTGAATTAAGTGATTATTATACCCGGACATTTTGAGTATGTGCTCACCGATGAACTATTCTCCTCCATCTTGCAGCTATAGAACTTATTGGAGACTTCATATCTCTCAATCCGGGCATTTGCTTGAAATATTAACTTCAACTCTGGAACATCTCATATGCTCCATGACGTTCAAAACGTCGTTGAAGACCCGGTTCTAAGCCGTAAAGCATGGCACACTGAACTATAGAGTAGTCATCAGCTTTGCTCGCCAGACGTTCACAACTTCGGCGTTGCTCTGCAGCAGGCTCGGCACCCAGCGGTGCTTCCGGGGCGTAATTCTTACGTGCAGCAATGAGGCTAATCCTCAAGTTATGGACCCAGTTCGTGTAATTGCTACCATCATCTTTCAACTTTGCTTTCTCAAGGAACGCATTAAAATTCAACGGAACAACAAAGACGAGCCATCTATCTACAAATAAACATAGACAAGCAAAATACTATCGGTACTAAGTTCATGATAAATTTAAGTTCAATTAATCATATTAAAAAACTCCCACTTAGACAGATATCTCTCTAGTCATCTAAGTGATTTACGTGATCCAAATCAACTAAACCATAACCGATCATCACGTGAGATGGAGTAGTTTTCAATGGTGAACATCACTATGTTGATCATATCTACTATATGATTCACGCTCGACCTTCGGTCTCCGTGTTCGAGGCCATATCTGCATATGCTAGGCTCGTCAAGTTTAACCTGAGTATTCTGCGTGTGCAAAACTGGCTTGCACCCGTTGTAGATGGACGTAGAACTTATCACACCCGATCATCACGTGGTGTGCGGGTACTACTGAACTTTTAGCAGCGGTGCATACTCGTGGAGAACACTTCTTGATAATTTTAGTGAGAGATCATCTTATAATGCTACCGTCAATCAAAGCAAGATAAGATGCATAAAGGATAAACATCACATGCAATCAATATAAGTGATATGATATGGTCATCATCATCTTGTGCTTGTGATCTCCATCTCAAGCACCGTCATGATCACCATCGTCACCGGCGCGACACCTTGATCTCCATCGTAGCATCGTTGTCGTCTCGCCAACTATTGCTTCTACGACTATCGCTACGCTTAGTGATAAAGTAAAGCAATTACATGGCGTTGCATTTCATACAATAAGCGACAACCATATGGCTCCTGCCGATTGCCGATAACTCGGTTACAAAACATGATCATCTCATACAATAAAATATAGCATCACGTCTTGACCACATCACATCACAACATGCCCTGCAAAAACAAGTTAGGCGTCCTCTACTTTGTTGTTGCAAGTTTTACGTGGCTGCTACGGGCTGAGCAAGAACCGTTCTTACCTACGCATCAAAACCACAACGATAGTTTGTCAAGTTGGTGCTGTTTTAACCTTCGCAAGGACCGGGCGTAGCCACACTCAGTTCAACTAAAGTGAGAGAGACAGACACCCGCGGTCACCTTTAAGCAACTAGTGCTCAAGCGGTGAAACCAGTCTCGCGTAAGCGTCGCGTAATGTCGGTCCGGGCCGCTTCATCTCACAATACCGCTGAACCAAAGTATGACATGCTGGTAAGCAGTATGACTTATATCGCCCACAACTCACTTGTGTTCTACTCGTGCATATGACATCAACGCATAAAACCAGGCTCGGATGCCCTTTGTTGGGGAACGAGTAATTTCAAAAATTTCCTACGCACACGCAAGACCATGGTGATGGCATAGCAACGAGACGGAGAGTGTCCGTCCCACGCACTCGTGAGACCGTAAGCGAAGCGTTATAACAACGCGGTTGATGTAGTCGTCGTCTTCACGATCCGACCGATCCAAGTACCGAACGTACGGCACCTCCGTGTTCAGCACACGTTCAGCTCGATGACGATCCCCGGGCTCCGATCCAGCAAAGCGTCGGGGATGAGTTCCGTCAGCACGACGGCGTGGTGACGATGATGATGCTCCACCGACGCAGGGCTTCGCCTAAGCTCCGCGACGATATGACTTCACCGGCGCAGGGCTTCGCCTAAGCTCCGTGACGATATGACCGAAGTGGAATATGGTGGAGGGGGGCACCGCACACGGCTAAGGAACGATCCGTAGATCAACTTGTGTGTCATGGGGTGCCCCCCTGCCCCCGTATATAAAGGAGCAAGGGGGGGTGCGGCCAGCCCAAGGGGGGCGCGCCTGGAGGAGTCCTACTCCCACCGGGAGTAGGACTCCCCCCCCCCTTTCCTAGTTGGAATAGGATTGGGGAGGGGGAAGAGGGAAGGGGGGCGCCCCCCCCCCTCTCCTTGTCCTATTCGGACTAGAGGGGGAGGGGGGCGCGCGGCCTGCCTGGCCGGCCCTTTCCTCTTCTCCCTATGGCCCATCAAGGCCCATAGACCCCCCGGGGGGTTCCGGTAACCCCCCGGTGTTCCGGTAACTTCCTGTTTTCATTCGGAACCTTTCCGAAGTCCAAACATAGGCTTCCAATATATCAATCTTTATGTCTCAACCATTTCGAGACTCCTCGTCATGTCCGTGATCACATCCGGGACTCCGAACAACCTTCGGTACATCAATACTTATAAACTCATAATGAACTGTCATCGAAACGTTAAGCGTGCGGACCCTACGGGTTCGAGAACTATGTAGACATGACCTAGAACCATTCTCGGTCAATAACCAATAGCGGAACCTGGATGCCCATATTGGTTCCTACATATTCTACGAAGATCTTTATCGGTCAAACCGCATAACGACATACGTTGTTCCTTTGTCATCGGTATGTTACTTACGAGATTCGATCGTCGGTATCCAATACCTAGTTCAATCTCGTTACGGTAAGTCTCTTTACTCGATTCGTAATACATCATCTCACAACTAACTCATTAGTTGCAATGCTTGCAAGGCTTATGCGATGTGTATTACCGAGAAGGCCCAGAGATACCTCTCCGACAATAAACCTAATCTCGATTCATGCCAACTCAACATATACTTTTGGAGACACTGTAGAGTACCTTTATAATCACCCGATTCGTTGTGACGTTTGGTAGCACACAAAGTGTTCCTCCGTAAACGGAGTTGCATAATCTCATAGTTTCAGGAACTTTGTATAAGTCATGAAGAAAGCATAAGCAACATACTAAACGATCAAGTGCTAAGCTAACGGAATGGGTCAAGTCAATCACATCATTCTCCTAATGATGTGATCTCGTTAATCAAATGACAACTCATGTCTATGGTTAGGAAACATAACCATCTTTGATTCAACGAGCTAGTAAAGTAGAGGCATACTAGTGACACTCTGTTTGTCTATGTATTCACACATGTATTATGTTTCCGGTTAATACAATTCTAGCATGAATAATAAACATTTATCATGATATAAGGAAATAAATAATAACTTTATTATTGCCTCTAGGGCATATTTCCTTCACGTGGAGCCTTTAACAACCCACCTTTAGTCCCGGTTGGTGAACCGCAATCACTAATGGAAATTTTATGATTTTTTTTGAAATTTTTTTTTATTTTTTTTTTTGAAATTTTATTTGAATAATTTTTTATTTTCAAATTTCTGAATTATTTTAACCCCTAATCTCTAATCAGCACCCCTCATCACTGCTCAATTTATCCTCTTCTCTAATCACCCTCATCATTCCAAATCGCCTAACTTCCCGAACGGTCACCCATCCTCCCACTCACCCAGCCTGAGCACGCTTAACTTCCGGGTTCTATTCTCCCTCGTTTCCAAGTCTGCACTTGTTGTTTTCCTAACAATAGTAAGATGTCAATCCTATTAACCCTCAGGAATTTTGCTTGAGCATGAATTGACCCATTGTTTGACCATAGTTTGACCACAGTTTGACCAGATTTGACCAAAATTCAAAATAACTGAACAAATTATTTAGTAACACTAATATTCTAGAATAATTAGTTTGACCATGGTTTGACCATTGTTTGACCATAGTTTGAAATTTTTCGATTTTTCCACTCTAGATATTAAAAGCCCGTAACTTTTTTTTCTGTTAGGTTTTGAGGATTTTGAAAATGTTTAACGGGGTTCCCAGTTAAATTTGGATGTAACTTTTTGAGTAGATGATTTTCATATAAAAACTTTTTCATCCGAGTTAGTATGCAAAAGTTATGCCCATATTTACAAATTCAGAGAGATTTTGCAAATAAAGTCGAAATTCACATTTGCAAATTTTCCCAACAACTAGACCACATATCACATGGGAAACTTTTTTCTTTTATTTTTTGACATTTCCATCATTTTCTTTTATTTTTTTAAATTGAAAAGGCAATCGGGGGTAGAGTTTGAAAATGGGACCTTTAGTACCGGTTCGTGGCACGAACCGGGACTAAAGGTCTCAACCATTAGTCCCGGTTCGTGCCTCAAACCGGGACTAAAGGTCTACTCTTTAGTCCCGGTTTGAGGCATGAACCGGGACTAATGAACATCGCCTTTTAGTCCCGGTTTGAGGCACAAACCGGGACTAAAGGGCACAGGTGAACCGGGACTAATGCCTTAGCCGCACGAACCGGGATAAATGCTCACATTAGTCCCGGTTCTGGATTGAACCGGGACTAATGGGCTAAACTGGCCTGGACGAAAACCCTGTTTTCTACTAGTGATTCCTTCTATAAGTTGCAACTAAGAATTAAATTCAGGCTAATCAGAGTGACTTTTAACTTGCTCCTACAGCTGTACAGTCACACAACAGGCTTGGTGTTGTCCGCTCGAGACGTGAATACAATCTTGGAGCCGAGCCAGATCATGGCTCACCTTTCTTAAGTTTACAGTACAAGTTTTGTTTCTTCAACTGAAGCACTAATCCTTAAAATGTTTAGCACGAATAGTGAAATAGTAATAGATCATTCCAAACAATGTAATAGAAAACCTCTGTGAGGATAGAAGCACAAAAATGTATTCATAGAATTCTAGGTTGCAGTACCAGTCCATTCTATAGGAAACCTACAACTCCTCAGGATGAGAGAAATATAATCATGTCCAATTCGGACTACAATCGCGAGCATCTTTGTTTCCATAAGAACTACCTAACCAGATGCAGTTGATTCATGATGAAAAATGAATTATAACAGAATGTTTCATTGAAAAGTTGACTCTTATGCAACTTATGTTAATGAGTAGTGTCCAAGTTGATCTAAGAATCGGATGCAGCTTGCTTGAGTGGACATTTAAAGATTCGGAGATTTCGGCAACCAAGGTGAAGCATTCATAGCATAACCTTCTAGAGAAGGAAAAAAGCTATGATGAACAAGACTTTGCTTGAGCCGGTTTTAGTCATACGAAGGATTTGGCGACCAAGAGTGAAATTATCAAGCAATGTGCAATCACTGTCAACGTGAATCAGATACTGACCAATAAGCATCTGCAGGAGCACTTCACCATCCCCCAAAACAATGTCCAAATGATAGTGATCATGGTTTTCAAAGTTGTGCCTGATTGTTTCAAGCGGCAGTCTGATTCGGTACCAGGCCCGGTCCTGATGGGGGGGCAGGGGGGGCGGCCGCCCCGGGCCCCGGAACGGAGGGGCCCCCAGCAGGCCTGCTGCTATGTGCGTCTATGGACTGAAAAAACGCACTGCCATGCTGGCCCAAGTTTCATACTACGTGAGGATAATTACGCATGGCCGTCGATCATGGATCGAATCAGCCTTCTTGGAGGGGCCCGTCAGTTACGCACGCACGCGAGGATCAGGATCACGCGAGGATCGCACGCACGCGAGGAGAAACCACGGTATCGGCCGTCGCTGCTGGACACCCAGATGGATTTCTCCTCTTCACCTCGCGACCGCCAGAACCAGTTGAACTACGATGGAACAGGGACGGCCAGCGAGCATGAATTCTGCAATCGCTACAATTTTAGCCGGAGACGCCCCGTCAACGATCCGACAAGTTGTTTCTAGATAAGGTACTGTGCCCTAGATTCTAGGAACACAGTTTTTGTAGATGGCCCTGTTAGCAAACTTGTGAGAAATGGTTTAGCTTCTCCGGAGGATCACTATATCGTCAAGCGGCTGTCTGATTCGGTACTTAAAGTCCCAAACCACGCTTTCGTAGTCCCGCAACACCCATATATCAACAGTTTCTTTTTCTTTCAGAATTGAATACACATTAATACTTTCCATACCTCCGTAGATGCTAAGTGTGCCATATATATCAAAGATATATTCTTTGGTGGAAACAACTGGAGCACGCATCCGCCGAAACGACTCAGCTATGGTGTCAAATACTACTATCGGTTTGTTGCCACTCGGACAATAAGCTGAGTACCTATGCAGGCTATCACGCACCCGGACAGGTAAGCCGAAGCACCACGATAAATTTTCATCCTCCTCCTCAATGTACCTTGGTGGCTGCTCACAGCCACGAAAAGACACAACAACCAATTTGTTCTTGAGGCGACTCTATATAGGTCGTCTTTTCCAGTAGCAGCAGCCGGTACTCGCCGGTGGGTCAGTGTGGGTACATCCCCAGTATTGTCAAACCCAATGATGGAAGCCTGAGGAAGGCATGCTCACGTGTTGCCGGGTTGCAGACGGAGAGCCGGCGGGTGCGGGAGCTAGGTGTGAAGTCGACATGGGAGAAGACAAGGAGACCGTCGCAGAGAGCCTCCAAATTTATGGCCTCGTCAAGCCGGGCGACGGTGTGGAGCTTGTCGCTGTGAACTCGATGGTCGAAGGCCGAAGATTTGGTCCCTGGCTAGGAAGACAGGTAGGGTGGGCTGGCCGGCGTGGTGTGCCAGGAGGAAGCCAGTGGTGGAAATGGCGCGGCGCCATCCGCGGCAGACGGCTTGGCAGCGCAGGAGGGATTTCGGGGGCAGGCAGATGAGGATCGCCCAGACAAGGATCTCCTCCAGGAGGCCACGGCCGCAGCGGCGACAGAGCCTTGCCGCCTTCGTCGCCGAGATCTGGAGGAACGAGACGAGTTGTGGTTATCTCTCTCAGGAAGACTTGGACTTGGGCCCTGGTTCGTCTGCAACTTATAAAAGACTTTGGTTTCCCTTTTTAAATGGGTTTTTATTTAGGACGCCGATAAGTGCCACATGTGTGGTATATTCGACATGCATCCACACACCGTGTGTGGTGTGAGCAGGAGGCAGCCCACACGGGCTGTGTGTGGACGGATATTAGAATTGCCCACACGTGTGGGCGCGGCTACTTCATGCCACATGCCAACAAGTACTACTCATCTTCGTCCCGCGCGTGTGGCATGAAGCAAAAATGCCCACACGTCCTGACGCAACTACATTAGGTACACCGCGGGATGATGATGTAGTTGCCATCTTGGTTGGCAGATGTAATTATCCGGGATGGCAAGTGTAGTTGTAAAAGCATGGCAACTCTATCTGTTTTGGTTAACTATAGTTGTCATGTCTAATTTATGGTAGTTGTGGCGTGTAATCAAACCGTAGTTGCCGTGTGTGATTAACTACTTGCCATATATGGTCAAACAGTAGTTGACATGTGTGTTTATCTAATTGCCCTGTGTGGTCCAACTACGTGTGTGATTAACTACTTCGCACATATGGTCAAACAGTAGTTGTCATGTATGTTTATCTAGTTGCTATGTGTGGTTCAACCATAGTTGTCATGTGTGTTTATCTAGTTGCCACGTACGCGCAACTGCAGTTGCCGTCTAGCAAAAAATTACAGTTGCCATGTGTGTTTACCTAGTTGCCACGTTCGTCTAACTGCAGTTGACATTCACAACGTAGGAGTGTCGTGTGGGCGAAAAGTAGTTCCCCACCCGCGCATGAACTAGGTGGCTGGCTGTATGGGCAGAAACTAGTTCGCCCACACAGCGCAGCTGGCAAACAGCCCACGCACCATCCCCGTCCTACGTGGCACACAAAATCAACTTTTTTGTGCCAAGATTCGCGCAAAAGGCACTGAACGACGATCAAGGCGTGTGGACGAGTTGGGTAACGCCCACACGTGTGGGCGTTAGTGTTTCCGTTTATTTATCATAAATTCTATCTAAAAGGAAAAGGGATCATTGTCCTATCCTAATGTACCTGCAAAATAAAGCCAAAATAGCAATAAATAAAAATAATGCTAGATTGTCCTACCAAAACGATAAAGATATTAATCTAAAGAAATCATGCTACCAGTACAAAATATATGTGCAGTTAACCTAGAATGTATCACGTCATGTCGACTGCAAAGGTGCTTATGTGATGGCTAATTTTCTTTTCTTTTATTTTTTGTTCCGCTTCACTAAAAACAAGTCAGGGTACATGTTTCTTCACTTCCGTATTTCTTTTTAATGAAAAGGCGATATTTCCGCCAAGTTCTTTCTTGAAAGAAAAGGGAAAACCCTTTTTCTTAGTGGATTATTGAGAATGGACCCCATATCAGCGATTAAAAAATGTATGCATGTATATTTTTTTGCAGAATAAACAAAATGTCACCTGCCACATCAACTAAGCTTGATCCTCTGCTAAAAATAAGTTAAATAGCTTGTTATGCAAAAAAAATTACAAGTCATGCATACATAATTCTTTTGGGGGATGCACTTATTAGCAGACATAAAAATATTCAACATGAATTATCTAAGCGGGAGAGAAAAAAAATGAAAAATGAATGACGAGAACTCTGCTTGTTTCATCCCAAAAATCTAACCTGGGAGAGAAGAATGAGTGAGGATAGTTAAGCGTGTTTCAACAATATGTTGGTGTTCTTGCTCGGCAATATGTCTGTGAGGGCATGATACACGACGTGTAATACCTTCTCTTTGGAAATACCTAGATGGGCGATGATATTATCATCCCCAATCGACCTAAAGCCCTTAATCTTGGTGTTATGCATGCGCTCAACATGTGCTTCTGGAAAATGTAGAAGGCTTGCTCTACGTTAGATTTACGTTGTGGGACATTAATCCATGTGTGATCTTCGCCTACGGATACCAGTGGGAATGCGCCCTGCGTCATCCGCCTGGGCGACTCGGGCGGGGCTCGATCCGCTTTTTTCGGCGTCGTCCCTGTGCGCCCTCCCCTCGCCGCCGCCGGTCAGCGTCATCGGGCCTTGCCCGGGCGGCTGACGGCGGCGGCGGGGTTCCGTTCCCGTGGATCTTTGGGCAACGTGTTCGACGAGATGCAGATGGCGGTTGGCGGCTGTGAAAGTTGATGTTGCAGCGGCGGCTCCGGCGCTTCACGTATCTGGGGGAAGCATGGCTTGGGATAACTAGGTCGGCACCATGGGCGCTTGTGACGCAGTCATCTTTGTTGACAGGACCACTGGAGCATGCACATATGTTGCTCTTCTGCGTCTTGCGCTGTGACTTCCTCCAATGCATCCAACCTGAGAGCACATCCATGCTAGGGCCACTGCTCCATGGGTGCATTTTTGGCGTTGGTGCGTAGTGCTCATGGTGGTTGTTCCCTCAGGTTCGGCCGTGAATCTGGTCCACAGGCTGCTGTGTGGTTGTGAGCTAGACTGGTTACCTGAAGAGCTTCAACCTGGATGATCTGCGTCCATTGGCGAGGACGGCGGAGGTAGTGGCAGCTCGTGGAGCTGCTGTCTGATACAGATCAGTCAACAGCTGCTACTTGTGAGGATGGTGTAGGCCTTTAGTGTCCCCATCCCGGGATTTTGGTGGTGCCGACAGTCTTTCTTCCTCGTCAAAGTCTTCGTCGGATGGCGGCGAGAGAAGATCTTGTCTTGTCTTGTCAGCTTGCTCGTACGGACGTGGACATCCCCCGTCACAAGGACCGTGCGCATATGCAACTACTGGGATCAAGGAAAGTGGAGGAGACGACACAAGACTACTTCGAGGGTGGTACTTCTGTAGTACCTAGTCTCGAGCTCCGTGGTGAAAACCATAGGTTTGACCCTAGTTGGTCATATCTGGCAATGACGGCGTTCTTTTGCGTCGTTACCCTGATGAGGGCATTGCTCGGAATTGGCTCGGACAACATCCTCAGGGTGAAAACCCATGATCTAACCTTGGTGGTTGGATTCGGCGACGGCGGCGCTTGAACGTCGTTCCCTTCCTGGAGGCCTCGCTTTTGAAGAGCCTTTCTCATAGTCCTTATGTTGTGAAGAGATGGTTGGCACCGATGGTCGCTGCTGTATATCGTTTATCGTTGCTTTCAATTCTTCGGGTTTTCTTTTCTCCACCTAGGCATAGCTTTGGTCTTTTATGACTTTGCTCTTTGCCGAAGTAATCGTGTGGGTGCGTGTGTTGTGTTGGCTGTGTGCATCCTAGTTGTGCAGAGGCTGGATGTGTACTCATTATGATTGTATCCCTCGATGCTACACTATGAGTCAATAAAAAAGCACCCTTTGTCGAAAAAAATTAATCCATGTAAACCGGCTATAATTACGGGACCAAAAACACCAAAATGAACAAGTTCAAGAGGTGTGTGAGTAATGTGAGGGGAATCTCAAGATGGTAATTTATCAACTTTTGCACATTGACATGCATCAGACACACTCAAGTCAAGAAAAGTTCCACAAGAGAATTCATTTGACCTAAGGAATGACTCGACAACCCTTCTGGTCATGAGTGGATTCGCGAGAAGGCAATTTATGAACTTTTGCACATTGACATGCATAAGACACACTAGACACAAGAGAAGGTGCACATAGGAATTCATTTGACCTAGGTAATGACTCGCCAATGCTTTTGGACACATGACCTTAACCTTCGGCACAACAGATCTGGCGAGAGCATGGCACCAGAGACAGTTCGATACCTCGACGTGTTGGACGAGGACTTGAAGGTTGGCACCAGAGAGAGCTTGATTCCTTGACGCGTTGGACGAGGACTTGAAGCTTGGCACCCTGTGACGATAGAGACTACCATGGCATCTATTGTGTGTGACGCATGTCAACGCGCAAAAAAAGTTCAGCAATTACCAAGCAAAATATATTTCTTTTGCCGTAAGCAGTACACCGATTCTTGATTGCCAAGGTAACAATTAATTACAGAATCACACCGTAACAATCTCCCCCAATCAGATCGTGATCAATACAAAATCACAACAATATCAGTTTGGCTTAACTACACCGATTCGGTTAGATCATGGTCGCCAAGGTAGGGTTAGGCAAAAGAATTGACCTGCAACATAGTAGGTCGGGTTCTGAGTCAACGCTTGCCCCCCTGCCCACCCCAAAAGAATCCAAGTGTTAGGCTCCCATTGTGTTAGGTCGTTGTGTGCGGTTGAGCGAGGATGGCATCATGCTGTCTTGGCACCTACCAAGAGAGAACACTAGTACTCACTATAGTTCTCTGCCTGTGAAAAGCAAAGACGAAGTATAAAGTGGAGAAAGCATAGGGTTGTTGCTGGCCTACGAAACCCATCAGCAAATATACAAGGAAGAGAGAGCCTAACTATGTAAGACTGAAACAATGATCTCCAGGAGAGAAGCATGATCACATGATTTTCAGTAGTGTTTACATGGCAGCAAGGGTAATTGCATTCTGAAATAGCACTGGCACCAGGTAAACTATGTACTCCCTCCGTTCCAAAATAGATGAACCAACTTTGTACAAACTTAGTACAAAGTCGGGTCATCTATTTTGGAACGGAGGGAGTAAGACTGAATCAATGATCTGCGGGATAGATACTACCAAGACCATATGACTTTCAGTAATGTTTACATGGCAGCAAGGGGAACTTCAAAGATATGCAACATCTTCACACAAGTGGGTTCTTCCGCTTGTATTCAGTCTAGGAAATGTGGTCAAGTGCATTGTTTCTAGTGGGCTCCTCCGGCTATTAGAATGGGGGCGGCAAGCCGCCTGGGTGCCCAAAGAACAGGCCACAACAATCTTGGAGCAGGCGGCAGCAGCACATGAGGTAGAAGCTGCAGAAGAAGCAGAGTTTCAGATATACTCAAAAAGAAGTTTCAGAGCTACGAAATTAAACTGCTAGTATATGCTTCATTGCTTGGAATTGTGGTTTCAATTGGCGCTGAAAAATTTACACTTGATCCCTGAACCACCAATCATCTACCGAGTGAATAGACAGATTTTTTATAAAGGAAAACAATTGACATGCTAACTGGATGAATTGATGAATCAAAGTGGCAAAAGTAGGGTGCAGGATAACCTGCACTACCAGCATACAGTTTTGTTCATTTGTCTTCTGTTTGTTACAAACACAAGCTTCTAAAAAGTTGATCATATTTTCCTTACCTGAAGAAATATATTACAGTTGCAAACAAGAACTAAAAGTAGAAACGTACAATTTCGTTCTCAATCACATTCAACTTAGAGGTGTTCAAAGAGTAGATTGGAAACAGACCAAGCTTGACATGTGTATATATAATTAAGCTCGATATACTACTCAGGATTTGGCAATGGGATCAGCAAGAAAATAGCCGAATAATTGAGATAGCAAGCATAGGTTTCCGTCCATGCAGCAACGTGATCTTGTCGAAGGCGCGCAGATGCCTCCGTCCGAGCCCTGCAGCAAATACACATGCCCTCCACGTCAACACAGTTCCAGGAGACATAAAATTTTAGGGGGCATTTACGGTTGATTGAAGCAAAAACTTTGTCATGCAAAGCACAGCTGAAGTTATTAAGAGCAGCTAAGCTACAAACATACCGGGAGAGAATAATTGACGAGGAGAGCTATGCAGTTCCAGCAATATGCTGGTCTTCTTGGTCAGACATACATAGATGTGCGATGATATTATCCTCCCAAATTGTATTAAAGGCATTAATCTTGGTGTTATGCACGCGCTCAACTTGCTTCTGGAAAGTGTAAAAGGCTTGCTCTATGTTAGAGCCGTGTCTTGGAACATAAAGCGATGCAAATCGGCTATGATCACCCAAATATGTTAAACCACCAATAGAATAATTGCGAGACCAAAAACACCAAAGTGAACAAGTTCAAGCGGTGCGTGTGTAACATGGGTGGAATCTCGAGAAGGCGATTTATGAATCTTTGCGTGTTGACATGCAGCACACACACTCGAACTCAAGAGAAGGTGCACACGCGAAATCATTTGAGCACAAGACTTTTGGACGTATGATCTGATGTTTGATGCTCTGGCAAGAGCTTGGCATGGGAGAGAACTCGACGCCTTGGGCGAGGACTTGAAGCTTGGCACCCCCCGGTAGAGAGTACACGACATGTAGTGTGTGTGCCACATGTCATCCCACAAAAGTTCAACAATTACCAAACACAATGTTTTTGCCTTGAGCTTGCTTGAATTTATACAAGGTCGATACTTGATCGCCAAGGTTACAATTAATTATGGAATCACAACGTGTCAATCTCTACATATCAGGTCGTGATTGGTACAAATCACAATGATATCTGTTTGTCTTAACTACATCAATTTGATTATATTGTGATCGCCAGGGGTTAGGCAAAAGAATGGACCTATAGACAGTAGGTCGGTTTTTCTCAGTCTAAGTATGTTTGCCAGTCTCAGCAAGGCACAAGGGAGAGAAAGAGCCTGGCAATTGCATTCTCAAATAAAGCTAGCACCAGGCAAATCATGCTAGACTGAATCACTGAAACAATGATCTCCGATAGGATACTGGCAACAACAGCAAGATCTGTAACAGGTCCAGCATACATACACATAGCTAGCTCACAGACCTTGTTGTTGCTAGTATGGGACTGTTGCCGGCCTGTGAGACGCATCAGCAAGGTGCAACAAGGTCGAAAGTGCCTGATAATTGCTAGTATGGGACTCTTCTGTTTTAGATGGAGTACATCTGGAACTCTGCTTTTTCTGCAGCTTCTCCGGTGCTGCTGCTACTTGCTCAAAGGTTGTTGCGGCCCTCTCTTCGGACACTAGGCCAAGGTGGCCCACCACCCCCTTTCGGATGATAGCTTGTGGAGCTGCCGCTCATATCCACCACAAGAAGCAACACACTTTACCACAATTCCTAGACTAAGTATCTGCGAAGAACGCAGTTGGGTGAGGATGTTGCATCTTGGGTGAAAATTATATGGTCTTAGTATCTATACCTCCTGCGGATGACTCTTTCAGTCTTGCATAGTTTACCTGGTACTTGTGTGTTATATCAGGAAGCAATTATCAGGCACTTTCGACCTTGTTGCACCTTGCCGATGCGTCTCACAGGCCGGCAACAGTCCCATACTAGCAACAACAAGGTCTGTGAGCTAGCTATGTGTATGTATGTTGGACCTGTTACAGATCTTGCTGTTGTTGCCAGAATCCTGCCGGAGATCATTGTTTCGGTGATTCAGTCTAGCTTGATTTGCCTGGTGCTAGCTTTATTTCAGAATGCAATTTCCAGGCTCTTTCTCTACCTTGTGCCTTGCTGAGACTGGCAAAGAAACTTGACTGAGAAAAAACGGCTACTGTCTACAGGTCCATTCTTTTGCCTAACCCTTGGCGATCACAATATAACCAAATCGATGTAGTTAAGACAAACAGATATCATTGTGATTTGTACCAATCACGTCCTGATATGTAGAGATTGACACGGTGTGATTCCATAATTAATTCTAACATTGGCGATCAAGTATTGCCCTTGTATAAATTCAAGCAAGCTCACGGCAAAAACATTGTGTTTGGTAATTGTTAAACTTTTGCGGGATGACATGTGGCACGCACACTACATGTCGTGGTACTCTCTACCGGGGGGTTGCCATGCTTCAAGTCCTCGCCCAAGGCGTCGAGTTCTCTCCCATGCCAAGCTCTCGCCAGAACATCAAACATCAGATCATACGTCCAAAAGTGTTGTCGAGTGATTCCTTAGCGGAAATGATTTCGCGTGTGCACCTTCTCTTGAGTTCGAGTGTGTGTGCTGCATGTCAACACGCAGAGATTCATAAATCCCTTCTCGAGATTCGACTCATGTTACCCACGCACCGCTTGAACTTGTTCAGTTTGGTGTTTTTGGTCTTGCAATTATTCTATTGGTGGCTTAACATATTTGGGTGATTATAGCCGATTTGCATCGGTTTATCTTTCAACACACGGATCTAACATAGAGCAAGCACCTTTGCAGTCGCCAACGACATGACGTGATACATTCTAGTGGTACGACATGACGTACACATATATTTGTCAAAAAAAACCGCACATATATTTTGTAGTGGTAGCATGATTTCTTTAGATTAATATCTTTATTGTTTTGGTATGGCAATCTAGCATTATTTTTATATATTGCTATTTTGGCTTTATTTTGCAGGTACATTAATTAGGCTAGGACAATGATCCCTTTTCCTTTTACATAGAATTTATAATAAATAAAAATCATTTAAAAGAGGAAACCAAAGTCTTTTTACCGGTTGCAAACGAACCAGGGCCCAAGTCCAAGTCTTCCCGATCGAGAGAGATAACCACAACTCGTCTCCTTCCTCCAGATCTCGGCGACCATGGCGAAGGCGGCAAGGCTCCGTCGCCGCCGCAGCCGTGCTCTTCCGGAGGAGATCCTAGTCTGGGAGATCCTCCTCCGCCTACCCCCGTAATCCCTCCTGCGCTGCCAAGCCGTCTGTCGCGCATGGCGCCGCGCCACTTTCCACCAGTGGCTTCCTCCTGGCACACCACGCCGCCCAGCCTGCCCTACCCGTCTTTCTCGCCAGGGACCAAATCTTCGGCGTTCACAAAGATAACATCTGTGCCTTCGACCATCGAGTTGACAGCGACCAGCTCCACACCGTCGCGCAGCTTGACGAGGCCATAAATCTGTCTGGAGGCTTCCTGCGACGGTCTTATTGTCTTCAGAAAAAGGGTTTCCCCCGTTTTATATTATAAAGCAAACATCCGATACATCCAGCTTGCTGGGGTCATAGCATAGAAAAACTCAAAAGAAAAACAAGAAAAAAAAAGAGAAATAAATGCTGACACCGGCAGATCAACGAAGAAAGAAAGACCGGCAACCGCTGCACCCTCCAAAGAAGTACCACCCCGCTTCCAGCATCCCGAAGCGCCGCACACCAAGCAACATCTTCAAGAAGGAATGCGACGATGCCGTCGCTGTTGCCCGAACAAGTTCTAGGGTTTCCCCGGTACGCGAGGGATAGTGGGGAAGGAATATACCCGATGCCCCTCAGGAAGGTCCGACAGCACCCGCAGGCGTCATCGCATCGGTGTCGACAGGCCGACAGCGATTTCTCCTGATCCACAACCACCACCACCACTCCAGACACTTCGTAGTGCACCACCCACGCAGCCGTCCACTAGCATGTGCCACCACGGTTACTGGACCATCCTTGCCGTCTCTCTGGAGCTGGCAACACGAGGCCTAGAGAGGGAAAGGTGACAACAGCCACGAGAGCGGGCACTACTCGACCGGTGGGAGGGAATAGCCTCCATCTCAAGAGCGAAGCCGACAGGACGCGACGACGAGGACTTGCCGGGCGCTACGGCCCGGCCGGGCCCACATGGACCCGGACAGTCCCTGTCACCACGCTGCAACACGCCGACCAACAAAGTACTCGCTGCCCGTAGACCGCCGCCGCCTCGCCACTGCCACCAGGAAGCGACGCCGCCGAGCACCGTGCCACCGGCCCGACCCAACCCAGACGGGGCCCAAACAGGCCCAGATCTAGGCTCGGTGGGCGCCGCCGGCCAACAACGCCACCGTGCCGCCCCATAGCCAACGGCTGTGCCGCTACGTCGAGGGCCACCGTGGCAAGCAGCAGCGCCGCCGCCTTGCCACACCGCGGCCGGCCGAAGGGCACCGCCGCCGGTCACCACGCCCGAGCAGGAGGGACAGCGCGCAGGGAAGGACAGGCCCGCCGCCGCCGGCAACACCACGCGGGCAGGGCCCGGCAGCGCCCGCCAGCGGCGGCGGGGGGAGGGAGGAGCGAGGGTATCTCGGACGAGAGATGGGTCGAGGCCCCCGGTCGCCCCGTTCGGGGGGCCGACGCGGGGGTTACAGGGAAGGGAGGGGAGGAGGAGATGGTGGGGGGGGGGGAGCAGCGGCGGCAGCGGCTGGTTGGGGAGCGGCGCGGCGCGGGAAACCCTAGGGAGGAGCGGGCGAGAGCCCTCCTAAAAGGATACTCTCGGTCTCCGCTTTTCAGTTTCGTCTCATTGTCTTCTCCAAGGTCGACTTCACGCCTGGCTCCCGCACCCACCGGCTTTCCGTCTGCAACCCGGCAACACTTGAGCATGCCTTCCTCAGGCTTCCATCATTGAGTTTGACAATAATGGGGATGTACCCACACCGACCAACCGGGGAGTATCGGTTGCTGCTACTGGAACAGATGACTTATATAGAGTCGCCTCAAGAACAAATTGGTTTCTGTGTCTTTTCGTTGGGCTCTGAGCAGCCATCGAGGTACATTGAGGAGGATGATGAAAATTTATCGTGGTGCTTCAGCTTACCTGTCCGGGTGGGTGATAGCCTGTATTGGTACTCGGCTTATTGTCTGAGTGACAACAAACCAATAGTAGTATTTGACACCATAGCTGAGTCTTTTCGGCGGATGCGTGCTCCAGTTGTTTTCCACCAGAGAATATATCTTTGATATGGATGGCACACTCGGCATCTATGGAGGTATGGAAAGTATTACTAATGTGCCTTCAATTCTGAAAGAAAAAGAAACTGTTGATATATGGGTGTTGCGGGACTACCAAAGCGAGGTTTGGGACTTTAAGTACCGAATCAGACAGCCGCTTGAAGCAATCAGGCGCGACTTTGAAAACCATGATCACTATCATTTGGACATTGTTTCGGGGGATGGTGAAGTGCTCGTGCAGCTGCTTCTTGGTCGTTATCTGATTCACGTTGACAGTGATGGCACATTGCTTGATAATTTCACTCTTTGTCGCCAAAATTTTCATATGACTAAACACCGGCTCAAGCAAAGTCTTGTTCATCATAGCTTTTTTCTGTCCCTAGAAGGTTATGCTATGAATGCTTCGCCTTGGTTGCCGAAACCTCCGAATCTTTAAATGTCCGCTCAAGCAAGCTGCATCCGATTCTTGGATCACCTTGGACACTACTCATTAACGTAAGTTGCATAAGAGTCAACTTCTCAATGAAACATTCTGTTATAATTCATTTTTCTTCATGAATCAACTGCATCTGGTTAGGTTGTTCTTATGGAAACAAAGATGCTCGCAATTGTAGTGTGAATCGGACATGGTTATATTTCTCTCATCCTGAGGAGTTATAGGTTTCCTGTAGAATGGACTGGTACTGCAACCTGGAATTCTATGAATATATTTTTGTGCTTCTATCCTCACAGCGGCTTTTAATACATTGTTTGGAATGATCTATTACTATTTCACTTTTCGTGCTAAACATTTTAAGGATTAGTGCTTCAGTTGAAGAAACAAAACTTGTACAGTAAACACAAGAAAGGTGAGCCATGATCTGGCTCGGCTCCAAGATTGTATTCATGTCTCGAGCGGACAGCACCAGGCCTGTTGTGTGACTGTACAGCTGTAGGAGTAAGTTGAAAGTCACTCTGATTAGCCTGAATTCAATTCTTAGTTGCAACTTGTAGAAGGAATTTGAAACTTCTTCGAGAGTGATAAATTGGTAGTGTGGTGAATGTCTTTTATACGCTCAACTCATAGCAGTTTCTCAATAAATTTTCCATTGTTTTATGTCAACGACCAATTAGCTAGTTTTGTGGCGATGTTTTCTTTATACTAGTATGATGTTTTGTGGGATGCATATCTTTTCCTGTCTGTTTATGCTAACCCGCATACGCCATCACTATGGCATTGTCTAATGTTCCAATTCACTATATGGTTAATTTTCGGAATCATCCATGCATGCCATGAGGCGTTAGCAGAAGTGTAGTTTATGTAGAATTAATTGCCTGCGCTATTATTAGGAACACAGTTTTTGTAGATGGCCCTGTTAGCAAACTTGTGAGAAATGGTTTAGCTTCTCCGGAGGATCACTATATCGTCAAGCATTAAGCTATAGAATTTCGAGATGGAACTTTAACTAGTAGCTTGTGTGCTGTTGTTCTGTTGGCTCAGATACAAACTATGTCATAATCAGGTGCTTCAGCCTTGAGCTATATCATGGCTCACCGAGTTCTAAGTTGTAAACACGAGAAGGTCTGGGATAATTGCCGATCCAACACTCAGTAATCATGGCAAAAATAATAATATATACATACTTATGAACCAGAGCAAAGTTCCACACAGTGGAATCAGTGCTCTAAAAAGTCAGGCCTGTGCTGTGCTGTTGTGATTTCGCCATAGTACTGTGGAGTGTAGACTGTAATGGGGTAGCGTTATGCTGAGTGGCAAAAGCGCTTAGGTAGTTGGGTGGCATATGAAGTGCTGCTTTCAAAATTTGAATTACTATTCATGATGAATTATGCATTCTTCGTGTTTGTTCTCTTGCAAAATGAGGTAGCTTTGTCTGTCATCAAACCGTTCAGTTTTTCCAAGGGGTATCATCAATTCATTCAATTAGCATATCAATCGCTGTTCTTTCTAGAAAAAATAAATCTGTTCACTTCGTAGATTATTATTGGTTCAGGTGTCAAGTGAAAAATATCCAGCATTAACCCAAAGCTTAATTCCAAGCAATGAAGCATATAAATAGTCGTTTAGTGTTGCATTTCTGAGACTCTTTTCTTTTGGACGTAAGAATACATCTGTAACTCTAAATGAACGCTTCTTCTGCAGCTTCTATCTTCTCTGCTGCTGCTGCCTGCTCCAAAATTGCCCCACCGCCCCCTTTCTGATAGCCTGCCGAGCCGCAGACCTTATCCATGGCGACAAATAACGTGTTGCAATTCATGGGCTCAAGATCTCACTTGGGTGAAGATATTGCATCTTGGGAGTTTCCGTTTCTGCTATGTAGACACTAGAGAAAATAATGGTCTAAGTATCTCTCAGTTTTATTCATGTATCTATCTGCTGCATCTGTGTCCAGCACCGCGCCACCGTCAGCCAATTTCCGCAAGAGTGAAATGTGCTTGTTTCACAGTTTTCTAATGGCAAAAACATCCAAATCTCGCTATATTAATTCAGTGAAGAAATTACAGTCCCCTCAACAAATGGCAAAAGAAAAGGAGTTTAAGATGGTTCTTTTTTGGGGGGTGTAATAATAAATAAAAAAAGTTTAAGAGTGGTTCAATTACAGGTCAACTATTTTTTTTCCCCAAGCAAAACGTACGTTCATGGGCTAAGCCCAGCACAAATCCACTGACGTTGTTTCCCGAAAGATCACAACTGAGAGAGAAAACTCCCCTTCGTTCCTTCCTGGGGATTGAATCGCCGCCGGCAACCATGGCGAGGGCCGCAAGGCAAGGGCATGACCGGCGCATCTCCACCGCGGCCTCCGGGATGTCATCGTGATACGGGAGATGCTCGTCCGCCTGCCCCCCAAAGCCCGGCTTCACGATTCATTCTGAATTGATTCCTCATTCGACCTCCTCATCCTCTGCCACTATGGCATGACTCACATTAGCTTGTCGGTCTGTAACCCGGCCACGTGTCAGCATTCCTCCCTTGGGCCACTGCCAAATTACAACATCTTGGGGATGTAACTACACCGATCTACTGGCGAGTACAGGTTTCTATTGCCTAAGGATAGAATGCATCGCTATGTCTTCGTGTTGTACGTACTCCGACCAGCTAGTGATGTACATTAGAGGACCGGAGACAACGTCAACGTTGCATTTAATGACTACTCCTGCCCTGGTCCGTGATAGCCTCCATTGGTACCCGGTGAAGCATCAGAGCGAGAGCAAACTGTTATTGGTTTTCGACACCACAACTGAGTTGCTCCGGCATATGCATGCTCCAGTTGTTTCCACCAGGTCATATATCCTGGAGACGGAGGACATCATTGGCATCTATAGCTATAATTATGCCATGAAAATTGTTGAAATATGGGTGTTACAAAACTATGAAAGTGAGGTTTGGAACTACAATTACCGGCTTGAATTGTCCGTCGCAGAAATCAAGAAGCAGTTGGGAAGGTGGGAGGATTGTTAGAAGAATGCCTTCTTGCTGCTTGGTCTTGGCGGGTGGTTGTTGCACGTTGACACTAATGGCAAACTTGTTGACAGCTACCATATTGATGGACTGACTTATATGCTTGGAAACATCACCTGAAGCAAACTCTTGTTCCACATACTTTCTTTGCGGCACTACAAGGTTATGATGTGAATGATTTTCCTTTCACTTGACGGCTGTTGAGTGAGGTGGTGCTTCCTGAAGGCCTAGCTGTCGTACTTTTATGGGTTGCAATATCTATGAATTGGATCTAGTAGTTAACATAAACGGTTGTACAATCATGATTAGGTCAATAAAATGTTGTTATAATTCCTTTTTCTTGATGTATTTGTTGCATCTCGTTAGGTAATTTTATGGAAACTAAGATGTTGACCCGAATATTTCTTTGATTTTACACTAAAACCCCATACCTCAATCCATGTTTACTTGTATTATTTCTGTCTTCTAGAGTTTACTTGTGTTATCTCTGTCTTACAGAGTTTACTAGTGTTATTTCTGTCTTCTAGAGTTTACTTGTGTTATTTCAGTAACCGTTGCACCTTGCTGATGCGTCTCACAGGCCAGCAACAACAAAGGCTCCCTGTACTTTATACCTTGATGATGCATTTCACAAGCTAGCATGTGAGATCAACCCCAGCATGTGTTCTCTCTTGCTGGGTGCCCATTTCATAATGCGATTACCAGGATGTCTCTACCTTTCTGATGTGTTTCACAGTCCATACTGTACCAGCAACAACAAGGATCTATCTGCTTTATGCATTGTTGTTGCATTTCACAGTCCAATATGTGAAACCAAATTGCAACCTCGTAGTCGTAGGGCACAAACTGACACCAGAAGTATAGTTGCATGAAATCAGGCTGAAGTGACTACTGACTGTGTTGATGCTAAAATCAACAAGTCATTTTGCTTTGCTTTTGAAATATTGCCAACTAATCTTCCTCGTCTCTCTATTCATTTGAGCCGAGGAATTGACTTTGCTTTATTTTATTTATCTATCTAGTGGTCTTCTTAGTAGTCAGTTGTTAGCAATTTATATGCCTCATGACCCTCTTCCTTGAACTGAAGAATTGACTTTACCTTACTATGTAGTGGTCTCTTTAATAGTCAATATTTAGGCAGCTCTCTGTTTCTACCCCCACCCCCGTTATAGCTGACAATGACAACATGCAGATTTTCATCTTTGTTAACTTGCAAGCTGCATTTGATTCATACAGCGCCTTGGAGCAGTGCTCAATGAAACATTCTGTTATAATTTATTTTTCATCATGAATCAACTGCACCTGTTAAGTTAGTCCTTATGGAAACTAAGATGCTTGCCATTATAGCGAGAATCCAACATGGTTACATGATTTTCGTTCAACTGTCGTGCATCTTCCGTAATTTGGTTTACTACTATTTATGGTGAATTTAATATGGTGGAGGATTTTGCAAAATGAGGTAGCTCTATCTGTCAAACTATGGCATACTGTTCTATTTTTTTCTGTTCAAAATAGACAGTTTGCACCATCTCTTCACGGCTTAGCATTGCCAATTAGGTTATATTGAGACTTTCAAATGTTAGTTGGATCAGATCAGCATCTTCTAGACCTGAAACAAAAGACTGCCAGTTGTAAATTCTTCTGTTGGGTGTACCAGCAGCTGGAGCTTTTATATCAAAAAAAGAAACTGAGTTTATAGGGCGTGAACATTTGGATTTTGTCCGACCGCCGTGTGGCTCTTCTCCAGGCCGTGGGATCTGATGTTGCCATGCGCGCATCAGATGACATCGTGGATGCCGGGTCAAGTGCTATTCTAGCTATAAAAGAAAAGCAATTGATGCTTTCGTTGAGACATAGTCGCGACAGGGCTGTTGACATGTCCCTGTGAGTTGTATATACTCACATTCTCTGTTTTACCACTCTGTTTTTCTTAAGCTGGGACAGATGTGTTGATTGGATGAATGTTCAGACTGAACTTGGCCATGCAGATATAATCAATCACCTTGAACTCGAACGTGTCCTTGAAAAGTCAAGACTCAAGAGTAAGCTCAGAATTCAGAGTAGTAGTTGGAACATTGATCAGTGGGTGGGAGTCACAGGTGATTCATGGAATGGCAGGTGCTAGTTCTCAACCTTTTCAATGGCAGGTACTAGTCCTTGTAAAGTCAAGAGTAAGCTTAGAATTTAGAGTAGTAGTTGAAAGTTGGAACATTGACCAGTGGGTGGGAGTCACAGCCTCATAGCTGATTCATGGAATGGCAGGTACTAGTTCTCAATGTGCATCTATAAATTCTTGAGCTTGAATTGCTGCATCAAGTCTAAGAAAGATTGTACCCGCATGATTTTGTTCTTGTGAAGCTTAGTTAGCATTCAGCAGCAGTACCTATTGGCGCTATGGACCCGCATGGGCATGGAGGACCAGGTGGAGGAGGACCTGGAGGGTCGGGTCCGGTACCACCTGGAGGGCCTGGATTTCTCGGTGGCCCTGACCCTGGTTCTTGGGGGCCTGGATTTCCGGGTGGCTATGGCCCTGGTTCTTGGGGCCCTGGATTTCTCGGTGGCCCTGGCCCTGGTTGGGGATCTGGATTCGGTGGCTTTTTCGGATCCTGGTAAGTTGAATCATCATCTAACTAATGGAAGTTTAAAGTTTGCATTGTGCTATCGATATCATCAATTCATTCAGTTAGCATATCAATTGCTATTCTTTCTAAAAAAAAAATCTATCCTTCACTTGGAGACCGTTAGTAGTTAAGGTGTCAAGTGTAAAATATTCAGCATAAACTCAAAGTTCAATTCCAAGCTATGAAGCATATACTAGTCGTTTAGTTTTGTACCTCTGAAAACCCTCATGGTTTAGATGAATATACATGTGCAACTCTGAACAAGTATTTCTTCTACAGCTTCTATCTTCTCTGCTGCTGCTGCCTGCTCCAGGACTGCTGTGGCCCTCTATTCGGACACCCAGGCCCAGGCAGTCCACCATCCCCTTTCTGATAGCCTGCCGAGCTGGGGACCTTATCTACGGCGAGAAACTATTCCTGGGCTAAACATATTCACTGAAGAACCCACATGGGTGAGGATATTACATTTTGGATGTTTCCCTTGCTACTATGTAAATACTAGTGAAAATAAGTAATGGTCTTTGTATGTCTCTGTTGGAGATCGTTGCTTCAGTCTTAGCCTCTTAGGTAGTACCGGGTACTAGTGTTATTTCGGATACTGAATGCAATTATCAGGGGTCTAAACTTTGTAATACCTTGCTGATGCATTTCACCGCCCAGAATGTGAGATAAGTTACAATCTCATGTTAACAGTCCGTGCCTGGTTGTTTTGCCTTGGCTTTATATAAAGTTGGGGTGGGGGGAAACCCCTTTTCGTTCAAAAAAAAAGTTCACAAACAGACACCAACCGGGGTAAATAAGGCAGAAACGCACCGGATGATCTCTCTAGCCAGCATCAACCCATCCTGGAGCTAGTAATCCATTCCAAAGAGTTCTGTTTGATTGTATTAATTTGACTTTTGCATGAAAATGTATTTAACCCTTCAAGCATTGTTGAAGAGAGATTTTCCCCTATTTCTTGGACTGAAGGATTAACAGTACCTCTTTTTATCTAGTGGTCTTCTTAATAGTCAATTTTTGATGTGTTTCCTACCGTCCATTGTAGTTGTAGCTGACAGTGAAAAGAGGCAGATTGGGGAGCGGGATGTAGTAGTATTCTTGTAGAAAAGGATGGTATAGCACTTGTAACTTATGTTGTGTACTTTCATTTGGCAATTAATGGGTGATCTTGGTACTCCACCGTTGTACTTGGCTTGTACGTAAAGCCGCTCCTGGATACTGCCGTAGCATCTGCTAAGCTTGTCAGTTGGTCGCAGGGTCAGATGTGCACCATTTTAGGATTATTGCTACAACTGATGTTTGATCTTAACATAAGCTGAAGAAACAAATCATGTACTAATAAGCACAAGAAAGTTTCTCCATGGTCTGGCCCAGGTTCCACATTGTGCTCTTGTCTCAAGTAGAAAGACACTAGGCCTGTTGTGTGATGGTACAACTGTAGAACTAATCTGAACTTCACTGTCATAATATTCTTCAGAATGTAGAAGTAATTTCATCATCGAGATTAATTGATACAGTATGTGCTGTATGCATGCGTGTTGGTCAGAAACGAAAATCAACACATATCTAATATTGAATAATGCACATATTCAGGTTGCAGAAATTTCTCTTCTTTGTTCTACTACAGAAAAAATATATGTTCACTTGGTAGATAATGATTGATTCTGGCGTGAAGTGCAAAATAATTGGCATTAACTCCATGCTTAATTACAAGCGATGAAGCATATAAGTAGTCGTTTACTTTTGCACCTCTGAAACACTTTTGTTTTAGACGGATACATCTGAAGCTCTGAACGAACGCTTCTTCTGCAGCTTCTATCTTCTCTGCTGCCGCTGCGTGCTCCAAGAATGCAGTGGTCCTCTCTTCGGACACCGGCCCAGGCGGCCGGCCGCCCCCTTCTCTGATAGCCTGACGAGCCGCTGGCCTTATCCATGGTGACAAATAAGTGCTGAAGATACTGCATTTTGGGAGTTTCCCTTGATGCTATGTACACACTAGAGAAAGTAATGGCCTAAGTATCTCTGTCTTGGAGATCATTGATTCGGTCTTACTCCCTCTATCCCATAATATATGACGTTTTTGCAAGCTAACATAGCTTGCAAAAACGTCTTATATTGTGGGACGGAAGGAGTACATAGTTACCTGGTCAACTTCTTGAAGAAGTGCTCTGCTACAGAAGTTCAGTTTTATTCATGTAACTATCTGTCGCATCTCCGGCCAGGACCATCAGCCAAATTTTGCAAGAGTGAATGAGCTAGTTTCACAGTTTTCTGTGCTCAGTATTGCTTATGCTTGTTTGATACGCAGCGTAAACTTTGTATCAGTCAGTAGCACTACAGTCAGCATTTGCTATTTCAGATCAATGCACTGCTGGTGCTCAATGTCAAATTTCTGTTACTGGTATGGCCTTTTGGAAGACATATGCCCGACAAGAATAGATAAAACTGGCGAGAAAGTCTTTGGGGTGTCTGCTTGCATTCCATCCAGATCACAAATGATATCATCTCGAAATCAAACTCTTGGGACCGAATACTAATGTTTGGGTGAATGCAATTGGCAGGGTCTACTTTACTTTGTATGTACATTGTTGGTGACTTCTACAAACCAGCATGTGTCTAACACAAACGCTACGGCTTACTAGCTCCACTATGTTTGTGAGCCGGAACAAGCATTTATAACTTCCAAGGAATCAAATTCAGCAATGGCCTGATTAAATCCCGGACCTTTAGACGAACACAAGGCCATTCTTCATTGCGGTCGCCACGCTGACAACCGCATATGAGGCACAAATCAGCAGCAGCAATAAAATTACCATGTATGTCCCGAATGACAGAAGCGGTAGCCGCTGCATTCTCCTCCCGGTGAAACGCGCATCTACACTTTTTTTAGTTGATGTTTTGTCCAGCTCCCCACTTCCGTCCTCTTTAGCCACCACATAATCTCGCTATATATATATCAGTTCGGTGAAGATATTACAATCTACTAAAGTCAAGCATCTTTAGTAAAACCGACACACATGCGCATCAAAGGTTTAGGTTTAAGAGAAGAGGGGTTTAATTATATAATTTTCCTAGTTTTTTTAGGGGAATATATAGTTTTCCTAGTCCAACTTGCAAACGTACATGTGCAAACTAAGCCCAGCACAAATCCACTGACGTTGTTTCCCGAAAGATCACAACTGAGAAAACCCTTGTCGTTCCTGAGAAAACTCCTCTCGTTCCTTGCTGGGGATTGAATCGCCGCTGGCACGCCAACCATGGCGAAGATCGTAATGGCAGCGCCCCTCCACTGCGGCTTACCAGATGAGATCGTTATTTGGGAGTTACTTCTCCGCCTGCCCCCTAAACCCCTCCTCCGCTACCGTGCAGTCTGCCAGGCCTGGCGCGAAGCCACCTCCACCCGCGACTTCCTCCTCGCCCACCATGGCCTCCAGCTCTCCCTCCCCATCGTCTCCGGCTTCCAACACGACGGCCCCCGCTACGATCACATTCTCACGTTCGATCACCGGGCTGCCGGCGCCCAGCTCCAACCGGTCGCCCGGCTTCGCGATTCACTCCGAATTTGGGGGTTTAGGGTTTTTAGGGTTTAGGGTTAGGGTGTAGGTACATTCCGTGTAGGGTTTAGGGTTTTTAGGGTTTAGGGTTAAGATTTAGGGTTTTTAGGGTTTAGGGTTAGGTTTAGGGTTTAGGGTGTAGGTACATTCCATGTTGAAAAGATGGTTACCAGTACCCTTTTTATGTTGCACTAGTACATATGCCCGTGCGTTGCAACGGGCTTCTCATCTTCTCTGTTGTAACGTCCCCAAAGGGCGCAGCAGCCTCGATGAGCGCATGAACCCTCACTCCTACCGCTCTACCCAACAATTGGGCATAGGGGAATGCAACATCCAAACGATGCCACTCGGCGATGAGGAGACCGTGTCCTCCTATGACTCTGACCTCCATCAATCATAACAACCACCTGATGCTGCGGCATGGCATCATCTAAACAGGGCCAACCAAAATTATCTTTTTCGTATACAGTATCCTTCACAAAGTAGAAAGAACAGCTGGATAGTGATCTTGTAAAGCTAGATAAATACAACTAATATATGAGTAACACCAAAAGATGAACATTATTAGAAGTAAGGCAGAATATAGCAACGAAAGGATTAAAAAAATATGACAATATACTGTTGTCTAAGCTGAAGGAATAACCATCAATTTTACAAATATACACCCAACCTTGAGCATTGTATCAAAAAATAATTCATAGTGTTTTAATAAAGGAATTTTTTCCACTGATAATATGCACCTATAACTTGATTGGTTCTCATCATAAAACATGTTCCTCTGTTAGCATGCCGACATGAATCTCTGTTAGCATGCTTGCATGAATCCCTGTTAGCATGCACAAATCACTGAATGGGGTTGGAAACTTTAATTTTTCTAAAGAACCTGACATGACTTCTCCGAAATCTTCTTAATTAAGCTACAATCTATCATTACCAAATTAGGATTCTTGATTAATTATTAGACTGAAGCGATTTAGCTGCTTTGTTTCAACGAAAAAATATATGATGGTGTTTTGCTAAAGGAGTATATGACAGACAAGCTATTATCTGAACCGAAGAGGGTAAAATTGAAAATCTCCTATAACTCAATTCTAAATCCCATCACAATTTTTAGTTGCTTATCTAAGTATAACTAATATTACTACTCATTTATTACCTTGTTCTCTCCTGGAAAAAAGAGGTTGTTGCTAACCTCGAACAAATAACCGCAGATTGTAAAAGGCAGAACTTACCCTGCCCCATATTCTATCTGCAGGCATAGAACACAAAATATCT
Organism: Aegilops longissima; assembly: GCA_021605205.1. Taxonomy (NCBI): domain Eukaryota; kingdom Viridiplantae; phylum Streptophyta; class Magnoliopsida; order Poales; family Poaceae; genus Aegilops; species Aegilops longissima. Next base: position 737,146,353 of record CM038678.1, on the reverse strand, counting down.
TGTGAATTACATGCCACATGTATTGTAAAGAAGCCTCACTTAAGTTCAATATGTGAGTCGTGCGGCTTCTCAGCCCCCACCAGATCTGAAATGTAGATGCATATACATAGAAATCATGCACAGATAGGTGTATGGCAGGGCACATGTTACCTTGTTCATACTGGCCATGGTCCAATTATATTCAGCAGATCTTTTAGCACATTGGCCAAATAGTGCAATATAACAATTCAATTTGCAAGTATACTGAAGCAAAGCATCGCGAGGCTTTCAATAAACCAATAAAAGAAAGTCTGCATTTTTACACCCTAGTGACAACCTGGGTCTTCACAACACAGAAGAAGCCCAACTTTATCTGCTTTACTGCTATAGAGAAAAGTAAGAACATGAGGTGCCGCTTCAACTGGCTTATCAACATGATGAATGTGACCATATGTTACACAGATGAATTCCTATTCCTCGTGCTCTCACTTGCATTTTTCATTGAGTTGATGTTTCGTTATCATGCCCAGTGACTATAAAAAAATATGTTTGAAGAAAATATTCATGTTTCAATCGAAAGAGTAAGTAGAATAGATAAAATTACCCAGAAACCTGTTGTATCATGGCAAACCCCTTGTTTTTAAAATAAAATGTACGCTAATATGTAGAGGTAGTTACTTAAAACAGAAATATAAGATGAATTAGCATGTCATTATCAGAAAGTAAAAGAAAAGGCCATTTTTATAATCGGTTTAACATTACATCAATGACAGCTATAAACAACTCTGGTTAATGGTTAAGAAACAAAGAAATGATGGAATTTGTTTTAAGAATAATACCCTAGAATACAACTTTGGTTCAGAACTGCCGCAGTTGTGAAAGCACTTACCAGCTCTTGTCGCGATTTCTCATTATAGTGAGACATTTTCTCCTTTGTTAGCTTGAAGATGAAGGAGGTTACTTAGAAGGAATAATTACCGACAGCAATGCATTTTTATCAGAACATAAAACTCAAAAATCATTTGAGATACAAACAGGCAACTAAGAAACCAGCTTTTTGTGTCTGAGAACTTTGAAAAAGGCAAAACATACGTATTGTATCAAATATGTACCGTCATGGCCTCATGATTTTGCTCACATATGTGCTACAATTCACTCTATACAGTTCAAGCAGTGAAAAGTTTTGAAGAAATAGGTAGGCCATGTAAATTGACCCGAACCCCCAGTTCATAAGCCCACAACACTCGAGCATGAATCAGAGAAATTGCATACAGAAATCGCCACCATAATCATGGAGCACGAATTCATCCAATGCAACTTCTCATAGAGCCAATCATTTAGACAGACAAACACAATATTGGGGTAGAAAACAAGTGATTGCTTACTGCTGGTTGGGGACGCCTTGGACGGGGGATGCTCGAGGTTTTGAAGGTTTGGAATGGAGGCGTTGTTAGCTGTTGAGGCAGATGGCAGCCTATTAGCCTGGAGTTAGTAATCCAAATTATTGTTTTAGCTCTCCCAAAACTTGTTCACATATGATGAAAAAACCATGATTTAGCAGACTGGGAGGAGCAGCATGTGGTAAAATTTCCTCCACTAATATCATTAGTGTAGGAACTCCAAATGTTAAAAAAAAATCATGTCATCCTAAATGACTTGTTGATCTATCAGAAAAAGAACCTGAGATAGGACATTATCGTGGAACCTAGGAAAAGAAAATTTGAATCTTACTCTTTCGGTTACGAATTTTAACAAACATGTGATTGGCAGGTGTAATGAACAAACCTGGAACTTCCATATCACTTTAATCCCCACATGAAAATGATTACGCATGTGGACGGCCTTGGGTACACCAGATGTGTCACATCTAAAAAACAAAAAACAAAAATTATACTGTAAATTCCATCAGAATTTGGTTACCCAAGAAAGAAGCTCGCAACTATGTTTATTTTAGAAGAAAAAAAGATTAAGAACATCCAAATGTCCATCTAGATTTTAGGACGATGACAACTGCTGGCACTGGATTAGTAGAGTGGAAGCACGCGAGGACGTGATCGTACTGGCTGGCAAGACACGGGCTGTAAATGAAGATCTCCTCTTGCACGATACATACTCATCTTACAGTTGGGTCGATGGTTCAGCACCGTGCCGACGACCGCATCTCCTCCTCTTTCTCCCCATTCTCCAGGCTAATATAATTAATCAGAATGTACAAAACATCAGCGGTATATAAATGAATGCTTTGACATAATATTAGTTCCAAATGAAAATCCAAAGAAACAAAAATCAGAATTACTCAGCATGTAAGTGGCAGCGGCGTCCAACTTGCAAACGCCGCCCGCCAAAAATCCCTCAAATGGCATATGTGGACATCCCTTAATTTTAAGTGGCATATTGTGGAGAAGCCACCAAAGCCAGCGGTGCCAACGGCTGCCGTTAAATTTGCTTGCTTATGTACCAATGAGCTAGCAAATGAACGACTCAAAATAACAGCGTACATGACATTATCAGCATGACATAACAGAGTATAGATGTTATCATCATGCCATAACTTGTTGTGACCTCTAGCTTGTCATTGCAGATGTGATAGAGCTCTCGCTGGGTGTCCTGGAGGACGGGCTTGATGAGTGCCGACGGCGCCGACAACACGACATGAGGCTAACAGAGTAGGCTGCTGCCTTCAGGATGTGGATTGAGAGAAGAAGACACATGTCCTGGAGCTTGGGAGTACGCAGGGGCTGACTTCTTCTCACCAGGGCATGCGGCGACATTGCTGGCTGGAGATGGAGCATGTAGCAGCTCGAACAGTGCACCATTGTCAACTTACATCCCTAAGAATTACCTCCGGTCTCTTTAGTCGATTGACCGAACAGTTGGCGTGCAGGTGGCCGCCGGATCTCGAGAAGGCAATGGATGTCGCAGCTGGAGTCTCCAATGGCATACTGGAGGGCCAGAGGTGGCGCGGGGGTTGGGTCTGGTCCTGGAGGAGCGCCGCCGGAGATCCGGGTGGAACATGAGGTCACCTCGACGTCGCGACCTCCGCTTTCCCACGGCCACTTCCAAGAGGAGGCGGAGGCGAACTGGCCCGTGGCGGGGGTGGGGAGCCTTCCGACGTGGGCAGGCTGGGCAGGTGGCTCCGCACGACGGCGCCCAGCGAGCAAATGCTGTCAAAGATGGTGTTTGGTTCGAAGGGGGCAAGAACCATACGAAACTGATAGTTGGGCCGATTAAAAAAATAGAACAAATGTGTGGTGTCGCACAGGCCACATGCAAGGAAACATTGTTTATTAACTAAGCTTCTCTCTTGCTCGAGCCTACGCCAGAAAAATGAGATTGAGGCAGATGTTTCTATTCCTCTGGTACCGTGTGGATAGGCCCACCTTTCTTTAAATTTACTGTTCCCATTTCCTGCGTTTCGAACGCATCGAAGGGGAGAAAAACTACAGGACCTTGATTCCTTTGCTTTTTCCTGTAAACCGAACGGAGCCCTAGTGGTGATGCCCTCGTTCGTACGCCACCCATGGCCTGGTTGGTGTCGCCCGGCTCCGGCCCCCTCCGTCTCCAGCGTCAGTCCGCCGTCGCCCGGCTCCGGCGAGCTCCTGCTTAGGACGCCCCCCTCCTAATATAGATGTTATAGATTCTGTTGGGACGCCCCCTTGTAAATTAGTATCACCTCGTTTATATTACGACTTTGTCCATACAAATTGTAAAAGCGTATTATGACATGAAAAGAAAGCATATTGTGACGGTGAACCCGACAAAATTAATCCGTGCTTTATTATTAAATTAGGGAGGGATTATTTGGAGTGATATCTTATTGTTTCACTTTTCCTGCTAAACATTGTAGGATTAGTGCTTCATCTGATGTTTGATCTTAACATAAGCTGAAGAAACAAAACTTGTACTAACAACCACAAGACAGTTTCTGCATGGTCTGGCCCAGGTTGCACATTGTTTTCATGTCTCAAGCAGGACGTCAATAGGCTTGCTGTGTGATGGACTGATGGTACAACTGTAGAAATAAGTTGAAATTCACTCTGATAATTTTCTTTAGAACGTTGAAGAATTTCACCAACTGTCAAGTCGTGTCGCTGTTGCTTCATCTTGCTTGTCAAGGTCCACGAGAACACTGTATTTCGTTTTACTGACAGTTGTAAGTAGCTGGTGATTTTTGTGAATGTGAAGTTATTCAGGTCCCCAGCTGCTTCCCACTATGGTTTCTTTGATTTAACAGCAAAACCGGTACCTCAGTCAGTCTGTGTGAACATCCTGCCATCTTGTCAGGTGCATGCCCCTACGATGCAGGGAGCCAGGGAGCCAGGGACTGCTGGCCGTCCTGGGCATGTATCCTTGAGTTATAACATAAAATTCAGAGTTGCACAAATGCTGTGCAACATTAAGAGCTGCATAAGATTCTGCAAAGTGCACGTACTATATTCGAGTTCGAGATTCGATGGTGCTGCGTTGAGTTATTAAATTCAGAGCTCTGCTCCTTTGGCTATCATAATTCAGAATGAATTTTTGTATATTCACAGTGATGCTAGTAAGCTGTAGCTGGTTTAAAAGATTGGTCTGTCGCTCACACAAAACCACAACTATTGGGGTGTAATAAGCTATTTGCCACCACAATCCGTCGCAAAGCGATCTTTGTACAGTTTTCTCCCATTGTACTTTGTTTTCTATTGGAAACAGATGCCAATGTGTTGGCTGCTTAATTGTAGGTTCACCGGCCCATAAATACTTTCAGTTTGCAAGTTCCCTATCTCCACAATAGTGGCTTTTACATGTTTCATGGCATATCATCATTCTCTGATGTCACTTGGGAGCTAAATCAATGTACAACTGTGGGTGGCTTTCTGTCAGGACCCTGATTCCAAGTCACATCGACCTAGCCGGTAACACCTCATATCACTTTGCGGCCTCACGCACGGTATTTCCACGGGTGTCGCCTTACCATGGCCCGGGACCGTTTGCGCCTTTTGGCTCACGTATATGATAGTGTCGCTAGCATCCACATGACAAAGAACCCGGGCCGACATGGCTAGTCGTGAACCCAAAGCGGCGCTAACCTATGGGAACAGGCATACATGAATCACATCGAGCATGTCGGTCATCAACGTATAAATTCGGGCTGTAGCACTGGGCTAACAGGACTCCGGTATCCCGGGCTGTAGCAGGCTAGGCAGGACTCCGAATAACACCGCGTGACATTTCCCCGAAGGGACAGACATAGGAACGAAGTGAAACACATGCCGGCCAGTCAAGTGTCCAAGCAGTAGTGCTGGGCTAGCAGGACTCCGGTGAACCGGGCTGTAGCGGACTACTATCGCTCAGAAGCACGAGACTACATTTCCCCATATGAGAGGCTGCCGAGGATAAACAACTAGTTTGTTGGATCCCACACATACCAAGCATTTCAAACATACACACAATATGCTCAATATGTGTAAATACGACGTGGCATCACAACATATTCTACGACTCAAATATTTATTCATTAGGCTCCGAAGAGCGAGATATTACAAACATGGGTCTCATGACCCAACACTCAGAGCATATAAGTCAAAGCACAAGCGGAAGCTAAACATGTCTGAGTACAGACAACTATAAATGAAAAAGGCTGAGAAGCCTGACTATCTACCAGATCCTGTCGAGGGCACAAGATCGTAGCTGAGGTAACAAGCTAAACGTCGAAGTCCACGTGGAACTACTAGCGAGACCGAGGTCTCTCGGCAAAACATAAAATAAGCAAACGTGAGTACAAACGTAGTCAGCAAGACTTACATCAGAACTAACTACATATGCATCATTATCAAAAGAGGGTGGTGGAGTTTGACTGCAGCAAGCCAGCTTTGACTCGGTGGCTATCCTGAATTACGGCTGCAAGTAACTCTTTTGAGGTGGCGCACACGAGTCCACATATTCACCATATCAAATACACCACTATGGACCCGCTCCCGTCTCCCTACGAGAACGCCATCCATAGCACTCACGCTTATCTTGCGCATTTTAGAGTATCCACTTTCACTTGTCAATGAACTGGTATAGGCAACCCAGAAGTCCTTTTTCGCGGACACGGCTATTCGAATAGATCATATTAACCCTGCAGGGGTGTACTTCTTCACACACGCTCTCACCACTTACCGCCGTTTACACGACATGTACTCGGCAACCTTCAAGCGGAAGCCCAACGTGGGTGTCGGCCACGGCCTACCTAAACACTCAAGTCCCTAGTCCAGGTTTATCGCCTATTCGGGTTCCATCCGCAGGGAGTCCGACCGAGGTTTCCCATACAGCCCGAACGATGTGTGCAGGGTTCCCGAGATACCAAGCGGGCATTCGCACACCGGGCCACGGTGTATCTACCGCATCATAGCCCACCCCTAGGGTCAGCGCACGCACGGCCTCCAACACATATCCTACAAACACGAAACTAGTTGCAACTCCGGACAGAGGACAAGGGTGGTTAAGAGCGAGAGAGTCATTTAAGGATCCCAATGTGTGGTAGTAACTGTTTCATGGATCACAAACACAGAACTCAGTTCCTGAGGACGGCTGCAATGAGACAACCCACCATGTACTCCTACATGGCCTCTCACCGCTACCTTTACCAAATCGTGTTCACACACTTAGCTCACACACAATAGGACATGTTCATAACAATTCCAATTCATTCCCGATGAATCAGACCCGACTCAACTCTAAGCAGTAGCAGGCACGACAACAAGCATGAATGAGTAGGCACAACATGGCTCAAACAACTCCTACTCATGCTAGTGGGTTTCATCTAATTACTGTGGAATGACAGGTCATGCAGAGGATAAAGGGGTTCAGCTACCGCAGCAAGTAACAGTTGAATCGATGTTGTCCTAATGCAATAAAAGAGAGCAGGAGCGAGAGAGTGGGATTGTATCGGAATGAACAAGGGGGTTTTGCTTGCCTGGCACTTCTGAAGATAATATAGTTCTTCATCGGTGTCATCGAATTCATCGTCGGTACGTCGTCTACCGAGAGGGGACAGTTACCGGCAACAAGAGAGAACACAATCAATGCAATGCACATTCATATGAATGACATGTCATGTTAAGGTACTGAATTCACCTAATGCAATATCTAGCCAAGTTAATTGGAGTGGAACTCAAACAAGAACAAATTCCAACTCCAAATGTTATTTCATAATTTACCCTAATCATGATTCAACCTATTCGGTGAGGTTAACTTGTTCAAACATGCATGAAAGTGCCATAAACAGATTCTTCATATTTTTCTGATCATTTTTCATATATAAATTATTTAATTTGGAGTTACAGATTAAAAGTTATGAATATTTGAAGTTTGGGGTATTTTCTGAAATTTCCTGAATTAAATTAAATCCAGAAAAGGGTATTACTGCGTCAGCCTGACGTCAGTGTGACGTCAGTGGTCAACGGAACATGGTCCGGGTCAAACCTGACAGTGGGTCCCGCGTGTCAGTATAATTAGCTTAACTAAAATTAACTAAAACTAATCCTAAATAGTTAACAGGGCTGGGCCCCACCTGTCATAGGGTCAACAGGGTCAACTAGGGCCCACCGTGGTCAAAGTCGACGTCGGCTGCCGGCGTCTAGCCGCCGGCGAGCCCGACGCGGCGGCGAGAGTGGTTTTGGCCACTGTGGCGACCAAATGGGCCGCGGAGGGCATCTAGGAGTAGCTGGGGAGGAACCGAAGCTCTTGGTGGAGTTAGCCGGGTCGGGTGGCGGGATCGACGGCGGCGAGCTCAAGCGGCGACCGGAGTTCGAGGCGGGTCGGGTTTGATGCTACTGTGCGCGAGGAGGAGCGGGTGGTGGCTCTGAGCTCCGGTGTGCTGCTGAGCATGAGAGGTGGGGTTGGCGTCGAGCCATTGTGGCTCTAGCCACGACGGCGACGAGGCACGACGGCGGTGAGCCTCGGCCATGGCGGGGAGTGGGGCTGGAGTATGCAAAGCGAGGGGAGAAGAGGGGATCGACGCAGCAGCTCACAGCGCGTCCGATGGCGTCGTCGGCGAGGTCGGGGACGGTCCGGAGCCGACGAATCGGGCGACGGCGACCGGCGGGTCCGCGGAGGGGAAAAGCGACGGGGCGGCGCCTCGGGGCTTCTCCGGTCGCGAGTGACGGCGGGGAGGGCGAGGATGGAGTGGCGGGGCTTGTGGGCTAGTCGGGGAAGCGAGGGAGGCCCGGTGGTCGCGGCAACGACGAGCGGCGGCGACGAGCTCCGCTCGGTGGGAGAGAGAGGGAGCCAGAGGAGGGGATGGGGCGAGAGAGTGAACGAGGGGGTTCCAGGGGGTGCGTGGCGGCGCCGAGGAGAAGGCGCGAGGCGTCTCGGTGAGGCAGGCGAGCAGGGAGGAGGCGTGGCGAGCTCGGCGCGTGCGCCGTGTCCCTCCTCTGCCTACTGGCAGAGGTAGGCGACGACTGGCACTCGCCAGATGGGCTGGGCCGGCGGGAGGAGCTGGGCCAGGTAAGTGGGCTGCCAGGTAAGCTCTCTCTCTTTATTTCTGTTTTCTATTTTGTTCTGTTCTGTTTTAGTTTAGTAAAATACTAAACCATTTTATAAAATCCTGAAGATAATTATGTGGCTGGAACTAAAGTATACCAAACCACATAAAATGTCCCAGAATTATTGGACATATATTAATTATATATAAAATATATTTCCAATGCAAATAGTTATTGAATTAATTCAAAGGCCCAAAATAAAATGTTTCAGTCACTCCAAAAATATTGGTTTGAATTTTATTCTTGCCAATATTTTTTTTCAAAGCTGAAAAGGAACATTTCCTTGGGAACATTTGAAGCAATTTTTAAATGTTGATCATTTATTTTAAATGATTCCTGGGGCTCTCCAATTCCCCAATTCAAATTTAAAGGAAATTTAGACATGATGCATGGATGCAAGGAAATCAAGCTAGGGCTGATCTGGGGCTGTGACACTTTCAGTCTGGAACTGGAGCCTTTGAGGGAGGCGCGTCGGCTTCCGTCTTCGCCTAGGCGGTCAGGCTAGTCAGCAGTTGCTGGTAGTTGGTAGTCAGAAGAAGCTTCTTATGGTGTTAATGGCTAGTTAGAGCCGAGCCTAGCGTTGTAAACCCAAAGACGATGTTGACATCCTTGCCTGCCTTCTGTGAAACCATACACCAATCCTTGGCGTACTCTCAAAAAATATAGAACCGTGGGTGGCAAGGTTACTTCTTACTTACACGGATTTTGTAGAGGTGAAATTATGTCTTTTGATTCCAATAATGATTTATATTATTTCAAATGATGATATGCCATATTTTTACGGATTTGCTATTTTACAGTCGACTGTTTTTCAATTCGCCTACATTCAAATCTCTCTCCGTCCGCTCTTACGCGGAGATTCGTGCTGGGAGGTTTGGTTTTCGGGCGTGGTTTTTTCTGTTTCAACCCGTTATCGCAATGCCGGCCTGAACCCCCGTTTAGTTTTGTCCTTTTTGAAATTTCAGCGTCGTTTTCCCTTTTCATTCGAGCTTCACTGTTTCGATAAAGCGCTCGAGCGGCGGAGGAGACTAGGTGATTCGTTTTGTTCATGTCGATTCTGAGACCTCCCCACCCGTCGAGTTTGATTTCTCTCCCCTTTCTCTTCGATTCATGACGTCTGCGGTTGGTTAGCCTCGTCATTCTCCCTCCCGCGCGTGATTTTTGATTGGTTCTGGGTCTGTAGCTTCCAGATCTAGGTGAGTTGCCTCTTCATTTTGAGACATTATGGCTTTGGGGTCGACCCCGATAACAAAAAAGGCACCGTGATTTCTTTGTGGGTTTGTGATTGGTGCTTGTAGCCGCCGTGTTGTTGTAGATTCGTGGTAGGCGCTTGTAGTTTTAGCGGTTGGTTCTACTTCGTGGCATGAGTAATCCGCCATTGTTCCCCATCTGCTCTTGTGTAGGCGCTGGTAGGTGTCTCGTTGTTTTGTGGCTAGATGTAGATGTATGGATCCTGTAGGTTTTCGGTTTTAGATGCATGGATTTTGGTAGGTTTAGTTGTAGTTAGTTATTATCAGTGGCATCTTCTGCATGCAGTGCACAGGTTCCATGGCCTCTGACTCTGAGTGCATCAGACTTACCCCAGTTAGCTCTGTTTTTGGTGTATTTGCCATGTTCCATTTTTTGTTTTCCCCTGTGTTCTAGCTCTGTACTTACTGCTAGTTTGTGAGTGTTGGTTATTATCAGTGTATTTTTTCAGTGCTCATGTATTAGAGTGTAAGCACAATAATTTCTGTGTTCTTTTGCTAGTATTTGTTTTCTGAAATTCATGTAGTTTATCTTGATTGCCTATTGAACTGTGCGCTTTTCTCTGTATTTTTATGTGCTTTGCACTGCAATTCCTCTATTCTTTAATTTTTAATGCTCCTAGTTGATTGAATCGACCAGGATTTGCAGTGTAACTCAGTTTGTTTTGAGTCTATATTTTACTTATATATCTGTAGTGAAATTTATCCTAGAATTACTGTGTAATTATGTCCAGAGTTTCACTGTAATATAGGCCAGAGTTACAGTGTAATTTGCCCAAGAGTTGCAATGTAATTCCCCCGGACATACTGTGTAATTCGCATGCTTATTATATGTAATTTACGCCAGAGTTTTACACTGCATAATTACCCCCAGAGTTACAGTGTAATTGTGGCAGAGTTTCAGTGTAATATACTGCAAAGTTACTGTGTAGTTTGTCCCAGGGTATCAGTGTAATTAACCCCAGAGTTACTGTGTAATTCACATGCTGTTTTTACACTGTGTAATTGCCATTTTTTGCAGTGTAATTTTTATGATTCAGTTAAAGTAATTTCTGAAATTTGGGCTTTCATTCTTGTTGATTGTTCGAGTGTCATTGATGTGCAGTTATGAACTATGTCATGTTTACAGTGTAATCTTCCCAAGAATTCCAGTGTAACCCTGGTTTTACAGTGTAATCGCCTTGCTTATTCTATGTATTTACAATGTAATGTTCCCAATAATTGCAATGTTATCCCAGATTTACAGTCTAATCCCCTTGCTTTTATTTTTGTATTTATAGTGTAATTTTCGCCCTAATTTGTAGTGTAATATTCATGCTTCGGAAAGTCTCTCGCCAGGACGTTCCGTTAGTATCATCATCGTAATTTGTATTTGTTGTGAATGCTCTCATTCTCCCCTTTCTTTTTCTTCAATGCTGTGGCAAGTGTTTGAGATTGTTTTTGTTGCTGTTGAACTGGGGTGAGCATCTTCAGTCTCCTGCATACTTAGCATTTTGTTTCAGTTTTATTTTTCTTACTAGTTTCAACTTCTATGATATGTACTTGTTTCTGAATCTTATTAAAATGCCCACCTGTTCCAAATTCATGGTGGCAAACAGGTCTGAGTTCCAGGGGTTCGGTTCTGCTGCGCCTTCTTCACTTGGTGTAGCTTCGTTTTGCATTTCTTCCGATGTCTGCAGCAGAGTTCTCAAGATGTAAGTTTCTCATTTTTTTGTCAGATCATGAGTCTTTCACCAATAGTTTCACTTACTCTAGAATGCATTGTTGGGCTGTTGCTGTTATGTGTTTTGTTACTGGAGTCCTCCACTCTTAAATTGTGTTGTTGAATGTACCTGCAAGCAACATGTTAAGTTAACGGGAGTTCTTGCTGGAATAGCATAACTAAGAAAACACTCTCTTTGTCAAGCAGTTTGGTACCACTACTGTATTTCAAAGTTGCTTTTCTTACCTTGTATATAATATCTGATTGCAGGAGCGTGGTAAAAGAAATCGATTCCTGCAATGTATTTTTTTGTGTGAGCTATTTTGATTTTGATGTACACAACATTTTGTTCCGAGTTTTTGCCATTTCGTGATACTCACATTTAGAATGAGATCTTCTTGTGACATTGGCAGTAGATCGTCATCTGTTATTGTTCTTGTCATGCTCCTCATCTGCATTTTCCGAAAAGAACTATCAGTAATAGTACAAGTAGCCCATGAATTAACTAGATCTGTATAAAAAGTCGAGAATTAGGAGGATATTGGTCTTTCCAGTGTATTTTAAAACTTCCTGGGTATTTCTAGCGTAGATTCTTTGGTGATTTATACACTGTATTTATTATGGTAGTATCGCTGTAGTTACTCTGTATTTTTAGTCTGTATTTACACTGTAAGTTCAGATGCTTTTTCAGTGTACTTGCTATGTATTTTAGTAGTTTTATGCACTGTTCTTACACTGTAAATCCAGGGCACTTTCATTGTACTTGATCTGTACATTCACTGACCACTGTACTTGTAAGTTCAGCGGTATTTGGTAATTCTATGGTTTTTTCCGGTGTAAGTCCATGTGTTTTTACATTGCCCAGGAAGTTACTGTGTAAATATAGGGGCACTTTACAGTGTAAATGTTCTCTTTCATAGTGTAATTTACACTGTATATTCTAGGCGATTTCCACTGTATTTTTGTGCATTTACACTGTAATTCCTAAGTATTTTACAGCGTAAGCTGACAAGTTTTGGCAAGTCCAAATCTCTGGTAGTTTTCAGTGTAAATTCCTGTGTATGTGGACTATAATTTCCAGGGGATTTACACTGTAAGTCTTGGACTACTGCAGTGTAATTGTTAGGCAGTTGCAGTGTAAGTTGGCAAGTTCTGCTATTGTAAATCTTTGGACCGTAATTTGTAGGTGTTCTTGGACTCTTTGCACTGTAATGTTGGTAATTTTCAGTGTCATTTACTTTGTCAACACAGTGTGTAGGCTCTGATTTTTTTTCTACTCTTTGCAGCCTTGTTTCCGTATTATACTTTAGAAATGAGTTCATATCATTTTTCTGAATGTTTCTATGTTATCAGGTGCACATATTCTTTTGTATTTTCTGCATGCTTTCACTTATATTGAGTATGCAATGTGATTTTCAGCTACAACGGGATTATAGTGTAGGCTCTACGATTTTTTGCCACTGTATTTCTTCATTCTAAACTTCAAAGTTTCTGTAATTTCCCAAGTTCCACACTCCGAGCGATCACTCATTTCCAGAGCATCCTGTTTGTAATCCAGGTTTAGTTGAAACTGGGTGACAGTTTAGCCCGACCCTTTTTTAGAAACAAAAAACATAGTGCCTGGGGTGGGGTTTTTTGGACATACAAGTGCCCTCTGTTTATCTGTCAAGAAATGTGAATGTTACCGAATTGAAAAAACAGTCAAGTGCTAAATAGACACTCCCTTTTATTTTTAGGGAAACGTTTGTGGTCGGTGCGCCGGCCGAAGATTGGGCCGGTCGCACGTGGCACATACGATGAAAGAACAATCGAGTGCTCCCTGGCCCTCTCGTGATGACGTGTCTTGTGGGACCCGTCCACAGCCCTGTCCTCCCTTCTTATCCACCCACGCAATCTTATCCTCTCCCTCCACTGTTTCTCTCCCCCTCAATCTCGCCTCCTCCTCTCTGTCTCTTCTTCCCCACAGCGGCCATGACCTTGCCTGCTCCACCGCGTATGAGTTCGCTGCCACGAAACAGCTCCAAGCCCGCTCCTGCGAGCACCTCCAGAACCACCACATGAAACACGAGCTCACTGCTGGGCATGGCCCCCGTTTTGCAACTCCGGCGACCCTCCTCCCTTCCCCCTCCTCCACATTCAATCCTTGCTGCCGCACGGCGGCGACCAACGCGGAGAGGAGATGCAGTTTTTGGTGGCAAACCACCGGCGGTGAGCAGCAACGTGCGACGACAGCGACGGCGACAAGTGCTGCAACTAGGACGGACACAAGTGCTGGAGACCCCGCGGCGGCCGGCGTTCAAGATCTCAGCCATTTTTTTTTGCTGCAACGAAGTGTACTTTTTGCTGGAACCAGCTTCAAATTTTGCTACCAAGTATTTGGGTTTTTGTTTGGAGTGAACCAATTTTTTTGCTTCTATGCTTCTTTCCTTGCTGGAACCTGTGTATTTTTTGCTACAACTGTCTTCAATTTTTGGTGGACCTAATATTTTTTTTGCTTCCATGTCATTTCTTGCTGGAACCATTGTATCACTTTTGCTACAAACGTTTTGATTTTTTGCTACTACCGCCGTGTTGATTTGTTACATCCATTTTTTCATGAGGTTATGGAGATCCACAACGTTGAGGTTACGGAAACCGCCCAATATGCTTCCACCGGATTTGGTTTTTGCTGGAACCCGCTCCAAAAGATGTTGCAACCTGCAGTGGTGCGGTCGGCGTCCATGGTGTGACGAGCTACAACTGAGGGTCTGCGACAATTTTTGTTACAACCGTCGTCGGCGTTTGCTACAACCAATAAATTTTTTTGCTGGAACTATGTTTATATTTTGCTACCACATAATTTCTGATCTTTTGTTGGAATCAGCGCCAAATTGTTGCATTTTGCGGTACCACACCCGTTTTGATTTGTTGGAACCGGCTCCATTTTTTGGTACTATGAGTGTTTCTGGGTTTGCTGGAACCATCCCTATTTTTGCTACCACGGCCAACCATGGCAGCGTCGCCATTGATTTTGTTGGGGGGCGAGGGGGGAGGGGGCGGGGAGGGAGGGAGCAAGGGTGGGCAACACCGACGAGGGGCGCGCGGGAGGCTACTGTCGACGACGGGGGAGGGGGCGCGTGCTGCACGACGGCGACGAGCATCGGCGGCAAGGCAAGCCGGAGGGGAAGTTCGATCTGTCAGCGGGAGGGCGCGGGGCACGGCCTTTCCTGATTCGAGCGGACGATGTTTTTTTTTGTTTCCTGCAGCGAAGGAAAAAAATATCGCGGGATCCAATCGAGCGGCTGTGGATGCATGAATCGGGCGGCTAGGAGTGGACCGGCCGAAAGTATTCGGCCGGCGCGCCGGCGCGTAGTGGTCGCCTTATTTTCATTTATTGAACAATATAGTTTGACTTTGGTAACTCAACTACAACTAGTGATAAAGAAGCCCTAAAAAACTTGTGATAAAGATAACTTTTTATACAACGATCCATAATAAAACTGGAGTACATCTTGGTTAATCATACTGGAAACTGAGTCCAACTTGTAAACGGACCAGGACTGCTAAACGGATCCGTATGTAATGTAATTTCCTACTTGCAAACGGAACATGACTAAACCCAGCACAAGTCCATTAATAATCTCATCTCGGTTGTTTCCCCAAGAATCGATCGCCACATCTGGTTCCCTCCACAGATCGGCGGCCATGGCGAAGGACGCAAGGGCACAAAGAGCGATGCCTCTCCGTGGCCTCCCGGAGGAGATCGTAGTCTGGGAGATTCTCGTCCGCCTCGACCCCAAATCCCTCTTCCGCTGTCGCGCCGTATGCCGCGCCTGGCGCAGCTTCACCTCAGCCCGCCAGTTTCTCCTTGTCCACCACAGCCACCAGCCATCCCTCCCCATTTTCTCCCGCGTCGAGTACGCCAGCAGATTCCACCATCAAGAGATCGTCGCTTTCGACCACCAGGTCGCCGAGGAGCTCCACACCATCGCCAAGCTTCGCCAGAGGTTCTGTCTACAGGCCTCTTGCGACGGCCTCGTCATACTCTCCGAGTGTGGCATCACTGGCACCTGCTTCTACGTCTCTAACCTTGCCACTCGTCAGTGTGAATACCTTGGAAAATCCCATTCCGAGGACGTGAATATCCTAGGGATGTACCCACACCGCCCTACTGGCGAGTACCGGTTGCTACTACACCGGAGTAGCCACGAGAGGCACATGCAAGTAGATCTGCTACCTGAAGGTCAAATTGGCTGCTACGTCTTCACGCTGGGCTCCGACGAGCCACCGAAGTACATCGGGTGGCTGGAGTCCTCGTCAAAGCGCTTAAACGCACCTGCCCTGGTCCATGATAATCTGCATTGGTATCAAGTGCACCGTCGTAGCACTACCGGAATCGCGGTCTATGCCTACGGCCGAGGGCCGTCGGCATAGGCCCCTAGGCCGTCGGCATAGATCTATGCCTACGGCTGCCGTCGGCATAGAGCCGTCGGCATAGATATCGTCAGCGTAGTCTTGTCAGACCGTCGGCATAGTATAGCCGTCGGCATAGGGTCCTATGCCGACGGCCATGCGTCAGCCGTCGGCATAGATTAGCCGTCGGCAGTGTTTTCCGTCTGACGGCAACGCACGGCGCCGTCAAAAGCGCTAACGAATCACGCAATGGCACGTGGCGTAGATATGCCGACGGCTTGGCCGTCGGCATAGATATATCTATGCCGACGGCTTTGCCGTAGGCATAGATACATCTATGCCGACGGCTTTGCTGTAGGCATAGCTGTGCCACGTGTCGCTCCCTGGTTCCTCCTGGCGACAGGTCTATGCCTACGGCATAGCCGTCGGCATAGGTATCCATCTATGCCTACGGCAAAGCCGTCGGCATAGATCTGCAACGTGGCGGCCCCTGGTAGCTCCTAGGCTTATATATGCCGACGGCTTTGCCGTAGGCATAGTTTTTTTTTTTTTTCCTTTTCCAATTCATTTGACAGCATTTCAAAGCAGAATAATATGGAATAATGCAGAAATATGACAGTTCATCATCTAAACATACTCAAGTTCATCTAAACATACTCGAGTTCATCATCATCATCTAAACATACTCAAGTTCATCATCATCATCTAAACATACTCAAGTTCATCATCATCACCGCCGGAAGTTCATGAACATAAAAGTAGTGCAAGACATGGAACATCGTAAAAGTAGGAACATGAAAGGCATGGCACGACGGCCACATGCGGAATCATCATCGACATCGAGCAAGACCACCTCGCCAAGACCACCTCCGCCAAAACCACCACCGCCAAGATCACCTCCACCAAAACCGCCACCGCGACCAGCATCACTCTGCCAGATCGGAGTGAGTGGGGTCGACGAAGCAGGAGTCGAGCCACTGGTCCCCTACATGTTTCGTAGAGCGATTCTAACGGTAAATATGATATGATAGTGTTGAATGAGCGAGAACTAGTTTGCTAGTAGTTAGGCAAATGTACTAACGGACTATTACCGCCTAGTGCCACCCATTCATCGAGCGTGGGCACGTGTGGGGGTCTCCTGCAGGTGGTGGTGGGGTCCCATTTGTGGTGGATCCGTGCGGTTACTCCAAGGCGCCAACATAGCACGGATGTTAGTTAAACAAGCAAACTAGAAGGTCGGAAGGAATGAAACTACAAAAATGTAGCTTGGTTTTAAGAGGCAAAACTAACCGTCATCATCGGCGGTTGTAATCATCGTTGCCTTCACTCGTTTCAAGTACTCCGCACCTCGAGATTCCTAAGCTCGACAAACTCATATATGCCTACATAAATTAGGTTGTTTCTAAGTGAGCAATGCTGAAAATAAAGCGAGAATGCTAGAGAAAAAGATAAAGGGAAGTACTTACGACATCTTTGGCGGGCTAAGGAGTCTGTGAACGCCCGTACTCTCTAAGCGGCTCGAGTGTGTAGCCGAAGCTGTGTGTACGAGATCGAAGGAGTGATCAACCCATCGAAACACGGATACCGCCATGTGACTTCCCTGGATGGCCACCACCGCCGTGTCGTCGATCTGAGACTTGGCGATCTCAGCAACAGGAACATCCGGATGCAACTCCTGATAGTGATGAGTGTAAGACCCCAGGTGCTTCTCGGTCTTGCCGTAGTACTTGCTCTCGCCCTCCTTGGGATGACTCCGCTCACGGGCCATCATCCACGACTCCATGTCCGAGGCGGCCTCTTCAACTTGTCCTCCTGCAGCGTCAAGCGAAGTTAGCCATACATAAGAACATGACGGTAAAGAAGAACAAAAATGCATCATGCACATAGATATACCTTCATGGCCCTGAAGCCCCAGTGGTTCCTGTTTCCTTGGCCGTGTGTCCCGTCGATTCCACGGTTATTCCGGGCCTGGATGCTCTTGGCAACAAACTCTGCATCGTCGCCGAGCCACCTATCCACCAAACTCGCCCATCCATCATGCCTTCCATAGCACCAACGAGGAACAACCTATGCAAATTTTGGAAGCATGACATGTGAGCACGAAACATATAGTTCCTTTGCTTGAAACAATGAAAAGTTAATAATAGTTACCATCATGAACTGCTCCTGTTCAAGGTAAGTCGTTATACGTGCTTCAGTTTTGGTCATCTTTTGGTGCGGTAGATGTGGTAGTC
Source organism: Aegilops longissima (assembly GCA_021605205.1). Taxonomy (NCBI): domain Eukaryota; kingdom Viridiplantae; phylum Streptophyta; class Magnoliopsida; order Poales; family Poaceae; genus Aegilops; species Aegilops longissima. The sequence goes on along the minus strand of CM038678.1, from coordinate 737,128,289 downwards.
TGCATGAGACGGCAACCCAGCGCACCTCGTCTTTGCAATCAGCGAGCTTTCTTCTTCGCAGCCGCAAGCAAGACCACGTCGGCTCGGCCTTGTGCTCGTCAAGAACTCTATAGAGTTGCTGCAATCATGCATAAACCGAAGCAAACAAGGCATGAGTTGAGTGATTAAATGATAAACCATGAGCGAGGCGAAGAGAAGTGATTGAAGAGAACCTACCCAAAATTTGGTGATCACGGCCTTAGCGGCCGTCCCATACTCCGCGTTGCTGCAAGCCTCGTAGTGGGCCCAGCTCATGGCCAAAACCCGCTGCTGCGGGTCCTTGTCTGGCCGCGGGCAAAATAGGCCAGGCCAAAACTCCTTCAACAGGACAGTGAGAAGGCCGTTCGGTTACGGCCCTTTCATGAAGGATCCGGTTTCTGCAAAAGAATCAAAGGATTGCCATGTGTACAATAAGAAAATATTGTCATGTGTTGAAAATATGATTGAGAGGCACTTACTCTGTCCCCACAGGTTGAATGAGCCACTTGTGCTCCTCGATAGAAGGTGGTGTAGGTAGTCCGGCATTACCACGCAGCCACCCCTGCGGAGCACCCGGTGGCAAGTCACCCCACAACGCGGGATCAACCTCCCCTCCACCCTCCCCTCCACCCTCCCCTCCACCCTCCTCACCCTCCTCCTCGGCCTCCTCCTCGGCCTCCTCCTCGGCCTCCTCCTCCTCCTCCTCCTCGGCCTCCTCCTCCTCGCCATCAGGAACATACTCCTCCTCCTCAGACTCAGAAGGTGCCTCTGTATAGGAGGGCATCAAGAAGACCCTCCTATTTGAGACACGGACGGAGTTTTTGCACGGTTGCTGTCCCCCACCTCCTCCTCCTCTAGGGGCTCTCCCCCCACCGCCTCCTCCTCTAGGGTCTCCTCCCCCGACCCCTCCACCTCCCTGTGAGGTGTCATCCTCGCGTAGTCGGGAGGGAACCTTGTGGGCTCGTCCACTCCGAGTAAGTCCTTTAAATTTACTGAGGAAACTAGCGCCGCTGGACTTGCCCATGATTAGCAAACCTGCATTAAGAAGAGAATAAACAATTAGTAAGGATATCAATTAAACAAGCATACAGGAAAAACATTAATACCAGAAGAGCACATTAAGCATACTATTGTAATGATCATTAAAAGAACTTACATTTTCTAGAACCCATATGAATCATCACTATTGTAATCTATTTGTGGACCGGTCTCATCATCACTATCACGCATATCTTCTTCGTTGTCTGACGGAGGTGGAGGCTCTTCCTCATCGTCAGCGTGTTCATTTAACTTTTCAAGCATAATTATGTCTCTTTGATTCACAACTGCCTCACCATCAATCCGTGCGTCGTAAATCGTTTGGTTCAGTCAACATAACCCAAGTCATCATCCTCGTTGTTTCGGACCACGTCATCATGTTCCTCTTGATAGAACACTCCATCGTATGTCATGGGGTTTATGTTGTAGTAATCATCATCGTTCGGGTCCGGTAGCTTACCATGCGGCGACACCTTGAACACAACTTCCCAACCCTTTAGGTACTCTTTCTGGCATGGGTAAGGCAGATAATATACTTGTGTGGCCTGGGTAGCGGCGATAAAGAGATCAGCTCCGGCATAGACGGTTGATGGTTTAACTTCAACTAAACCAACTGAAGGCGTATGTCTCAGACCCTTTTTGGGGTCGAACCATCGGCATTTGAACACAGTGAGACTTAGGTGTTCGCGGCCACGTTTGAACGTAAGCTCGTATATTTTTCCTACCCTTCCGTAGTAATCTACTTTATTATCTCCTTCGGTGAAGACTCCGGTATTTATGGTTTTGGGATCAGGCCGACTGTTACGGTGCTCCTCGTATGGAAGCGATACCCATTCACATCATACTTTTCGCATGTCATGACGACAGGGTCAAAACCCATGGAAACCCATCTCAATTCTTCATCCATTGATTCGGTCGGATCATTTCCCTACAAGTTCAATTGAAATTATAGGGTGCATGAGTTTAACTGAAATTATAGGGTGCATGAATTTAATTGAAAGTGTGAAAAATTACTTTCTCCATGAACCACGCAACAAAATTTTTCCTTCCATCAGCACCCTTTCGGAGAAGAGCAAGTGCCTCCGCTTCAGTAGGAGGCAGCATTCCCGTCCATTCTTCTTCAACGAATCGACTACAATAAGAAAAGCGGTATAAGAACTAGGCAAAGTGAACATAACGAATTGACTAAAAGAATGGTGCAAAGGTATTACCTCATCCACTCATCCTCAACTTCCTTGATGTTGTGCAAGATATAGAACATGACATCCTCCCACTCATCTCGTGGCATGAGATAAGGTTTGAGCATCCAGCCCTACCACCTTGCCCGATGAATATAGGCAACTTGGGTTTATACTTGGGTTCTTACATGATTGTATCGAGACACCTTATTGTGCAGCGTGGGAACATGGTCCGGATAGTAGGCTGTCACGAGGTCGCCACCTCCTCTAGGATAACTGCCTCAGCTATGGAAGCTTCAATCTTAGCTTTGTTTCCACATTTACATCTCAGATGCTTGTTACTGTCTCTCGGGCCGTCGCCAGCGATTACGCAGGGCCGCCCAACAATACCTCGTTCGGGAGGTGCAAAAGGAGATGTGTCATCGGAGTAAAGAAGCCTGGCGGGAAGATCTTCTCTAGCTTGCATATCAACTCCGGCGCCTTCTTATGCATTTCTTTTATCTTCTCAGGACATACTTCTTTAGCACAAAGCGTGCGGAAGAAATGGCTTAAATCCGCAAGCACACGCCAGACACGCTCGGGAACATAGCCCCGAACCATCACCGGCATAATCCGCTCAATCCATACGTGATAGTCATGACTCTTGAGCCCGGTCACTCTGCCCGTTGAAAGATTGACCCCTTACTTATATTCGACGACAACCATCGGTGAACTTCACGGCGTGTTTCAGCCATAAATGTCTCCATCTTATGGTCCTTTTTAAGTCTGAAATCAGCATCGGCTTGAACCAAGATTTTCGATTTGCTGTGGGAGGCTGCATGTGTAGGCGTGGTCTATCACAAATATTCTGTTGATCAACTCTAGCATTAACATTATCCTTTGTCTTATCGGGAATGTTGAGGATCGTGTGAAAAAGGGACTCTGCGACATTCTTTTGGTGTGCATCACGTCTATGTTGTATGGAAGTTTGAGGTCTTTAAAATAGGGAAGCTGCGTGAAGGGGGTAATGTGAGTCCAGTTGTGCGTCTCACCATAATTTTCAAAATTCTTTTTCCCTTTACCTTTTCCTTTGCCCTCGCCCTCGTCTTCGCCCGTGGCTTTGCCTTTGCCTTTGCCTTTCCCTTCACCGGCAGGCTTAAGAGCTTTCGGTGAGCAAGCACATCCGCGCAAAACGTTGGAATCTCGTTCACTTCATGGACAACTTTGCCTTTTGTGAAGTTCTTCTTGTCTTCCCTATCGGGATGGTGCGGAGGGAGGAGCTGTCGATGCAGGTCAAATGCAACATACTTGCCACCCTTCTTCACCAAATGAAAATCAAGGCCTGCATGCACCTTTGGGCAAGGCATCTTTCCACTTGTACACCATCCGAGAACAGGGCATAACCGGGAAAGTCATGCATGCAATATTGTAGCCAAACTTTCATCAAGAAATTTTTCTGCAAATGTCGGTCGTATGTCAACCTCGGGAAGTACCAAGAATGGTGCAAATCATCCACCAACGGCTGCATAAACACACCCAAATTCTTCCCCGGATATTCAGGCCCCGGAATTATAAGCGACAGGAACATGGTGCCGGGAGGGAGATTGAGCGGAATAACAAATATGGGCCAACAGCTGTATGAATTAGACGACATACCATATGGATTGAACCCATCACCTGTTATAGCAATTCGGACATTCCCAGCCTCGGCTGCTTCCTCCGGGTACTCTATATCGAATGACTTCCATGCTTCACCTCCTGATGGATGTACAATTTTTTTTGGATTGTACCTTTTCCCTTCCTTGTGCCACTTCATCATTTTGGCAGACTCCTCGGTGATGAAAAGGCGTTGCAGTCTTTTGATAAAATCAAGATACCGAAGAACCTTCACAGGGATTTTTAGCTGCTGCTTCTGACCATGTTTATCGACCACCTCAATATACCGAGAGGAACCGCACTTCCTACAGTACTTGTCATCCGCATACTCATGCCTAAACAAAAGGCAATTCTTTGGACAAACATGAATTTTCTCATAGTCCACGGAGAGCGCCTTCATGATTTTCTTCGTAGCGTACATGGTTTTCGGCAGTTCATGGCCCTCAGGCAGGCTGTTAGCCCATACTCCCAGAAATGCTTCGAAGCAACCTCGGCTACAGCCGTACTCAGCCTTGACTGCCATCAGTTGCGAGATGGCATCCAACACAGACAGCTTGGCACCCTCATAGAGAGGTTTCTTTGCGAGGCCAAGATTTCCAGGAAGGCCTTTGCGGTTTCCTCCGGTTCCTCCGGTTCCTCCGGTTCATTCGCTGAATGTGACGGAGGTGTCCGCTGTGCAGCAAAGACATCATCTAGCATGTCTCTAACCCCATCGTCCTCATAACCAGCGACGCGTTGTCGTATCACATCCTCTCTACCACGGTGCCGCTGGGCAAAGTTTATCGGCATATTAAAGTTGGGCATAAAACCATGCGTGAAGGTGCTTAGTCATCTCACTCTTATCTCTGCGGTGGCGCCTCTTACACTTAGCACACGGGCATTACGGCACCATCCTCATTGGACTACGGAATATCTCTTTCAAAAACACATCAGTTTTCTCGACCCACTCTGTTGTTACTTGATTCCGACGGAAAACCCACTATACATCCACGATTATCTGCCATCTCGCTTTATTGGAAGCCACACAACAAAATTAAGGATTCATTTAAATTACTCACATCAATATTTTATTTTTACAAGGTTGACGAGAAATGACATTTAATCCACCTACATCTCTAATAGGTAAAGATGGGTCCTAATCCCACCGAGAATGTGTAGATTGAGTCGTTGTCCATGCTCTACCCCATTCGAGACAAAATTTGGCAGCACCTCCCGCTGTTCTCCAAATACGTCTCGGCAAAATGCCGAGAGAATGTGCATCCGGAGAACAACAGGAGGCGCCGCCAAATCCTGTCTCGAACGGGTAGAACATGAACAACGCATCCAATCTACACATCCTCGAGCTGTCCGTGAAAGCTGGACAATCCGAAGAGCTGCGGTGATAAATATGCAATTGAATGCATATTTATCGATGCAACTCTTTCGGACGGAGACCTAGGTTCTGCGACTTGATGTGAAAATTCAATCTAGTGACATGGGAAAAAGTGGGCGAGGTCATGGAATTGCTGCTCACCCTCCGATGTAGAGGATGTAGTCGATCAAAGGAGGGGCGATCGTGGACAAACACCTCCAACGTGGGCGATCACTCCACGAAGATGGAACACCACAAATCCTGTTAATTCCACGAGTGATAAAAATTAGGTCATCACCTCACATTAAGCATTGGCACAACATTATGAATGAACATGAAACAACATGTCAAATTGTAAAAAAAAAACAAACTCTAAACCCGTTACTACTCCATTCCCTCTCCCCCCCCATTCTTTCTCTCTTATAAAAAAACAAACGGAGCTCGTTCATACTCCATTATCTTCCCTCGCTCATCTCTTTACATGCACATATTGAAAAACTTGACCAATATCCAAATTGAGCAATATCTAAGTGTCCAAATTCACAAAATTGAGCAATATCCATCAATGCATCCATCTATCACAAACTTCACCATCAATCTGTACATGCATGCATATATCCATTCATCACATATCAATCTATGCAAAAAAAACAGTAACAAAATGCAAAAAAATAAAAAAAATTCTCACCTTGGCCGCGCCGGTGCAGCGGGCAGCAGGGAGGCCGGGGGGCAACCGCCGGGAAGGGTGGGACAGGGCGGGTGGGCGCGAGAGGGCGTCGACGAGAGGCGCAGCAGGCAGGTGGGACAGGGCGGTCGGTGCAGCTGGACAGGAGGTCTTGAGGTCGGGACAGGTGTGGGCCGGCGCTGGCGAGAGGTGGCGGAGGGCAGGGGTGGTGGTGGGGTGAGGGTCGGAGAGGAGGTGGTCGTGGCGGCGCGGAGAAGAGCTGGCGATGGCGTGGCGGTGGCGGTGCAAGAAGGAGGCGGGGATGTGGCGGGGGGGGAGGCGAGGAAGGGTGGCACGGTGGGCGGCGGCGGCGGCGGCGGGGAGCGACGAGGCGGCGACGGGAGCTGGCTGGCAGCAGGCTGGTCGAGTGGCTGGCGGCGGTTGGAGTCCGCAGTGGGCGGCGGCGGCGTGGCGGGTGGGGAGTCGGGCGCGATGTGGAATGAGTGGAGGGTTCGCCCAGCGGTGGATAAGGCTGCCTATGCCGGCGGCTAAGCCGTCGGCATCGTGAGGAGGCCACGTGGCACCTATGCCGACGGCTTAGCCGTGAGGCATACTTTTTATTTTTTTATTTTTTTATTACCCGTCAGCGATCCGCGTAAGGCCTACCGTATGGCGCAGCTATGCCGGCAACTTTGCCGTCCGCATAGTTTATTTTCATTTTTATTTTATATAAATTTTTAATGTTTTCTTATAGTTATATATTTATTTTTATTTTTATAGATTTTTAAATTTTTTTATAGTTATAATTTTCCTTTTTTATGTATTATTATTTCATATATATTTTTTATTTTTTTTTAACCGCTCAGCCCTCTCCTCTCCCGGAACCACATAAAGGGGAGGGGAGGGGAGGGGAGGCGCCGAATTCGAGCAGCTTCGTCTGCCAAGGCCGTGGCCTGGTCGTGGGTATGGGAGCGCCATGGCCGCCCTCGATCGCGTGCTCGATCTAGAGCTTAGTTCGTCACGTGAGTGAAGGGGGAGGGGGTCGTCGATGGTGAGGGTGGGTTTGGGGGCGGGGGTAGCTTAGTTCGTCAGGTAAGTGAAGGGGGAGGGGGTCATCGACAGAGGGACACCTGGGAGCAACATCCGGGCCAAACCCACTGCTACATATCCACACCGTGTAGACCCGACACGTCCGTTTCAACCCTCCCGGTGCCGGCGGCGGCGCCGTCCGTTAGGGAGCCACACCCGGAAGATGTGTGCCGCCTCTTAGGACATGCCACAACACCACCTTGCTTGTATGAGGGCCCGGTACGACGCTCCGGTGGCATTGCTACACCCTAGGGACCCCGTCCCGCCTAACCCTAAGCGGTTGACCACGAGATCTAGCCCTTTGAGTTCCTATGCACGAGCTTTGACTAGTGGACCTCTCCACCCGATTGTGTCAGGTCGGCCTAGAGGGACACCTAGGAGCAACATCCGGGCGAAACCCACAGCTACATCCACTCCGTGTAGACCCGACGCGTCCGTTTCCCCCCTCCCGGTGCCGGCGGTGGCGCCGTCAGTGAGGGGTGCCACACCCCAAGACGCATGCCGCCTCTTAGGACATGCCACAACACCACCGGCATGTATGAGGGCCCGAGACGGCGCTCGGGTGCATTGCTACCCCAGGGCCCCGTCCGCCCTAACCTTGGAAGCGGTTGACCACGCGATCTAGCCCTTTGACTTCCACGGACGGGCTTTGACCAGTGGACCTCTCCACCCGGTTGTGTCAGGTCGGCCCATAGGGACACCGGGAGCAACATCCGGGCCAAAACCACAGCTAAATCCACTCGGTGTAGAACCCGGCGGCAGTTTCCCCCTCGAGGTGCGGCGGCGGCACCGTCCGTGAGGGAGGCCACGCACGGAGGCGCGTGCCGCCTCTTCGGACATGCCACAACACCACCCGCATGTATGAGGGCCCGATGCGACGCTCCGGTGGCATTGCTACCCCAGGGCCCCGTCCGCCTAACCACAGGCGGTTGACCACGAGATCTAGCCCTTTGACTTCCCTCGGACGGGCTTTGACCAGTGGACCTCTCCACCCGGTTGTGATAGGTCGGCACATCAGGACACCCCGGGCCAAAACCACAGCTACATCCACTCCGTGTAGACCCGACGCGTCCGTTTCCCCCCTCGAGGTACCGGCGGCGGCGCCGTCCGTGAGGGAGGCCACGCACCGGTGACGCGTGCCGCCTCTTCGGACATGCCACAACACCACCCCGCATGTATGAGGGCCCGGTACGACGCTCCGGTGGCGTTGCTACCCCCCCAGGGCCCCGTCCGCCTAACCACAGGCGGTTGACCACGAGATCTAGCCCTTTGACTTCCCACGGACGGGCTTTGACTAGTGGACCTCTCCACCCGGTTGTGTCAGGTCGGCACATCGGGACACCCGGGAGCAACATCCGGGCCAAAACCACAGCTACATCCACTCCGTGGAGACCCGACGCGTCCGTTTCCCCCTCGAGGTGCCGGCGGCGGCGCTTTCCGTTTGGGAGGCCACGCACCGAAGACGCGTGCCACCTCTTCGGACATGCCACAACACCACCCCGCATGTATGAGGGCCCGGTACGACGCTCCGGGTGCATTGCTACCCCCAGGGCCCCCGTCCCGCCTAACCTTGGAGCGGTTGACCACGCGATCTAGCCCTTTGACTTCCCACGGACGGGCTTTGACCAGTGGACCTCTCCACCCGGTTGTGTCAGGTCGGCCCATAGGGACACCTGGGAGCAACATCCGGGCCAAACCCACAGCTAAATCCACTCCGTGTAGAACCGACGCGGCAGTTTCCCCCCTCCAGGTGCCGGCGGCGGCGCCGTCCGTGAGGGGGGCCACGCACCGGAGACGCGTGCCGCCTCTTCGGACATGCCACAACACCACCCCGCATGTATGAGGGCCCGATGCGGCGCTCGGTGGCATTGCTACCCCGGGCCCCGTCCGCCTAACCTGGGCGGTTGACCACGAGATCTAGCCCTTTGACTTCCCTCGGGCGGGCTTTGACGGTGGACCTCTCCACCCGGTTGTGATAGGTCGGCACATCAGGACACCGGGCCAAAACCACAGCTACATCCACTCCGTGTAGACCGGCGCGTCCGTTTCCCCCTCGAGGTACCGGCGGCGGCGCCGTCCGTGAGGAGGCCACGCACGGTGCGCGTGCCGCCTCTTCGGACATGCCACAACACCACCCGCATGTATGAGGGCCGATGCGGCGCTCCGGTGGCGTTGCTGCCCCCAGGGCCCCGTCCGCCCTAACCACAGGCGGTTGACCACGAGATCTAGCCCTTTGACTTCCCAGACGGGCTTTGACTAGTGGACCTCTCCACCCGGTTGTGTCGGTCGGCACATCGGGACACCCGGAGCAACATCCGGGCCAAAACCACAGCTACATCCACTCCGTGGAGACCCGACGCGTCCGTTTCCCCTCGAGGTGCGGCGGTGGCGCTTTCCGTTTGGGAGGCCACGCACGAAGGCGCGTGCCACCTCTTCGGACATGCCACAACACCACCCGCATGTATGAGGGCCCGATGCGGCGCTCGGTGGCATTGCTACCCCAGGGCCCCGTCCGCCTAACCTTGGAGTGGTTGACCACGCGATCTAGCCCTTTGACTTCCCACGGACGGGCTTTGACGGTGGACCTCTCCACCGGTTGTGTCGGGTCGGCCCATAGGGACACCGGGAGCAACATCCGGGCCAAAACTACAGCTAAATCCACTCGGTGTAGAACCGGCGCGGCGTTTCCCCCTCGAGGTGCGGCGGCGGCACCGTCCGTGAGGGAGGCCACGACGGAGGCAGCGTGCCGCCTCTTCGGACATGCCACAACACCACCCGCATGTATGAGGGCCCGATGCGGCGCTCGGTGGCATTGCTACCCCCAGGGCCCCGTCCGCCTAACCACAGGCGGTTGACCACGAGATCTAGCCCTTTGACTTCCCTCGGGCGGGCTTTGACGGTGGACCTCTCCACCCGGTTGTGATAGGTCGGCACATCAGGACACCGGGAGCAACATCCGGGCCAAAACCACAGCTACATCCACTCCGTGTAGACCCGACATGTTGTGGCCTGTCCGAAGAGGCGCGCAGCGTGTCCGGTGTGCCCCCCCCTCACAGACGGCGTCGCCCGCACGGGAGGGGAGAAGCAGACGCGTCGGGTAAAAATAATGTTCGCATGTAAAAAAAGTATAAGAAAACATTAAAATATTTATAAAAAATAAGAAAACATTACAAAATTTATAAAAATAAGAAAAAAAAAGTATGCCTACGGCTAAGCCGTCGGCATAGATCTGATTCGTGTCGCGGATCGGTGGCGTGGAGCCTATGCCGGCGGCGGCCGTCGGCATAGCTGCGCCAGCGGATCGGTGGCGTGGCATGCGGAGATATGCCGGCGGCCGCCGTCGGCATATGCTTAACGGCGTTAACCCGCTGGTCCTGGCGGGTCGCTGGGCCACCTGTATGCCGACGGCTGACCTAAGCCGGCGGCTCTTTGTCGGCGTGTCCGCAGCTAGATCGACGGCCGATCTATGCCGACGGCTGCCGTCGGCTTAGATCTGGGTAGCCCGACGGCCGTTGTAAGCCGACGGCCTGCATGTGGCTGTCGGCATAGTTCCATTGAGGCCGACGGCAGCCGTCGGCATTGTTCTGGCCGTCGGGTTAGGGCTGGTTTCCGGTAGTGTAGCCAATACAACACAATGCACAATCAGATTAAAAGCAAATACATAATAGTATTCGACACCGTAGCTGAGTCATTCCGGCAGATGCGTGCTCCAATTGTTCCCAGCAACTCGCATGCTTTTGAGAAGGATGACACTGTTCCCAGCAATGCACATGTTTTTGAGATGGATGGCATGCTTGGCATCTATGCCCGTAACAAATCCACGGAAATTGTGGATATATGGGTGTTGAAGAACTACAAAAGTGAGGTTTGGGACTTAAAGTACCGAATCAAATTGCCGGTGGCCGAAATCAAGGGGCAGTTTGAAGGCCGTGATGACCATTGGTATGCGCACGTTGTTTCGGTGGATTGTGACATACTCTTGCTGGTTAGTTTTGATCGCTGGGTGCTTCACGTTAACAGTGATGGTAAATTGGTTTCCAGTTTCAATCTAGATGGCGGAGGATTCTATAATTCTAAACTTTCGCTCAAACAAACTCTTGTTCCACATACCTTCTTTCCGGCTCTGAAAAGTTGTGCTCGGAGTGCTTGGCCTTTCTTCTGTGTCAGCGTCCCAAGTAAACCACTGGGTGGTGAGGGCAGAAATGTTGCCATGGCAGCAGACTCGACAACGCCAGCAGATACGGATGACAAGTGGACCAATCAAGGAGAGGGGCGCGTCATCGCAAAGCCAACTAGGATCAAGTATCCCAATAGAAGATTCGTGGGCCCTGAGTGGGTTAACTCTACTTAAAGCCAGGCGATCGAGAGAAGAGGCATTCGGGCTTGCATCATGGCACGACACCTGCTTTCCTTTTCTTCTTCCTTGTATCATTTGTAATCGCATCAGAGAGAGAGAGAGAGATAACATAGTGTATCTTGTGGTGGAAATACAATTCGAGAGAACTAGACACTAACATTCTGATGGTTGTTGAGTGAGGCGGTGCTTCATAATGGATGTAGCCGTCGTATCTTCATCAGATGATTATCTATGAACTGGATGAAGAATGAACCTCCTTGTTTGTTTTAATCCTTGCCTATGTATATAAAGTTGTGATCAGGAGGTCAGATTGTTATGTGGTTGCATGATATCTATGCTTGTTTTGATATCCTTCCGGGCCGCAGTGACTACTGCTTTGTTGATGCTGAAATTAGAAAGTCAATCTTGCTCTGATTTTGTAATATTTTCCAAGTAATCCGCCACATGACTCTATTTTCTCGGGCTGAAGAATATGCTTTTCTTTATCATACCTTATTCTATTTATTATCTGTGGTTCTTCTTACTCAAATTTTAGCAATCTATAAGGTCATATCCCTGTTTCTGGAAATGAAGTATTGTTCTTACCTTTTATGTAGTGGTCTTAATAGCAAATCAGTGTGCTCCCTGTTTCTACAGTTTGTTGTAGCTGACAATGAAAATAGGATAGATGTTCCTCCTTGCTGACTTGCAAACTGCACCTGACTTCTAGGAGACCTTGAGCACTGCTGTCTACTGGTTAATTTAAATGCTTGCATGTTGCACCATTGTCAACTTCTCAATGAACTGTTCTGTTATAAATTATAATTCAGTTTTCTTCATGCATCTGTTGGATCTGGTTCGTTAGGTCTTATGGACAGTAAGCTCTCCACCATAGCAAGAATTAGATGTGTTTATATTTTCTCCTTGAGGGGTAGTATTAGTATTTTTTTTGAAGGGTTTCTGTAAAGGGGAATTGTAGTAGCGAAATTACTGTGCAGACGATGGATGGCGGACGAAAATCACACGGCGCTCTTGATCAACAGCTGTAACTCACTGAACGAATGGGATGCATGGCTGCAATTATGCGTCGGCTAGGAATCGGCCGCAAAAATGTCGTCCATGTAGCAGTTCTCTTGTAGTATTCTAGAAAAGACTGGTATTGCAACTTGAAAATCCATGAATATCTTTTTTGTGCTTCCTGATGACACCATTTTCTGTTGCATAGTTTGCAACTATCTCTTATTCTTTCAATCAGCTGCTAACCACTTTGGATAAATGCTTCATGAAGGCACAACCATGCTATCCCTGTTTGCCATGGTCTGGCTCACTTCCCACGTTGTGTACATGTCTCAAGCAGGGCAGTCGCTCTTGTTAAACATGTATGACGCATACACGTGACAGAGAAGATCTTCAGAGGTAGTTCAGGAGGTAGTTTAGCTAGCATATCTATCTGTCGTAACCGAGTCTATCTCCTCCTTTCTTCTGTTGTTGCCGTGGCCTTCCTCTTGCCCTCTCCTCGCTCTCTCTCTGGTTCGCTCAAACGAAACAAGAAGAAGGAAGAAGAAGGAGACACAGGGCACGGGTGGATTTTCCTGGCGCACGTACGCCACTGCCGCACAAACGGCTTTGTTTCCCCAGAGCACGAACTCTGCACCGGCTACATGGCTGGCTCTCCGACTACGACCGAATTTCGTGTTTTGACCCTTTTTGGAAAGAAAATCGGGATCTGACCCCAGTTCGGAAAAATTTCAGGATCTGACCCTTTTGCCTACCGCCAGAGGGCCTGGCGGTAGGATTGCGTGCCCTACCGCCATACCCTACGGCGGTAGGCCATTTGACGACGACTGACGGCCGTTGGCAGCCGCTGACGTGGAAAAGGGCCTACCGCCATCCCCTACGGCGGTAGGTTACTGGAGCCTACCGCCATAACCTCTGGCGGTAGGGTCCTGTGTTCTGGATAAGGTGGGGAGGGGCTGGATATCCCCCCCCCCTCCTCAACCACTCATTCAGCCCACATCACCTCTCCACCGAGCTCAACTCTCCCCCTCTTTCTTTGAAGCACAAGAGCCTCCCAAATCTCTCTCATTTGTTTGAGATTTCTCCGGTGGATTCTTACCATTTTCATCACTCAAGGTGGCTCTCTCATTTCCCCTCATTTTGATTGGTTGATATCTTTGTTTACTTTGCATTTGCTCATTTGATTGCAAACCCTAGCTCATCATTTTCGTGTGATCAAATCAATTACTATGATCCATTTAGGTTTATGTTTATGATTTCCTTATGTATGATGTGCTTAGAATTGCTTGTAGAAAATTTTGTGTGCCTAGATCTAGTGCTAGTCTTAATGTACATAATGGGGGTTAGATTATGCTTAAGAAAGCAATTAAGTCTAAATTACTTTAATAGCAACTTTTCAAATTGTAGGATGGCACCGTTCGTTTTTTTTTGAAAATTCTGCTGAGGCGGCGGCGAACCATGAAAGCGAATTGGTTGAGGAAAAGATGAACTTGTAGATCGAAGCCATTGATGTGTTGAATGCGGAGTGTAGGGCCTTTTCATATAATTATTTCAATAAAGACCGTTTCGAAAATTTTATAACAAAAAAGGAGAGGCTGATGAAGAAGCTCAAGACGGCGGAAAAAAATTGTAGGCGTGATCTTGCAATGCAAATGCCATTGTGTGCGACAACGGCAGAATATGCTGAGATAGACATGGGCAATCATGGTCAGGTCATTGATTGGTTAGTTCGCCAACCATTCTCGTCGGATGAGAACCGTGCATCCCATTGGGCATGGGTCAAAGAAAGAAATGATGTTATTTGTTGCAACCCGAGATCGTACGCCGCATAGTATTGCATGAGGCTATGTAATCTTTGTCATTTGAACTATAATGACATGTACCCTATGCTTGGTCGTCGTTTGAACTACTATGACTTGTACCCTTAACATTTGAACTCATTAAGAACTTGGTGTTGTATGTCATATCAAGTAACTGAGTGTTGTACTCTACTTAATTTATTTTATGTTTTTGTTTATGTCATCTTAAACTCGTATATTCATGTAGGATGGACAGTCGATCCATGACTATGAACATAGCGTGTGAGAAGATCATGGCGGAGCGACACCGTTGCTTGAAGAAGGAATGTGAAGCATGGTTGAAGAGTTGTGATGAGGCAAATGCGGCCATGAAGGATTTCAGCAAGTATCACTTTATCGAGGAACCTTCTGATGCTAAGGAGAAAAAAGCATTCCGAAAGCTTGTGAAGGAGAAAGAGAGGATGCTTGATCAGCTGCAAGACCGGGAATATGCTTGCAGACACGCTTTGGTAGTTGAGATTGCGTTCACTGCAAGAAAAGAAGAATTCCGTGAGATGGACTTGAGGAAACCCGGGCAGGTCATAGGATGGGCAATCAAATAGGGCGTGTCAGAGAATCCCGCGCGCCGTGCTGCATGGGCTTGGTTCCGTGAAACGAATGGTGTGTTGGGTCATTGGGCAGGATCCACAGACTTTCAACTGAAGCGTAATCAAGGGCGTGACGATCAAATTGAACGTCTGATAAGTATGAGGCTTATGTTACCTGTTTAGAACATGTGTCGTCGAGCTTGAGCTATTAGTTTGAACTGATGTCATTCGAACCGGGTCATGTTTTAATTAGTTTGAACATGTGCTATTCGTGGATGTCGAGCTTGAGCTATTAGTTTGAACATGTGCTATTCACAAATGGACAAATGAACGAAATTTTGCATAACTACTATTCATACTAAAGTTAACCTAACAATTAACCACTAACCCTAACCATAACCCCTAACATAACCACTATAACCGTAACCCCCAACATAACCACCAAGATAACCACCAACATAATTACCCAACATCCCTAACCCTAACCCTAACACCAACCCCTAACATAGCCACAACCCTAGCCATAAATGCATCATAAATGCATCATAAATGCACACAACAACATCAACACCTAGGGTTTGCAATAAATTGACCAAATCAACACAAAACAAAGATCTCAACCAATCAAAAGAAGGGGGAATGGGGGAGGTACCTTGGGTGATGAAAATGCTCCGGATCCACCGATGAAATCCCAAGCAAATGGAGTGGATCTAGGGGGGGGGGGGGTTGTGAGGGGGAGAGAGGGGGAAGAGGAGCTGAGCACGGGGAAGAAGATGAGTGGAGAAGAAGAGTGGTGGTGGGGCCCACAAACCAGCCCCTCCCCACCTTATCCAGAACACAGGACCCTACCGCCAGAGGTTATGGCGGTAGGCTCCAGTAACCTACCGCCGTAGGGGATGGCGGTAGGCCCTTTTCCACGTCAGCGGCTGCCAACGGTCGTCAGTCGCCGTCAAATGGCCTACCGCCGTAGGCTATGGCGGTAGGGCACGCAATCCTACCGCCAGGCCCTCTGGCGGTAGGCAAAAGGGTCAGATCCCGAAATTTTTCCGAACTGGGGTTAGATCCCGATTTTCTTTTCAGAAAGGGTCAAAACACGAACTTTGGCCTCCGACTACTCTACACAGCAGCACCGGGGCCCTTTTAATACACAGACTCACGAACAGCCCAGCCGGCCACTAACCCCATGCACTAACTACCTAGCTAGCATGCAAACTCGCCGGTCAAGTCACACAACGGCTTGATCCTCTTTTTGCTCTGCACTAACTACAACACGCATGCAGCCCACGACCCAGCGGCACGACGCAACGCCCGCCGAGTCCACGATCCGCACCACGTGAACTAAATGCATGCAGCTAATTTCTAGATCAAGATTATGGCTAACATCTTCCTCATCAAGTTGTACCCTAGATTCTCTCTTATCTTCTCAACCAACTTATGTATGCGCCTCAGGGTTATTGCGCCCCTGCTATATAACACGTAGCACGTCGCCCGAACTTGGGCAAGACGTTTCCCCCTAATGCACATGGTAATCAGAGCCTTCCTACTTCCCATCTAGACTCCCTACGATTCCACCTGTGCCTAGCTATGTCTTCATCCTCCGGCGCCTTCCAGCCCAGCCTCAATGGCAAGGTCATTGAGAATCTCTCCCGCACGAACTACGTGCTATGGCGCACGCAGATCACACAGCAGCTGCGTGGTGCCGGTGTCTTCGGCTATGTCGACGGCACCTCGCCGGAACCGGCCAAGCTCCTCTTCACCAAGGACAGGTATGGTACGGAGACTCTCGCGCCCAACCCTCTCCACCCAATCTGGGTCCGAGAGGACAAGCAGGTTCTCGGCTACCTGCTGGCCAACCTCTCCAAAGAGGTGCTCATCACGGTGACCACGGTCACCACCGCGCAGGCGCTCTAGACGACCTTGGCGGGCATGTACTTGTCGCAGTCGCTGAGCCGCGTCAACAACATCCGCATCTCCCTCATCAATGCGTAGAAGGGCAACCAGTCTGTTGCCTCCTACTTCGCCTCCATGCGCGGTATCGCCGATGAGCTGGCTGCGGCCGGCAAGCCGATCCAAGACGACGAACTCATCTCCTACATCCTTCATGGGTTAGATCAGGACTATCAGCCCCTGGTCTCGTCCCTCGACGCCCGCGTCACTCCGGCCTCCCTCGACGAGCTCTTCGCCATGCTCAGCAACTTCGACCAACGCATGGCGCAGTTTCACGGCTCCGGCGGCGGCGGCTTCAAGTCCTCCGCAAACGCTGCATCACACGGCCGTGGCGGCGGCTCTGGCCTGCGTGGTTCTTCCCGTCGCAAGGGGAGGACGGGAGGAGGCGGGCACAACAACGGTGGCGGGCGCTCTGGCAATAGGGGGCATCGTGGTGGCGGCTCTGGTCGGGCTCGTCCAGGTACCCCGCGTTGCCAGATCTGCGCAAGCCCGGCCACACGTCCAAGGACTGCTGGTACCACTACAAGGAGGACGACAACGACTCCCAAGATGAGGACAAGATCGCCGCGGGCTGCTGATGGCTCCTATGGGATCGATACCAATTGATATGTTGACTCCGGCGCCACCAACCATATCACCAGTGAACATGAGAAAGTCACAATGAAGGAGAAGTAACGCGGCAAAGATCAAATCCACACTGCAAGTGGAGAAGGTATGAGGATACGTCACATTGGTCATTCAAGTTTTAGTACCCCGCAACGTAAAATTCATCTTAAGAAAATTTTGCATGTCCCTAGTGCCAACAAGAATCTTCTTTCCGTCCATAAAATTGCCATTGATAATCATGTATTCCTTGAATTTCATCCTTTCTTCGTTTTGATCGAGGATCAGGCAACGAAGAAAATCCTGTATCGAGGTAGATTTGTTCGAGGGCTCTATCCGTTGATTCTGGAGCGTACAAGATTCAATAAAGACGTCCATGGTGTTGTCAAACTTTCATCAACACGATGGCATGATAGATTAGGACATGCTTCTTTTTCCTTAGTTGAGAAATTGCTGAGAAAGAATAAGCTCCCATTTGTTGGTGAGCGTCATCTTGATACAATTTGTGATTAATGTCAACGAGCTAAAAGTCATCAGTTACCTTATCCAACATCCACTAGTATCTCCACAAAACCATTTCAATTAATCTTTTCTGATGTTAGGGGTCCTGCCCCTAGTTCTGTTGGTAGACACACATACTATGTGAGTTTCATCGATGATTATAGTAAATTCTCATGGATTTATCTTCTTAAGAAAAGATCTGATGTTTTTCAAGTTTTCCAAAATTTTCAAGCTCTTGTTGAACGCGAGTTTGACTGCAAGATTATTGTTGTCCAATCCGACTGGGGAGGGGAATACGAGAAGTTAAACTCATTCTTCCAAACCCTTGACATCTCGCATGTGTCATGCCCTCACGCTCACCAACAAAACGGCTCTGCCGAACGCAAGCACCGTCACATTGTTGAAGTTGGGCTTGCTCTCCTCGCAGGCGCCTCTATGCCTCTAAAATTTTGGGACGAGGCCTTCCTCACCGCAGTTCACATTATTAATATGCTTCCTAGCCGTGTTATAAATAATGAAACTCCTGCTGGAAGACTCCTTCACACCAAACCAAACTACAAGTCTCTCCGTGTGTTTGGATGTGCGTGCTGGCCCAACCTTCGTCCTTATAATCCTCGCAAACTCATGTTTCGTTCTACGCAATGCGTGTTCATTGGCTATAGTGCTCAACACAAAGGTGTAAAATGCCTAGATGTCTCCACCGGCCGTGTCTATATCTCTAGGGATGTCGTGTTCGATGAAACAAATTTCCCTTCGCTGATCTTCATCCCAACGCGAGTGCACGTCTTCGCAAAGAAATCCTCCTTTTGCCATCTCATCTCACTGGCCTTGATCAAGGGGGAAACGATATTGATGATCAACTATTGACTAATCCTACTAATACCGTGTATGAAGCTTGTGCTGATGAAACAGGAACGAACAGTGAAGAAAACGACATTGAAATTGGACCTAATGGTGAAAATATTGGTCATCATTTTATGTGTCACGACACGGGAGACAGATTCCCCTCGGGATCAGTTCCACGACAAACAATCAGATCCTCCTCGGGATCCGTGGCCACAGGTGCAGGCGCAAGCGCAGAGACCGGATCCTCCGCGAGATCCCGCGACGCAGAGACAGGCGCGGGTACACGCGCCGCCTTCGACTCTGCGGGCACCACGTGGTCGGCTCCCACCGGTTGTGTCATGTTTCCCGTGTCGTACCAATCGCCGTCTGCCAACTGGTGCTCAGGAACTGGCCCAGGTGACGTGCGGTTCCGCGGCCAGCCCTTGGTCTACAAACGGTGGACTGCGATTGGGTCCACAGGCGCGGGGTCCAGCGCGGGTTCCTCCGTGTCCGCTTAGCCGACCGGCGCAGGCGGCAATGCTGATCCGTCATCATTGGAGCGTGATGGGCTGGATCCAAGGCTGGGATCTTCTGCGGCTCCAACAGGCGCTTGGACGAGCGCAGGCCACAGAAAATCCGGTGGCCCCAACAGGATCTGCTACTGCTGAAGATTCTATGCAGCCGCATGGATCTTCTGTGCCTATGGATCCAAGCGCACCCCCGCGATGTACATGACTACAAAAATGTGTGACAAAACCAGTTACCTACAAACATGTTATCAAATATGGTATGTTTTGTTCTACATGTGAACCAGGTGAGCCAAGTACAATTGAAGACGCACTTGGTGATGAAAGATGGAAGAAAGCTAGGAATGAGGAGTACATGACACTCAAGAAAAATAAAACATGGAACTTAGTTCCTCCACAACAAGGTAAAAACTTGATTGATTGCAAGTGGGTATTTAGGATTAAAAGAAAATCTGATGGAACTATTGATCGTTACAAAGCTAGGCTTGTTTCCGAAGGCTTTAAACAGAGGTATGGTATAGACTATGAGGACACATTTAGTCCAGTTGTCAAGGCTGCCACTATTCGCCTTGTCTTGTCCATTGTTGTTTCTAGGGGCTGGAGTCTCAGACAACTAGATGTATAGAACGCGTTCCTCCATGGTGTTCTGGAAGAGGAAGTGTACATGAAGCAACCTCCTGGGTTTGAAAGCAAAAGATCCCCCTCTCATGTGTGCAAACTTGACAAAGCATTGTATGGGTTAAAGCAGGCTCCAAGAGCATGGTATTCTCGTCTCTGTCACAAAATGCAAGCACTTGGTTTTGTCCCCTCTAAATCTAACACCTCATTGTTCATTTACAACAAGTCCAACACATGCATATTTGCTCTCATATATGTTGATGATATTATTGTGACAAGCTCATCTGATGAGGCAATCACAGGACTGTTGAGAGACTTGGGTGCAGATTTTGCCTTGAAAGATCTTTGGAGACTTGCACTTCTTTCTTGGAATTGAAGTGAAGAAACACAAAGATGGACTTCACCTCTCTCAAGAAAAGTATGCTACTGATCTGGTAGAAAAGGCTGGCTTGCAAGGTTGTAAACCCTCACCTACTCCTTTATCAAGTTCAGAAAATTATCTCTCACAGAAGGGACACTCTTGAATCAAGAGGACAACACAAGATACGAAAGTTTAGTGGGAGCATTGTAGTATCTCACTCTTACTAGACCTGATATTTCTTTTGCTGTTAACAAAGTATGCCAGTTCCTTCATGCACCTACTACTGTTCACCTAACTGCTGCAAAACTATAGTCAGATACATCAAGAATACTTTGAGCATGTTGGGGAACGAGTAATTTCAAAAAAATTCCTACGATCACGCAAGATCTATCTATGTGATGCATAGCAACGAGAGGGGGGGAGTATGTCCACATACCCTTGTAGACCGAAAGCGGAAGCGCTATGACAACGCGGTTGATGTAGTCGTACGTCTTCACGATCCGACTGATCTTAGCACCGAATGTACGGCACCTCCACGATCAGCACAAGTTCAGCTCGGGGACGTCCCTCGTACTCTTGATCCAGTTGAGGCCAAGGGAGAGTTTCCTCAGCACGACGGCGTGGTGACGGTGATGATGAAGTTACCAGCGCAGGGATTCGCCTAAGCACTACGACGATATGATCGAGGTGTGTAACTGTGGAAGGGGGCACCGCACACGGCTAAACAATGTGAACTTGTGTGGCCTAGGGTGCCCCCCTGCCCCCGTATATAAAGGAGCAAGGGGGAGGCCGGCCGGCCCTTGGGCACGCCAAGGAGGGGAGGAGTCCTCCTCCTAGTAGGAGTAGGACTTCCCCTTTCCTACGCCAACTAGGAAGGGGAAGAGGGAAGGAAGGAGATGGAGAGGGAGAGGGAAAGAGGGGTTGCGCCCCCCTCCCCTAGTCCAATTCGGACTTCCCTTGGGGGACGCCAACTCCTGGGCTGCTGCCCTCTCTCTCCCCTAAGTCCCACTAAGGCCCATTACTTCCCCGGGGGGTTCCGGTAACCCCTCCAGCACTATGACTTTCTCCGAAATCACCCGGAACACTTCCGGTGTCCGAATATAGCCGTCCAATATATCAATCTTTATGTCTCGACCATTTCGAGACTCCTCGTCATGTTCGTAACTCCGAACTACCTTCGGTACATCAAAACACATAAACTCATAATACCATTCGTCATCGAACGTTAAGCGTGCGACCCTACGGGTTCGAGAACTATGTAAACATGACCGAGACACGTCTCCGGTCAATAACCAATAGCGGAACCTCGATGCTCATATTGGTTCCTACATATTCTACGAAGATATTTATCGGTCAAACCGCATAACAACATACGTTGTTCCCTTTGTCATCGGTGTGTTACTTGCCCGAGATTCGATCGTCGGTATCTCAATACCTAGTTCAATCTCGTTACCGAC
Organism: Aegilops longissima; assembly: GCA_021605205.1. NCBI lineage: Eukaryota > Viridiplantae > Streptophyta > Magnoliopsida > Poales > Poaceae > Aegilops > Aegilops longissima. The sequence goes on along the minus strand of CM038678.1, from coordinate 737,106,738 downwards.
AAGTCTCTTTACTCGTTCTGTAATACTTCATCCCACAACTAACTCATTAGTTACAATGCTTGCAAGGCTTATAGTGATGGGTATTACCGAGAGGGCCCAGAGATACCACTCCGAAACACGGAGTGACAAATCCTAATCTTGATCTATGCCAACCAAACAAACACCTTCGGAGACACCTGTAGAGCACCTTTATAATCACCCTTTTACGTTGTGACATTTGGTAGCACACAAAGTGTTCCTCCGGTATTCGGGAGTTGCATAATCTCATAGTCTGAGGAACTTGTATAAGTCATGAAGAAAGCAGTAGCAATAAAACTAACACGATCATAATGCTAAGCTAACGGATGGGTCATGTCCATCACATCATTCTCCTAATGATGTGATCCCATTCATCAAATTACAACACATGTCTATGGTTAGGAAACATAACTATCTTTGATTAACGAGCTAGTCAAGTAGAGGCATACTAGGGACTATAGGTTTTGTCTATGTATTCACACATGTACTAAGTTTCCGGTTAATACAATTCTAGCATGAATAATAAACATTTATCATGAATTAAGGAAATAGATAATAACTTTATTATTGCCTCTAGGGCATATTTCCTTCAGTCTCCCACTTGCACTAGAGTCAATAATCTAGATTACACAGTAATGATTCTAACACCCATGGAGCTTTGGTGCTGATCATGTTTTGCTCGTGAGAGAGGCTTAGTCAACGGGTCTGCAACATTCAGATCCGTGTGTGTCTTGCAAATCTCTATGTCCCCTTTCGACACTTGATGATGGATGGAATTGAAGCGTCTCTTGATGTGCCTGGTTCTCTTGTGAAATTTGGATTCCTTTGCCAAGGCAATTGCACCAGTATTGTCACAAAAGATTTTCATTGGACTCGATGCACTAGGTATGACACCTAGATCGGATATGAACTCCTTCATCCAAACTCCTGCATTTGCTGCTTACGATGCAACAATGTACTCCGCTTCACACGTAGATCCCGCCACGACGCTCTGCTTGGAACTACACCAACCGACAGCTCCTCCATTCAATAAAAATACGTATCTGGTTTGCAACTTAGAGTCATCCAGATCAGTATCAAAGCTTGCATCGACGTAACCATTTACGACGAGCTCTTTTTCACCTCCATAAACGAGAAACATATCCTTAGTCCTTTTCAGGTATTTTAGGATGTTCTTGACCGCTGTCCAGTGTTCCACTCCGGGATTACTTTGGTACCTCCCTGCTATGCTTATAGCAAGATATGGTCTGGTACACAGCATTTCATTTTCTCTCTATCTTCTGCGGTGGTCAGGCTTTGAGTCTGACTCAACTTCACACCTTGTAACACAGGCAAGAACCCTTTCGTTGACTGATCCATTTTGAACTTCTTCAAAATATTATCAAGGTATGTACTTTGTGAAAGTCCAATTAAGCGTCTTGATCTATCTCTATAGATCTTGATGCCCAATATGTAAGCAGCTTCTCCAAGGTCTTTCATAGAAAAACTCTTATTCAGGTATCCCTTTATGCTATCCGGAAATTCTATATCATTTCCAATCAACAATATGTCATCTACATATAAGATCAGAAATGCTACAGAGCTCCCACTCACTTTCTTGTAAATACGGGCTTCTCCAAAAGTCTGTATAAAACCATATGCTTTGATCACACTATCAAAGCGTTTATTCCAACTCCGAGAGGCTTGCGCAATCCATAAATGGATCGCTGGAGCTTGCACACTTTGCTAGCACCCTTTGGATCGACAAAACCTTACGGTTGTATCATATACAACTCTTCTTCCAGAAATCCATTCAGGAATGCAGTTTTGACATCCATTTGCCAAATTTCATAATCATAAAATGCAGCAATTGCTAACATGATTTGGACAGACTTAAGCATCGCTACGGGTGAGAAAATCTCATCTAGTCAACTGATAACCCGCAAGTATACGGGATAGTTGTAGCCTCTTTCGATAAGTAAGAATGTCGAACCCAACGAGGAGCTAAAGGTAGAAAAAAATACTCTCTCAAGTCCTATCGGCCACTGATACGACTCTACGCACGCTTGATGTTCGCTTTACCTAGAACAAGTATGAAACTAGAGGTACTTTGTAGTAGGTGTGATAGGATAGGTTTGCAAGATAATAAAGAACACGTAAATAAAAAGTAGGGTCTGTTTAGATAAAGATGCAATAAAGTAAATATAGCGAGTGTGGAAAAGTGGTGGTAGGAGTTGTGGAATTGTCCCTAAGCAATTGACTACTTTACTAGACTGATAGCAAGTTTTATGTGGGAGAGGCCACTGCTAGCATGTCATCCCTGACTTGGAATTCTATGAACTAATGATTGGAATTATTAGCAAGCATCCTCAACTACTAACGTTCATTAAGGTAAAACCCAACCATAGCATTAAGATATATTGGTCACCCTTCAATCCCGTATGCATCAATTTCTATGCTAGGTTGAAGCTTCTGTCACTCATGCCCTCCAATACATAGTCCTATCAACATACAACTAACCCTATGGTGTGATCCACACGCGCGCTCATATGATGTGCACCAAAGGACAGCAACATAACCACAAGCAAATTAAATCAATCATAGCAATTCATCAACCACCAATAGGACAACGAAAATCTACTCAAACATCATAGGATGGCAACACATCATTGGATAATAATATGAAGCATAAAGCACCATGTTCAAGTAGAGGGTACAGCGGGTTGCGGGAGAGTGGACCGCTGTAGATAGAGTGGGAAGGTGATGGAGATGTTGGTGAAGATGGCGGAGGTGTTGGTGAAGATCACGGTGATGGTGATAGCCCCCGGCGGCGTTCCGGCGCCACCGAAAGCAAGGGGGAGAGAGCCCCCCTTCTTCTTCTTCTTCTTCCTTGACCTTCTCCCTAGATGGGAGAAGGGTTTCCCCTCTGGTCCTTGGCTCCCATGGCGTGGGAGGGGCGAGAGCCCCTCCGAGATTGGATCCGTCTCTCTGTCTCTCTCTGTTTCCGCGTTCTCAAATCCTTCCCCTTCACCGTTTCTTTTATATCCGGAGATCCGTAACTCCGATTGTGGTGAATCTTTCGCCCAGATTTTTCTCATAAAATTAGCTTTCTTGCGGCAAAAGAAGAGCGTCAACCGCCCTACGGGTGGCCCACGAGAGTGCCAGGCGCGCCCACGGGGGAGGGCGCGCGCCCCTATCTCGTGGCCACCTCAGGCACCATTTCACATTGATTCTTCCTCCGAAAAATCCCAAATATTCCAAAATAATTCTCCGTCCAATTTTATCCCGTTTGGATGCCGTTTGATATTGGGTTTCTGCGAAACATAAAACATGCAACAAACAGGAAGCATCCATGAGCCTTTGGATCAATATGTTAGTCCCAAAAATAGTATAAAAAGTTGCCAAAAGTATATGAAAGTTGAATAATATTGGCATGGAACAATCAAAAAATTATAGATACGACAGAGACGTATCAGCATCCCCAAGCTTAATTCCTGCTCGTCCTCGAGTAGGTAAATGATAAAAAGATAATTTTTGATGTGGAATGCTACCTAGCATAATCTTGATCATATGTCTAATCATGGCATGAATATTAAGATACGAGTGATTGAAAGCAATAGTCTATCATTTGACATAAAAACAATAATACTTCAAGCATACCAACCAAGCAATTATGTCTTATCGAAATAATATAGCCAAAGAAAGCTCATCCGTACAAAATCATATAGTCTGGCTAGGCTACATCTTCATTGCACAAAATACTACCATCATGCACAACCCCGGTTTCTGCCAAGCAATTTGTTCATACTTTTTAACGCGCTTCAGCTTTTTCAACTCTTATGCAATACATGAGCGCAAGCCATGGACATAGCACTATAGGTGGAATAGAATATGATGGTGAAGGTTTATGTGGAGAAGACAAAAGGGGAGAAAGTATCACATCGACGCGGCTAATCAACGAGCTATGGAGATGCCCATCAATTGATGTCGATGCGAGGAGTAGGGATTGGCATGCAACGGATGCACTAAGAGCTATAAGTGCATGAAAGCTCAAACTGGAAACTAAGTGGGTGTGCATCCAACTTGCTTTCTCATGAAGACCTCGGGCGTTTGAGGAAGCCCATCATCGGAATATACAGGCCAAGTTCTATAATGAAAATTCCCACTAGTATATGAAAGTGAAAGCATAGGAGACTCTCTCTATGAAGAACATGGTGTTATTTGAAGCACAAGTGTGGTAAAAGGATAGTAACATTGCCCCTTCTCTCTTTTTCTCTCATTTTCTCTTTTTTTGGCGAGCTTCTTTGGCCTCTTTTTTTTATTTGGGCTTCTTTGGCCTCTTTTATTTTTCGTAAAGTTTGGAGTCTCATCCCGACTTGTGGGGCAATCATAGTCTCCTTCATCCTTTCCTCACTGGGGCAATGCTCTAATAATGATGATCATCATACTTTTATTTACTTACAACTCAATATTACAACTCGATATCTCGAACAAAGATATGACTCTATATGAATGCTTCCGAAGGTGTACCGGTGATGTGCAATGATCTAGCATAGCAATGACATCAAAAAGAAACGGACAAGCCATGAAAACATCATGCTAGCTATCTTACGATCATGCAAAGCAATATGACAATGAATGCTCAAGTCATGAATAAGATGGTGATGGAAGTTGCATGGCAATATATCTCGGAATGGCTATGGAAATACCATAATAGGTAGGTATGGTGGCTGTTTTGAGGAAGATATAAGGAGGCTTATGTGTGATAGAGCGTATCATATCATGGGGTTTGGATGCACCGACGAAGTTTGCACCAACTCTCGAGGTGAGAAAGGGCAATGCACGGTACCGAAGAGGCTAGCAAATTGCGGAAAGGTAAGAGTTCGTATAATCCATGGACTCACATTAGTCATAAAGAACTCATATACTTATTGCAAAAGTCTACTTACCCTCGAAGCAAAGTACTACTACGCATGCTCCTAGGGGAAGGGTTGGTAGGAGTTAACCATCGCACGATACCGACCTCCACTCATAAGGAAAGCAATCAAAGAACACCTCATGCTCCAACTTCGTTACATAACGGTTCACCATACGTGCATGCTACGGGACTTGCAAACCTCAACACAAGTATTTCTCAATTTCACAATTACTCAACTAGCACGACTCTAATACCACCACCTTTATATCGCAAAACTATTGCAAGGAATCAAACATATCATATTCAGTGATCTGCAAGTTTTATGTAGGATTTTATGACTAACCATGTGAATGACCAATTACTGTCATCTCTCTAAATAGATATAAGTGAAGCAAGAGAGTTTAATTCTTTCTACAAAAGATATGCCCACGCTCTAATAAATATAAGTGAAGCAAAAGAGCATTCTACAAATGGCGGTTTTCTATGTAAAGGGAAACATGCAATCCAAACTTCAAATGATATAAGTGAAGCACATGAAGCATTCTATAAAGCCACACTCAAACGATTTAAGTGAAGTGTAATGAGCATTCTATAACTAAACCACGGACTATCTCATACCAGCATGGTGCATAAAAGAAAAATGAAAACTAAATGCAAAAGACGCTCCAAGACTTGTACATATCGCATGAACGAAACGAATACGAAAACATACCGATACTTGTTGAAGAAAGAGGGGATGCCTTCTGGGGCACCCCGAAGCTTAGACGCTTGAGTCTCCTTGAATATTTACTTGGGGTGCCTCAGGAATCCCCAAGCTTGAGCTCTTGCCTCTCTTCCTTTTCCTCATCTCGAGACCTCCTCGATCAAACACTTCATCCACACAAAACTTCAACAGAAAACTCGGTAAGATCCGTTAGTATAATAAAGCAAATTACTGCTCTAGGTACTGTTGCAAACCAATTCATATTTTGTTTATGCATTGTTTCTACTGTAATATAACTTTTTCATGGCTTAATCCACTGATATAAATTGATAGATTCATCAAAACAAGCAAACTATGCATCAAAAACAGAATCTGTCAAAAACAGAACAGTCTGTAGCAATCTGAACATTCATCATACTTATGGTACCCCAAAAATTGTACAAAAATTAATAAACATAAAAAATTTGTACAGCAAGACAGTGCAAAAAGAATCAGAACAGTTTGACGTTCCAGTTAAAAATGTAAAATCGCGCACTACAGCCAAAGTTTCTGTCCTGCACCGTACAAACCAACAAGCATTGTAAACATCCTAAAGGCAAACCTTGGCACATTATTTTTATAATAAAATGGAATTGTACAAGGGAATAATTATTTTTGATGAAATTTTTCTGTAATTAATATTCACAAAGTTTCCGTGAGCATGAACAAAGTTCAAGGCTAGCTCCCACTTCAACAATGCTTGTCTTTCTCAGTTTCACTTTCCTTTTTGAAAAGTTTTTGGTTCCCCTCTTTATTTTTTTTGTTTTTAAACTATATGAAAGCAGTCAACAGAAATAAATGACTCTCTAAAACTTCCGGGTTGTCTCCCTGGCAGCGCTTTCTTTAAAGCCATTAAGCTAGGCACATAGTGCTCACGTAATGAATCCACCCGGATCCCAAGGTATATCAAAGCCAATTTTAATTAACAATGATTTGTGATTTAGTTGTGAGCACAAAGTAACATATATCATGCAACAACGAAGTATAACTCTCTTCCTATGCATCGGCATGTCATAAAAGAACAATTCATGAACACCAAGTAAAGACCAATTCATAGTATAAGCAGTTTCTTGCAATTCTATCGTATTGGAAACATAGAGAGGTGGAGATATAGTTCCTCTCTCATAATAATTGCAAGTAGGAGAAGAAAGCACATGCATATTACATTCATCAAAACTATCATGTGCAATGGTAAAAGGCAACCCATCAATATAATCCTTAATAAGCACAAACTTCTCCGATATAGTGTAGTCGGGAGAATTCAAAAAGATAATAGGACTATCATGCGTGGGTGCAATAGCAACAATTTTATGTTTAACATAAGGAACTATAGCAAGTTCATCTCCATAAGCATAATTTCAATTGGCATCTTGGCTACAACCATAGCAAGCATCATCAAAAAGGGATATTTCAAGAGAATCAACGGGATCATAACAATCATCATAGCAATCATCCTTCGGTAAGCACGAAGGGGAACTGAACAATCTATGAGTTGAAGAGTTACTCTCATTAGAAGGTGGGCACGGGTGATCAATCCGCTCTTCCTCCTTTCATCATCTTTTTCATCCAATGAGCTCACAGTTTCATCAATTTCTTCTTCCATGGCTTCCTGCAAAATATTAGTCTCTTCTTGGACAGTGGATAATTTCTCAATATATAGTTTAACATAGGAATTAGAAGCATAATTATCATAACAATATTCAAGTATGGCAAAATTTTCAGATTTGTAAAGAGTGGCATCATACTTTTCAATCAAAGAAGCAATTTCATAAGCACCCTTAAAAGCAACAAATTCTTCAATTTGTTGAACGTCATAGTAATTATAAACACCCTTAGCATACGAAGATACGATCCCATTATAAATAAACTCACATTGGTAGGGAAGGTTTTTCTTAGGGTTTTCAGAAAAACAAGTAATATCATAAATTTCACATAAATTCCAAGCATAGCATTGCAAATGTTGAATTTGATCCAGTAAAAGTTTCCCTTTTTCAGATATACGGTGTCGCACATAACAAGCATGCTCATCTAAAGATTTTCCCTCAACTAAGCTAGTTGGGGTTTCAGCACGAGCACAAAGGGATCGAAGATGATACAAAAGTAAAAAGCTTCAAGAGTGTGATAGATTTTGAGTGGTTCTTCAACCATTGGTTCAGTACGTACAAATAATTTTTTTGGTATTTTACGTTTCCTACCCATAACTAAAGATAGAAAACAACTAAGGACGGAAAATAAAATTACTTAGTGTTAAAGCAAACAAGCACACACGAGAATACTCACCCCACGCTATGACTCCCCGGCAACGGTGCCAGAAAAATGTCTTGATAACCCGCAAGTATACGGGATAGTTGTAGCCTCTTTCGATAAGTAAGAGTGTCGAACCCAACGAGGAGCTAAAGGTAGAACAAATACTCTCTCAAGTTCTATTGGCCACTGATATGACTCTACGCATGCTTGACGTTCGCTTTACCTAGAACAAGTATGAAACTAGATCTACTTTGTAGGTGTGATAGGATAGGTTTGCAAGATAATAAAGAACACGTAAATAAAAAGTAGGGGATGTTTAGATAAAGATGCCATAAAGTAAATAGAGCGAGTGTGGAAAAGTGGTGGTAGGAGTTGTGGAATTGTCCCTAAGCAATTGACTACTTTACTAGACCGATAGCAAGTTTTATGTGGGAGAGGCCACTGCTAGCATGTCATCCCTGACTTGGAATTCTATGCACTTATGATTGTAACTATTAGCAAGCATCAGCAACTACTAACGTTCATTAAGGTAAAACCCAACCATAGCATTAAGATATATTGGTCCCCCTTCAATCCCGTATGCATCAATTTCTATGCTAGGTTGAAGCTTCTGTCACTCATGCCCTCCAATACATAGTCCTATCAACATACAACTAACCCTATGGTGTGATCCACGCGTGCGCTCATATGATGGGCACCAAAGGACAACAACATAACCACAAGCAAATTAAATCAATCATAGCAATTCATCAACCACCAATAGGACAACGAAAATCTACTCAAACATCATAGGATGGCAACACATCATTGGATAATAATATGAAGCATAAAGCACCATGTTCAAGTAGAGGGTACAGTGGGTTGCAGGAGAGTGGACAGCTGTAGATAGAGGGGGAAAGGTGATGGATATGTTGTCGAAGATGGCGGAGGTGTTGGTGAAGATCGCGGTGATGATGATAGCCCCCGGCGGCGTTCCGGCGCCACTGGAAGCAAGGGGGAGAGAGCCCCCTTCTTCTTCTTCTTCCTTGACCTTCTCCCTAGATGGGAGAAGGGTTTCCCCTCTGGTCCTTGGCTCCCATGGCATGGGAGGGGAGAGAGCCCCTCTGAGATTGGATCTGTCTCTCTGTCTCTCTTTGTTTCTGCGTTCTCAGATCCTTCCCCTTCACCGTTTCTTTTATATCCGGAGATCTGTAACTCCGATTGGGGTGAATCTTTCGCCCAGATTTTTCTCATAAAATTAGCTTTCTTGCGGCAATAGAAGAGCGCCAACCGCCTTACGGGTGGCCCACGAGAGCGCCAGGCGCGCCCATGGAGGAGAATAAAGCTTCCACGATCTGATCATGGAGGAGAATATTTGAGTTACGAGTTTGGTTTACATTTGAAACAATGCGGAATAGTTTCGCAACTCACCCCACCCGGAACACCACAACGTAATGGTGTGTTCGAACGTCATAATCGTACTTTACTAGATATGGTGCGATCTATGATGTCTCTTACTGATTTACCGCTATCATTTTGGGGTTATGCTTTAGAGACGGCCGCATTCACGTTAAATAGGGCACTATCAAAATCCGTTGAGACAACACCTTATGAATTGTGGTTTGGCAAGAAACCAAAGTTGTCATTTCTTAAAGTTTGGGGCTGCGATGCTTATGTGAAGAAACTTCAACCAGATAAGCTTGAACCCAAATCGGAGAAATGTGTCTTCATAGGATACCCAAAAGAGACTATTGGGTATACCTTCTATCACAGATCTGAAGGCAATACTTCTATTGCTAAATTCGGATCCTTTCTAGAAAAGGAGTTTCTCTCGAAAGAAGTGAGTGGTAGGAAAGTAGAACTTGATGAGGTAACTGTACCTGCTCCCTTATTGGAAAATAGTTCATCACAGAAACCGGTTCCTGTGACGACTACACCAATCAGTGAGGAAGCTAATGATATTGATCATGAAACTTCAGATAAAGTTACTACAGAACCTCGTAGGTCAACCAGAGTAAGATCCGCTCCAGAGTGGTACGGTAATCCTATTCTGGAAGTCATGTTACTTGACCATGGCGAACCTACGAACTATGAGGAAGCGATGATGAGCCCAGATTCCGCAAAATGGCTTGAGTCCATGAAATCTGAGATGGGATCCATGTATGAGAACAAAGTATGGACTTTGGTTGACTTGCCCGATGATCGGCAAGCCATCGAGAATAAATGGATCTTCAAGAAGAAGACTGACGCTGATGGTAATGTAACTATCTACAAAGCTCGACTTGTTGCGAAAGGTTTTCGACAAGCTCAAGGAGTTGACTATGATGAGACTTTCTCACCCGTAGCGATGCTTAAGTCTGTCCGAATCATGTTAGCAATTGCCGCATTTTATGAGTATGAAATATGGCAAATGGATGTCAAAACTGCATTCCTAAATGGATTTCTGGAAGAAGAGTTGTATATGATGCAACCAGAAGGTTTTGTCGACCCAAAAGGTGCTAACAAAGTGTGCAAGCTCCAGCAATCCATTTACGGACTGGTGCAAGTCTCTCGGAGTTGGAATAAACACTTTGATAGTGTGATCAAAGCATATGGTTTTATACAGAATTTTGGAGAAGCCTGTATTTACAATAAAGTGAGTGGGAGCTCTATAGCATTTCTGATATTATATGTAGATGACATATTGTTAATTGGAAATGATATAGAATTTCTGGATAGCATAAAAGGATACTTGAATAAAAGTTTTTCAATGAAAGACCTTGGTGAAGCTGCTTACATATTAGGCATCAAGATCTATAGAGATAGATCAAGACGCTTAATTTGACTTTCACAAAGCACATACCTTGATAATGTTTTGAAAAAGTTCAAAATGGATCAAGCAAAGAAATGGTTCTTGCCTGTATTACAAGGTGTGAAGTTGAGTTAGACTCAATGCCCGACCACAACAGAAGATAGAGAGAAAATGAAAGATGTTTCCTATGCTTCAGCCATAGGCTCTATCATGTATGCAATGCTATGTACCAGACCTGATGTATGCTTAGCAATAAGTTTAGCAGGGAGGTGCCAAAGTAATCCAGGAGTGGATCACTGGACAGCAGTCAAGAATATCCTTAAATACCGTAAAAGGACTAAGGATATGTTTCTCGTTTATGGAGGTGACAAAGAACTAGTCGTAAATGGTTACGTCGATGCAAGCTTTGACACTGATCCGGATGATTCTAAATCGCAAACTGGATATGTGTTTATATTGAACGGTGGAGCTATGAGTTGGTGCAGTTCTAAACAAAGCGTCGTGGCGGGATCTACATGCGAAGCGGAGTATATAGCTGCTTCGGAAGAAGCAAATGAAGAAGTCTGGATGAAGGAGTTCATATCTGATCTAGGTGTCATACCTAGTGCATCGGGACCAATGAAGATCTTCTGTGACAATACTGGTGCAATTGCCTTGGCAAAGGAATCCAGATTTCACAAGAGGACCAAGCACATCAAGAGACGACGCTTTAATTCCATCCGGGACCAAGTCCAGGCGGGAGACATAGAGATTTGCAAGATACATACGGATCTGAATGTTGCAGACCCGTTGACTAAGCCTCTTCCATGAGCAAAACATGATCTGCACCAAGGATCCATGGGTGTTAGAATCATTACTGTGTAATCTAGATTATTGACTCTAGTGCAAGTGGGAGACGGAAGGAAATATGCCCTAGAGGCAATAATAAAGTTATTATTTATTTCCTTATATCATGATAAATGTTTATTATTCATGCTAGAATTGTATTAACCGGAAACATAATACATGTGTGAATACATAGACAAACATAATGTCACTAGGATGCCTCTACTTGACTAGCTCATTAATCAAAGATGGTTGTGTTTCCTAACCATAGACATGAGTTGTCATTTTATTAACGGGATCACATCATTAGGAGAATGATGTGATTGACTTGACCCATTCTGTTAGCTTAGCACTTGATCGTTTAGTATGTTGCTATTTCTTTCTTCATGACTTATACATGTTCCTACAACTATGAGATTATGCAACTCCCGTTTACCGAAGGAACACTTTGTGTGCTACCAAACGTCACAACGTAACTGGGTGATTATAAAGGAGCTCTACAGGTGTCTCCAAAGGTAAATGTTGAGTTGGCATATTTCGAGATTAGGTTTTGTCAGTCCGATTGTTGGAGAGGTATCTCTGGGCCCTCTCGGTAATGCACATCACTATAAGCTTTGCAAGCAATGTAGCTAATGAGTTAGTTACGGAATGATGCATTACAAAACGAGTAAAGAGACTTGCCGGTAACGAGATTGAACTAGGTATTGAGATACCGACGATCGAATCTTGGGCAAGTAACATACCGATGACAAAGGGAACTACATATGTTGTTATGCGGTTTGACCGATAATGATCTTCGTAGAATATGTAGGAGCCAATATGAGCATCCAGGTTCCGCTATTGGTTATTGACCGGAGACGTGTCTTGGTCATGTCTACATAGTTCTCGAACCCGTAGGGTCCGCACGCCTAAAGTTTCAATGACGGTTATATTATGAGTTTATGAGTTTTGATGTACCGAAGGTTGTTGGGAGTCCCGGATGTGATCACGGACATGACGAGGAGTCTCGAAATGGTCGAGACATGAAGATTGATATATTGGAAGCCTATATTTGGATATCGGAAGTGTTCCGAGTGAAATCGGGATTTTACCGTAGTACCGAGGGGTTACCGGAACCCCCCGGGGGCTTAATGGGCCATAGTGGGCCTTAGTGGAGAAGAGGAGAGGCGGCCAGGGCAGGGCCGCGTGCCCCTCCCCCCTAGTCCGAATAGGACAAGGAGAGGGGGGCAGCGCCCCCCTTTCCTTCCTCTCTCTCCCTCCTATTTCCCCCTTCTCCTAATCCAACAAGGAACGGAGGGAGTCCTACTCCCGGTGGGAGTAGGACTCCTCTTGGTGTAAGTGCATCTAGTGCCACCCCTAGTTGGTTTTGGAGTATTGACGATAAATTTGGTTGAGGGACTAATGTGTTTGTGAGAATTGCAGGATAACACAGGTAGTGTCCCTCATTGATTCGGTTTACCTACCGGAGATGACCCCTAAAAATGTATGAAGACATTGACGACAATGGTGGTATGTGAAGATATTCATATTGAAGACTATGACATGAGAAGACATTGAGTGAAGACTATGGAGCGCGAAGACTGTGTCGTTTTGTTGTTTCCTTTTTCTTCTTTGCTACTGTTAAGTGGGGTCCAAGTGAACAAAGTCAGAATGACTGAAGTGATGCTCAACCCAAATCCTATGTCTTCGAGCGAAGACAATGAGAGCAAATCTTATCCAGAGCTGGATGAGTCAGCTTTGCTTGTAGCCCAAGTAAAGTTGCCGTGTGTGTTTGAAATCGACCGTTGGAACACGTGTTAGTTCCTTAGTGACCTGGGTCATTTCGGACATATAAGGTCGGGTTGCCTAGTGGCTATAAATAGCCCACCCCTACACCATAAATTGGTGGCTGCTCGAGTTAGTGCACGGCTTTTTCGTTTGAGAGCAACCCACCTCGAAGCCTTTGAGAGAGAAATCCTTGCGAGGACAAAGCCCAAACACCCGAGCCAAAGAGTGTTAGGCATCATGAAGTCTTTACATCTGCGTGACACGAAGACTTATTACACTTGAGGACTGTGAATCCTCCGGCCGGTTAGGCGTCACGTTCTGAGCATCCAAGAGTCATTGTGGATCGCCGGTGAACGAAGTCTGTGAAGGTTCGGAAGTCTACCTTGAAGACTTACCAGAGTGATTGGGCAAGGACTGTGTGTCCTTAGTTCAAGGGGAATAAGGTGAAGACGCGGTCTTCTGAGTTGAATCTCAATCTCCCTAACCAGACGTACAGATGTCACAGCAACTGGAACTGGTCCAACAAATCCTGTGTCTTCAACAAGTGACTGGTTCTATCCTCTCCCTCCCTTTACTTAGAGTTTGTATTCGTGAAGTCATTGCCTATTTGTCGTACCTATTTGACTTCATTGCTTGACTACTATCGTTGGTTGGCTTCATACCATCTTCCATCCTGATCTTTACTACTAAGCTGCTATTAGTCTTTATACTTTCACATTACTGCATACTTGACTATGGTTTTCTTGTTGTAGTTTATCTTCTGCTGCATATCAATTAGGTCATTTCTATTGTTTGTCTTCGAAACTTCCACGTTTTGAAGACTTTCATAAAAATTGCCTATTCACCCCCCCTCTAGTCGATAACTAGCACTTTCAACTGGTATCGAGCAAGGTACTCCTTGTTACGTGTGATTCGGTTTAACCACCTGGAGTTTTAGCTATGTCGACTGCAGGGATAATCAAAGTCTCCGCTGCTTGCCCCGTGTTCGATGGAACTGAATATCCCTACTGCACTACAGGAAACAGGTAATTTGCCATCTGTGGATTACAGACGGCAAAGACCTAATTCCAGACGGCAAATACTTTGCCGTCAGGAAGCAGACGACAAAGTCAGAAGGAAAAGATAAATCGGCAAAGAATTCTTTGCCGTCTGCTGTTTATCGGGATGACGGGAAAGAGTTTGCCGTCTGACAATATGGTTTGCCGTCAGCAGACTAGCCAGACGGCAAAATATGCCAACAGACGGAGCGGCCACGTTGACGGACGGCGTCAAGTACTGTGACACTCCAAAAATATTCTTTTGTTTTTCTTCAAAAATATTGTTGGATTTGAAGAAGGTCTTCTAAACCCTTCCAAAAATCCCTCTCAAAAGCTTTTTCCCTTTAGCAAATATTTTATTTTTACATCTCCTTCAACTCTGGTGTTTGGTTTTTAAAATTTTTATTCTGATTGCCCTCTTCTCAAATTTCAAGAAAAATCTTTGGAGTTTATTTTTCTCTCAAAAAGAAACTCTAGGAGTTTTGCCTCCTCTCCAATATTTGAAACCATTCATGATTTTGCCATGCACCACATGGTAAAATCTTCCCAATAATCTCTCCTTCCACTTTGGGCAATCCAAACATTCTGTCTCAACAAGCTCAACCATTTTCTGAATTTTATTTCATATATTTCTCCTCCCAAATCTTTGCTGTCCATTATTTTGAGCCTAGGTGATTTGCAAAGCAAGTACCTAAATGCATTTGACTTTTGACCTCAAACCAACTACCCTGGATAGTCCTTGGTACCCACAACCTAGAACAATCAAGATCCACTCCTCTTCTGTTCAAAGATTTCAAATTATAGTCTCTCCAAGTTTGGACCAGATTTGCCAAATTTGGTGAAATTCATATCTACACTTCTCCAAAAAATCCACAAATATTCAGGCAGCCTCTAGATGCAATGAGAGGCCCCTCCACCCAAAACCAGCTCAAGGAAAAATCGCTACATGCCTAAATCATTCTGTCGAACACCTTGCATGCACTATTACTGTTCATCTTCAGTTAAATTCAGAGTTCAGTGTCGTTCTCCGTCAGAGTTTCAGTCACATGCCCACAGTGCACTTGGCACGTTGCTCGCAGCCTAGCCTGCTTGTCCGGAGCTCCACACGCGTGCTTGGCACGTTCCTGGCGTCGGTGGCACCCTGGCCGCCTGCGTCGGCGTGTCTTGCGGCGGCAGAACCACCGTAGTGGCCGACAGGGAGCAGAACGGCGGCATAACGCCGTTCGGCGCCGCCCAAACCTCTTGGTAGCCCCGCGTGGCCATTTCCTTGCCAGCGCACGCATGCAGCACCATCGCCGTGGCACGGCAAGCACAGAGCGTGCTCCCTGCCGCCGACGGGCCCGCGCCGCCCCGTTCCGTCGAGCTCCCCCTAAGCAACCAAACCCCGACGCGTTTAGCACCTAAACGGAACCAGGGAACCCCCACGACGACGCTCAACCTCTGAACCTCCCCGATCAACGCCCTACGCCGCCGTAAACTAGCTCCCCGAGCTTGCTCTCGCCCCCGCACACCTCCACCACCTCTTTAATCCACGCCAAGCCCCTGGAAAGGCCTCGAGGATCTCTTCTTCCTCGACTCCGGCCGCTTCGCTCCGCCTCGGCCTCCACCTCGATTCACTCCGGTGAGGTCGTCTCCGGCGCCCTAACCTCGTCAGCTACCCTCTCATGCTACCACGATTCTAATCCCCTCCTCAATTCCACCTCCGCAGCTCTCTCCGATGAGGTCCACGACCACCCGAATCGCCGTCCGCCGGAGCAAGCGTCGCCGTCGACGTGGTACTCGCCAGCGACCATCACCACCTCCCACAGACGCGGAATGGCGCCCTGAACACGGAGGTACCCTCCGATCTCCCTGCCTCGCCGTGGATCGCTGCCAGCGACCACCGCGGCTCTCGGGCGCCGACCAGCCCCGTCTCCCTCGTTTGAAATTTCAAACCTGACGGGTGGGACCTGCCCGTCAGCCTCTCTCTTGTTTTTTTGAATTGTTTTCTGGAAGCGTACTTTGACAAATACGCTTCCACTCTGAACCGTTTTTCTGGACTTTTTTGCAAAGCCCCCTGGCAGTTTTCTGTTTCATTACAGATGGGTCCTTCGACCAAAGCCCTTATAACTTTTTGTCAGAAAGGAATTTTTGAGTGATTCTTCTTCTGTCCTCTTCAAATTCCTGTCTAGTTTTTTATCATATTTATTTGAAAAATATTTGGATTAACTTTCTGTGACCCACGGTATTTACGTTATCGCGTGTATTTTGTGTACCGTAGATACCGAAGGAGGTGACAGAACTACGAACTTCAACGAGCTAGACCCCGACTACTCCGAACCACAATGTTTGAACTTCTGATATGATGAGTGTTTGGGCATGTTTGCATTATTTCTTTTATCATGGCACGTTCATGAGCATTTCGATGATAGTTTATCTCATAAGAGTTGAGGCTAATGAGCTCGGTAAATCCATGAGTTGTTGGAAACTTGTTGCATGGCCATGAGTTGGCACGAGTATGGGTAAGATGGCAGTGTTGTAGCATGCCAGGCTTATGCCAGATCGTTGACCCCGTGCCAACACAAATCAGTCAGAATTCCGGTCCGTCTTCCTTTTCGTACTACCACCTGTTTCCGCAAGAAATGCGGCAATAAGTTGCAAACCACTCCCTGGTACACACCAATTCGAGAGGCCGGGATGAAGGTTCCTGGCCCTGGATTAAAGCCTTTCATCCGGTCAGGGGGCATGGGTGTTTCTGGTTGGGACCGAGAGGGGGGCACCCCTTAGAGCGCGCGTATATAAATTTGATCCCATGCTATTCGAGATTGTGATCTCCCCGTCTCAAGGTTTTTCTTAAACGCTGTCTAGGGTGATTCCTGGCAACATTAGGTATGATGGGTGTGTACAAGCTAGTTGTGTTTCCTCCGAAATACCGTAAACGGAACTAGTCCTTCGTGACTACGGAAATCTGTTGGCTGTGGACAATTTTGGTACAAGCTCTGCAGAGTCAAAATTCTCGAATTCATCTTATTCATATCCGAGTACCGTGTTCATCTCATCTTGTCAAGTGTCAGTCTCGGTGACAGAGACTCCCGATAACTACTTGAGTGTCAAATGTTTATTTCTTGTGAATGGACTGACCCTCTTATTGTCTTGTGATGAATATTTTCCGTGAGCACTATATCTTGTCAGTTATGATTAATGAATTATAAGCCCTTTCTCCGATGTCGCTCAGACTCCGACTGCGGCATTGTTGTTATTTATTTTCATTATAAGCCCTTTCTGCGATGTCGCTCAGATGTCCGACTACGGCATTGTTGTTATTTATTTTCAATATAAGCACTTTCTGTCATGTCGCTTAGATGTCCGACTGCGGCATTGTTGTTATTTATTTTCATTATAAGCCCTTTCTGCGATGTCGCTCAGACGTCCGACTGCGGCATTGTTGTTATTTATTTTCATTATAAGCCCTTTCTGCGATGTCGCTCAGACGTCCGACTGCGGCATTGTTGTTATTTATTTTCATTATAAGCCCTTTCTGCGATGTCGCTCAGACGTCCGACTGCGGCATTGTTATTATTTACTTTTATTATAAGCCCTCTCTGTGATGTCGCTCCGACGTCCGACTGCGGCACGCACGTATTTTATTTCAATATAAGCCCTTTATGAGGTGTCGCTCAGACGCCCGACTGTGGCATGTTTTACTTATTTGTTCACCCTTCGAGGCGTCGCTTCAGACACCCGATCGGTTTTGAGTTTTGTATTCTTGTGGTTTTCGAGCGGACTACCGCCGACTCCCTTCTTATTTACCTTGCTATACTGATTAAATTGAGCATTGTTAAAATTAATCATGTCGCATTCATGCATTCATTTGTTATATCTTTTGTCCGAACTGTCTTGCGAGTACTTTCAAAGTACTCACCTGGCTTGTTGATTTGGCGGATCTTGTGGCGATCTCATGGATGAAGAGTTCGATAGCGAGTCCGACGCCTAGAGGAATCCCAGTCAGTCTCGTGCGACCCCTGGATTAGTCATTGTGATACATCCGCTTCCGCTACCCAAATAAATTCATCGAGCCTCACCCCGACGCTCGATGAGCCGCCAGTGCAGTATTCTTATTAACCACCCCACTGTGTTATTCCACCAACCACTCATATCGCGAGTCAGTAGTATTTCCACCCCACACCATTGTGTCATATCCGCCATCATGTTTAATTATCGGCGTGTTTGTAATAATTGGTTGGGCATCTTCAGTCTGACCCTGTAATAAAGTAATGCTACTGGCTTATTGTATCAAAGTTTTGTCTACCAGTATAAAGGATTTTCCTCATATTGGACTTCATAGGTCGGTTGTTCAATAAATATTTTTATTGAAAAACCGGTCGTGACAAGCTTGGTACCAGAGCCAGGCTGACTGTAGGAAGCCACTAGGTGCGATCGCTAATCGGTTATTAGCATAATAGAGCTATTTCTTATTTTTCACAAATGTAGTCAATTTCTGACCGTCAGCATAAATTTATGATTTAACTACTCAGCATTTTTGCCTACTTTTGTAGATGGCTGGCAACGACTGCGAGTCGCAGATGTTCGCCAACATGCCCGATGGGTTCGTCAAGCTTCTCTCCTTCATCGTCCAAGTCGCGATGGGGCCAGATGTGCGCCCAGTCTTCTCTCTCTCTCAGCACAAGGTCAATGACCGTCTAACCATGCACCAAGCCACGGTGGAATTCAAGAGAGGGCGAGTTGAGCGTTACCGGTTCGTGGGGAGAGCCATGCCCACAGAGAAGCATGCACTGCAGACGGCAGCCCGTGAGGCGATAGCTCGTCTCAGGGATATCCTTCCTTCGATGAAGACTCGTCGCTACCGCTACCTGCCATGTCACGTGCCATATACCTGCCACTATGCGTTCTCTTGCCCCAGAGGAGAACGGGATGAAGCTTTTGAGATGCTTATCGAGTATCTCCGAGCTTTGGAGGCAGCCTTCGACAACCTGGTGGACGACTTTGTAGCTGCCCGCATGGACTTAGTTCATGGCTGTGCCGCCAACAGGAGGGAGCTCCTGCGTGCCACACCGCCACTGACTTTCATCTCGTTATCAGCATCGTTTGCTCCTACTGCTCGCACCACCTCTCGTCGCCTGCCTACCATGGAGGAGTTCAACCATGTCATTGCGCCTACTCCGGTTCGTTCTGCACCACCCCTCGTGCCCGCTCAGGTTCGAGTTGTCCCGCACAGGGCACCTGCTCCACCAACTCAGCGCAGCACCTCACGTCTGGAGCCTATCTCCAAAGAGGAGGTTGAGTCCCCAGCCTCACTACGCCTCACCCTTGGCAGGCCAAGGGAAATCCTTACCATCTCCGACTAAGTATGCTTAGCCACCATGCGATGTACCGATTTGTACGATATGTTTATATGTAAATAGGCTATGAGAAGTAGCTTGTTTGCGCATCATGTAGGATCTGGAGGAGTGCACTAGACTAAATAAAATGTCAGGATTATGTACGCATATCCTGAGTGATGTATTGTATAATTACTGCTTGCGTGTAAGATATGTAATGGGCAGTCCTCCTCCATACGCAAACGTGTATTCTCTTGAAAAATCTTGGAGCATTTGCAACTTTTTGCATCTTCTTGAATTTATTGATTTTTGCGGCTCAATTTCTTTTCTTATGAGTGTTTCAAAATATATCCCCAGAGTGAACTATGTCTCGTCCTTGGACGCGCTCCATGCCAACTCCGACAGAGGAAAATTATGGCACACCCCCAGGCAACAATTTCACACAGGGGCAGACAAGTCAACAGGACAGTGAAACGGCACTTTCCCAAATGTGCCATCTTTATGAAAAAAGTCAGCAGCAACATCAGGAAATACTGAACCAAGTCATCAATATGGGAAATCACCGTGGACAGTAGCAGCAGCAATCAAAATTATCTGAGCTACAGAAGACACGTCCCCAAACATTTTCTCACACTGACAAACCTCTTGAAGCCGAGGACTGGCTTGAGACATGGAGAGAAAGTTAATTATTGCCCAGTGTTCAGATCTTGAGAAGGTACTTTATGCTCCACACTATCTCACTGGAGCAGCCGCATCGTGGTGGGAAAATTTCCTACACATGCACCCCAACGAAAATACTATAACATGGGAGGAATTTAAAGAAGGTTTTCGTGGGGCACATATTCCTAAGAGTCTTATGAAGATCAAAAAGAGAGAATTTGATGACCTCAAGCAAAGGACAATGACAGTGTCAGAATACAACAGTCAGTTTACTCTGCTGTCTCGCTACGCCAACGAGGAGCGTATGTCGGAAAACAAAAAGATGGAGAAATTCCTTGACGGTCTGACACCCGCGCTTAAATGCCAATTGGTCGTACACACCTTTCCATATTTTAAGACGCTGGTGGATAAGGCCATTACCTTCGAAAATGAGAGACACAGCTTAGAAGATTTCCGCAAGCGGAAGAGGGACCAGACTAATCACGCCCGCAACCACCGCAGCAAGACAGATGTTCAGAAAAACTGGACACCCAAACCCACGACAAGCGTCTCACGCCCAATCAAGAATTTCCATGCAAGGGACAAGGAGTTCACATACCGCCCAGGCGTTACCTGTTACGCTTGTGGAGAAGAAGGGAACTATGCCAAGCAGTGCCCCAAGCCAAGGAACTCGACCCCAAAGCCGAACAACGGAGGCAATAATTCAGCGCCAAAGCGCAACAATTTCAACCCAAATAACAACCACAGGAAGGGTCATCTGAACCACGTGACCAAAGAGGAAGCACAAAATGCCCCAGATATCGTACTCGGTACGTTTCCTGTCAACATAATACCTGCCATGGTTTTGTTTGATTCTGGAGCTTCTCACTCATTCGTTTCGAAAATTTTTGCTTTGCAAAATAATTTTTCGATGCTTCCCTTGGAAAAATCTATGATCGTCAAGTCCCCTGGAATTAAGCAAGTTACCCAGAATTATTGCCAGGGTGTGGTTGTCGAGTTTGAAGGGTTGAAGTTTCACACAAATCTTATCGTGTTGGAAAATAAAGGTCTGGATGTCATCTTAGGGATGAATTGGTTAACCACCAACAAAGGTTTTATTGACTGCTTCAACAGGACCGTAATTCTCACCCATCACCACGGGAAGACCATAAAGGTTTCAGCCAAGGAAAGAAAAATATCCCGGCAACCGAGATTGAACAAGGTGGATATTTCTGAATTGAGCAAGGTTCCAGTAGTGTGTGAATTTCCAGATCTATTTCCCGAAGAGCTACCAGGCATGCCACCAGACTGAGAGATAGAATTCAGCATTGAGCTAGCACCCGGAACCGCTCCCATATACATGAAACCATACAGAATGGCACCATCTGAATTGGTAGAACTGAAGAAGCAAATAAAGGAATTATTGGAAAAAGGGTACATACGAGCAAGTTCCTCACCTTGGGGTTCACCAATTTTGTTTGCCAAAAAGATGGATGGAACACTGAGATTGTGCATAGACTATCGAGCACTAAACATGGTCACAATCAAGAACAAATATCCGATGCCACGAATAAATGATTTATTCGATCAACTCGCTAAGGCCAAGGTGTTCTCAAAGATTGACTTGAGATCGGGGTACCATCAACTGAAAGTGCGAACCGAAGATATTCCCAAGACAGCTTTGACCTCCAGATACGGATTGTATGAGTTCACCGTAATGCCATTCGGACTAACAAACGCCCCGGCATATTTTGTTCACCTCATGAACAAAGTATTCATGAAGTTTATGGATAAGTTTGTTGTGGTATTTATTGATGATATTCTTGTATACTCCAAAACACCAGAAGAGCACGCTGAACATCTCCGGATTGTACTAGGAGAACTCTGGAAACATCAGTTGTACGCTAAATTCAGCAAGTGTGAATTTTGGCTAAAGCAAGTAGGTTTTCTGGGCCACGATCTTGACCCAAGAAGGTATCGCCGTGACCGGAAAAATTCAAGGCCAGACTTGGCTGGAAGCCACCACCAGCGTGACAGATGTACGAAGTTTCTTGGGAATGGCAGGATACTACCGGAGATTTATTGAAGGATTCTCCACCATAGTAAAGCCAATGACGCAACTACTCAAGAAAGACAGAAAGTTTGAATGGACGGAAGCTTGCGAGAAAAGTTTCCAAGAACTGAAGAGGAAACTGACGATAGCACCAGTACTAATTGTGCCAGATATATACAAAAATTTTGAGGTATTTTGTGACGCATCTCGAAAGGGCCTCGGGTGCGTATTAATGCAAGAAGGCAAAGTTGTCGCATATGTTTCCAGACAACTTCGCAAGCATGAGGAAAATTATCCTACTCATGACCTGGAATTAGCAGCAGTTGTTCATGCACTCAAGGAATGGAGACACTTCTTACTTGGTAATCGTTGTGAAATATACACGGACCCCAAAAGCCTCAAGTATATTTTCACACAATTAGAACTCAATTTACGGCAGCGACGCTGGTTGGAATTACTAAAGGATTATGATGTTGGAATCCACTACCACCCAGGCAAAGAAAATGTTGTAGCCGATGCTCTGAGTCAGAACCCCAGTCCGGACAACGACAGCATGCCAAACTTAAGACCTGAATTCCAGCAGGAATTCGCAAAGCTCAATCTGATGGTGGTCACCGAAGGCAGTGTGTCAAACTTAGAGTTACAGCCTACCCTGATAGAGAAGGTTAAAGAGGCTCAACGTGGACACCCCAGCATTGAAGGCATAAAACGGAAGATGAAGTTGGGAAAGGCCTCAGAATGTGTTATTGATGAGCAAGGAATATTGTGGTACGGGAATAGGCTTTGCGTACCGAATATCCATGACCTTAAACAGCAAATCCTGGCTGAAGGCCACACCGCTCCATATTCAATCCATCCTGGAGGAACAAAAATGTACAAAGATCTTCAGGAAACATTTTGGTGGCATGGTATAAAAAGAGACATAGCCACGTTTATTGCATGTTGTGACTCTTGTCAATGCATCAAGGCCGAGCACCAGAAACCGGCCGGGCTATTACAACCAAATAAGATACCCGAGTGGAAATGGGACGAGATTGGAATGGATTTTATTGTTGAACTACCTCGGTCACGACACGGGCATGATGCCATATGGGTCATCACTGATAGACTGACTAAGGTAGCACACTTCATCCCCGTGAAGACAACCCACACCACTCAGAAGCTTGCTAGGCTCTACCTTTTCCGTATCCTTTGCTTACATGGAGTCCCAAAGAAAATAATCTCGGACAGAGGCACTCAATTCGTCTCCCGATTTTGGGATCACTTACAACAAGCTCTGGGAACTCAGCTGGCATTCAGTACCGCATACCATCCCCAGACAGATGGGCAGACTGAGCGAGTAAACCAGATTCTAGAAGATATGTTGAGAGCATGTGTCCTCACCTATGGGACCAGTTGGGAAGAGAGCTTACCATACGCAGAATTCGCATATAACAACAGTTATCAGTCCAGCCTGCAAATGGCACCATTTGAAGCTCTGTACGGGCGAAGATGTCGTACCCCGCTAAACTGGTCAGAAACCGGAGGCAGCCATATCTTCGGCCCAGACCTGCTCAAAGATGCTGAGATAAAGTCAAGGTAATTAAGGACCGACTCAAGACAGCCCAAAGCCGACAAAAGAGTTATTACGATCAGAAGCATCGTGGAGTCAATTTTGAACCCGGTGAATTTGTGTACCTACAAGTATCCCCTATGAGAGGCCTGCATCGATTCAAGATTAAAGGGAAGCTAGCACCAAGATTCATCGGACCATTCTGCATAGTAGCACGGAGAGGCACGGTGGCCTACCAGCTAGACTTACCCGAAGAATTATCCGACATCCACGACGTATTCCACGTCTCCCAATTGATGAAGTGCGTAAGCAACCCAGAGAAACAAGTATCCCATAAAAACATTGACGTGCAGCCAGACCTTACATATCGGGAGCATCCGATAAAGATCTTGGAAGTGTCTGAAAGGAGGACCCGACAGAAAACCATCAAGTTCTTCAAGGTTCAGTGGAGCAACCACACCAAAAGTGAAGCCACTTGGGAAAGAGAGGATTTCCTTCGGACAGAGCATCCACAATTATTTGAGGATCAGCTGGAATCTCGGGGACGAGATTTTTCCTAAGGGGGTAGGTGTTGTGACACTCCAAAAATATACTTTTGGTTTTCTTCAAAAATATTGTTGGATTTGAAGAAGGTCTTCTAAACACTTCCAAAAATCCCTCTCAAAATCTTTTTCCCTTTAGCAAATATTTTATTTTTGCATCTCCTTCAACTCTGGTGTTTGGTTTTTAAATTTTTTATTCTGATTGCCCTCTTCTCAAATTTCAAGAAAAATCTTTGGAGTTTATTTTTCTTTCAAAAAGAAACTCTAGGAGTTTTGCCTCCTCTCCAATATTTGAAACCATTCATGATTTTGCCATGCACCACATGGTAAAATCTTCCCAATAATCTCTCCTTCCACTTTGGGCAATCCAAACATTCTGTCTCAACAAGCTCAACCATTTTCTGAATTTTATTTCATTTATTTCTCCTCCCAAATCTTTGCTGTCCATTATTTCGAGCATAGGTGATTTGCAAAGCAAGTACCTAAATGCATTTGAGTTTTGACCTCAAACCAACTCCCCTGGATAGTCCTTGGTACCCACAACCTAGAACAATCAAGATCCACTCCTCTTCTGTTCAAAGATTTCAAATTATAGTCTCTGCAAGTTTGGACCAGATTTGCCAAATTTGGTGAAATTCATATCTATACTTCTCCAAAAATTCCACAAATATTCAGGCAGCCTCTAGATGCAATGAGAGGCCCCTCCACCAAAAACCATCTCAAGGAAAAATCCCTACATGCCTAAATCATTCTGTCGAACACCTTGCATGCACTATTACTGTTCATCTTTAGTTAAATTCAGAGTTCAGTGTCGTTCTCCGTCAGAGTTTCAGTCACATGCCCACAGTGCACTTGGCACGTTGCTCGCAGCCTAGCCTGCTTGTCCGGAGCTCCACATGCGTGCTTGGCGCGTTCCTGGCGTCGGTGGAACCCTGGCCGCCTGCGCCGGCGTGTCTTGCGGCGGCAGAACCACCGTAGCTGCCGACAGGGAGCAGAACGACGGCATAACGCCGTTCGGCACCGCCCAAACCTCCTGGTAGCCCCGCGTGGCCATTTCCTTGCCAGCGCACGCATGCAGCACCGTCGCCGTGGCACGGCAAGCACAGAGCGTGCTCCCTGCCGCCGAAGGGCCCGCGCCGCCCCGTTCCGTCGAGCTCCCCCTAAGCTACCAAACCCCGACACGTTTAGCACCTAAACGGAACCAGGGAACCCCCGCGACGACGCTCAACCTCTGAACCTCCCCGATCAACGCCCTACGCCGCCGTAAACTTCGCCGGAGAACCCCGTTCTCGGGAACCGACTCGGGCCGGCTATAAATAGCACCCCCCGAGCTTGCTCTCGCCCCCACACACCTCCACCACCTCTCTAATCCACGCCAAGCCCCTGGAAAGGCCTCGAGGAGCTCTTCTTCCTCGACTCTGGCCGCTTCGTTCCGCCTCGGCCTCCATCTCGATTCACTCCGGTGAGGTCGTCTCCGGCGCCCTAACCTCGTCAGCTACCCTCTCATGTTACCACGAGTCTAACCCCCTCCTCAATTCCACCTCCGCAGCTCTCTCCGACGAGGTCCACGACCACCCGAATCGCCGTCCGCCGGAGCAAGCGTCGCCGTCGACGTGGTACTCGCCGGCGACCACCACCACCTCACACAGACGCGGAATGGCGCCCTGAACACGGAGATACCCTCCGATCTCCCTGCCTCGCCGTGGATCGCCACCGGCGACCACCGCTGCTCTCGGGCGCCGACGAGCCCCGTCTCCCTCGTTTGAAATTTCAAACCTGAAGGGTGGGACCCGCCCGTCAGCCTCTCTTTTGTTTTTTTTGAATCATTTTCTGAAAGCGTACTTTGACAAATACGCTTCCACTCTGAACCGTTTTTCTGGACTTTTCTGGAAAGCCCCCTGGAAGTTTTCTGTTTCATTACAGATGGGTCCTTGGACCAAAACCCTTATAACTTTTTGTCAGAAAGGAATTGTTGTCTAGTTTTTTTATCATATTTATTTGAAAAATATTTGGATTAACTTTCTGTGACCCATGGTATTTACGTTAGCGCGTGTATTTTGTGTACCGTAGATACCGAAGGAGGTGACGGAACCGCGAACTTCGCCGAGCTAGACCCCGACTACTCCGAACCAGGCAAGCAATGTTTGAACTTCTAATATGATGAGTGTTTGGGTGTTTGCATTATTTCTTTTATCATGGCACGTTCATGAGCATTTCGATGATAGTTTATCTCATAAGAGTTGAGGCTAATGAGCTCGGTAAATCCATGAGTTGTTGGAAACTTGTTGCATGGCCATGAGTTGGCATGAGTATGGGTAAGATGGCAGTGTTGTAGCATGCCAGGCTTATGCCAGATCGTTGACCCCGTGTCAACACAAATCAGTCAGAATTCCGGTCCGTCTTCCTTTTCGTACTACCACCTGTTTCCCGCAAGGGGTACGGCTTAGTAAGTTGCAAACCACTCCCTGGTACACACCAATTCGAGAGGCCGGGATTAAGGTTCCATTGCCCTGGATTAAAACCTTTCATCCGGTCAGAGGGCATGGGAGTTTCCGGTTGGGACCGAGAGGGGGGCACCCCTTAGAGCGCGCGTATATAAATTTGATCCCATGCTATTCGAGATTGTGATCTCCCCGTCTCAAGGTTTTTCTTAAACGCTGTCTAGGGTGATTCCTGGCAACGTTAGGTATGATGGGTGTTTACTAGCTAGTTGTGTTTCCTTCGAAATACCGTAAATGGAACTAGTCCTTCGTGACTACGGAAATCCGTTGGCTGTGGACAATTTTGGTACAAGCTCTGCAGAGTCAAAATTCTCGAATTCATCTTATTCATATCCGAGTACCGTGTTCATCTCATCTTGTCAAGTGTCAGTCTCGGTGATAGAGACTCCCGATAACTACTTGAGTCTCAAATGTTTATTTCCTGTGAATGGACTGACCCGCTTATTGTCTTGTGATGAATATTTTCCGTGAGCACTATATCTTGTCAGTTATGATTAATGAATTATAAGCCCTTTCTGCGATGTCGCTCAGACGTCCGACTGCGGCATTGTTGTTATTTATTTTCATTATAAGCCCTTTCTGCGATGTCGCTCAGACGTCCGACTGCGGCATTGTTGTTATTTATTTTCAATATAAGCCATTTCTGCGATGTCGCCTAGACGTCCGACTGCGGCATTGTTGATATTTATTTTCATTATAAGCCCTTTCTGCGATGTCGCTCAGACGTCCGACTGCGGCATTGTTGTTATTTATTTTCATTATAAGCCCTTTCTGCGATGTCGCTCAGACGTCCGACTGCGGCATTGTTGTTATTTGTTTTCATTATAAGCCCTTTCTGCGATGTCGCTTAGACGTCCGACTGCGGCATTGTTATTATTTACTTTTATTATAAGCCCTCTCTGTGATGTCGCTCCGACATCCGACTGCGGCACACATGTATTTTATTTCAATATAAGCCCTTTATGAGGTGTCGCTCAGACGCCCGACTGTGGCATGTTTTACTTATTTGTTCACCCTTGGCGCCGCCGGACACCGATCGGTTTTGAGTTTTGTCTTCTTGGGGTTTTCGAGCGGACTACCGCCGACTCCTTCTTATTTACCTTGCTATACTGATTAAATTGAGCATTGTTAAAATTAATCATGTCGTATTCATGCATTCATTTGTTATATCTTTTGTCCGAACTGTCTTGCGAGTACTTTCAAAGTACTCACCGGCTTGTTGATTTGGCGGATCTTGTGAAAGCGATCTCATGGATGAAGAGTTCGATAGCGAGTCTGACGCCTAGAGGAATCCCAGTCAGTCTCGTGTGACCCCTGGATTAGTCATTGTGATATATCCGCTTCCGCTACTCAAATAAATTCATCGAGCCTCACCCCGACGCTCGATGAGCCGCCAGTGCAGTAGACTTATTAACCACCCCACTGTGTTATTCCACCAACCACTCATATCGCGAGTCAGTAGTATTTCCACCCCACACCATTGTGTCATATCCGCCATCATGTTTAATTATCGACGTGTTTGTAATAATTGGTTGGGCATCTTCAGTCCGACCCTGTAATAATGTAATGCTACTGGCTTATTGTATCAAAGTTTTGTCTACCGGTATGAAGGATTTTCCTCATATTGGACTTCATAGGTCGGTTGTTCAATAAATATTTTTATTGAAAAACCGGTCATGACAAGTACTTTGCCGTCAGTTACGCTATGTCTTTGCTGTCTTCCTTGTATGCCCAGACGGCAAAGCAAATATTTTTATTAAAAAAATAAAACAACACTACAAGTGCAGAGGCCGTAGATGGCCGAAGGCATATGGAAAATCTTTCACAGCTATGACGAGTGAACGAATTTTTATAAGACAGAAATATTCTATTTACATACTATATCCATCATCACAATATTTACACAATATAATGTTCTCCATTTATAAGAAGAACGAACAAACCAAACAACAAAAAAACGATTACAAAACGGACGAACTGGCCCTTGCCAGCATCCAGATCCGAGCACGGGCGTCGAGCTAGACGAGGTGAATGGTGGTCTTCCGCCGGAGTTGACCATGGCGCCATGGAGCCTCCTGGATTGGACAAGTACATGGCAGAGTTAAACCAATATCACATCCAGGGTAAGATGAACTTCTCGCGCCCAGTAAGCCTACCAGATCTCGTCGCCCGCCGCCTCAACCCTCATCAGGGTGCCACGAGGAAGAAGAGCAGCCCCTGGGCCTTCTTCTTCACGGCCACAGCGCCATCATCTCTGGGATGCTCGTCCGCGGCGCCATCGTCGCCGGCCACAGTGCCCTACGCATGCCAGAGGACCTGCCGTGTTGAAGGGCAGCGGCGGTTGACGAGCACGGGAGGAGGCTCCCGCGCTGGCGAGGTGGGGTCGACCAGCGACCAGCGGCGAGCATGGGAGGGGAAGGCACCGGGTCGCGGGCAGGGGAGGACGAGGAAGATCCCGCGTTGGCCTCCGGCTCAGGCGACGGAGAGGCGGGGTCGAGCGGCGGCGGTTGACGAGCAGGGGTGGAGGAGGAAGATCCGGCGACGGCCTCTGCTCAGGCGACTGTGAGGCGGGGTCGAGCGGCGGCGGTTGACGAGCAGGGGAGGAGGAGGAAGATCCCCCGCCGGCCTCTGCTCAGGCTACGGTGAGGCGGGGTCAAGCGGCGGTGGTTGACGAGCAGGGGAGGAGGAGGAAGATCCCGCGCCGACCTCTGCTCAGGCGACGGTGAGGCGGGTCGATCGGCGGTGGTTGACGAGCAGGGACCAGGCAGAGTGTGTGCGGCAGAGAAGGGATCGAGGGAGAGATGGGGTCGGGCGGGGGAGAGAGATTGTGGTGGGGTTTGGGGATAAGAGAGAGAGAGAGGGACTGGTGGGATGGGTGGGTGGGGCGTGCGTGGTGTGAAATGGATGCGGGTGGGGGCGCCCCAGATCGTGCCACCTCATCGATCCGTGGGATCGATCCGTGTGCTGTGCTTTTTCTTTGCCGTCTGCGATTGTTTTTACACACGGCAAAGAGCTCTCTTTGCCGTTTGTAAAATAAATCGCAGACGGCAAAGTTTTTTCTGTCTGTGATTTTTTTTACAGACGGCAAAAAGAGCTCTTTGCCGTCTGTAAAAAAGAATCCCGGACGGCAAAGAATCTTTGCCGTCTGTGTTTTTTTACAGACGACAAAGTATGGATTTGTCGTCAGTTGTTCTTTGCCGTCAACCGCTGTTGGCAAAGTTTGTCTTTGCCATCTGGCCTGACAAAATGCTGACGGCAAAGAACAGTACTGACGGCAAATCTCCAGTTTCCCGTAGTGCTGGAAGAATAAGATGCGCATGCATCTTGAAGCCATTGATGTCGACCTCTGGTATGTCGTCAAGAACGGCGTTCCCAAAACTGGTGAAGGTGTCACCCCTGCTGATGTCAAGAAGTTCATTCAACTGGACTCTACTGCAAAGAACATCATCTGTGGTCATCTGACCAAAGGACAGTATGGCCGTGTGAGTGCTCTGGAAACGTCGAAGCTAGTCTGGAACTGTCTATCCAAGGTCAATGAAGGCGTCTCAACCCAGAGAGATCAAAGGATCAGTGTTCTCCGCAACCTCTTCAACCGCTTCAAGAGAAACGTCAATGAAAATGTCCAACTCGCGTTTGATCGCCTCACCGACATCACAAATGAGCTTCGTGCTCTCGGCGCCACTGAGATTACCAAGCATGAAATCGTCAAGACACTACTGAGATCACTTGACAGCTCCTTTGACACCTTTGCCCTCATGATAGAAGAACGCCCTGACTTCAAGACACTCGATCCGTCTGATATACTTGAGAGGCTTAACACACATGAGTTCCAGCTTTCTGAGAAAAGAGATATCTCTGGTCCCAACTATGGCCGAACTCGCGCTTTGAAGGAAAAAGTTGTTTCCTCATCTGAAGAAGAATCTGACTGTAGTTCTGATGCTCCTGAAGACATTGGAAAGGAACTTGCTATGCTTGTGAAGAAGTTCCAGAAGTTCACTAAGAAGAAGGGCTTCAGAAAGTCTTCACGATCTAGCTCAAGAAATGATGAAGCTTCCACTCATGACTACAAGAAGAGAACATGTCACAAGTGCAAGAAACCTGGACACTATATCTCTGAGTGTCCACAGTGGGACAATGAGAAGAAGAAGAAGAAGAGCAAGGAATATGATTCTGATGACAAGAAGAAGAAGAAATCTTCAAAGTCTTCTTCCAAGTCCTCATCAAAGTCTTCATCTCATAAGAAGAGCTCATCTGGCAAGGCTCGTGCTTTTGTTGGCAAGGAAATGGATTCAGAGGAGGAGTCTGCTTCTGAGGAGGCGGAGGTGGAGTCTGAAGAGGAGTCCGACCCTGGCGTTGTAAGTCTGGCTCTAGCCACAGCCTATGTTGCCCAGTCCATCTTCAACACTGAAGACAATGACTTCCACACCAACGCTGAAGCTGAAGACAAGGATGACCCAGCTCCCACCTACTGCTTCATGGCACGTGGTGCCAAGGTAAAATCACGTGATGCTTACTTTCAAACATCAAGTAAAGATGACTCTGATTGTGAATCCAAGCCCAGCTACAAAACACTTGCTAAAATTGCAACTGAACAACAAAAAGCTATGGAACATACTCAAAAACTGTTAGACAAAAGCGATGACCTCTTGGACGCGGAAATGACACGTTCACAGTCCTTAGTTGAAGACATAAAAAATCTTCATGCTAAGTAACAAGAACTTGAAAGTCGTCATGAAACGCTCTCAACCACTCATGAAAAGCTCTCCTATGATTATCTTCAAAGGAAGCAAGAGCTTGAGAAATTGAGAGCGGCTCATGAAGATCTAAAAAGAGAATGAGTCACCTCGCGCTCAACAGATCAGTCCCTCTCAGGATGGATTTGAACCACCATGTCTAAAATGCCTTGAGCGTGATAACGCTACCTCTATTGCTGAATGTTCCACTGCCGCTACTGTTGCATTGTCTTCAACTACTGATGTGGTAACTAACCCCTCTGCGGAGGATACCACTACTATTGCTGATGAAAATGCTAGGTTGAAGACATTGCTTGAAATAGGGATGTATAAAGTGCGAAAGGACATCGACACTTTGCGATGTCCTCAAAAGTAGATTCGAACCCAAACCCTAGGAAAGAGGGTGTTGGGTTGAGAGGAAAATGAATGTTGATGGTTCCTACCGAAGCTTTGAGAAAGCAGATCCCAAAACCACATGGGTTGCTGCAAAGAAACCTTCAGTGGATCCATCCACCTTATCTGGCTTTACCTGTGCTAATTCTATTATCATTGATGAATCCCTTGATGCAAACTATAAGTTGTTCAAGAGTCAGAATGGTGAAGTGTTTGCCAGGTATATTGGTACTAACTGCAAGAATGGACCACCTATGAAGAAGATTTGGGTTCCCAAAAGTTGTCTTGAGAATCTTCCAGTGAATGTGATCATGACACCACCTGGGATGAAGACAAACCCCAGACCTAAGGCGTCATATGGTCCAAAGGCTTCAAACAGACAGAGGACTCACCTGAGTCACCCTAACGCCAATGTTTTGCAGGGAAACTGTACTCAAACTTATGAATATGAGCGTGTGTCTTCAAACCGCTATGTTCATAGAACTAAGAACTTTTCTACTTATTCATATGAGTATTGTTCATCTCCTGCAAGGCTATTTGCTAGGGCTCCAAAGCCGAAGTTCTCCAAGGCTATCTTAGACTCATTGCTTCTAAGCCACCCCTGAAGATGTGGGTGGTTAAGAAGAATTAACTTTCTTTTGCAGGGAAGGGTCTCCAGCCGAAAATCAAAGGCGTCTGATGCTATTGCTGGGGACCTAAAACATCTTGTAGGGCGCAAGATCAAATGCCCAAATGGTCTCACTATGTATTTTATTCCTGAATTGTTTGCCATTCGTCCTATCAGTCCTAATCTTGATCTGAGCTTCAATAGTCCTCTTGCCCGTCAAATGTTTATGCTTCACAATAATCTTGGTGAAGCCTATCCCCCTAACTGTACTGTAGGGTATGACACCTCATGCTTCAGAATGGATTATGGACAGCGGATGCACTAATCATATGACTGGTGATCGAAGTCTTCTCATGGACATAACCTTACGTCCATCAGACAAGAGTCACATCACATTTGCTGACACTAGTAAAAGCAAGGTATTGGGTCTAGGTAGAGTTGCAAGATCAAAGGATCAACACATGGATAAAGTGATGCTTGTAGAATCCCTTGGTTTCAACTTAATGTCTGTCTTGATGCATTGTGACTTGAACATGATTGTGCTATTCGGAAAATATCGTTGCCTTGTACTAATGGAATCTAACAAGTCTCGAGGCTTTGAAGGGTATCGGAAAGATGATCTATACATGGTAGATTTCTCAGCAGGTCCACAGCTTGTCGTATGTCTTCTTGCAAAAGCTTCTGAATGCTAGCTCTGGCATCGGAGGCTGGGGCATGCTGGCATGAGGAATTTACACACACTCGCCAAGAAGAAGCATGTCATAGGCATCGAGGGTGTCAAGTTCAAGAAGGATCATTTGTGTGGTGCCTGCGAAGCTTGAAAGATGACTAGGGCAAAGCACCCCTCAAAGACAATCATGACGACATCTCAACCCTTCGAGCTGTTACACATGGACTTATTTGGCCCTACTCACTACTCTACCCTCACAACAACTGCTTGTCTCTATGGCTTCGTCATTGTTGATGACTACTCAAGATATACATGGGTGCACATAATTCTCTACAAGACTGAAGTGCAAGATGTCTTCGGACGCTTCGCCAATCGAGCCATGAACAATTATGGCGTCAAGATCAAGCATATCAGAAGTGACAACGGCACTGAGTTCAAGAACACCGGACTTGATCTTTATCTGGATATAATGGGAATCACTCATGAGTTCTCTGCTCCATACACACCTCAGCAAAATGGCATCGTAGAGCGCAAGAACAGAACCCTCATTGAGATGGCTCGAACAATGCTCAACGAGTACAAGACACCAAGAAAGTTCTGGCCTGAAGCTATTGATACAGCATGTCACGTCATCAACCGTGTTTACATCCATAAGCTTCTGAACAAAACATCCTATGAGCTCCTTACTGGCAAGAAGCCAAATGTCAGCTACTTCAAAGTATTTGGAGCTAGGTGCTGGATCAAGGATCCCCATCACAAGTCAAAATTTGGACCTAAAGCTCACGAAGGCTTCATGCTCGGTTACGGAAAGGACTCGCACTCTTACAGTCTTCAACCTCTATCTCTACAAAATCGTCGAAACTGTGGACAGAGAGCTCCTGCCAAGTACACTAGACGAAGCTCCGCCCAGCGAATCTATCAAGCTGATGGGAACTGGTGAAATCATGCCTTCTGAAGCACAGCACTCAAGAGGAACTTATCATTTCTGCACCTAACCAACTCAAGACAATGCTCGATCAAGACAATCCTCCCAATGATGACAATGATTAGCAAGAGCAAGGTCTTCGTCCAGTTCATCCTCGAGTTGCAAATGAAGTACAAATTGAGAAGATAATTGATAGCATCAATGCACCTGGTCCACTTACTCGCCAAGAGCAACACAGCTTAGCAAATTTATGTGGGCACTTTTCTTTTGTGTCAATATCAGAACCCAAGAAAGTAGTTGAAGCCTTTATGGAACCTGAATGGATACAAGCTATGCAAGAAGAACTTCAACAGTTCAAGCTGAACAATGTTTGGGAACTTGTCAAGCGCCCCGACCTCGCAAGCATAACATTATTGGCACAAAATGGATATATCGAAACAAGCAAGATGAGCATGGTCAAGTAAATCGTAAACAAAGCACGTCTTGTGGCTCAAGGATATACTCAAGTTGAAGGAATTGACTTTGATGAAACATTTGCTCCAGTGGCTAGGCTTGAAGCTATTCGCATATTGCTAGCCTATGCTAACCACCACAACATCTTGCTATATCAAATGGATGTGAAGAGTGCATTTCTCAACAGCAAGATTGAAGAAGAAGTATACGTCGCTCAACCACCTGGCTTTGAAGATCCAAAACATCCAGATATGGTGTACAAGCTAAACAAAGCATCAGATGGCCTCAAACAAGCTCCTCGCTTGGTATGATACGATCAAAGACTTCCTGAAGAGCAAAGGCTTCAAACCTGGATCCCTCGATCCCACACTCTTCATGAAGACATATGATGGTGAACTGTTTGTGTGCCAAATATATGTGGATGCCATTATCTTTGGCTGCACCAACCAGAAGTATAGTGATGAGTTTGGATACATGATGCAAGAGCAATATCAGATGTCCATGATGGGTGAGCTGAAGTTCTTCCTTGGTCTTCAAATTCATCAGCAAAGGAATGGCATCTTCATATCTCAAGAAAAATACCTCAAAGATTGTCTGAAGAAGTTTGGAATGCAAGATTGCAAAGGTTACACGACGCCAATGCCAGCCAAACACCATCTGGGTCCCGACGACAATGGTAAAGAATTTGATCAAAAGGTATACTGCTCCATGATTGGTTCCTTACTTTACCTATGTGCATCTAGGACAGATATTATGCTTAGTGTTTGCATGTGTGCTCGATTCCAAGCGGCACCAAAGGAATCGCATCACTTAGCTGTGAAGCAAATTCTTCGATATTTGGCTCACACCAAAACACTCGGATTATGGTATCCAAAGGGCTCAGAATTTGATCTGGTTGCATTCTCGGATGCTGATTATGCTGGTGACAAGGCGGATCGCAAGTCTACATCAGGCACATGTCACTTTCTGGCACGATCACTTGTCTGTTGGTCTTCAAAGAAGCATAACTGTGTATCACTCTCAACTGCTGAATCTGAATACATTGCTGCTGGATCTTGCTGCGCTCAGCTTCTACTGATGAAGCAAACTCTCAAGGACTATGGCACAAATCTGAAACAAGTACCTTTCTTCTGCGACAATGAAAGCGCCATCAAGATTGCCAACAATCCAGTCCAGCACTCGAAGACAAAGCACATTGAAATTCGTCATCACTTTCTCAGAGATCATGTCATGAAGAAAGATATTGACATCATTCACGTCAACACTGAAGAGCAACTGACAGATATCTTCACAAAGCCTTTGGATGAGAAAAGGTTTTGCAAGTTACGGTGTGAGCTAAATATCATGGAATCCTGAAATGTCCTGTGATCAGGCACACATCCTAACACTTATGCATGTTGATGACTTAGATGTGCAACAAACGAAGTAAAGTATATCTTTCAATCAATGAAGACTTACATTCTGAGTGTGAATACATTAACGTGGAATTTGACTTCGGAGCGCCACGATAATTGTGCACCGTGTCTGGGTCTAATACTTCCTATACGGTGGGTAACGCCACCACCAAATTTCTCTGTTTGAGGTGTTTCACTCATGGCGTTATTTTTGCTATGTCTTCGCATTTGGTTTGTCTTCAAATTTCAACTTATCTTCATGATTTTCTTCACTATGTTGATTTGATTGCTTTCTGATATATATACTAGTGTTCTGTCCTCTACAACATTCACTTATAGCTATGTCTTCCTAGTTGAATCTTTTGAACTAAGTGAATGTGATCGGACCCTAATCTCTCTATGCTTTCTATCTGAAACTCTATCTGTCCAAATCATATGCATTCTATTGTAACTGTCGAATGTCTTCTCTGCATCCTTGTCAGCAGAAGACACAGAGACAAACATTAAGTCTGTTTTAAATGATTCATCCTTATTGTTTAAAATCCGGAGAAGCCGGAACGACCATCCGACAAACCTGGCGGGCGTGGGAACGTGGGACAACTCTGAGTATGTTGCATGCTTGCCACGTGCCCCTCAGATGTGAATCGCCAGGGGCACCTAGGTAATTGCGCTGTGCCGCACACTTCCTTATAAATACATGTCCCCTGCGGTAAAGAAAACCTTCGTCCACCTCTCCACCTCATCAATACCTTAGCGCCACCGCTAGCTCTCGACGACGCCAGCGACGAAGCGCTTAGCTGCCGTGACTTCTCCGACGCCGTCCTCACGCCGGCCGCGGACATCGTCCTCTCCGCCGCCGTCGTAGGTGTCCTCCGTCGCCAAGTTAGGGAACGGTGGATTGAACTGCTCGGTCTCCTACTTATCCCATCTAGAAGTTCTTCGTGTGGTAAATACAACTCTATTTTTACCATCTTTTTGATCCTCAAAGATTCATCCTATTTACCAAAATTGGTTTCTGCCTATACAATGTTAGATCTATTCTGTCTGCATCTCATACTGCCTAGTATATTCACTTAAGCTTCATATCTAGTTAGATTCCTCACTTGTACTTATTCACGGATTCGTACAAATCTGGAACCAACTCTCAACATATAAGTGAATGTCTTCGCATCATGAGGTCAATGTCTTCAAACTGATTTATCTTCAAAATCTTCTGAGAATGCATATGACCTCTTCCCCTTCCCTCGCATCTCTAATGCTGTCACAGGTACATGTCCGTGGGAGAATCCCTTGGTTCTCATAGTCTGCATTCGTTTGCAGAATTCTTACAGCATCACATTAACTCTCCCGAAGCCAGTTCCTGTTTGTCCAGCAAGCGAAAGCCTTTGAAGCCTTCGAACGTGTTGAAGCCATTTAGTTTGAAGTTCATGGCTGCAGAGAAATCAGTAAGGAAGGGTGGCAGACAGCATCGTGGGGGAACATCAAGAGATTTGCCTGATGACCTCTCAGAGCTTTACAAGATAGATCCTGAAGAGGATTATAATCAGTGCAAGACACGAATCCAATGGATTCAACGATATTGGGCTGAACAATGGTTCAAATACAAGTTTGTGACCTAGGAATACTCTGAGAAGAATGCTATCAAAAGTCCTTGGTGTGATATTCTCTTTCGAGGCCTTCCACCTAAGAACAGAGCTGAAGCTATTACACAGGGTTTCTATCCTTGTATGGTATGTGGACCTCAGCCTGAAAATGCCGACCCATCGTCATTGCTCTGGAGTCGTGACGATAATCTCTTCAAGCGCAACTTCCAGCATGAAAAGGCATCAGCCAAGGAAAACAAGAAGTCATTGGGATTAGACTTCAACCCTAGTCCCTCTGCTCCCCGTGCTGACGGCTCACGTGATGCAAAACCCAATGTCATCGGTCCTTTCTACAACCTTGATGGCCTCATCACTCACATCTCAGTCCAAGGTGCCAAAGTGGATCATTCTGATGATAATACTGACACTGATGAAGCCACAACTCCTACTCCAAAGCCGCAGAAGCCAAAGAAGGCTAAGGCTTCAAGATCAGCTGCTCCTCCCTTCACGTGCGAAGCTACTGGCCACAACACCTCCTGAAGACAGTGTGCAGTCTGAAGATCTACGTATCTCCAAGAAGACGGAGAAGAAAAAGAAAATCGTCAAAAATACTGATCACACATTGACTCCTGCTGCCATTCTGCGAGAAGAGCACATTGATCTATCCAGTGATGAAGATCTTGCAGATGATGCTCTTGAGCAACTGATCAAGAGCAAGGAAGAAGCAGAGATCTTCAATGACTTGCCTCTCTTTGATGTAGCAATCATCCATAACTTCATTGATGAGTGGTTCGACACCCCAAATCTTAGCTTTGAAGATCTGCAACTTCCCATCGGCCTCAGCGTCTCCTTCAATGGCGCCATTGCTTCTGAGCTAGCTCTTGCTCAGCGCATCGTTGAACTGAAACACAAGATCGATTATGAGAAAGCTCAGTTCAAGAAGCATGTGGCAGAGCTCAGCGTGCAAGATGTCAAAAACTTCAAGATCATGCTACACGAGCTCAAAGAAGCCTTTCTCAAGAAGCGCGACGAAGCTAAAGGCTCTCGTGTGCACATGAAGAGTCTGGCTCACAAGTGTGTGCAAGCCTACAATGAGGCTGAGAAGCGCAAGGTTCTTGGTCGTCCTGGCATTGACCCCAGAATGGCTGCAAAGAAGAAGAAGCCATCAACTGACCAATCTGCACCTTCAAGGCAGGAAGAACCTCGCATAGTCTTCCCAAGCAGCATGACTGGCTCGAAGCCAAAGGTCAGGTCAACCGCTTCAGAACTGAAGAAGACGAGGACTGCCGACGCTAAAGCCAGAAAAAGGAAAAATCCTGAAGCCTCTGATGTTGTTCCCTCCAAGAAAAAGCGCAAAACCAAGAAGGATCGGGCTGCTCCCACAGAGCCCTTAGTTGTTGAACCTATCTCAATGGTTCACCCTGCATCTGAACACCAAGAACGACGGATGATAGTTCATGAGCCTGCTTCCACAGAGGCTCATGAAGCTGAAGACATTCCAGCAGTTGACCCCACCGCTGCTAAAGACATTGGTCACAATGACAATGTTGAAGATGATGTAGTTCTTCCTCAGATCGAACACAACTTGGTATCCTCGCCTGTTCTCACGAACAGCGAACTCATCAGCATTGGTCGTCCTCTAACGCCAATTGCTCAGGATGCATCATGGGCTGATCACCCACAACAACAAGACTCCCCGAGTACTCCCCAACAACCACAAGTCACACCACCTGTGCAAGAAGAAGAGGCTGACTTTGAGGCCCAGCCAACTCCATCTCCAAAGGCGTCGCCAGCATTACGCAGGCTTCGCAAAGGACCAAGGCCTCAAGTCCCTCTTTCGAGCGTTCCAGAAGGAGAAGTGCACCACCAATCGGTTGCACGTCAAGTGTTTTCAGAAGCCACTCCGACTGTGAATGTCTCCGTGTCTGAAGCCAAAGCTGCTGAAGACAATTCGGTTGCATCAGCCAATGACAACCAAGAAGAAGAACATGTCCCTACTCGCCCCATTACTGAAGAAGCTGTTCCTGAAGTGAACGTGCCAGTGCCCGACCTTCCAGCTCATGAAGTGGAGGTTGAAAATCTTGAGGCTGCCACCACCAACACAAATGAAGCCAACGACGTAGTCATGGCTGAAGCAAATGTGGAGCCTGCACCAACCAATGTGCCAGAAGCCAATGATGCAACTGCTCCTGAAGCATCTGTTCTGCAGCCTGACGCCTCTGTTGTTGCCACTGCTCCTGATCCGCCACCAAGGCCCCATACAAATGAGCAAGGATACAACTATGGTCAGCTGATCACTGTCAAATGGCCCGTTCTGGTCCCTCCGCCTAATGCCTCTGGTCCTCAGTTTGATTATCATGTTCAGCATAGGCCTCTGGTCCAGAAACCAAAGCCAAGACTGCCAAGGTTCCCAGGTACTGCCACCTCTATAGGGTCCTTCAATGCAAATGGCTTCAAAGCCCACAACACCTTCTTTGACAGAGCAAAGAACCCCTACTCAAGGCCAAGAATAACATCAAATCATTTCTGGAGCTATCAGCAGCGAAGCTATTACTCCTGTGTTCTGTATGATCAAGGGCGCATTTTCCTTCATATGCGCCTCGACACTGAAGCCATTGCTGGACTGCCATGCTTAGAAGAAGCACTTGACTGCTTTCGTGATGCAGTCTGCTCAGCTTTGTGATGCATAAAGAACATTGGAATGAGGAACTTTGCTTCAATTCTATGCTACCCTCCACATTCGCGGCTACTACAGGGATACAAAGACATGGGTTCTCGAGTGGATGACAGGAAATGTTCATCATGAAGCCAAAGCTCTTGATGTCATTGAGCTTACAAGCCTACCCACTCCCGGAGAGCTGTTCGAACCTGATTGTCAACTCCACCGCAATGCACTGGAGAGCATCTTCCATAAGCCAGAGCCCAACATGAGCTAGATGTTGAGCATGATGAAGCCTCTGCCACCTGACGCTGAATACCCAAAGGAGTTCTTTGTTGATGACCTTGAGTATCTGCCTCGCACAATATATCACATCATCAGGCGAACTCTATGGCCTATCAAAGGGCATTCATCATCTGCAAAACTTGAAGGAGCCATGAAGACATTGGTCTTTTACATCCTCAATGGCATCAGCTTCAATACACAAGAATTCTTCATCCGGCAACTGGCTGCGTCTTTACCTTTTTGGCCTGAAATTCTATGCTCCATGGGTCATGTGCCTCATCAAGCTACACTCTACTATCAACTATGAGCCCTCTGCTCGCAATCATCTGATCTTTCTACCAGAGGTTAATATGTCAGTTGAAGACATATACCCTGAGCCTGCCAAGAAGCCTCTTTGTCTTCAAAATGCTGATCACCAAAGCTTCACTCAACCCATGGAAGGAGTCCAAGCAGTAACCCATGGAAGGAGTGCCACCCCTTGTTGGTTTTGGAGTATTGACGACAAATTTGGTTGAGGGACTAATGTGTTTGTGAGAATTGCAGGATAACACAGGTAGTGTCCCTCATTGATTCGATTTACCTACCGGAGATGACCCCTAAAAATGTATGAAGACATTGACAACAATGGTGGTATGTGAAGATATTCATATTGAAGACTATGACATGAGAAGACATTGAGTGAAGACTATGGAGCGCGAAGACTGTGTCGTTTCGTTGTTTCCTTTTTCTTCTTTGTTGAGTCATAGGAACCACCGTACTGTTAAGTGGGGTCCAAGTGAACAAAGTTAGAATGACTGAAGTGATGCTCAACCCAAATCCTATCTCTTCGAGCGAAGACAATGAGAGCAAATCTTATCCAGAGCTGGATGAGTCAGCTTTGCTTGTAGCCCAAGTAAAGTTGCCGTGTGTGTTTGAAATCTCACTGTTGGAACACGTGTCAGTTCCTTAGTGACCCAGGGTCATTTCGGACATATCAGGTAGGGTTGCCTAGTGGCTATAAATAGCCCACCCCTACACCATAAATTGGTGGCTGCTCAGAGTTAGTGCACGACTTTTGTCGTTTGAGAGCAACCCACCTCGAAGCCTTTGAGAGAGAGAAATCCTTGCGAGGAAAAAGCCCAAACACCCAGAGCCAAAGAGTGTTAGGCATCACTGAAGTATTTCTGTCTGCGTGACCTGAAGACTTATTACATTTGAGGACTGTGAATCCTCCAGCCGGTTAGGCGTCACATTCTGAGCATCCAAGAGTCATTGTGGATCGCCGGTGAACGAAGTCTGTGAAGGTTCGGAAGTCTACCTTGAAGACTTACCAGAGTGATTGGGCGAGGACTGTGTGTCCTTAGCTCAAGGGGAATAAGGTGAAGACGCGGTCTTCTGAGTTGAATCTCAGCCTCCCTAACAAGACGTACAGTTGTCACAGCAACTGGACACTACTAGGGAAAAGGCTAGCAGCAGCGCGGGTTTTAGATGTATCAGTAGCGCGGGTATATGCGCTACTAATAAGGCGCTGCAGCTATTGTTAGCAGCAGCGTGCGTGCCGCCCGCCATCTGCTAGGACAAATAGCTGCAGCGTTTGTTCGCTACCACGCTGCTGCTAAGGTAACTACTTGCAGCGTGTTTTCTGCCCATCGCTACTAGTACTTTTTTTTATTTTTTATTTTTATTGTATTTATGCGCCATCATACAAATATTGGTACAATACTAGTTATGAGGTTTACATCATTATGTCCATAAAAGTGTGTCAATGAAGGTGGATTAGGTTCAAGTGGAGGCAATATGTGGTGCATGTCAAAGTATACTACTAATCCAAACTTGATCTAGTTTGGACTAGTAGTACTTTCCATGTGCACCACATGTTGCCTCCACTTGAATCTAATCCGCCAAAGACAAGATATTTAATCATCATCATGGTCATTACCACCAACAGTATTTATTTAATCACCACTAACACTAGCTAATAATAATCATCATAGTCATTACCACCAACACTAGCTATTTTATCATCATAGTAATAGTGTAGCACATCATCATCCTGAAACTCATTTCTAGCTAGCTAATCACTCATGCTGCTCTCTCTTAGGTAAAACAACATAAAACATGTGTAGCTCTCCTCCTTGATCAAGTTGGAGCATTTAGATGAACTTGTCTCCTAATCGTGGAAAGCGCCTCTGTTTGCTGGCCCCTAGTACTTCTCTGCGCTCCCCCAACACATATTTGGTCCTGTCTTGCACTATTAAGCATCCATCGCTAATCTTGAATGCACTAGAGTAATCTGTAGGATATCTTGGCCGTAAGCTGATAATACTCATGGTACCTTTAGTCTCGATCCCATAAGGCACAACATTCATCGGGAGTCCCTGTTGAAGAACATCGTATGGTAACATACTTACCAATGAAGTTTAGCTTCAAAAATAATGTATGGAAAAGATGCAATGAGGACAAATAGTAAAAATCTTACCATCCTTCCTAAATGGATGTGACCGTAGATCATTACGAACACTATTGGTCGCACGTTTTCAGTACTAACATTTCTAAATCCAGGAAGAAAATTTGCCTTGACAGTATCAAGATCCTCAAGCCATGAAACATAATGACTTAGCTCCTCGAGTTTAGTTCAGCCTCGGGACAGTAGTAGGTCCTGTCTACCAAGCGCTGGACATGTTTGCTTGCACCAAATAAGCTGACAATACAAATTAGTTGTCAACTATTTTGAATAAACAATATCAAAGACATAAATATGGTTGAGAAACTTACATAATGGTATAACTGGAGGCATCTGCACATTGACCCAGATGTCGGTATTACCTTCAATATCATCTTCCGGACGAATATCAAAGGTGATAACCATATCAGGCTCAAATGCATAAGTCTTGCATAGTGCTTGCCATGTTTTGCATCCAAAATAGGTGTAGTCGTCTGAATTGTATAATTTTGCATGGAAAATATAACCATGCTCGGTCTTCAAATAAACTTTCTTTACCTCCGCAGTATGACTGAAACCTATCTTATCCAATACAAAAACTCTTGCATGGCTGGGGATACGCTAGTAGAATAGTAAAAAAAAATAAGTTCAAGCAAATGAAGCAGATGTCATGCTTAGCTACGAAAAAAGACTTGTCGTTATGACTTACTGTATCCACTTCGAAGTTCTCGTCCAGCTTGATGCTGAAGCGCCTATCATCATCTAGGAAGATACCGTCGCACAGGCCGCGCTCTTCTTTGCA
This sequence comes from Aegilops longissima, assembly GCA_021605205.1. NCBI lineage: Eukaryota > Viridiplantae > Streptophyta > Magnoliopsida > Poales > Poaceae > Aegilops > Aegilops longissima. Next base: position 737,062,904 of record CM038678.1, on the reverse strand, counting down.
GTATTTGCAAATACCGAGATCCTTTTCGTCGTCAGACATTTCCTATGTTCATAGTTAAAACATTAATTGAAAATCGATCGAAGACAACTACCAGGATACTCAACACACAAATCTGGGGCACTTGATATTTCCTACATATTCTGGCACAAGTCATGCCAAAATTCACGGAAAAATCCGGCATGACCTTTGCTAAAATAGGACATATCGAGCGCCTGAAATTTGCCGGAACGGAAATGAATCAACACTCCGGCAAAACATAGGCCACTCGGAGGTGTAACATGCAAACATGACCGACCACTTGTATATTGAGCAACACAAGATATACATTTCAAAATATCTTATAGGACTCAAATTAGCATGCACTAGTCGTCAACCCGTGCACCTGCACGGCCTAGCTATTATCGGGATACATGATAATTAACAGAAGTCTTCTAACATGTAAAGTGCAGGAGGATAAATTTCATATATCAAACAATACTACAAATGCTAAGTTATTCAAACGATGGTAAAAAAAGACTTGTATTACAGGCTTTATTTTTTTATGTAACATGTCATTTTCCCATCGATGTTGTGCAAGCTTGGTCTCAATGAGCATTTCCTTTCATAATCCGATGATACATCTTCCTGGATTATATACCACCTAAAACGGCATGTAGAAAATATGTATTCTTATGATCCATAAGGCAAGGTACCCTATATATATCACATCTCCCTAAAAGTTCCAAGAAATAAACACTACATGCACGCACCCCTCAACAAATATTTGAAATGAGAAGCATAAGACGCATGGCTACATTTTTTCAAAGATGCTGTATATATCAAAAGTGTCGCATAATTTTTCTAATTAGAAGTGACGTTGAGTGATTTCTAAAGAGAATTCAAGTGACACATATTAAATAAATGACCTTCTTTGTGATATAATATCTAGGCGACATTAGGGAGCGATTTATGTATGTTCGTGTCTAATTTGTTTTATTTTGAGCGAGTCGTCTTCTTGTACGTGCTGATTTTTTTCTAGACTCATGGACTTTTATTTGTACGTGTGTTTTTCCTTTTTCAAGCAGACATGTACATGCTTTTGCCGCTTGGAATTGGGATGCGAGCTCAACTTTTTAATGTGAGGAGATTATATTTTATTTGTAGGCATCTTTATTTCAAAAGAGAGGAGGCACGTGCCTTTTTGGACCTTGGCCGTGGTGTTTGATGTGATTCCTTTTTAAATAACGATGGTTTCCTTTTTATAGCATGAGGATTCCTTTTTACATGATGTCCCTTTTTAATAGTAATAGGCAGTGTCTCTATTTTTTGTTGTTTTTCCTTACATGGCGTGGTTTATAAGGTAGAGTCTTCTAATAATTGACGTGAGGATATTCTTGTTTTTTTTACATGTGCCTTTCCTTTTTTTTAACTCACGCTGGATTTGTTAGATCTGTTTCTTCTTATATATTATAGGCCGTGGTGGGGCTTTCCTTTTTTTTTACTTGAGGCTTTTCTTTTCTTTATAACAAAAGTTGGACGTGTCGATGCATTATTTTATAGGAGGGCATCATTTGTGTTATAAGTTGTCCTTATATCCTGGTCGTTAATTTTACAATCTAACGGTTTAATTAATTTTGATGATGTGGATTAATGAGAGATCATCAAAGATGCCTCCAATTAGTAAATATAAGATTCAATAAGCAAAAGTAAATCATCTCATGCGTCCCTACATCGTCGAATATTATCACTAATACATCACGAATAGTGTCATACATATAACACCACTAATACAACTAAAACGCTAGCACACGACGGGTATCGGCGCGGGCGGTGGATACCCACAGAGAAGGAACCATCGCGGGATCATAGCTCCAGTGAGATCCCTGGAGAACCTGCCAGGTATTGGAGAACGACCTGTGCTCCAACGGAAACAAGTAGCAACGGACGTGCGCGTCCTCCTCACTGAGACGGTGACGCACCACCTCTGCGGAGTCCTCAAGCCTCTGGATCGTCACTGGCCCACGCGACCGCCACCAAAGAAGGTTCGGTCAACGACAGGCTGGCTGGCTCACCAACCTCGCGCCCGGTAGGTAGCGCCCCAAGACCACCTCAGTGAGCCCAGTCCCGACATGGCCGATCTGGTCAAGCAGGTGTCGTCCTCCGCCGACTCGACGACGAGGATGCGGATAGGCGCCGCCCACGCCGAGGCGGGAAAATTGCTTTAACTAAAAATAGCAACAAGTTCTTACTAAATAGTTCTATTAATTCAACTAGTTCTTACTAAAAATAAACTTACTATAAATAAAAATATTCTAATACCTAATTAGTACCTAGTTCTTAATATGCAACTAAAATAAACTTACTATAAATAAAAATAAACTTAATATGCAACTAAAATATAAAGAAACCCTAGGCAGATCAGGTAGGGAGAGGAGGAGCGGACGTGCTCACCTCGGGTGCCTGCGACGAGGGATGGGCAGGGCGCGCCGAGGTCGGGTCGGGCGGGTCGGGTGGCGTCTGGGCGGCGTTGAGGTCGGGGTCGGGCGGGCGAGAGGGTGCGGAGAGGCTGGCGGCCGACGGGCGGCGGCGGCAAGTAGAGTGGAGAGAGTTGGATTTGGGGAAAGTGTGGCGTGGGAAGGACGAACCTGCCCGTGGTTAAGTCAAGTAGCAGAGTCTGCCGGAAAAGCGCTGCTGCTACGAGCTACAAAGCGTTCGCTGATACACGCTACTAGTACTCCTTTCTCTTTTTTCCCTTTTTCATTTAGTTTCCTTCACATTTTATTTGTTTCCTTTCACCTTATTCTATTTCTTTCATTTTCAATTACCTTTCCATTTTCTTTCCATTTAATTTTATAACCTTTAGCAGCAACGAAGTTTACATTAAAATGCGCTGCTACAAACAGAAGCGGTAGCGCTGTTAAATCATAGATCGCTACTACTATGTGTAGCTTATGGGCTAAGCCGTGGGAATTTTAGTAGTAACGCAGTGTACAGAAGACGCGCCATCGCTAGATCTTTATCTGCAGGCGGTTACCTCAGCGCGCTATCGCTAATTAGCACCAGCGTGCTTTTTTGACCCACGCTGCTGCTAAAGTTCTGTGTATAGGGTTCTCCCTAGTAGTTGGAACTGGTCCAACAAATCCTGTGTCTTCAACAAGTGACTGGTTCTATCCTCTCCCTCCCTTTACTTAGAGTTTGTCTTCGTGAAGTCATTGCCTATTTGTCGTACCTGTTTGACTTCATTGCTTGACTACTATCGTTGGTTGGCTTCATACCATCTTCCATCCTGATCCTTACTACTAAGCTGCTATTAGTCTTTATACTTTCACATTACTGCATACTTGACTATGGTTTGCTTGTTGTAATTTATCTTCCGCTGCATATCAATTAGGTCATTTCTATTGTTTGTCTTCGAAACTTCCACGTTTCGAAGACTTCCATAAAAATCTCCTATTCACCCCCCCCCCTCTAGTCGATAGCTAGCACTTTCACCTGGCGCGCCTCCTCCTGGCCGGACGCACCTCCCCCCTCGCTCCTTTATATACAAGGGGCAGGGGGGCACCCTAGACACAACAATTGATCATTGATCTCTTAGCCATGTGCGGTGCCCCCCTCCACCATAGTCCTCCTCGATAATATCGTAGTGGTGCTTAGCGAAGACCTGCTTCGGTAGAACATCAACATCGTCACCACGCCGTCGTGCTGACGGAACTCTCCCTCGACACTCGGCTGGATCAGTGTTCGAGGGACGTCATCGAGCTGAATGTGTGCTAGAACTCAGAGGTGCCGTGCTTTTCGGTGCTTGATCGGTCGGGCCGTGAAGACGTACGACTACATCAACCACGTTGTTCTAACACTTCCGCTTTCGGTCTACGAGGGTACGTGGACAACACTCTCCCCTCTCGTTGCTATGCATCACCATGATCTTGCGTGTGCGTAGGAATTTTTTTGAAATTACTACGTTCCCCAACAGTGGCATCCGAGCCTAGGTTTTATGCGTTGATGTTATTTGCACGAGTAGAACACAAGTGAGTTGTGGGCGATACAAGTCATACTGCTTACCAGCATGTCATACTCTGGTTCGACGGTATTGTTGGATGAAGCAGCTGATACGTCTCCAACGTATCTACTTTTCCAAACACTTTTGCCCTTGTTTTGGACTCTAACTTGTATGATTTGAATGGAACTAACCCGGACTGACGCTGTTTTCAGCAGATTTGCCATGATGTTATTTTATGTGTAGAAAACAAAAGTTCTCGGAATGACCCGAAACTCCACGGAACATCTTAGAAAAAACAATAAAATATCCTCACCAAAGATGAAGACCAGGGGGCCCACACCCTGTCCACGAGGGTGGGGGGCGCTCCCCCCCCTATGGCGCGCCCCCCTACCTCGCGGGCCCCCTGGTGGCCCTCCGACGCCAACTCCAACTCCATATATTGGCTTTCGGGGAGAAAAAAAATCAGAGAGAAGAAATCATCACGTTTTACGATATGGAGCCGCCGCCAAGCCCTAATCCCTCTCGGGAGGGCTGATCTGGAGTCCGTTCGGGGCTCCGAAGAGGGGGATTCGTCGTAGTCGTCATCATCAACCATCCTCCATCACCAATTTCATGATGCTCACCGCTGTGCGTGAGTAATTCCATCATAGGCTTGCTGGACGGTGATGGGTTGGATGAGATTTATCATGTAATCGAGTTATTTTTGTTAGGGTTTGGTCCCTAGTATCCACTATGTTCTGAGATTGATGTTGCTATGACTTTGCTATGCTTAATGCTTGTCACTAGAGCCCAAGTGCCATGATTTCAGATCTGAACCTATTATGTTTTCATGAATATATGTGTGTTCTTGATCCTATCTTGCAAGTCTATAGTCACCTACTTTGTGTTATGATCCAGCAACCCCGAAGTGACAATAATAGGGACCACTCCCGGTGATGACCATAGTTTGAGGAGTTCATGTATTCACTATGGGCTAATGCTTTGTTCCGGTTCTCTATTAAAAGGAGGCCTTAATATCCCTTAGTTTCCAATAGGACCCCGCTGCCACGGGAGGGTAGGACAAAAGATGTCATGCAAGTTCTTTTCCATAAGCACGTATGACTATATACGGAATACATGCCTACATTACATTGATGAATTGGAGCTAGTTCTGTGTCACCCTATGTTATGACTGTTACATGACGAACCGCATCCGGCATAATTATCCATCACTAATCCGGTGCCTACGAGTTTTTCATATACTGGTTCTCGCTTATTTACTTTTTCGTTGCTACTGTTACAATCACTACAAAATACCAAAAACATTAGTTTTGTTGTCTTTACTTTTGTTACCGTTACCACCACTATCATATTACTTTGCTACTAAACACTTTGCTGCAGATACTAAGTTTCCAGGTGTGGTTGAATTGACAACTCAGCTGCTAATACTTGAGAATATTCTTTGGCTCCCCTTGTGTCGAATCAATAAATTTGGGTTGAATACTCTACCCTCGAAAACTGTTGCGATCCCCTATACTTATGGGTTATCAAGACCTTTGTCCGGCACTGTTGCCGGGGAGCATAGCTCTATTCTTTGAGTCACTTGGGATTTATATCTGCTGGACACCATGAAGAACTTGAAAGACGATCGTACTACTATTTTGCCCTCAACTACGAGGGGAGGTAAGGAACTGCCATCTAGCTCTGCACTTGATTCACCTTCTGTTATAAGTAAGCTTGCGACACCTAAACCTGCTACTGCTATGAATTCTGATATGTCGCATGTTATTGATGATGCCACTTCTGCTATGCATGATACTTATGATGAAACCACTTCTATGCTTGATACTACAGTGCCCCTTGGTGAATTTCTTGATGAACAAAATTGCTAGGTCTAGAGAAAGAGAAATTATTGAATCTGAATACGATGATGATAGTGATGATGAGAATATGCCTGCTATTCCTGAGGGTTATCTTTTTGATGCTGAATCTTCTGCAACTATTTTTGCCTGCCAGGATAGATACGAACTTTAGAGGCTGCTAGTTAAATGGAGTAAAGAATCTCTTAGAGATAGAATGAGACCCGACCCTGCTTTTGCTACTTTTCCTATATGTGTTCCCGATAAGGATTATTATGAATTTTCTGTTGATCCAGATATAATAACTTTGGTTGAATCTGATCCTTTCTATGGCTATGAATCTGAAATAGTTGTGGCACATCTTACTAAGTTAAATGATATAGCTGCACTGTTTACTAATGATGAGAGATCGCGCTACCTTCATTTACTCAAAATATTTCCGTTCTCATTAAAGGGTGATGCTAAGATATGGTTTAGTTCTCTTGATCCTGTTGTGTGCATAGTCCCCAGGATATAATTTATCACTTCTCTACTAAATATTTCCCTGCTCATAAGAAACAAGATGCTTTGAGGGAAATATACAACTTTGTGCAAATTGAAGAAGAGAGTCTCCCACAAGCTTGGGGGAGGCTTCTCAAGTTACTTAATGCTTTTCCTGATCATCTTATTAAGAAACCTGAAATACTTGATAACTTTTATAATGAACTAACTAATGCTTCCAGAGATTACCTGGATAATTGTGCTGGTTCTCTTTTCAAGGAAAGAACACCGGATGAAGCTGAAATTCTATTGAATAATATGTTGACAAATGAAAATAATTGGGCACCTCCTGAGCCACCTTCCGAGCCAGCTCCTGAGCCAATTACTGAGCCTATTCCTAAACCAACTCCGGAGAAGAGAGGTGTTCTATTTCTCAGTCCCGAAGATATGCAAGAGGCAAAGAAATCTATGAAAGAAAAAGGTATTAAAGCTGAAGATGTTAAGAATTTACCTCCTATTGAAGAAATACACGGTCTTAATTTTACCGCCCGCTGAAGAAGTATATTCACTGAAGAACCTCCTGATCCCGATATCCCGACACAGGTAGTAAAGGTAAATTCTCTCTATAGATATGATAAAGCTGAAGTTCCTCCTACTAAAATTTCTAGTCAGTGCTTGGATGAGTTTGATGACTTTATGTTTAAGCAAGATGACTTTAATGCTTATATTGGTAGACAATTAAAACATAATACCTTTATGATTAAACGCTTGGGTTATTTTATGGCTAATATTAGAGGTGAACTTAAACTTGTTAGCAAACATGCTTCTATGGTTACCACTCAAGTAGAACAAGTACTTAAAGCTCAGAAAGAAGTGCTTGATGAAATGAATAGTAAGAAAAATGATTATGCTGTTAGAGTGGCTACTAGAACTGGTAGAATGACTCAGGCACCTTTGTATCCTGAAGGCCACCCTAAGAGAATCGAGCAAGATTCTCAGAGAAATAATATTGATGTACCTAGTTCTTCTAAAGGGAAGAAAAATGAAAATGATAGGACTCTGCGAACTTCTAGTGAACCTATTGCTGAACCACATGAGAATCCAAATGATATTTCTATGTCTGATGCTGAAACACAATCAGGTGATGAACATGAACCTAATGATAGTGTTCATGATGATGCTCAACCTAGTAATGATAATGATGTAGAAGTTGAACCTGCTGCTGATCTTGATAACCCACAATCAAGGAATCAATGTTATGATAAAAGAGACTTTGTTGCTAGGAAACATGGTAAAGAAAGGGAACCATGGGTTCAGAAACCCATGCCTTTTCCTCCGAAACCATCCAAGAAAAAGGATGATGAGGATTTTGAGCGCTTTGCTGAAATGATTAGACCCATCTTTTTGCGTATGCGATTAACTGATGTGCTCAAAACAAATCCTTATGCTAAGTATATGAAGGATATCATTACTAATAAAAGAAAGAGACCGGAAGCTGAAATTTCCACCATGCTTGCTAATTATACTTTTAAGGGTGGAATACCAAAGAAACTTGGAGATCCAGGAGTACCTACTGTACCATGCTCCATTAAAAGAAATTATGTTAAAACTGCTTTATGTGATCTTGGAGCCGGTGTTAGTGTTATGCCTCTCTCTTTATATCGTAGACTTGATTTGAATAAGTTGACACCTACTGAAATATCTTTGCAAATGGCTGATAAATCAACTGATATACCTGTCGGTATTTGTGAGGATGTGCCTGTTGTGGTTGCAAACGTTACTATTTTAACGGACTGTGTTATTCTTGATATTCCAGAGGATGATAGTATGTCTATTATTCTTGGAAGACCTTTCCTTAATACTGCAGGCGCTGTTATTGATTGCAACAAAGGCAATGTCACTTTTCATGTTAATGGTAATGAGCACACGGTACACTTTCTTAGGAAACAACCTCAAGTTTATAGTATCAACTCTATTGGAAAAATTCCATCGATCATATTTGGAGGTTTTGAATTTCCTCTCCCTACTGTCAAGAAAAAGTATGATATTCTTATTGTTGGGGATTTTCATATCCCCGTTGAGGTAACTTAGTGTTATTCAAAATTTCTCCGGTTCCGTGTTATTCGGAATGAGTTTGTTAACAAGACTTGATCAACCTTGTTAGTGGGTTCATTTTGATGATCACGAGATAGATGAAACTAGAAGCACAACCTTCTGTACCCTCTTTATATATTTTCTGTTATTTAGTAGAAATAAAGTAAAATAGTATTTTTCTGTCTGTTTCCTGACTTATCCGTGCAATATAAAAATTTATCCCAAAAATAAAAGTCCTCAGAATGCCATGCTAATTTAATATGATTTTTTCGGGATTATTCGAGGATTTAGTGTGCAAAAATTACCGCGGGGGGAGCAGCCACCTGGCCACGAGGGTGGAGGGCGCGCCCCCCTGCCTCGTGGGCCCACGGTGGCCCTCCTCCACTTATCCCTGCACCCATCTTCTTCCGCTGCCTCATACAAACACGAAAAACCAACTCAAGCACGAGTTCCTGCCCCTGTTGTTGTGATTTTCGATCACCTTGCTCAAAGCACCTCTCGCAAAACTGCTTGGGTAGATTGTTCCTTGGTATGTGACTCCTCCATTGGTCCAATTAGTTTTTGTTCTAGTGCTTTATTCATTGCAAATTTGTGCTGCATAGGTGACCATGTTCTTGAGCTTGCATGTCAAATTGATATGGTTCCAAGTTGTTCTAATGCTTGATATAGGCTCTAGGCACTTGTGGGAGTTGTTGCTATCAATTTTATTGAAGTTTGTTCACTTTTATTTGAAGTTACTAAAAATTTCAGATATTTTTCAGAGGAAACAATATGTTTAGGAAGATGTTCCAAGGTGGTTCTTCAAGGAAGCAAGGTCCCAGGCTTGCAATGCGAGATGCTGACGAGGAACCACCAAGAGACGCTCCTGTGAGGCCCTGTGAATGGCCTTCGGAAAACTTTATGAATCAAGCGGGAATCAAAGAAGAATTAAGCACATATTTGCATAACGCCGGTCTTGAGGACTTTGAAGCTGACAAATGCCCCCAGTATCATGATCTCACAAGTTCATTTGTGAGGAGGTTTGAGTTTTCATCTTCGCGTAATTCTCCTTCAGTCATGTTTGACCTTTATGACAAATCTTATACCATGGACTTAGAGGATTTCACTTTTTCTTGCAAACTTCCATCTTGGGGTAGTATCAAGGATCCCCCTAAATCTGAATATGGGGACTTTCTTGCTAGAATAACTGTGGGGGAATCTAGGGATATAACACAAGCCACTATGGGGAGCGTTCACTTTCCTGCTATACATTATTTTGCTCTCTTCATAGGTAGATCCATAAATGCTATGGATGAAGCATGTCACATGTGTGCCCCTGATCTCAGCATTCTCAGAAGTGTTGTGTTAGGAGAGCAATCTTATCATATGGGAGCCATTGTAGCTCGTAGGTTGCATCATAATAGATATAACAGAGATTTCTTTGGAGGAATTTATGCAACCCGCTTAGCTAATTTTCTTGAGATAGACATTCGTGAGGGTGATATGGAGTTACCCCCTGCTTATTTAGATTTTGATTCTATGGTTTCCCACCAGTTTGTTGAGAGAACTGAACTACCTCTCCAGTATCGATTAATCTTTAACAAACAACATGTTGTCTGTATTACTCTTCCTGCTCCTGCCTTCTCTGATTCTCAGACAAAAGGAAGATACATTACTACCAGAGAGGAGGCAGATGAGTACGAGAGGAGAGCGGAGGCTGCTCGACGCCACGCTACAGCTCAGGCGGCTATAGTCGTTGCATCACAGTACGACCCCAGCTACACCTACGAGTATTCACCAGGCTACCCCTGGCAATAGACCAACTTAGGCCAAAAGCCTAAGCTTGGGGGAGTACGTATTTCCCACTGACATTACATTCATGTTCACACACACTCATTGCTAGATGTCGGTGCTCATACTCTTTCACTGTAATATCCATGCTAGTTTATTTTCTTTTTCTTGCTTTCTTCTTGTGCGTTTAATAAACTTTAAGAAAAACAAAAAAAAATTAGTGTAACTTTTAGCTAGTATACTTTCTTGTTGTAGTAGTAATAATTAAAAATAAAACCCAAAAATATTTCCCGTTCTTCTTTTGCTTGTTGGGAGCTTTCCCGTGTAAATAGTTTTATTTCTTTTCTTTGGGGATCGATAGGAGAAGACCATGATTAAATTGTTGAAGTGGCTCTTATATGCATTATTGTGGATTTAACCAAGAGCCCATATTGCCTTGTATTCTCCTGATTATTGAATGCTCGCAGATTCCAGCTTAGTCCAATGCACGTGAACTCTTATTATTTTCACATCGTTCGGTCGTGCAAGTGAAAGGCAATTATGATGATATATGATGGACTGACTGAGATGATAAAAGCTGCTATGAACTCGACCTCTCTTGTTTCTGTGAATATGATTAGTTCATCGTTCCTGATTCAGCCTACTATGAATAAACATGTTTGCAATGACAATTAGAGATCATAGTTGCTCGTGCCATGCTTGATTAGCTATGAGTTATAATGGTTTACCTTGTGTGCCAACATGCTATTAAAATGGTTGTGATGTGGTATAGTGGGGTGGTATCCTCCTTTGAATGATTTAAGTGACTTGACTTGGCACATGTTCACACATGTAGTTGAAAAAATATCAACATAGCCTTCACGATATTTATGTTCATGGTGGATTATATCCTACAAATGATTGCATCCAATGTTTATTAATTTTAATGCATGTTCATGACTGTTGTCGCTCTCCAGTTGGTCGCTTCCCAGTCTTTTGCTAGCGTTCACTTGTACTAAGCGGGAATACTGCTGGTGCATCCAATCCCTTAAACCCCAAAGTTATGCCTTATGAGTCCACTATACCTTCCTATATGCGGTATCTACCTACCGTTCCAAGTAAATTTGTATGTGCCAAACTCTAAACTTTCAAATAAACATTCTGTTTTGTATGCTCGAATAGCTCATGTATCAACTAGGGCTGTCCGTATCTTCCATGCTAGGCGGGTTATTCTCAAGAGGAGTGGACTCCGCTCCTCACTCACGAGAAAATGGCTGGTCTCCGGGATGCCCAGTCCCATGCTTTATGCAAACTAAATCAAAATAATTGCAAACAAAACTCCCCCGGGGCTGTTGCTACTTGGAGGCACTCGCTGTTTCGAGCAAGCCATGGATTGATGCTTCTTGGTGGAGGGGGAGTATAAAATTTACTATTCTGTTTGGGAACCGCCTATAATGTGTGTAGCATGGAAGGTATCGCCATCTCTTGGTTGTTATGTTGACAATGAAAGTATGCCGCTCAAAATATTATTTATCTCTATTTTAAAACTGAGCTCTGGCACCTCTACAAATCCCTGCTTCCCTCTGCGAAGGGCCTATCTATTTACTTTTATGTTGAGTCATCACCCTCTTATTAAACATCACTAGCTGGAGAGCGCAGCTGTCATTTGCATTCATTACTATTAATTTATATTGGGTATGACTATGACTGGATCTCTTTTACCATGAATTACAATGTCTAGTCAGTCCTTGATCTTTAAAGGTGCTCTGCATTTATATTTTGCGGTCTCAGAAAGGGCTAGCGAGATACCATCTTGTTATATCATATCATGATTGTTTTCAGAAAGTGTTGTCATCCGAGATTTATTATTATGGCTCGCTAGTTGATTATGCTATTGATTTGAGTAGACATGAGACCTAAGAGTTATTGTGAATATGGTTAGTCATAATCTTTGCTGAAAACTTGAATGCTGGCTTTACATATTTACAACAACAAGAGCAAACAGAGTTTGTAAAAGTTTTTCTTTATCACTTTCAGTTTGTCAACTGAATTGCTTGAGGACAAGCAAAGGTTTAAGCTTGGGCGAGTTGATACGTCTCCGTCGTATCTACTTTTCCAAACACTTTTGCCCTTGTTTTGGACTCTAACTTGCATGATTTGAATGGAACTAACCCGGACTAACGCTGTTTTCAGTAGACTTTCCATGGTGTTATTTATGTGAAGAAACAGAAGTTTTCGGAATGACCTGAAACTTCACGGAACGTCTATTTGGAAATAATAAAAAATCCTTGCAAAACATGAAGACCAAGGGGCCCACACCCTGTCCACGAGGGTGGGGGCGCGCTCCCCTACCTCGTGGGCCCACTGGAGCTCCTCCGACCTCAATTCCAACTCTATATATTTGCTTTCTGGGAGAAAAAAATAAGAGAGAAGGATTCATTGCGTTTTACGATACGGAGCCGCCACCAAGCCCTAAAACCTCTCGGCAGGGCTGATCTGGAGTTCGTTCGGGACTCCAGAGAGGGGGATTCGTCGTCGTCGTCATTATCAACCATCCTCCATCACCAATTTCATGATGCTCACCGCCGTGCGTGAGTAATTCCATCGAGGGCTTGCTGGACGGTGATGGGTTGGATGAGATCTATCATGTAATCGAGTTAGTTTTGTTAGGGTTTGATCCCTAGTATCCAATATGTTCTGAGGTTGATGTTGCTATGACTTTGCTATGCTTAATGCTTGTCACAAGGGCCTGAGTGCCATGATTTCAGATCTGAACCTATTATGTTTTCATGAATATATGTGAGTTCTTGATCCTATCTTGCAAGTCTATAGTCACCTACTATATGTTATGATCCGGCAACCCCGAAGTCACAATAATTGGGACCACTCCCGGTGATGACCATACTTTGAGGAGTTCATGTATTCACTATGTGCTAATGCTTTGTTCCGGTTCTCTATTAAAAGGAGGCCTTAATATCCCTTATTTCCGCTAGGACCCCGCTGCCACGGGAGGGTAGGACAAAAGATGTCATGCAAGTTCTTTTCCATTAGCACGTATGACTATATTCGGAATACATGCCTACATTATATTGATGAATTGGAGCTAGTTCTGTGTCACCCTATGTTATGATTGTTACATGATGAACCGCATCCGGCATAATTCTCCATCAGCGATCCAATGCCTACGAGATTTTCACATATTGTTCTTCGCTTATTTACTTTTCCGTTGCTACTGTTACAATCACTACAAAACACCAAAAATATTACTTTTGCTACCGTTACTTTTGTTACCATTACCACTACTATCATATTACTTTACTACTAAATACTTTGCTGCAGATACTAAGTTATCCAGGTGTGGCTGAATTGACAACTTAGTTGCTAATACTTGAGAATATTCTTTGGCTCCCCTTGTGTCGAATCAATAAATTTGGGTTGAATACTCTACCCTCGAAGACTGTTGCGATACCCTATACTTGTGGGTTATCACCCAGTCCCGAAATGCAAAATTGAATTTACTTTATGTTGTCAAATAATAATTTCCTTGGAAAGTGTTGGCATGGAGGGCACCCGTGGATACAGTTAGCCATGGAAAGTGAAAGTATGGTGGAAAAAGGAATAAACTTTATTTTCTATTTGGGAACCGCCTATGGCATATCTAGCATGGAAAGTGTTGGGAACTCTGAGTCGTTTTCGTTGGTGGGATGGATACACCTCCCAAAATGTTTTTATCTCTTATATTTTTGCTTTGAGCTCTGGCACCTCTACAAATCCCTACTTCCCTCTGTGAAGGGCCTTTTTTTAATTTATGCAATTTTTATTTTGAATTTGAGTCTCCATCTTCTCTCATAAAAGCACCAACTAGGAGGCAATATGATCGTACTTAAGTATTGGGTGTAAATAATATTCAAGTGTGTTTCATGAATGGATAAATGTTTGAGCATGATGGGCTAGGGATAACTTATTTTAGCGTTGATATTTTGAAAGACATGGTTTCTTGTTGATATGCTTGAGTATCTAAATTATTATGTCAAAACTAGACTATTGCTTTGAATCACATAAAAGTCCAAATGTCTATGCCATAAAGAAAGGAATATGATATGACATGGTAGACAACATTCCACATCAAAAATTCTGTTTTTATCATTTACCTACTCGAGGACGAGCAGGAGTTAAGCTAGGGGATGTTGATATGTCTCCAATATATCTATAATTTTTTATTGTTCCATCCTGTTTTATTACCAACCTTGGATGTTTTACAATCATTTTATAGTCATTTTATATCATTTTTTGGTACTAACCTATTGACATAGTGCCAAGTGCTAGTTGATGTTTTTCCATGTTCTTTACATCGCAGAAAATCAATACCAGACGGAGTCCAAATGCAACGAAACTTCATGATGATTTTTTATGGACCAAAAGGAAGAAGTTGGGCCCTGGTTTCACCTGGTGGGAGTCCTGAGGAGGGGACAACCCACCAGGGTGCGCTAGGAGGCCCAGGCGCGCCCTGGTTGCACCTCGGGGGAGTCCAGAGGAGGGGGCAACCCACCAGGGCGCGCCAGGAGGCCCAGGCGCGCCCTGGTGGGTTGTCCCCACCTCAGGTGCCCCCTGGACCTCCTCTTTCACTACTAGGAAAAGGCCTACTAATGGCGCACCTAGTTTGGCCATTAATGGCGCATTAGTGGTGCGCCATTAGTGCCACGCCATTAGTATATTTTACTAATGGCGCACCACCGGTGCGCCATTAGTATCTGGTGTACTAATGGCGCACCACTGGATGCGCCATTAGTATGCCTCCCAGGGGGGCATGTATACCCAGGTGCTTTGGCATACTAATGGCGCACAGCAGCAAGATGCGCCATTAGTAACTTCGGCATACTAATGGCACACTATTTAATGATGCGCTATTAGTATCCTTTGGCATACTAATGGCGCACTGTGATGTGATTCGCCATTAGTATGAATATTAGGTTTTTTTTAATTTTCTGTTTTTTGCACAGGTTACAAAATGTATAATTGGACAAAATATAGACAACACACAACAACAACAGATTCATCGAATACAATAGAAGATTAGTCTCTGAATACAATTCATCATATTAGTCTCTGAATACAATTCATCATATTAGTCTCCGAATTGAAAAGACCGAACAAAGATAGAACATTATATTACAAGTCTCGAGACCGCGAGTAGCGAGTTTGTCTTCACATTACAAGTCGATATCGATCATCTAAACTACCATCACATAGAAGAGAGCTGCGGTCAACACGATGAGCATCATCACGATGAAACTCGTCTTCATATGGTTCCTCCAACGCTCCCTCCCTCTCCCGCTAGATAGCGGGCGATCTAGATTCGCCTCGGCCCTAGTGGTGTACCTTTGTAACTGTTACCGCTGAATCGGTGAACCTGTCTCCGACACTCCTCCCGGTCGTCAGAGACTCCGGAACCTTACCCTTGTACACGACATACGACGGCATCGCTATGCACTAGCCAAACGTAAACGTTAGTACCAATTCACGACAATACATAAGCAATATATAAGTATGCAACAGAACAATCGGAAGAGAAAAGCAAGACATTAATAGCATCGATTACATCTAAGTTGAACGACTCTCAAACCAAAGAGACATACTACAAGTTCATTAAAGTTTAATTACAACATGAGCCAATCGATGTTTCAGAACTAGACAACTCGACTCAAGGGACGGAGCGTGGATGAAGCCGCCGTCTATCGTGGGAGTCATGAAAGAACGGGCGTTGTCATCCTGCATTTGTAGCATTGTGTCGATGTCACCGTTGGACGGTTGATTTCTGAGGTAGAACTGCCCGAGGTACGGCGACATCTTTATGGATGATTTCCGCAAACTCCGATGGATGCGAAAGAATTCTTGTCCGATGTCCGCGCCCTGGATTGCCGACACGCCGCGCCCAATCTTGGAGTTTACTCGGTAGCAGAAGTTGATGATGGTCCCGCACGATCGCTCGCATGTGATGGATGGCGAGTAGGCACCCTTCGACCGCCAGTGGCTGCTTGACGCAGCGTAACGTCAGATTATGGGAGAACACGTGCTTGCCGATTTATTTAATAGGCCTGGTGAAGGTGCCTCCAGATTGGGCGAGCCGGGAGAACATCATCCGAACCTTCTTGACATTTGTGTAGTCTATGTTCGATCGACGGTCCGGTCGAAATACGTGGCCATGGAATATTTGGGGCTTAGGAGGATGAGCGTGCAATGTGTGTCACTGCAGAAAACACGGAATGTAAAAAAAACGATCGAAATCTAAGAATCCATATGTTACGGGCCGATTGAGGGGAGGACTTACTCGGGAAAGTAAGGCACGAGGAAGTTATCCTTATCTTGGTTTGCCAGAATGACGCCTTCGAGGTAAGAACTCGCGACTTGCCGGTCCCCACCGCTGCCCAAGATCTTGGCACGCATGTAGAAGGGGTCGACTATCACGATGTCCGGGGTCTTGTCGCGAATGATCCGCATCTCCATACTCAGCGAAAATAGCCGAACGAAGGTGTAGTGGAGCGGATGAAGGTTCAACATAGCGTGGATGTCATCAAACCGCAGGACGATCGTACGCCCGATGGAGTTATCCACAAAGCCCTTGCCCTCTGGCACCTTGGCCACGAAAACCGGGTATGCCACATCCTTCTCTACGAGACGCCGCTTCTCCAAAGAAAGAACACCGTCATGCAGACTCCGATAGCACCGGTTGCAGCATTGAGCATATTTGTCGGTAGCATCGCCCTACCCGCCACATGCACCTCCTCGAGATATCCTCGGTGAAGGTGGCCCGCCCCGAGCACGGATCGCACTCGGTGCGGCTGGCCCGCACCTTTGTTAGTCTTTCTTTTGCGTGCCTTCTTCTTCTCCTGTAATGGGACCGAGTTCTGCTCACAGACCGCCTTCTTGAGTGTGTTGGGGCTGATAATATTTCGCACCTCGCCTATCTGAGGCTCGATGAAGTCGGCAGCTGGAGGCGTCTCCTGAGAGCTGAACGGCAGACGACGCCTGTTGCTACTTGGCTTCTCCGTGGTACCAGCTAGATCGCGCACGTCTTTTGTTGGGTTGGGTTCTTGAGAAGGAGGCCCCATGAAGTCGCCACCGTACCCATGATCGGCAAAGTACTGATCGACGTTGGCAAATGTATCGTCGTCGTCGTCGTTCTGATCCTGTGCCATATGCATGTTTGGATCCAGTGGCATAGGGATGTCCGGCACCGTTGCGGCGGTCTTGCCATGGGGCCGACTTGGCGACGGCACGACTGGCGGTGTTGTCTTTGGGGTGGTGTCCCCCGCCCCCAAACGAATCTGGCTCTTCGGCCAAAGCAGGGGCCAGCTCAGGCAGGCGCTGAGGGTCATCACGTCATCATCATCAGCCCCGACGGGTTGAATCGGAGGTAACAACTCGTCGCAGCCTGGCAGCACCCGAACCAGTTCAACCCTAAACAAGTTGGGTGGCATCCGGTACCGTGGAACAAGGTTGCCCGTTGAACGATTTTTCCTTGGCGACATCGACCAACTCGTTGTTCACGAAGTGCAGGAGAGTGCACGGAACGTCGGCGCCGCCCTGCGAAAACATGTAGGGCGTCAGGGATGCCCAGTCAAAGGCAAGGAGATGAAGTCCTCGACCGAGAGAGGCTTAATTAGTTACCGTGATGATGGCGTCGAGCTCGGCTAATGTCGAGGCACCGCCAAGGGCGGGCGTGCAGTTTATGGAGGGGCCGCTTGCTGCAGAGGTGCCGGCCGGCGTACACCCGGGTGCATTAAGCTCCCGTGCCGGCGTCGGAGACACCAATGCCGCCTCCGCCGGAGACACCAATGGCCCCGCCATCACATTCTGCGATTTGCAGGCCGTGAAGCTAGGAATCGGGGGCGGCCCCTGTTGGCCGCCCGCAATCCACGCACTCAACCCCTGGATCAAGGTAGGCACAATGGCGGTGATCGCCGCCCGAGTTGTTGTTGCACTTGCTCTTGGACAATCTCCGAATCCACGCCACCTGTGCCTTGAGTTCTTGAACCTCGCGCTGGCTTTCCGAGCTGGTCTTTTTCTCCTTCCGCACACCAGCGGTATAGTATGACCCCATTTTGTGGACAAGCCTTTGCCGCCACACCACCAGCCGACGTCGACTTCATCGAGCTTATCCTTGTTCTTCATTACATTCAACGCCCTATTGAGAGTGGTGTCCCAAGGGTTGTTTAGTCGACCCCGCCATCTGCTTTCAATGCGCTGCGGAAGGAATGTGAACCATTTAGAAATTTGGCTTCATTAATTAGAATGCAACCATATGGAGCTAATTACCCGGGGTGGTATTCTTACAGAACAACCTCAAGCGCCTGGTCTTCGGATCTGTGGTAAGCTCCTTTTTTTCGGTCCTTCTTGTACCGGCCCCGACAAAGTTCCTGGTCTGCTTGTCACCGATTTATCGAAGAGGGCGGTAGGCCTTGCTCGGCACGCCCGCGCCCTCCTTGTCCCATATAGGCTCCGCCACTCAGAATCGCCGGGATCGAGTGTGTGTTCCCTAAGTTCAGCTCCGCATTTCTTTCCCCAATCGACTTGATTCGAGTTTGCGGTGCTCGAGCAATTGATCTTGAAGTCGTTGTAGTCATCTTCGGTGATCGAAGGATTTTTCTCCTTGATCTTCTCATAACTCTCACCTTTCTCGATCATTCTCTTCACATTGCTTTTCCAAGTAGACAGGGCCTTGCTCATCTTCGTGAGGGCAGCATTGTTCACTTTATGCCCTTTGAGGCTTGTGTTTTCAAAAGCAGCGGGGAACTTGTATCGTTCGTGCAGCTTCGTGAAGAGGAGGTTGCGCAAATTCCCTCGGTCAGGATGCCTCAGGTTCTCGGTGTTGATCGAGATGGTGCTCCGGAGAATGCACCTAAGCTGAAGCGAGTACCCCTTGACTATTCGTTCGGGCGCCGTTGGATTCCCGCCGGAGTCCACTTCAAGAACTTCCTCCTTGAGGGTGCGGAGCACGGTCGGGCACCGTCCTTCCGCTGCCTCTTCTGTTGGCTGCCATCGTGCGCGCCGCCATCATCGATGGTGGCATCCTCGGCGGCACCATCATCGTGGCATCGGGGGTCATCCTCGGCGGTACCATCGGTGGTCTCGGGATCGGTGGGAAGGCGGCGTCCTCATACAAGTGAGGTTGTTCCTCCATCTCTGGGACAGCTCCTGAATGCCTTGCCACCCAACCCCGGCCTCATCGTTAGGGCCATGTTTTCTCTAAATAGAAACAAAGTTTGGTCAAAAGTTGGTTATTGTCAAGGAACAAGATCATGGTCTCATCATTTAGGGTTTGTCGACACCGAGGCATCCTAAAATGTAAGCTTTTATCATTGAGGGTTTTTCGACGCCGAGGCACCCTAAAAGCCTAAGCTTTCATCATTTCGGTTTTTATCGACACCGAGGCACCCTAAAAGCCATGCATTAGTCACAAGTACGCCGGGGCACTTGATCCTACCTAATTAACTACTAAGATACCCCTGCCCATGCATTAGTCACAGTGTTTTATATGTCCTATTTTTAGCAAAGTCATGCTAAAATTCACGGAAAATTTCAGCATGACCTTTGCTAAAAATAGGACATATGGAGTACCCGAATTTGCCGGAACGGAAGTTAATCGACATTCCAGCAAACTCAAGGGCCTCTCGAGTGGACAAGGCAAAAAAGGCCTCCATCACAACATGGAAAAATATATATCGGCAAACTCAAGGGCTTTTGCTTTTGCTTTTCAGTGCCAAATTGTAGCTAGTACCAGCAAATTAACATCTAGCAGCAATCTTCCTAGTCTAAGCATCATCGACCTGTAAGCTGTATCAGTTTGGTTCAATTAAAAAGACCTGGTAATCTGCACCAGCTACCACATTGTTCACGGACAGCTACCAAACTGTTTCGTATCAAAACAACATGGTAGCTGTAAATGTGGCAAAGAAGCACAATAAATCTGATAAGTTGGTATACAGCTTCAGGTTCCATACAAAGTCAAATGCCAATGGGCAAAAAAAGTAAGTAGCTAGTTAATTGCCTTATTTTCAGTGTAACAAAAATTATGGAAAGCATGAGGGTTACACTATAATTATAGGAAAATTTACACTGTTATTAGGGGAAGTTTTATACTGTAATTACATATAAGAAGCATCAGGGCTACACTGAAAATTGCTGAGCTTACACTAAAATACATCTGCACTGCAGGCTTGTACACACAAATTCAGTTAGATAATCTAACACCGACAAAATAAAGGAAACACCTACTGAACCAATACAGAGATATGAAAGCACAAGTTACTAGCATTTGCCTAAAAACTACATAACTAGGATATGAAAGCACAAGTTACTAGCATTTTCCTAAAAACTACATAACTAGTGGACCAACTCTCTGTCTGTAACAAGAACTATAGATCATGGGTGCTCGGGAGAAAGTAGCACAAACAGACAATGCAAACAACCAATCAACTAGTGAAGCCAATCAAGAACCTAGAGATATAGCTAGCAAACTGAGAAGCACATGCAGAGCAAGAGCAGAGTAGAGCAAAAGAACAAAGCATCAACTTTGTCAAGCGTATGAAATTGCTTAGGTTCAACAGAAAATAAAAATGCCCTGTCAATTTTCAATGCCCTGTTTAATTGACCAAACAAGTGTTTTTATAGGCATAATACAGCAACACAGCCCCTGTATAAACTAAACTGATAGCACCCCCGAACTTAATATCGATTGATGCACACAGCCTTCTATTGTTGCATAGTTATTTATTTATTTTATTTGTGGTGTATTGCACAGTATTCCTAGTGATTCTTGGTGAACTGTGGAAGATTAAAGTACCAGATACTAACCATTTCAATAAATATTAAAATGGCCAAAAAAGGCATCATTTGATGAAGCAAACTTGAAGCAGTAGATTAACCAAAAATAAGCTTAACCCTTCAGATACTAACCATTTTATCTAGTGTATAGTTTCTTTGTTTCAGATAGAACCAATTTTTATCTAGTAGATTAACCAAGTTTCAGATATTAACCAAGGATCTTCCTTGCAGAAATTGCACATGCCATTCGTAAAGAAAAAGCATCGCAGGTATAACTATAACATTCTGAAATAGAGTTCAGAAAAAATTGTCATCATCAACTAACGCCTCAAATGACTTCTACTGCTTTTTATTTTTGAATTCGGACTTCTGTTGCTGTTATGTTGGGCTGCATGATGCCATACATTCCTCTATGCACTTCTAAACTTGTAAGATGTAACCTTTCTAGTACACTACGTAAAGAACAACATGGACGCCTCATGACAGCCGGGAGGAGACTTGGAGTGAAACTACCGCTAGCTTGCTCAACTCCCTATGTTCCGACCTCCACGCATAACATGTGGTTGCGTGCAAATTCTACCTACTCTTGAAACATATAGAGTCACAGTATGCCTTTCTTGTTTCTGTTCAAGAACCTTGAGAGGAAAAGACAACAAGTTGATGATTATTATCAGCAAAGACTAGCCAAGACAAACAACGCTATAATCGATCGTCACAGAGCACTCGCTTTCTTGAGCACATGGAGCAGTTTGATACTTTCAGTATCACAAAGCACTCTGCTTTGTCAAACACAGAGCACTCGCTTTCCCTAGTGTGTATCTGTAGGTAGCGAAAAACTATATCTGGAGGAAGTAAACAACAATTGTTGACAATGGATTCTTAAAAAATAAAAATCTACAGCACCACGTAACTAAAAAGAGATGAGTTGTACCAAAAATGCAATCGTATGATTCTTCCATTCAATCATCGAACAAATTCCTTCCAAAAAGCAGTAGCTACCGTGCAAAATGACTATTAACTCTAGGTAGTTGATTATATATTTGCCACTATGGGCAAATACATCAGATATCTGTATATTTGCCAAAACGGGTCCAGGAGGAGGTAATCGATTCCCATCAAAGAAATGTACACAACAAAAGTGTTTTGACAGTCTTGAAAAAGACTATTAAGTCTAGGTAGGAATAGAATAGTGCATCTCTTGCACACTAAAAAACTATACAGAGTGGCCACGTGATGAAAAACTAACTTGACAAGCGAAAATCACTTCTTCTTGTGGTAAAAAGCACTGTTAATCAGCTCTAGTCTGCTTGCTGTGGCACCAGTCCCATTTTCACTGAATAAATTAGTTTTGGTTGCATTTGGTTTTTCTAGATGTACAATATCTAAAAGTAATGAACCAGGAAGAAAATGTGAAAAATTGTGAGAGGGGAGAGGGGAGAGGAGGAGAGGAGGAGGGGAGCTCATGGGGCAGGAGGAGGGGGGAGGGGAGAGGAGGAGGGGAGCTCACGGGCAAGTGGGGCGCTGGGAGGATGTCGGGACCACGACGACGCATGGGAGGAGGCGACGAGGTCCGGGTGGTGGTGGTGCTCGGCGACGGTGGTGTGGACGGGCGGCGTCCCCGAGCCAGCGACGAGGGCGACGGGCGATGGCGCCCAACGAGGTGGGGCGATGGGAGAGCGGCGCCGACGCCGGGCCTCAGCGGCGGTGGTTGGAGACGGGCGACAGGATTTAAGGGCGGCGATGGGCGCGAGGGCAGGCGGCGGGCGGCGGAGGTGGGCGGCGGCCGAGGCGGCGGGCAGCGGCATCGGGAGAGGAGAGGGAAGAGGATCGAGGGCGAGGGCGAGGGAGAGGGATAGGTGTGGGCCCGGAGGAAGTATGGATGGGGCGGCAATACTAATGGCGCACCACACCTCGGTGCGCCTATAAGTACATCCATACTAATGGCGCACCTCACCCTGTGCGCCATTAGTATTTTTTTTTTGATTTCTGCTCGAGCCAACAGGTTATCTCCCACCTGACCTCATCCACACCAAGTCCCCTCTACTAGCTCGACTAGTCAGCAGCCAGTTCTCACACCAGGAGGTCCTGGGTTCGATTCCCAGGCTCCACAAATTCAGCAGCCAGTTCTCACACCATTCATCCTTTCGAACGGCATCATGCTGTGCAGGAACGTCGGCCCGAGTTGGATGATATCCTCCACTATATGGACCAGCAGATGCACCATAACGTCGAAGAATGCGGGCGGGAAGTACATCTCAAGCTCGCATAGTATCACCACGATCTCTTCCTCTGTAGCCTTCGAGTTGCCTCACGCCAATCGACTTCCGAGAGATGACGTCAAGAAGTTGCATAGGCCAAATAGCATTTCACGGACGTGCGTGTCCATGATCCCACAGATTGCAACTGGAAGTATCTGCGTCATCAAGACGTGACGGTCGTGAGACTTCATCCCGCTGAACTTCGCTTCACTGGGTCTAGGTATCTGCTTATCTTCCCAGCAGAATCAGAAGGAAGTTTTACTCCTAGGAGGCAGGTGAAAACTGCTCGATCTCCTCCTCGACTTAGAGTGAAGCACGCGGGAGGGTAGTCATTTCTGGTCTTCTTGGCCTTTTGCCTTTGGCG
Source organism: Aegilops longissima (assembly GCA_021605205.1). Taxonomy (NCBI): domain Eukaryota; kingdom Viridiplantae; phylum Streptophyta; class Magnoliopsida; order Poales; family Poaceae; genus Aegilops; species Aegilops longissima. Next base: position 737,039,318 of record CM038678.1, on the reverse strand, counting down.
ACGACTTTCGTGGTCCTGCTTCGCCTCATCATCATCATCATCATCATCATCATCATCATTAGCGTGAAGCTCCTGCTCGATGCCCATTGATTTCAAGTCTGCCCTTGCTTTCGCCCATCTTTGGTCCTCTCGGAATGTTGAGCAGGGTACCAAGCAGACTCGCACACGTTCTTCGTGATATGCATGACATCAAGGCTGTGAGGCACACGGTGGATCTTCCAAGACGGCAAGTCCCGTAAAACAGACCTCGTTTTCCATACCTTCAGCAGCTGCTCTGGCGCCTTTCGCTTCTTTTTCCTGCTCGCGCCTTTCGCTTGTTTCCGGCAAGGCAGTCTTTCCAATTTTTCAACAGCTTATCTATTTCCTCGCCGCTCCTCGACACGGGCGCTGGGTCGGTTTCACCATCAAACAGATCCTTGTGTTTCCTCCACGGGTCATCATCGCGAAGCCACCTTCGATGTCCCATGAACACGGTTTTCGAAGACCCAGGATCTCTATCTAGCTGGCGATACGTTGTGTCATCCATGCACCTTACGATCCAGAAAATCCGTGGACTACCTGCCCCACGAGATATCCGTGAATCGAGATAGTCGTGCACCGCCGTGAGCAGGCGGCTCTCATAGGGAAATATTCTTTCTGCGGCATCCCACGGCTGGCGTTTTCCACAGCGTGTCAAGCTCCTCTTTCAGCAGCCCCAGATACTGATTGATGTCGTTCCTGGTTGTTTCGCCCTTCAATTAGCATAGTCATGTGAATGTACTTCCTCTTCATGCACAACCATGGGGGAAGGCTGTACATCCACACAAACACAGGCCAGGTGCTATGTGTGCTTCTCTGGCTGCCAAACGGATTGAATCCATCGGTGCTCGCGCCCAGCACGATGTTCCTTGGATCGTTCCCAAATTCCGAGTCTTCGAAGTTCAACGCTTGCCACTGGCTCGCATCCTTAGGGTGACTCAGCATCTAGTCTTTTTTATCTATCTCCGGATCATTTGCGTCATCTTCTCGCTTCTTCTCCTCCCTATCCACGTGCCAACGCAGGAGCTTTGCTACCTTAGGGTCCGCGAAATAGCACTGCAGACGAGGAGTGATCGGAAAGTACCACACCACTTTTCGAGGAGCTTTCTTCCTCTTCTTGTATCGAGTGACGCCGCACACCGGACATATGGTAGACTCCGCGTGCTCGTCCCGATAAATGATGCAATTGTTCATGCACACATGGTATTTCACGGCGGTAAATCGAGAGGACACACGATTTTCTTCGCCTCCAAACTGGTCGGGCACTTGTTCCCTTGGGAAGACGTTCGTGCTGAATGACATGTTCTCGTCGAAGCATGCGCCGGTCATTTTGTGTTTTACCTTCATCTCCGAGCCATGAGCGTTACTTTCAGCGGTATCCTCGGCCTGCATCCTTCATACAATGGAGTAACCGCGTCTAACTCAAGTTGATCCATCTTGGCTTTCTCTCGGCGGCAGCTCTGGCGTTATCCGTCTCGCTTGAGAAGCAGCTCTTGAATATGAGGGTCCTGCACCCAGCCCATCGATGGTCCAGCTTCGCTCGCTCCGCCGCATCATCATCTTCATGATCATGCCCGTCGCCTGCTCCGCATCTTCCTCATCATCATGTACTGCATCTTCTACATGATGACTGTGTACAAGATCACCGCCGTGATCATCTCCCGGGATTCTTCGTCTTCTCGCCCGCCCGAGCCGCGGTGGTTGTCTTGCTGCCCTTCCTCATTTCTTGCCCGCCCCCATGGACGACTTCGTAGTCATCTTCATCACCTTGCCACCGATAGCCATCCATGAAACCACGCAAGAGCAGGTGGTCCTGCACCTGCCCGAACCGGGTCCGCAATAAGGCTCTTCACTTGCATCTTCGACACGGACATCATATCTCCGCCTCATTCTTTTGAAGCATCTCGCCTTCGGACCTCAAAACCTATTCACAATGCCTTCGGTCATCGTGCGGACCATGGTCGCTCATGGGTAGAGCAAAACGATATTTTAGAACCAAACAAAAATTTGGCATGACTTTCCTAAAAATAGGACCAAAAGAATGCTTAATGCCAAAATTCTTGCTGAAACGGAAATGAATCAACATTCCGCAAAATATTGGCAACTATCGCATTTCAAATACCGTACACCTCCAAACACAAACACATTTGCAAGACCACAAACATATGCAACACCACGAACATACATAGATCTAGCTAGGCCGTAAAAAGTGCATGTGCACATTGTTGTAGGGAGAACAACATAAATATAGCTTCCCCCCTTACTTACCTATTAAAACAAGGTAATTTAACCACTTAATTTGAATGAATCTATGGTGGAAATGAGGTGAAAAAGAGGAGGCACCTGAGACAAGGAGGAGGTGGAGAGAATGAAGTGGGGAGAAAGTGAGTGTGGGTAGGAGAGGGCTGTCCAAAATATCTTGTTGCTGCCCACTTACTAATGGCGCACCAGCACTAAATGCGCCATTAGTAATCCAGGTAACTAATGGCGCACCTTCTGGCGGTGCGCCATTAGTAGTTTTGCAAAAAAAAATACTAATGTCAAGATCGATCATGATGCGCCATTACTAGATTAAACTACTAATGGCGCACTTCATCTTGATGCGCCATTAGTATGTTTGGACAGGCGCACTAGTTAAAAAAAAATTGATACTAATGGCGCACCTTTGCACAAAGGCGCCATTAGTAGTTACAACTACTAATGGCGCACTTCGTCCGGATGCGCCATTAGTATGTTTGGACAGGCGCACTAGTTCAAAAAAAAATTTGATACTAATGGCGCACCCTTTTCCTGGTGTGCCATTAGTAGTTACAAGTACTAATGGTGCACTTTATCTGGATGCGCCATTAGTATGTTTGGACAGGCGCGCTAGTTCAAAAAAAAAATTTTGATACTAATGGTGCACCCTTTGGCTGGTGCGCCATTAGTAGTTTCATCTCTAATGGCGTATCAGAAGGTGGTGCGCCATTAGTATATACTAATGGCGCACCTACTTTCTGGTGCGCCATTAGTGTCAATCCCATCTATAGCCCTTTTTCTAGTAGTGTTTTCTCTACAAATACCCCAATATTACAGAAACCCTAGGGGAGTCGACGAAATATTCATCGAGCCGCCGCAGAGTCCAGAACCACCAGATCCAATCTAGACACCATCTCGGATGGGGTTCACCACCTCCATTGGTGCCTCTCCGATGATGCGTGAGTAGTTCTTCGTAGACCTTCAGGTCCGTAGTTAGTAGCTAGATGGCTTTCTCTCTCTCGCTAAATTCTCAATACAATGGTCTCTTGGACATCCATATGATGTAACTCTTTTTGCGGTGTGTTTGTTGGTATCTGATGAACTTCAAGTTTATGATCAATCATATCTTTTTATATCCATGAAAGTTATTTGAGTTTATTTTATCTCTTATATGCATGATCTCTTATAGCCTCGTATTTCTTCTTCGATATTTGGGTTTTGTTTGGCCAACTTGATCTATTTATCTTGCAATGGGAAGAGGTGCCCGGTAGTGGGTTCGATCTTATGGTGCTTGATCCCAGTGACAGAAAGGGACCAACACGTATGTATCGTTGCTACTAAGGATAAAAAGATGGGATCTATATCTAACGCAATAGATAAACGGATCTTTTCTACATCATTTCATCGTTCTTATTGCATTACTCCGTTTTTCCATGAACTTAATACACTAGATGCATGCTGGATAGCGGTCGATGTGTGGAGTAATAATAGTACATGCAGGCAGGAGTCGGTCTACTAATCTTGGACGTGATGCCTATGTAATGATCATTTCCTATATATCGTCATAATTATTTGAGGTTCTATCAATTTCCCAACAGTAATGTGTTTACCCACTGTTTGCTATCTTTCTCGAGAGAAGCCACTAGTGAAACCTACGGCCCCCGGGTCTTCTATCTCATAAATTTGCTTGTGATCTACTTTTCCTTTGCATTTTTATCAGATGTATTAAACCAAAAATACAAAAATACTTTGCTACACTTTATTTATTTGTGATCTATTATTTCAATCTACTACAATTTCCTGGCTTCGTTACCCGAAAGGAATTGACAACCCCTTTAACACGTCGGGTTGCGAGGTGTTGTTATTTGTGTGCAGGTGTTGTTTACTTCGTGTTTCTTGGTTCTCCTACTAGTTCGATAACCTTGGTTTCCTCACTGAGGGAAATACTACCGTCGCTGTGCTGCATCATCCCTTCCTCTTTGGGGAAATACCGACTTAGTCCTAGCAGACAGGAGCTTTTCTGGCGCTATAGTCAGAGAGCGATCACCCACACACACCACAAGACACCTGCGCACGCCCCAGGCGCGTGGTGGTGGGTTGTGCTCACCTCGTACGTCGGTCGGGGCTCTACTTCGGGCGCAAGGAAGCTTATATCCGGAAGAAAATATCATGTTAAAATCTCAGCAAAATCGGAGTTACGGATCTCCCGGAATATAAGAAACGGTCTTCGGCCAGATCTGAGAGCGTGAAACAGAAGAGAACAGAGAGGAAGATCCAATATCAGAGGGGCTCCCACCCCTCCGCCGCCATGGAGGCCATGGACCAGAGGGGGAACTCTCCTCCCATCTAGGGGGAGGCCAAAGAATAAGAAGAAGGAGGGGGCTCTCTCCCCCTCTCTCTCGGTGGCGTCGGAGTGCCGCCGGGGCTAGAATCGTGATGGCGATCTACATCAACAATCTTGCTACCGTAAACACCAACTTTCTCCCCCTCTATGTAGCGGTGTAACACCCCTTCTCCCCACTGTAATCTCTACTTAAACATGGTGCTCAACTCCGTATATTATTTCCCAATGATATGCGGCTATCCTATGATGTTTGAGTAGATCCGTTTTGTCCTGTGGGTTAATCATGATCTTGGTTGGTATGATTGTATATTTTATTTACGGTGCTGTCCTACGGTGCCCTCCATCTCGCGCAAACGTGGGGATCCCCGCTGTAGGGTGTTGCAATACGTTCATGATTCGCTTATGGTGGGCTGCGAGAGTGACAGAAGCTTAAACCTGAGTAGGTGGGTTGTTGCGTATGGTATAAAGAGGACTTGATACTTAATGCTATGGTTGGGTTTCACGACCTTAATGATCTTTAGTAGTTGCAGATGCTTGCTAGGGGTCCAATCATAAGTGCATATGATCCAAGTAGAGAAGGTATGTTAGCTCATGCCTCTCCCTCATATAGAATTGCAAGAATGATTACCGGTACTTGTTATCGATTGCCTAGGGACAAATGGCTTTCTTGTTGATGAAAGCTATCCACTTTTCTTACCTTGCAATTTATTCTCAGTTTTATTCTCGCAAAGTACTTGTAGTTTTATTCTTGCAAAGTAGTTTCATACTTGTTCTAGGTAAAGCAAACGTCAAGTGTGCGTAGAGTTGTATCGGTGGTCGATAGAACTTGAGGGAATATTTGTTCCGCCTTTAGCTCCTCATTGGGTTTGACACTCTTATTTATCGAAGAAGGCTTCAAACGATCCATTATACTTGTGGGCTATCAAGACCTTTTTTGGTGCTGTTGCCGGGGAACAATAGCGTGGGGTGAATATTCTCGTGTGTGCTTGTTTGCTTTATCACTAAGTAATTTTTTTCTGTTCTAATTTGTTCTCTATCTTTAGATATGGATATGGAAGATGAAACACCAAAAGGATTAGTGGTACTTGCTACTCATGGAGATGGGGAACCTCCTAAAACCCTCGATGCTCTTTATGTGAGAGATATTATGCACTACTTTGATAATCCTGAGAAAACCCCATTCAACTTGATAATGGGAATAACGTCGGATCAACGTGAATACTTTAGGGATTATCGCTTGACACAAAAGGGAAACTTTTATGGGATCAAATTTATATGTTGCATTGGTCTCCTTTTTTATGTTGAATGCTTGCAGATTCCAGCTTAGTCCAATGCACGTGCACTCTTATTATTATACACATCGTTCGGTCATGCAAGTGAAAGGCAATAATGATGATATATGATGGACTTATTGGGATAAGAAAAGCTGGTATGAACTCGACCTCTCTTGTTTTTGTAAATATGATGATCCATCGTTCCTGAGTCAACTATTATGAAGTACACATATTTGCAATGACATTTAGAGATTATAGTTCCTTGTGCCATGGTTGATTAGCTATGAGTTATAATGGTTTACCTTGCGTGCCAACATGCTATTAGAATGATTATGATGTGGTATGTTGGGATGGTATCCTCCTTTGAATGTATTAAGTGACTCGACTTGGCACATGTTCACGCATGTAGTTGAATCAAATCAACATAGCCTTCATGATATTTATGTTCATGGTAGATTATATCCTACTCATGCTTGTATTCGGTGTAAATTAATTTTAATGCATGTTTACGAATGATGTCGCTCTTAGTTGGTCGCTTCCCAGTCTTTTGCTAGCCTTCACCTGTACTAAGCGGGAATACTGCTTGTGCATCCAACTCCGTAAACCCCAAAGTTGTTCCATATGAGTCCACTATACCTTCCTATATGCGGTATTTACCTGCGGTTCCAAGTAAATTTATATGTGCCAAACCCTAAACCTTCAAATAAACATTCTTTTTTGCATGCTCGAATAGCTCGTATGTCAACTAGGGCTGCCCTTATCTTCCGTGTTAGGCGGGTTATTCTCAAGAGGAGTGGACTCCGCTCCTCATTCATGAGAAAATGGCTGGTCTCCGGGATGCCCAGTCCCATGCTTTATGCAAAGTAAATCAAAATAATTACAAACAAAACTCCCCCTAGGAACCGTTGAATGTTGGAGGCACTCGTTGTTTCGAGCAAGCCATGGATTGATGCTTGTGGAGGAGGGGGAGTATAAACTTTACCATTCTGTTTGGGAACCGCCTATAATTTGTTTAGCACGGAAGATATCGTCATCTCTTAGTTGTTATGTTGACAATGAAAGTATGCCACTCAAAATATAATTTATCTCTATTTCAAAACCGAGCTCTGGCACCTCTACAAATCCCTGCTTCCCTCAGCGAAGGGCCTATCCATTTACTTTTATGTTGAGTCATCATCCTTCTTATTAAAAGCACCCGCTGGAGAGCACACTGTCGTTTGCATTCATTATAATTGGTTTATATTGGGTATAACTTGACTAGATCTCTTTTACCATGAATTACAATGTTTAGTCAGTCCTTGATCTTTAAAGGTGCTCTGCATTTATGTTTTGCGGTCTCAGAAAGGGCTAGTGAGATACCATTTTGTTATATCATGTTATGATTATTTTGAGAAAGTGTTGTCATCCGAGTTTTATTATTATAGGTCGCTAACTGATTATGCTATTGATATGAGTAATTATGAGACCTATGTGTTATTGTGAGTATGGTTAGTTCATAATATTTGCTGAAACTTGAATGCTGGCTTTTCATGTTTACAACAACAAGAGCAAACAGAGTTTGTAATTTTTTTTCTTTTTCTCTTTCAGTTTGTCAACTGAATTGCTTAAGGACAAGCAAGGTTTTAATCTTGGGGGAGTTGATACGTCTCCAACGTATCTACTTTTCCAAACACTTTTCGCCTTGTTTTGGACTCTAACTTGTATGATTTGAATGGAACTAACCCAGACTGACGCTGTTTTCAGCAGAATTGCCATGATGTTGTTTTATGTGCAGAAAACAAAAGTTCTCGGAATGACCTGAAACTCCACAGAACATCTTAGAAAAAACAATAAAAAATTCTCGCCAAAGATGAAGACCAGGGGGCCCACATCCTATCCACGAGGGTGCCCCCCCCTAGGGCGCGTACCCCTACCTCGTCGGCCCCCTGGTGGCCCTCTGACACCAACTCCAACTCCATATATTGGCTTTCGGGGAGAAAAAAATCAGAGAGAAGAAATCATCGTGTTTTACGATACGGAGCCGCCGCCAAGCCCTAATCTCTCTCGAGAGGGCTGATCTAGAGTCTGTTCGGGGCTCCGGAGAGGGGGATTCGTCGCCGTCGTCATCATCAACCATCCTCCATCACCAATTTCATGATGCTCACCGCCGTGCGTGAGTAATTCCATCGTTGGCTTGCTGGACGGTGATGGGTTGGATGAGATTTATCATGTAATCGAGTTAGTTTTGTTAGGGTTTGATCCCTAGTATCCACTATGTTCTGAGGTTGATGTTGTTATGACTTTGCTATGCTTAATGCTTGTCACTAGGGCCCGAGTGCCATGATTTCAGATCTGAATCTCTTATGTTTTCATGAATATATGTGTGCTCTTGATCCTATCTTGCAAGTCTATATTCACCTACTATGTGTTATGATCCGGCAACCCCGAAGTGACAATAATAGGGACCACTCCCGGTGATGACCATAGTTTGAGGAGTTCATTTATTCACTATGTGCTAATGCTTTGTTCCGGTTCTCTATTAAAAGGAGGCTTTAATATCCCTTAGTTTCCAATAGGACCCCGCTGCCACGGGAGGGTAGGACAAAAGATGTCATGCAAGTTCTTTTCCATAAGCACGTATGACTATATACGGAATACATGCCTACATTACATTGATGAATTGGAGCTAGTTTTGTGTCACCCTATGTTATGACTGTTGCATGACGAACTGCATCCGGCATAATTATCCATCACTAATCCGGTGCCTACGAGTTTTCCATATACTGGTTCTCGCCTATTTACTTTTCCGTTGCTGCTGTTACAATCACTACAAAATACCAAAAACATTACTTTTGTTGTATTTACTTTTGTTACCGTTACCACCACTATCATATTACTATGCTGCTAAACACTTTGCTGCAGATACTAAGTTTCCAGGTGTGGTTGAATTGACAACTCAGCTGCTAATACTTGAGAATATTCTTTGGCTCCCCTTGTGTCGAATCAATAAATTTGGGTTGAATACTCTACCCTCGAAAACTGTTGCGATCCCCTGTACTTGTGGGTTATCAGCGACCCGGACTGACATTACGCGTACGCTTACGCGAGACTGGTTCTACTGACGTGCTTTGCACATAGGTGGCTGGCGGGTGTCAGTTTCTCCAACTTTAGTTGAACCGAGTGTGGCTACGCCCGGTCCTTGAGAAGGTTAAAATAGCACTAACTTGACAAACTATCGTTGTGGTTTTGATGCGTAGGTAAGAACGGTTCTTGCTCAGCCTGTAGCAGCCACGTAAAACTTGCAACAACAAAGTAGAGGACGTCTAACTTGTTTTTGCAGGGCATGTTGTGATGTGATATGGTCAAGACGTGATGCTATATTTTATTGTATGAGACTATCATGTTTTGTAACCGAGTTATCGACAACTGGTAGGAGCCATATGGTTGTCGCTTTATTGTATGCAATGCAATTGGATGCCCTGTAATTGCTTTACTTTATCACTAAGCGGTAGCGATAGTCGTAGAAGCAATAGGTGGCGAAACGACAACGATGCTACGATGAAGATCAAGGTGTCGCGCCGGTGATGATGGTTATCATGACGGTGCTTCAGAGATGGAGATAACAAGCACAAGATGATGATGGCCATATCATATCACTTATATTGATTGCATGTGATGTTTATCCTTTATGCATCTTATTTTGCTTTGATTGACGGTAGCATTATAAGATGATCTCTCACTAAATTTCAAGGTATAAGTGTTCTCCCTGAGTATGCACCGTTGCGGAAGTTCTTCGTGCTGAGACACCACGTGATGATCGGGTGTGATAGGCTCTATGTTCAAATACAACGGGTGCAAAACAGTTGCACACGCAAAATACTCAGGTTAAACTTGACAAGCCTAGCATATACAGATATGGCCTCGGAACAATGAGACCAAAAGGCGGACCGTGAATCATATAGTAGATATGATCAACATGGTGATGTTCACCATTGAAAACTACTCCATCTCACGTGATGATCGGACATGATTTAGTTGATTTGGGTCAAGTGATCACTTAGATGATTAGAGGGATGTCTATCTAAGTGGGAGTTCTTAAGTAATATGATTAATTAAACTCAAATGTATCATGAACTTAGTACCAGATAGTATTTTGCTTGTCTATGTTTGTTGTAGATAGATGGCTCGTGCTATTGTTCCGTTGAATTTTAATGCGTTCCTTGAGAAAGCTAAGTTCAAAGATGATGGTAGCAATTACACGGACTGGGTCCGTAACTTGAGGATTATCCTCATTGCTGCACAGAAGAATTACGTCCTGGAAGCACCGCTGGGTGTCAGGCCTGCTGCAGATGCAACTGACGATGTTAAGAACGTCTGGCAGAGCAAAGCTGATGACTACTTGATAGTTCAGTGTGCAATGCTTTACGGCTTAGAACCGGGACTTCAACGATGTTTTGAACATCATGGAGCATATGAGATGTTCCAGGAGTTGAAGTTAATATTTCAAGCAAATGCCCGGACTGAGAGATATGAAGTCTCCAATAAGTTATATAGCTGCAAGATGGAAGAGAATAGTTCTGTCAGTGAACATATACTCAAAATGTCTGGGTATAATAATCACTTGATTCAACTGGGAGTTAATCTTCCTGATGATAGTGTCATTGAAAGAATTCTTCAGTCACTGCCACAAAGCTACAAGAGCTTCGTGATGAACTATAATATGCAAGGGATGGACAAGACTATTCCCGATCTCTTTGCAATGCTAAAAGCTGCGGAGGTACAAATCAAAAAGGAGCATCAAGTGTTGATGGTCAATAAGACCACCAGTTTCAAGAAAAAGGGTAAAGGGAATAAGAAGGGGAACTTCAAGAAGAACAGCAAACAAGTTGCTGCTCAAGAGAAGAAACCCAAATCTGGACCTAAGCCTGAGACTGAGTGCTTCTACTACAAGCAGACTGGTCACTGGAAGTGGAACTGCCCCAAGTATTTGGCGGTTAAGAAGGATGGCAAGGTGAACAAAGGTATATGTGATATACATGTTATTCATGTGTACCTTACTAATGCTCGCAGTAGCACCTGGGTATTTGATACTGGTTTTGTTGCTAATATTTTCAACTCGAAACAGGGACTACGGATTAAGCGAAGATTGGCTAAGGACGAGGTGACGATGCGCGTGGGAAATGGTTCCAAAGTCGATGTGATCGCGGTCGGCACGCTACCTCTACATCTACCTTCGAGATTAGTTTTAGACCTGAATAATTGTTATTTGGTGCCAGCGTTAAGCATGAACATTATATCTGGATCTTGGTTGATGCGAGACGGTTATTCATTTAAATCAGAGAATAATGGTTGTTCTATTTATATGAGTAATATCTTTTATGGTCATGCATCCTTGAAGAGTGGTCTATTTTTATTAAATCTCGATAGTAGTGATACACATATTCATAATGTTGAAGCCAAAATATGCAGAGTTGATAATGATAGTGCAGCTTATTTGTGGCACTGCCGTTTGGGTCATATTGGTGTAAAGCGCATGAAGAAACTCCATACGGACGGACTTCTGGAATCACTTGATTATGAATCACTCAGTACTTGCGAACCGTGCCTCATGGGCAAGGTGACTAAAACGCCGTTCTCCAGAACTATGGAGTGAGCAACAGATTTGTTGGAAATCATACATACTGATGTATGTGGTCCAATGAACATTGAGGCTCGCAGCGGGTATCGTTATTTTCTCACCTTCACAGATGATTTAAGCAGATATGGGTATATCTACTTAATGAAACACAAGTCTGAAACATTTGAAAAGTTCAAAGAATTTCAGAGTGAAGTGGAAAATCATCGTAACAGGAAAATAAAGTTTCTACGATATGATCGTGGAGGAGAATATTTGAGTTACTAGTTTGGTTTACATTTGAAACAATGCGGAATAGTTTCGCAACTCACGCCACCCGGAACACCACAACGTAATGGTGTGTCCGAACGTCCTAGTCGTACTTTACTAGATATGGTGCGATCTATGATGTCTCTTACTAATTTACCGCTATCATTTTGGGGTTATGCTTTAGAGACGGCCGCATTCACATTAAATAGGGCACCATCAAAATCCGTTGAGACAACGCCTTATGAATTGTGGTTTGGCAAGAAACCAAAGTTGTCATTTCTTAAAGTTTGGGGCTACGATGCTTATGTGAAGAAACTTCAACCAGATAAGCTCGAACCCAAATTGCAGAAATGTGTCTTCATAGGATACCCAAAAGAGACTATTGGGTATACCTTCTATCACAGATCTGAAGGCAAGACTTTTGTTGCTAAATTCGGATCCTTTCTAGAAAAGGAGTTTCTCTCAAAAGAAGTGAGTGGTAGGAAAGTAGAACTTGATGAGGTAACTGTACCTGCTCCCTTATTGGAAATTAGTTCATCACAGAAACCGGTTCCTGTGACGACTACACCAATCAGTGAGGAAGCTAATGATATTGAGCATGAAACTTCAGATAAAGTTACTACAGAACCTCGTAGGTCAATCAGAGTAAGATCCACTCCAGAGTGGTACGGTAATCCTATTCTGGAAGTCATGTTCCTTGACGATGGCGAACCTACGAACTATGAGGAAGCTATGATGAGCCCAGATTCCGCAAAATGAGTTGAGGCCATGAAATCTGAGACGGGATCCATGTATGAGAACAAAGTATGGACTGGTTGAATTGCCCGATGATCGGCAAGCCATCAAGAATAAATGGACCTTCACGAAGAAGACTGATGCTGATGGTAATGTAACTGTCTACAAAGCTCGACTTGTTGCGAAAGGTTTTCGACAAGTTCAAGGAGTTGACTACGATGAGACTTTCTCAACCGTAGTGATGCTTAAGTCTGTCCGAATCATGTTAGCAATTGCCGCATTTTATGATTATGAAATATGGCAAATGGTGTCAAAACTGCATTCCTGAATGGATTTCTGGAAGAAGAGTTGTATATGATCCAACCATAAGGTTTTGTCGATCCAAAAGGTGCTAACAAAGTGTGCAAGCTCCAGCGATCCATTTATGGACTGGTGCAAGCCTCTCGGAGTTGGAATAAACACTTTGATAGTGTGATCAAAGCATATGGTTTTATACAGACTTTTGGAGAAGCCTGTATTTACAAGAAAGTGAGTGGGACCTATGTGGCATTTCTGATATTATATGTAGACGACATATTGTTAATTGGAAATGATATAGAATTTCTGGATAACATAAAAGGATACTTGAATAAAAGTTTTTCAATGAAAGACCTCGGTGAAGCTGCTTACATATTAGGCATCAAGATCTATAGAGATAGATCAAGACGCTTAATTTGACTTTCACAAAGCACATACCTTGATAAAGTTTTGAAGAAGTTAAAAATGGATCAAGCAAAGAAAGGTTCTTGCCTGTATTACAAGGTGTGAAGTTGAGCCAGACTCAATGCCCGACCACAACAGAAGATAGAGAGAAAATGAAAGATGTTCCCTATGCTTCAGCCATAGGCTCTATCATGTATGCAATATTGTGTACCAGACCTGACGTATGCTTAGCAATAAGTTTAGCAGGGAGGTGCCAAAGTAATCCAGGAGTGGATTCACTGGATAGCGGTCAAGACCTTAAATACCGGAAAAGGACTAAGGATATGTTTCTCGTTTATGGAGGTGACAAAGAGCTAGTCGTAAATGGTTACGTCGATGCAACCTTTGACACTGATCCGGACGATTCTAAATCGCAAACTGGATACGTGTTTATATTGAACGGTGGAGCTGTGAGTTGGTGCAGTTCTAAACAAAGCGTCGTGGTGGGATCTACATGCGAAGCGGAGTATATAGCTGCTTCGGAAGCAGCAAATGAAGGAGTCTGGATGAAGGAGTGCCTAGTGCATCGGGACCAATGAAGATCTTCTGTGACAATACTGGTGCAACTGCCTTGGCAAAGGAATCCAGATTTCACAAGAGGACCAAGCACATCAAGAGACGCTTCAATTCCATCCGATACCAAGTCCAGGTGGGAGACATAGAGATTTGCAAGATACATACGGATCTGAATGTTGCAGACCCATTGACTAAGCCTCTTCCACGAGCAAAACATGATCAGCACCAAGGCTCCATGGGTGTTAGAATCATTACTGTGTAATCTAGATTATTGACTCTAGTGCAAGTGGGAGACGGAAGGAAATATGCCCTAGAGGCAATAATAAAGTTATTATTTATTTCCTTATATCATGATAAATGTTTATTATTCATACTAGAATTGTATTAACCGGAAACATAATACATGTGTGAATACATAGACAAACATAATGTCACTAGTATGCCTCTACTTGACTGGCTCATTAATCAAAGATGGTTGTGTTTCCTAACCATAGACACGAGTTGTCATTTGATTAGCGGGATCACATCATTAGGAGAATGATGTGATTGACTTGACACATTCTTTTAGCTTAGCACTTGATCGTTTAGTATGTTGCTATTGCTTTCTTCATGACTTATACATGTTCCTACAACTATGAGATTATGCAACTCCCGTTTATCGAAGGAACACTTTGTGTGCTACCAAACGTCACAACGTAACTGGGTGATAATAAAGGAGCTCTACAGATGTCTCCAAAGGTAAATGTTGAGTTGGCAGATTTCGAGATTAGGTTTTGTCAGTCCGATTGTCGAAGAGGTATCTCTGGGCCCTCTCGGTAATGCACATCACTATAAGCCTTGCAAGTAATGTAGCTAATGAGTTAGTTACGGAATGATGCATTACATAACGAGTAAAGAGACTTGTCGGTAATGGGATTGAACTAGGTATTGAGATACCGACGATCGAATCTCGGGCAAGTAACATGCTGATGACAAAGTGAACTACATATGTTGTTATGCGGTTTGACCGATAATGATCTTCGTAGAATATGTAGGAGCCAATATGAGCATCCAGGTTCCGCTATTGGTTATTGATCAGAGACGTGTCTCTGTCATGTCTACATAGTTCTCGAACCCGTAGGGTCCGCACGCTTAAAGTTTCAAAGACGGTTATATTATGAGTTTATGAGTTTTGATGTACCAAAGGTTGTTCTGAGTCTTGGATGTGATCACGGACATGACGAGGAGTCTCGAAATGGTCGAGACATGAAGATTGATATATTGGAAGCCCATATTTGGATATCGAAAGTGTTCCGGGTGAAATCGGAATTTTACCGGAGTACCGAGGGGTTACCGGAACCCCCCCCCCCCCCGGGGGCTTAATGGGCTATAGTGGGCCTTAGTGGAGAAGAGGAGAGGCGGCCAGGGCAGGGCCGCGCGCCCCTCCCTCCTAGTCCGAATAGGACAAGGAGAGGGGGGCGGCGCCCCCCTTTCCTTCCTCTCTCTCCCTCCTCTTTCCCCCTTCTCCTAATCCAACAAGGAAGGGATGGAGTCCTACTCCCGGTGTGAGTAGGACTCCTCCTGGCGCGCCTCCTCCTGGCCGGCCGCACCTCCCCCCTTGCTCCTTTATATACAGGGGCAGGGGGCACCCTAGACACAACAATTGATCATTGATCTCTTAGCCATGTGCGGTGCCCCCCTCCACCATAGTCCTCCTCGATAATATTGTAGCGGTGCTTAGGTGAAGACCTGCGTCGGTAGAACATCAACATCGTCACCACACCGTCACTACAAGAAATATGTCAACTAGTGACCTCCACTATTGGTCACTGAAAGGTCATAGTTTTCAATCTGTGACCTTTTTGTGACCAAAAACATAAGGTCAAAAGCTGAGGGTCGTTAATTGACTATAGCGACCTTCTCTGTGAGAAGGTCGTAGACGTTTATGACCAAAATACGTCCACTGTGGCGTTTTGGTCACTAGCAACCTCCCCAGGCCACGTAGGCGTCCAGCGTGGCAAGCTGATGTGGCACAAGATTCAGCCCGGTCCGATTCGGCGTTTTATATGGGCCAAGCCCATTAATTCATCCTATTTATTGTTTTTCCCCTTTCAATTTGGGTCAGCTACATGGGCCAAGCCCAACAGCCATTTATTTTTGGGCCACAGTCTTTTATAGTATACGTTTTTTGGGCCTCGGCCTTTATCCAGTCCAATTGTCAATTTTCTTTTTCTTTTTCATTTTAAAGTAGGTCCCACTAGTGAAATGGGAATCAATTGGCAGGATCATTCTTTCCGTACCACAAATTGGTTCTTACATAATTGATTCAAACAGAGCCAATAAGGCTTAATATTTCATACAACAGCCATGCATAGTACAATTCTGGTATTCAGCTATAAAATACAACTAGATATACACATAACTAGCTTCACACACAACTATCTCCAGTGAGCTAAAACGCATTGATGGGTGTGGTTTTTCTTCGGGATTCTTCTTCCTAGAGCTCATGTACACCCAACTTTTGAAGAATGAAAGCCAGCATCTGCAAATAATAAATTATGAAAAATTAGAAACATCATCAAGTGAATCCGTGAATATAAAATTCTCATAACGATGAAAATTTTCTGCAGAACTTCAGATTTAACACGAAACCATGCATATAACATTCTCATAACATCGGAAATTGAGATGTATTTTGCAAATGACAAGTACCAGCACAGTGCAAATTAACAAAACAGATGAGTAGTACAAGCTATCAATGATTTTCCACTTTAGAACAGGGCACATGCATCAATTTTTATAGTCAGGAACAAAGAAGACAGTGTTGAAAGACCTGGGATACCAAATTGATCTTAGAAATGAAAATTGCAATAGGTACTAAATGTATATGGCTATACATAAACCAGTAGTAGTACTACTACTAGATGAAAGATGTTGCATGGTAAATCTCCAAAGTATACAACCAAGAATATAAGAATAAACTTGTTTCATTACATAGTACTGCTATGTAATTTAAATGCAAAAGATACATCTCCCATGTTCAGCAATTAGGATATCAACCATGGAGTTTCTACTACTCCTACATCAGTAAGCTGATTATTTAAGATGCTAATGTTTACTTTTGAAGTACAGTTATGGTTATCTCAAAGAATTTGTGCCTCATAAACATGCATGGAATTTCTATCTCAAAGAAGTATACATATTTATCTTGTTTAATTAGGCCAGCAGCACAAAACAACCATGCAGAAATGTCAGGGCAACATAGCAGCAAGGTAACACAGTAACACTGCAGATGTGTCAGACCAAAAGATGTGAGCGACGGTAGACCAAAAGATGCTAAGGGGTCAGCACTACAAGTTTTTGTAATGCAGAAATATGAGAGCCTTTGAAATCTTTGATGAGGTGGTTTAGGAAGCAAATGATAATCGATAACAAGGTATACCATATGAAAAATCAACTAGACTTCCCTGTGTACTACCAAGTAACAACAACCTAAATTCCCATCCCCACCCCTGCCCTCACAACCGTAATAACCTCCTCCCCTACAAATAGCCTCCCAAGAAGCCAACCAAGGTCAGCTCAGCACAACACAACACACCACAGAGCAATAGCCATAGCCAGCAGCAATGGAGATAGAGTCAATCAAGTGTGGGTGTTGTGGCCTGAGGGAGGACTGCACCAGGGACTACATTCCGGTGATGATGTATCCCTCGACAGATCTGCATCCACAAGGCGAGGGGAGAGAAGGGGTTAGTTGCAGAGAGAGGAAATTTAGATAGCTAAATCGAAACAGTGCTGTAAAGATGACTTACTGACAGTTCTTCCCACAGGCTGTTAGGTTTTTGCTCTGAGTTCAGGCCAGCCTCCCAGTTCTAAAATTTTGTTTGCAGGTCTTTAAGGAAATCCCCTGCAAAACCAGGAACCAAGTGGCGTCAACAAAATAGACATTTTTCTACCGATCGATCAAACATGTTATATCTGCATAACTATCTTATCTACCAGCAGATTCAAAACTGCAATAGAAACTGAATCTACAAGCAGTTCCTTAGTAGAAAACTGCAATGAAATGGCACTAGCACTAGCAGAGTGTACCACCGCATCAATGATCAACCAATGGTCAGACATCCATTTCAGTTCACTGACCAGCATAAAAGTCCTACCAGTTTGTTAGAGCAGAAGAGAAGAGAGGAGATTTCAGTACCAAACCCATAGAAATCCTCTTCTGCATCAGCTGGCTTGCTGCTCCGGGGAGACCACGAAGAATTAGGGCTGCTGCTGCTGCTGCTCGCATACTTGGATCGGCTCTCCGAGTTCATCAGCGTGTTGTACGCGTGCTTGATCCTCAGAAACTTCTCCTGAGCATTCGCCTGCAATGAAGCAGAACTCTGTCAGCAAAGCCTCCTATACTGAAGCTACTTCCATCGCTGAATCCTCTGCCTGGATGTGAAGAGCAGGGCAGACAGGCAAAAAAGACAAGGGTGTTCCGCACGCACGCACCGTATAGGATGCCGAGGACAAGGCCGCAGACGACGGCGAAGGCGACGACCCAGATGAGGGCGCTTTTGAGCCTCTTCCCAACGGACCTGGAGGCAGGAGCAGAGCACGGCGGATCTATCCAGTCAGCCAGCGAATCAAGCGGAGGCGGGTAGAGGAAGCAAGAACCGAAAATTACTTGTCCTGGTCGCCCTCGTAGTAGAACATGGCGAAGGGGATGACGAGGAAGACGAGGACGGCGTCGATGATGTAGACGATGAGCCAGAGCGTCTTCATGGGGAGGGTGAGGGCGCAGGCGCCGCTGTAGACGGCGCGCTTGCAGGCCTGGCGGTTGGCGACGTCGGCGGGGAGAATGCGGATGGAGAGGACGACGACGGTGATGCCGAGCACGACGACGAGCTTGGGAACCAGGCCTGGTTGGCGTCGTCGGGGTGCTGGTAGTTGACGAGCAGGTAGACGCTGACGAGGAGGACGAGGACGCCCATCGAGCAGAGCGAGGGTGGGAGCGGAGGTCTGTGCGGGCGAGCGCGTGGAGGGTGGGGCGTCGCAAGGAGAAGACGGCGGCGAGGAAGGGGAAGGGATCGAGAGGAGTGGGGACAGAGTGGCGATGCGGTGATGAATTGCGCGGGTGAGGATGGCGGCGAGCTCTGCTCGATGGAGATGGCGGCGGTGATCTGGCCTCGCCGTCGCCGGAAGTGGTGGATCCCGGGGAAGTTAGGGGTGGCTGCCGAAACCCTAGCTAGGCACGGGGGGTGGTGGAAGGCGGGAGCGACGATTCTGGCCGGAGGCGAGGGAGGAGTGGAGTGCAGACCGGTGGCGAGGGGAGAGGTGGGTGGTGGAGGCGAGGGGAGAGGTGGGTGGTGGAGGCGAGGGGAGAGGTGGGCGGCGGAAGGAAGGGGAGAGGTGGACGGTGGAAGGAAGGGGCGGCGGCAGAGGGATTTGGATCGGGGAGAGGAGTGGGGGCGGGGAGGGATCTGGATCGGCTAGGGTTGGATCGGCTAGGGTTGAGAGAGAGGCTGCACTGGGTTGGATCGACGGATGGATTGATGTATGGATGGATGGATGGACAGATGTTTGCCACGTCATCGATCCATGTCACAATGGATTCCACCAATCAGAATTCAGCTTATGTTTCAAGTTTTTATCCTCTTATTTAGGGCAAACATTCAACATATTAACCACTTATAGTTTGTTAAAATGAAATAATATTGTGCACATGTGTGTATGTTGTGATGACAAACAATGTTGATCTAGGTAGTTTTCATTTTCATTGCACAACAGAGTCGTTTTCTATTTTTCGAGTGCCTGAAATGGTTTTTTTTGTGACGGACCTACCATACATCTATTGCAAAATTGGACCAAATCAATTTTATAAAATACTAGGCCATATATAATGCACAATTGACAAAATGGTTGGGTGAAAAAAGTTTTGATCCACCTCTGATGAAAAAGACAAATTGTCGTCGATTCATTTGGAAACGGGTCAAATTTGAACTGTAGCTGCCTCATAGTTTGCTCTTTATTTTTTCCAAAAATCATTTCTAGGTACATAAGTATCTATTTAATCATAGAAACACCAAAAAAATTCCAAGATTCAACCACTAGCTAGGAACGGTCAAGCCCGCTGTTTTGACCGCATTTTGAAACGGGCATAAAAAATCAAAAAATCAAAAAATTGGAAAACCTTCGCATTGTGTCATTATATGTGACCAAGTTTCCAGGAAAAATAATAAACTTGTAATACGGTAATTATTTTAAAAAAGTGTTCTCAGAAATGAGCTATCGAGTGTGAAGATTCATGGCTTTCAAGCCAAATGATCAATCTTATGGCCACATTCATGGCATAGTTTGTTCAAATGATCTCATATTGTGCACAAGGGTGCATCTTGGAATTCCAAACAATGTTGCCTAAGGAAGTTTTCATTTTCTTTGCACGGAAAATTCATTTTCCATTTTCCGAGTGCCCGAAATGAGGTTTTTTTGTGAAGGAACTACCAAATAATTGTTGCAAAAATGGACCAAATTAATTTTATAAAATACTAGGCCATGTATAATGCACAATTGACAAAATGGTTGGGTGAAAAAAGTTTTGATCCACCTCTGATGAAAAAGACAAATTGTCGTCGATTCAGTTGGAAACGGGTCAAATTTGAACTGTAGCTGCCTCATAGTCTGCTCTTTATTGTTTCCAAAAATCATTTCTAGGTACATAAGTATCTATTTAATCATAGAAACACCAAAAAAATTCCAAGATTCAACCACTAGCTAGGAACGGTCAAGCCCGCCGTTTTGACCGCATTTTGAAACGGGCATAAAAAATTCAAAAAAAATCAAAAAATTGGAAAACCTTCGCATTGTGTCATTATATGTGACCAAGTTTTGAGGAAAAATAATAAACTTGTAATACGGTAATTAATTTAAAAAAGTGTTCTCAGAAATGAGCTATCAAGTGTGAAGATTCATGGCTTTCAAGCCAAATGATCAATCTTATGGGCACATTCATGGCATAGTTTGTTCAAATGATCTCATATTGTGCACAAGGGTGCACCTTGGAATTCCAAACAATGTTGCCTAAGGGAGTTTTCATTTTGTTTGCACGGAAAATTCATTTTCCATTTTCCGAGTGCCCGAAATGAGGTTTTTTTGTGAAGGAACTACCAAATAATTGTTGTAAAAATGGACCAAATCAATTTTATAAAATACTAGGCCATGTATAATGCACAATTGACAAAATGGTTGGGTGAAAAAAGTGTTGATCCAGCTCTGATGAAAAAGATAAATTGTCATCGATTCAGTTGGAAACGGGTCAAATTTGAACTGTAGCTCCCTCATAGTTTGCTATTTATTTTTTCCAAAAATCATTTCTAGGTACATAAGTATCTATTTAATCATAGAAACACCAAAAAAATTCCAAGATTCAACCACTAGCTAGGAACGGTCAAGCCCGCCGTTTTGACCGCATTTTGAAACGGGCATTAAAAATTCAAAAAAAAATCAAAAAATTGGAAAACCTTCGCATTGTGTCATTATATGTGACCAAGTTTCCAGGAAAAATAATAAACTTGTAATACGGTAATTATTTTAAAAAAGTGTTCTCAGAAATGAGCTATCAAGTGTGAAGATTCATGGCTTTCAAGCCAAATGATCAATCTTATGGCCACATTCATGGCATAGTTTGTTCAAATGATCTCATATTGTGCACAAGGGTGCATCTTGGAATTCCAAACAATGTTGCCTAAGGGAGTTTTCATTTTCTTTGCACGGAAAATTCATTTTCCATTTTCCGAGTGCCCGAAATGAGGGTTTTTTGTGAAGGAACTACCAAATAATTGTTGCAAAAATGGACCAAATCAATTTTATAAAATACTAGGCCATGTTTAATGCACAATTGAAAATTGGTTGGGTGAAAAAAGTTTTGATCCACCTCTGGTGAAAAAGACAAATTGTCGCTGATTCAGTTGGAAGCGGGTCAAATTAGAACTGCTGCTGCCTCATAGTTTTCTATTTATTTTTTACAAAAATCATTATTAGGTAAATAAGTAACTATTTAATCAGAAATACATGGTTTGATGGCGAGACATCAAGATTTGGACGGCAGCCGAGGGCCCCAACTCTAGAGCGCCAGAAGCTCAAGATGCTCGCATGGCGTGGTCACCGCGTGACCGTGGCGTTGCCATGTGTTCTGGGCGGCCTAGGCATGTCTAGTGGGTTGGGCACTCCCCAGGTAGGTGCTAGGAAGAAAATCACAACATAAGATTCTCACGAGGAGACCGATCGATGCTCAAAGAGGAATAAGCAGCCAAGTATTTGATTTGCGGTACGGGAAATGCACATGGCTAATGGGCGTGAGTTTTGGCTGAGGATGATCAGTTACTAAGAAGACCGTCTTCACAAATTTTCACCTCAAAAGGAGGAGCCTAGGTGGTACTTGCTTTACAAAGTACCACACTGGACATAAATACGAATGTTGAAGCTGGGCTCAAAATAATGAATGGATTGAGCTAGCTTTTGGTGGTGGATGGTTATTTGGGCATAGGAAAGCACTGTAGAAAATGGATACCATTTGGACATGCCAAAGTGGTACTTCCTTCACAAAGTGCTGCTCTGATCAGAATAGGAAAATGAATATTTTGAATTATTTTGAACTAGGCAAGGAAGGTTTTACATATTTGACGAAGATATGACCCAAAGAATTTATGAGATTTTTTGGGAATTTTGGGAATAACAGAAATATAGGTTGCTTCACAACCTAGGGCAAAAACCGCCACATGGACATGACACATAGGCAAAACTGATGACATGGTGCCTAGTCATGACAACCCACCACAATCTACAAGGCTATGACCATCTATATTGGTCATTAACAACTAGAAATAAGGCAGCGGACTAGCACTGTTTGCTTTGTAACCTTTTTGTGTAAGGAAATTACGACCTTTCTGACCAAAATGGTCGCAATGGTTTAGGGTTTGGAGCCCCTCGAACAGCTTTTGACCAATTGGTCTGAAATGGTAATAGATCTATGACCAATTCTTCCAGGGTCACTGACAAAAGGTCACTAGTTGACATATTTCTTGTAGTGCGTCGTGCTGACGGAACTCTCCCTCGACACTCGGCTGGATCGGAGATTGAGGGACGTCATCGAGCTGAACGTGTGCTAGAACTCAGAGGTGTCGTGCTTTCAGTGCTTGATCGGTCGGGCCGTGAAGACGTACGACTACATCAACCACGTTGTTCTAACGCTTCCGCTTTCGGTCTACGAGGGTACGTGGACAACACTCTCCCCTCTCGTTGCTATGCATCACCATGATCTTGCGTGTGCAGAGGAATTTTTTTGAAATTACTACGTTCCCCAACAGTGGCATCCGAGCCTGGTTTTATGCGTAGATGTTATATGCACGAGTAGAACACAAGTGAGTTGTGGGCGATACAAGTCATACTGCTTACCAACATGTCATACTCTAGTTCGGCGGTATTGTTGGATGAAGCGGCCCGGACCGACATTACACGTACGCTTACGCGAGACTGGTTCTACTGACGTGCTTTGCACATAGGTGGCTGGCGCGTGTCAGTTTCTCCAACTTTAGTTGAACCGAGTGTGGCTACGCCCGGTCCTTGAGAAGGTTAAAATAGCACTAACTTGACAAACTATTATTGTGGTTTTGATGCGTAGGTAAGAACGGTTCTTGCTCAGCCCGTAGCAGCCACGTAAAACTTGCAACAACAAAGTAGAGGACGTCTAACTTGTTTTTGCAGGGCATGTTGTGATGTGATATGGTTAAGACGTGATTCTATATTTTATTGTATGAGATGATCATGTTTTGTAACCGAGTTAACGGCAACTGGCAGGAGCCATATGGTTGTCGCTTTATTGTATGCAATGCAATTGCCCTGTAATTACTTTACTTTATCACTAAGCGGTAGCGATAGTCATAGACGCAATAGGTGGCGAAACGACAACGATTCTACCATGAAGATCAAGGTGTCGCGCCGGTGACGATGGTGATCATGAAGGTGCTTGAGAGATGGAGATAACAAGCACAAGATTATGATGGCCATATCATATCACTTATATTGATTGCATGTGATGTTTATCCTTTATGCATCTTATTTTGCTTTGATTGATGGTGTAAGTGTTCTCCCTGAGTATGCACCGTTGCGGAAGTTCTT
Organism: Aegilops longissima; assembly: GCA_021605205.1. Classification (NCBI taxonomy): domain Eukaryota; kingdom Viridiplantae; phylum Streptophyta; class Magnoliopsida; order Poales; family Poaceae; genus Aegilops; species Aegilops longissima. Next base: position 737,015,449 of record CM038678.1, on the reverse strand, counting down.
CGTGCTGAGACACCACGTGATGATCGGGTGTGATAGGCTCTACGTTCAAATACAACGGGTGCAAAACAGTTGCACACGCAGAATACTCAGGTTAAACTTGAAGAGCCTAGCATATACAGATATGGCCACGGAACACTGAGACCGAAAGGTCGAGCGTGAATCATATAGTAGATATGATCAACATAGTGATGTTCACCATTGAAAACTACTCCATCTCACGTGATGATCGCACATGATTCAGTTGATTTGGATCACGTGATCACTTAGATGATTAGAGGGATGTCTATCTAAGTGGGAGTTCTTAAGTAATATGATTAATTGAACTTAAATTTGTCATGAACTTAGTACCTGATAGTATTTTGCTTGTCTATGTTTGTTGTAGACAGATGGCTCGTGCTATTGTTCCGTTGAATTTTAATGCGTTCCTTGAGAAAGCTAAGTTGAAAGATGATGGTAGCAATTACATGGACTGGGTCCGTAACTTGAGGATTATCCTCATGGCTGCAAAGAAGAATTACATCTTGGAAGCACCGCTGGGTGCCAGGCCCGCTGCAGATGCAACTGACGACGTTAAGAACGTCTGGCAGAGCAAAGCTGATGACTACTCGATAGTTCAGTGTGCCAAGCTTTACGGCTTAGAACCGGGACTTCAACGACGTTTTGAACATCATGGAGCATATGAGATGTTCCAGGAGTTGAAGTTAATATTTCAAGCAAATGCCCGGATTGAAGTCTCCAATAAGTTCTATAGCTGCAAGATGGAAGAGAATAGTTCTGTCAGTGAACATATACTCAAAATGTCTGGGTATAATAATCACTTGATTCAACTGGGAGTTAATCTTCGAAGATAGTGTCATTGATGAATTCTTCAATCATCGCCACCAAGCTACAAGAGCTTCGTGATGAACTATAATATGCAAGGATGGACAAGAATATTCCCGAGCTCTTCGCAATGCTAAAAGCTGCGGAGGTAGAAATCAAATAGGAGCATCAAGTGTTGATGGTCAATAAGACCACCAATTTCAAGAAAAAGGGTAAAGGGAAGAAGAAGGAGAACTTCAGGAAGAACGGCAAACAAGTTGCTGCTCAAGAGAAGAAACCCAAATCTGGACCTAAGCCACGAGATCGAGTGCTTCTCCGCAAGCGGATGGTCATTTGAAGCGGAACTGCCCCAAGTATTTGGCGGATAAGAAGGATGGCAAGGTGAACAAAGGTATATGTGATATACATGTTATTGATGTGTACCTTACTAATGCTCGCTTTAGCACCTTGGTATTTGATACTGGTTCTGTTGCTAATATTTGCAACTCGAAACAGGGACTACGGATTAAGTGAAGATTGGCTAAGGACGAGGTGACGGTGCGCGTAGGAAATGGTTCCAAAGTCGATGTGATCGCTGTCGGCACGCTGCCTCTACATCTACCTTAGGGACTAGTTTTAGACCTGAATAATTGTTATTTGGTGCCAGCGTTAAGCATGAACATTATATTTGGCTCTTGTTTGATGTGAGACAGTTATTCATTTAAATCAGAGAATAATGGTTGTTCTATTTATATGAGTAATATCTTTTATGGGCATGCACCCTTGAAGATTGGTCTATTTTTACTAAATCTCGATAGTAGTGATACACATATTCATAATGTTGAAGCCAAAAGATGCAGAGTTGATAATGATAGTGCAACTTATTTGTGGCACTGCCGTTTGGGTCATATTGGTGTAAAGCGCATGAAGAAACTCCATACTGATGGACTTATGGAATCACTTGATTATGAATCACTTGGTACTTGCGAACCGTGCCTCATGGGCAAGATGACTAAAACGCCGTTCTCCAGAACTATGAAGCGAGCAACAGATTTGTTGGAAATCATACATACTGACGTATGTGGTCCAATGAACATTGAGGCTCGCGGCGGGTATCGTTATTTTCTCACCTTCACAGATGATTTAAGCAGATATGGGTATATCTACTTAATGAAACACAAGTCTGAAACATTTGAAAAGTTCAAAGAATTTCAGAGTGAAGTGGAAAATCATCGTAACAAGAAAATAAAGTTTATATGATTTGATCGTGGAGGAGAATATTTGAGTTATGAGTTTGGTTTACATTTGAAACAATGCGGAATAGTTTCGCAACTCACACCACCCGGAACACCACAACGTAATGGTGTGTCCGAACGTCGTAATCGTACTTTACTAGATATGGTGCGATCTATGATGTCTCTTACTGATTTACCGCTATCATTTTGGGGTTATGCTTTAAAGATGGCCGCATTCACGTTAAATAGGGCACCATCAAAATCCGTTGAGACGACACCTTATGAATTGTGGTTTGGCCAGAAACCAAAGTTGTCGTTTCTTAAAGTTTGGGGCTGCGATGATTATGTGAAGAAACTTCAACCAGATAAGCTTGAACCCAAATCGGAGAAATGTGTCTTCATAGGATACCCAAAAGAGACTATTGGTACACCTTCTATCACAGATCTGACGGCAAGACTTTTGTTACTAAATTCGGATCCTTTCTAGAAAAGGAGTTTCTCTCGAAAGAAGTGAGTGGGAGGAAAGTAGAACTTGATGAGGTAACTGTAACTGCTCCCTTATTGGAAAATAGTTCATCACAGAAACTGGTTCCTGTGACGACTACACCAATCACTGAGGAAGCTAATGATATTGATCATGAAACTTCAGATCAAGTTACTACAGAACCTCGTAGGTCAACCAGAGTAAGATCCGCTCCATAGTGTTATGGTAATCCTATTCTGGAAGTCATGTTACTTGACCATGGCAAACCTATGAACTATGAGGAAGCGATGATGAGCCCAGATTCCGCAAAATGGCTTGAGGCCATGAAATCTGCGATGGGATCCATGTATGAGAACAAAGTATGGACTTTGGTTGACTTGCCTGATGATCGGCAAGCCATCGAGAATAACTGGATCTTCAAGAAGAAAACTGAAGCTGATGGTAATGTAACTGTCTACAAAGCTTGACTTGTTGCGAAAGGTTTTCGACAAGTTCAAGGAATTGACTACGATGAGACTTTCTCACCCGTAGATATGCTGAAGCCTGTCCAAATCATCTTAGCAATTGCCGCATTTTATGATTATGAAATATGGCAAATGGATGTCAAAACTGCATTCCTGAATGGATTTCTGGAAGAAGAGTTGTATATGTTGGGGAACGTTGTAGAAAAAAAAATTCCTACGGTTTCACCAAGATCCATCTAGGAGTTCATCTAGCAACGAGTGATAGGAGTGCATCTACATACCTTTGTAGATCGCGAGCGGAAGCATTCAAGTGAACGGGGTTGAGGGAGTCGTAGTCGTCGTGATCCAAATCACCGATGACCAAGTGCCGAACGGACAGCACCTCCGCGTTCAACACATGTACGGAGCGGATGACGTCTCCCGCACGTTGATCCAGCAGCAGCACGACGGTGTGGTGGTGATGGAGTGGCAGTTCTCTGGCAGGGCTTCGCCAAGCACATGCAGAGGAGGAGAGGTGTTGGGGAGGGGAGGGGTTGCGCCTTGGATTGTGTGTGTAGCCCTCCCCTCGCCCCTCTATTTATAGGGGAAAGGGGGAAGGGGGCCGGCCACCTCTAGATGAGATCTAGAGGGGGGGGGCGGCGGCCAAGGGGAGGAGGGCTTGCCCCCCAAGCAAGGGGGCGCCCCCTCTAGGGTTCCCCCCCAAACCCTAGGCGCATGGGCCCTAGGGGGTTGCGGCGCCCCAGCCCACTTGGGCTGGTTCCCTTCTCCATACAGCCCATATGGTCCTCCCGGAAGAGGTGGCCCCTCCGGTGGACCCCGGAACCCTCCGGTGGCCCAGTACAACATCGATATGCCCCTCAAACTTTTCGGTGACCGTATGACAACTTCCCATATATAAATATTTACCTCCGGACCATTCCGAACTCCTCGTGACGTCTGGGATCTTATCCGGACTCGAACAACATTCGTAATCACATACAAGTCTTTCTAATAACCCTAGCGCTCTCGAACCTTATGTGTAGACCCTACGGGTTCGGGAATCATGCAGACATGACCAAGACTGCTCTCCGGCCAATAACCAACAGCGGGATCTGGATACCCATGTTGGCTCCCACATGCTCCTCGATGGTCTCATCGGATGAACCACGATGTCGAGGATTCAAGCAACCCCATATACAATTCCTTTGTCAATCAAGATATGTTACTTGCCCGAGATTCGATCGTCGGTATCCCAATACCTCGCTCAATCTCGTTACGGCAAGTCACTTTACTCGCACCGTAATGCATGATCCCGTGACCCAACACTTGGTCACTTTGAGCTCATTATGATGACGCATTACGAGTGGGCCGAGTGATACCTCTCCGTAATACGGAGTGACAAATCCGATCTCGATCCGTGACAACCCAACTGACACTTTCGGAGATACCTGTAGTGCAACTTTATAGTCACCCAGTTACGTTGTGACGTTTGGTACACCCAAAGCACTCCTACGGTATCCGGGAGTTACACGATCTCATGGTCTAAGGAAAGGATACTTGACATTGGAAAAGCTCTAGCAAACGAACTACACGATCGTGTGCTATGCTTAGGATTGGGTCTTGTCCATCACATCATTCTCCTAATGATGTGATCCCGTTATCAATGACATCCAATGTCCATAGTCAGGAAACCATGACTATCTATTGATCAACGAGCTAGTCAACTAGAGGCTCACTAGGGACATGTTGTGGTCTATGTATTCACACGTGTATTACGATTTCCGGATAATACAATTATAGCATGAATAAAAGACAATTATCATGAAGAAGGAAATATAATAATAATCCTTTTATTATTGCCTCTAGGGCATATTTCCAACAGTCTCCCACTTGCACTAGAGTCAATAATCTAGTTACATTGTGATGAATCGAACACCCATAGAGTTCTGGTGTTGATCATGTTTTGCTCGCGGAAGAGGTTTAGTCAACGGATCTGCGACATTCAGATCCGTATGCACTTTGCAAATTTCAATTTCTCCATCTTGAACATTTTCACGAATGGAGTTGAAGCGACGATTGATGTGCCTGGTCTTCTTGTGAAACCTGGGCTCCTTGGCAAGTGCAATAGCTCCAGTGTTGTCACAGAAGAGTTTGATCGGCCCCGATGCATTGGGTATGAGTCCTAGGTCGGTGATGAACTCCTTCACCCAAATTGCTTCATGCGCTGCCCCCGATGCTGCCATGTACTCCGCTTCACATGTAGATCCCGTCACGATGCTCTGGTTGCAGCTGCACCAGCTTACTACTCCACCATTCAACATATACACGTATCTGGTTTGTGACTTAGAGTCATCCAGATCTGTGTCGAAGCTAGCGTCGACGTAACCTTTTACGACGAGCTCTTCGTCACCTCCATAAATGAGAACATGTCCTTAGTCCTTTTCAGGTACTTCAGGATATTCTTGACCGCTGTCCAGTGTTCCTTGCCGGGATTACTTTGGTACCTTCCTACCAAACTTACGGCAAGGTTTACATCAGGTCTGGTACACAGCATGGCATACATAATAGATCCTATGGCTGAAGCATAGGGGATGACACTCATCTCTTCTTTATCTTCTGCCGTGGTCGGGCATTGAGCCGAGCTCAATTTCACACCTTGTAATACAGGCAAGAACCCTTTCTTGGACTGATGCATTTTGAACTTCTTCAATATCTCATCAAGGTATCTGCTTTGTGAAAGACCTATGAGGCGTCTCGATCTATCTCTATAGATCTTGATGCCTAATATATAAGCAGCTTCTCCAAGGTCCTTCATTGAAAAACTCTTATTCAAGTAGGCCTTAATGCTGTCCAATTGTTCTATATCATTTCCCATCAAAAGTATGTCATCTACCTATAATATGAGAAATGCTACAGAGCTCCCACTCACTTTCTTGTAAACGCAGGCTTCTCCATAAGTCTGCATAAACCCAAACGCTTTGATCATCTCATCAAAGCGAATGTTCCAACTCCGAGATGCTTGCACCAGCCCATAAATGGATCACTGGAGCTTGCATACCTTGTTAGCATTCTTAGGGTCGACAAAACCTTCCGGCTGCATCATATACAGTTCTTCCTTAAGGTAGCCGTTAAGGAATGCCGTTTTGACGTCCATTTGCCATATCTCATAATCATAGTATGCGGCAATTGCTAACATGATTCGGACGGACTTCAGCTTCGCTACGGGAGAGAAAGTCTCATCGTAGTCAACCCCTTGAACTTGCCGATAACCCTTAGCGACAAGTCGAGCTTTATAGATGGTAACATTACCATCCGCATCCGTCTTCTTCTTAAAGATCCATTTGTTTTCTATCGCTCGCCGATCATCAGGCAAGGCTGTCAAAGTCCATACTTTGTTTTCATACATGGATCCTATCTCGGATTGCATGGCTTCAAGCCATTTGTTGGAATCTGGGCCCGCCATCGCTTCTTCATAGTTCGAAGGTTCACCGTTGTCTAACAACATGATTTCCAGGACAGGGTTGCCATACCACTCTAGTGTGGAACGTGTCCTTGTGGACCTACGAAGTTCAGTGGCAACTTGATCCGAAGTACCTTGATCATCATCATTAATTTCCTCTCCAGTCGGTGTAGGCATCACAGGAACATTTTCCTGAGCTGCACTACTTTCTGGTTCAAGAGGTAGTACTTCATCGAGTTCTACTTTCCTCCCACTTACTCCTTTCGAGAGAAACTCTTTTTCCAGAAAGGATCCGTTCTTGGCAACAAAGATCTTGCCTTCGGATCTAAGGTAGAAGGTATACCCAATGGTTTCCTTAGGGTATCCTAGAAGACGATTTTCCGACTTGGGTTCGAGCTTTTCAGGTTGAAGTTTCTTGACATAAGCATCGCATCCCCAAACTTTTAGAAATGACAGCTTAGGTTTCTTCCCAAACCATAATTCATACGGTGTCGTCTCAACGAATTTAGACGGTGCCCTATTTAAAGTGAATGTAGCTGTCTCTAGAGCGTATCCCCAAAATGATAGCGGTAAATCAGTAAGAGACATCATAGATCGCACCATATCCAATAGAGTGCGACACGCCGCTCGGACACACCGTTACGCTTGAGGTGTTCCAGCGACGTGAGTTGTGAAACGATTCCACATTTCCTTAAGTGTGTACCAAATTCGTGACTTAAATATTCTCCTCCACGATCTGATCGTAAGAACTTTATTTTTCGGTCACGTTGATTCTCTACCTCATTCTGAAATTCCTTGAACTTTTCAAAGGTCTTAGACTTGTGTTTCATCAAGTAGACATACCCATATCTACTTAAGTCGTCTGTGAGAGTGAGAACATAACGATATCCTCCGTGAGCCTCAATGCTCATTGGACCGCACACATTATTATGTATGATTTCCAATAAGTTGGTTGCTCGCTCCATTGTTCCGGAGAACGGAGTCTTGGTAATTTTGCCCATGAGGCATGGTTCGCATGTGTCAAATGATTCATAATCGAGAGACTCTAAAAGTCCATCAGCATGGAGCTTCTTCATGCGCTTGACACCAATGTGACCAAGGCGGCAGTGCCACAAGTATGTGGGACTATCGTTATCAACTTTACATCTTTTGGTATTCACACTATGAATATGTTTAACATCATGTTCGAGATTCATTAAGAATAAACCATTGACCATCGGAGCATGACCATAAAACATATCTCTCATATAAATAGAACAACCATATTCTCAGATTTAAATGAGTAGCCATCTCGTATTAAACGAGATCCTGATACAATGTTCATGCTCAAACTTGGCACTAAATAACAGTTATTGAGGTTTAAAACTAATCCTGTAGGTAAATGTAGAGCTAGCGTGCCGACGGCGATCACATCGACCTTGGAACCATTCCCGACGCGCATCGTCACCTCGTCCTTCGCTAGTCTCCGCTTATTCCGCAGCTCCTGCTGTGAGTTACATATATGAGCAACGGCATCGGTATCAAATACCCAGGAGTTACTACGAGTACTGGTAAGGTACACATCAATTACATGTATATCAAATATACCTTTAGTGTTGCCGGCCTTCTTGTCTGCTAAGTATTTGGGGCAGTTCCGCTTCTAGTGACCCTTCCCTTTGCAAATAAAAGCACTCAGTCTCGTGCTTGGGTCCATTCTTTGACTTCTTCCCGCAAGCTGGCTTACGGCAGGCGGCAACATCCTTGCCGTCCTTCTTGAAGTTCTTCTTACCCTTGCCCTTCTTGAACTTAGTGGTTTTATTGACCATCAACAATTGATGTTCCTTCTTGATTTCTACCTCTGCTGACTTCAGCATTGAAAATAATTCAGGAATAGTTTTCACCATCCCCTGCATATTGTAGTTCATCACAAAGCTCTTGTAGCTCGGTGGGAGCGACTGAAGGATTCTGTCAATGACCGCCTCGTCCGGGAAGTTAATGTCCAGCTGGGACCGGCGGTTGTGCAACCCAGACATTTTGAGTAGGTGCTCACTGACAGAACTATTTTCCTCCATCTTACAACTATAGAACTTGTCGGAGACTTCATATCTCTCGACCCGGGCATGAGCTTGGAAAACCATTTTCAGCTCTTCGAACATCTCATATGCTCCGTGTTGCTCAAAACGCTTTTGGAGCCCCGGTTCTAAGTTGTAAAGCATGCCGCACTGAACGAGGGACTAATCATCAGCACGTGACTGCCAAGCGTTCATAACGTCTTGGTTCTCGATGGTGCTTCACCTAGCGGTGCTTCTAGGACATATTGTTTCTTGGCAGCTACGAGGATGATCCTCGTGTTCCGGACCCAGTCCGAATAGTTGCTGCCATCATCTTTCAGCTTGGTTTTCTCTAGGAACGCGTTGAAGTTCATGGTGACATGAGCGTTGGCCATTTGATCTACAAGACATTTTGCAAAGATTTTAGACTAATGTTCATGATAATTAAGTTCATCTAATCAAATTATTTAATGAACTCCCACTCAGATTTGACATCCCTCTAGTCATCTAAGTGTTACATGATCCGAGTCGACTAGGCCGTGTCCGATCATCACGCGAGACAGACTAGTCATAGTCGGTGAACTTCTCCATATTGATCGTATCTTCCATACGACTCATGTTCGACCTTTCGGTCTCTTGTGTTCCGAGGCCATGTCTGTACATGCTAGGCTCTTCAAGTTAACCTAAGTGTTTTGCATGTGTAAAACTGTCTTACACCCGTTGTATGTGAACCTAGGAATCTATCACACCCGATCATCACGTGGTGCTTCAAAACGACGAACTTTAGCAACGGCCCACAGTTAGGGAGAACACTTTCTTGAAATTATTATAAGGGATCATCTTATTTACTACCATCGTTCTAAGTAAACAAGATGCATAAACATAATAAACATCACATGCAATTATATAGTAGTGACATGATATGGCCAATCTCATATAGCTCCTTTGATCTCCATCTTCGGGGCTCCATGATCATCTTGTCACCGGCATGACACCATGATCTCCATCCTCATGATCTCCATCATCGTGTCTCCATGAAGTTGCTCGTCAACTATTACTTCTACTACTATAGCTAACGGTTTAGCAATAAAGCAAAGTAATTACATGGCGTTGAATCAATGACACGCAGGTCATACAATAATTAAGACAACTCCTATGGCTCCTATCGGTTGTCATACTCATCGACATGCAAGTCGTGATTCCTATTACAAGAACATGATCTCATACATCACATTATATCATTCATCATACATCACAACTTTTGGCCATATCACATCACAAGGCAATTGCTGCAAAAACAAGTTAGACGTCCTCTAATTGTTGTTGCATCTTTTACGTGGCTGCAATAGGGTTCTAGAAAGAACGTTTTCTTACCTACGAAAAAGCCACAACGTGATTTGTCAACTTCTATTTACCCTTCATAAGGACCCATTTCGTCGAATCCGCTCCAACTAAAGTGTGAGAGACAGACACCTGCTAGCCACCTTATGCAACTAGTGCATGTCAGTCGGTGGAACTTGTCTCACGTAAGAGTACGTGTAAGGTCGGTCCGGGCCGCTTCATCCCACAATACCGCTGAAGCCAAATAAGACTAGTAGCGGCAAGAAAGTTGACAACATCTACGCCCACAACAAATTGTGTTCTACTCGTGCAATAGAGAACTACGCATAGAACTAGCTCTGATACCACTGTTGGGGAACGTTGCAGAAAATAAAAATTTTCCTACGGTTTCACCAAGATCCATCTCGGACTTCATCTAGCAACGAGTGATAGGAGTGCATCTACATACCTTTGTAGATCGCGAGCGGAAGCGTTCAAGTGAACGGGGTTGAGGGAGTCGTACTCGTCGTGATCCAAATCACCGATGACCAAGTGCCGAACGGACAGCACCTCCGCTTTCAACACACGTACGGAGCGGATGACGTCTCCCGCACCTTGATCCAGCAAGGAGGAGGGAGAGGTTGAGGAAGAAGGCTCCAACGGCAGCACGACGGCGTGGTGGTGATGGAGTGGCAGTTCTTCGGCAGGGCTTCGCCAAGCACACGCGGAGGAGGAGAGGTGTTGGGGAGGGGAGGGGCTGCGCCTTGGATTGTGTGTGCAGCCCTCCCCTCGCCCCTCTATTTATAGGGGAAGGGGGAAGGGGGCCGGCCCCCTCTAGATGAGATCTAGAGGGGAGCGGCGGCCAAGGGGAGGAGGGCTTGCCCCCCAAGCAAGGGGGCGCCCCCTCTAGGATTCCCCCCCCCCCCAAACCCTAGGCGCATGGGCCCTAGGGGGTTGTGGCGCCCCAGCCCACTTGGGCTGGTTCCCTTCTCCATACATCCCATAAGGTCCTCCGGAAGAGGTGCCCCTCCCGGTGGACCCCCGGAACCCCTCCGGTGGCCCCGGTACAATACCGATATGCCCCCGAAACTTTTCGGTGACCGTATGACAACTTCCCATATACAAATCTTTACCTCCGGACCATTCCGGAACACCCCGTGACGTCCAGGATCTTATCCGGGACTCCGGACAACATTCGGTAATAACATACAAGTCTTCCTAATAACCCTAGCGTCACCGAACTTTAAGTGTGTAGACCCTACGGGTTCGGGAATCATGCAGACATGACCGAGACAGCTCTCCGGCCAATAACCAACAGCGGGATCTGGATACCCATGTTGGCTCCAACATGCTCCTCGATGATCTCATCAGATGAACCACGATGCTGAGGATTCAAGCAACCCCGTATACAATTCCCTTTGTCAATCGGTATGTTACTTGCCCGTGATCCGATCGTCGGTATTCCAATACCTCGTTCAATCTCGTTACTGGCAAGTCACTTTACTCGTGCGGTAATGCATGATCCCGTGACCAAACACTTGGTCACTTTGAACTCATTATGATGATGCATTACCGAGTGGGTCCAGTGATACCTCTCCGTAATGCGGAGTGACAAATCCCACTCTCGATCTGTGACAACCCACAGACACTTTCAGAGATACATGTAGTGCACCTTTATAGTCACCCAGTTACGTTGTGACGTTTGGTACACCCAAAGAACTCCTACGGTATCCGGGAGTTACACGGTCTCATGGTCTAAGGAAATGATACTTGAGATTGGAAAAGCTCTAGCAAACGAACTACACGATCTTGTGCTATGCTTAGGATTGGGTCTTGTCCATCACATCATTCTCCTAATGATGTGATCCCGTTATCAATGACATCCAATGTCCATAGTCAGGAAACCATGACTATCTATTGATCAACGAGCTAGTCAACTAGAGGCTCACTAGGGACATGTTGTGGTCTATGTATTCACACGTGTATTACGATTTCCGGATAATACAATTATAGCATGAATAAAATACAATTATCACGAACAAGGAAATATAATAATAATCCTTTTATTATTGCCTCTCGGGCATATTTCCAACAATATATGATGCAACCAGAAGGTTTTGTCGATCCAAAAGATGCTAAAAAAGTGTGCAAGCTCCAGCGATCCATTTATGGACTGGTGCAAGCCTCTCGGAGTTGGAATAAACGCTTTGATAGTGTGATCAAAGCATATGGGTTTATACAGACTTTTGGAGACGCCTGTATTTACAAGAAAGTGAGTGGGAGCTCTGTAGCATTTCTGATATTATATGTAGACGACATATTGTTAATTGGAAATGATATAGAATTTCTGGATAGCATAAAACGATACTTGAATAAAAGTTTTTCAATGAAAGACCTCGGTGAAGCTGCTTACATATTAGGCATCAAGATCTATAGAGATAGATCAAGACGCTTAATTGGACTTTCACAAAGCACATACCTTGATAAAGTTTTGAAAAAGTTCAAAATGGATCAAGCAAAGAAAGGGTTCTTGCCTGTATTACAAGGTGTGAAGTTGAGTCAGACTCAATGCCCGACCACAGCAGAAGATAGAGAGAAAATGAAAGATGTTCCCTATGCTTCAGCCATAGGCACTATCATGTATGCAATGCTGTGTACCAGCCCTGATGTATGCTTAGCAATAAGTTTAGCACGGAGGTGCCAAAGTAATCCAGGAGTGGATCACTGGACAGCGGTCAAGAATATCCTAAAATATCGGAAAAGGACTAAGGATATGTTTCTCCTTTATGGAGGTGACAAAGGGCTAGTCGTAAATGGTTACATCGATGCAAGCTTTGACACTGATCCGGACGATTCTAAATCGCAAACTGGATATATGTTTATATTGAATGGTGGAGCTGTCAGTTGGAGCAGTTCTAAACAAAGCGTCATGGCGGAGTATATAGCTGCTTCGGAAGCAGCAAATGAAGGAGTCTGGATGAAGGAGTTCAAATCCGATCTAGGTGTCATACCTAGTGCATCGGGACGAATGAAGATCTTCTGTGACAATACTGGTGCAATTGCCTTGGCAAAGGAATCCAGATTTCACAAGAGGACCAAGCACATCAAGAGACGCTTCAATTCCATCCGGGACCAAGTCCAGGTGGGAGACATAGAGATTTGCAAGATACATACGGATCTGAATGTTGCAGACCCGTTGACTAAGCCTCTTCCACGAGCAAAACATGATCAGCACCAAAGCTCCATGGGTGTTAGAATCATTACTGTGTAATGTAGATTATTGACTCTAGTGCAAGTGGGAGACTGAAGGAAATATGCCCTAGAGGCAATAATAAAGTTATTATTTATTTCCTTATATCATGATAAATGTTTATTATTCATGCTAGAATTGTATTAACCGGAAACATAATACATGTGTGAATACATAGAAAAACATAATTTCACTAGTATGCCTCTACTTGAGTAGCTCATTAATCAAATATGGCTGTGTTTCCTAACCATAGACATGAGTTGTCATTGATAAATGGGATCACATTATTAGGAGAATGATGTGATTGACTTGACCCATTCCGTTAGCTTAGCACTTGATCGTTTAGTATGTTGCTATTGCTTTCTTCATGACTTATACATGTTCCTACAACTATGAGATTATGCAACTCCCGTTTACCGGAGGAACACTTTGTGTGCTACCAAACGTCACGACGTAACTGGGTGATTATAAAGGAGCTCTACAGGTGTCTCCAAAGGTACATGTTGAGTTGGCATATTTCGAGATTAGGTTTTGTCACTCCGATTGTCTGAGAGGTATCTCTGGGCCCTCTCGGTAATGCATATCACTATAAGCCTTGCAAGCAATGTAGCTAATGAGTTAGTTACGGAAGGATGCATTACATAACAAGTAAAGAGACTTGCCGGTAACGAGATTGAACTAGGTATTGAGATACCGATGATCGAATCTTGGGTAACTAACATACCGATGACAAAGGGAACAACGTATGTTGTTATGCGGTTTGACCGATAATGATCTTCGTAGAATATGTAGGAGCCAATATGAGCATCCAGGTTCCGCTATTGGTTATTGACTGGAGACATGTCTCAGTCATGTCTACATAGTTCTCGAACCCATAGGGTCTGCACACTTAAAGTTTCAATGTCGGTTATATTATGAGTTTATGAGTTTTGATGTACCGAAGGTTGTTCGGAGTCCCGGATGTGATCACGGACATGACGAGGAGTCTCAAAATGGTCTAGACATGAAGATTGATATATTGGAAGCCTATATTTGGATATCGGAAGTGTTCCGGGTGAAATCGGGATTTTACCGGAGTACCGAGGGGTTACCGGAACCCCCCGGGGGCTTAATGGGCCATAGTGGGCCTTAGTGGAGAAGAGGAGGCGGCCGAGGGGCAGGGGCGCGCGCCTCCCCTAGTCCAAATAAGACAAGGAGAGGCGGCGCCCCCCTTCCTTCCTCTCTCTCCCTCCTCTTTCCCCCTTCTCCTAATCTAGCAAGGAAGGGAGGGAGTCCTACTCCCAGTGGGAGTAGGAATCCTCCTGGCGCGCCTCCTCCTGGCCGGCCGCACCTCCCCCCACCCCTTGCTCCTTTATATACGGGGGCAGGGGGCACCCTAGACACAATAATTGAGCATTGGTCTCTTAGCCGTGTGCGGTGCCCCCCTCCACCATAGTCCTCTTTGATAATATCGTAGCGGTGCTTAGGCGAAGCCCTGCGTCGGTAGAACATAAACATCGTCACCATGCCATCGTGCTGACGGAACTCTCCCTCGACACTCGGCTGGATCGGAGTTCGAGGGACGTCATCGAGCTGAACGTGTGCTAGAACTCGGAGGTGTCGTGCTTTCGGTGCTTGATCGGTCGGACTGTGAAGTCGTACGACTACATCAACCGCGTTGTTCTAATGCTTCCGCTTTCGGTCTATGAGGGTACTTGGACAACACTCTCCCCTCTCGTTGCTATGCATCACCATGATCTTGTGTGTGCGTTGGATTTTTTTTAAATTACTACGTTCCCCAACAGCTCTTGCACCAGTCTATGAAATCTTGGATTTTTGCTTGGATGTTCTTTCACCACTCTAGTTGTCACAATGCATATGCTCCTAGGATTTGTGTCCAAAACATGTTGAATATAGTCTCTAATCCTAGTGTATCGTGCTTCCTGGTCACCCTGCACAACAATCAGAGCTTGCTGCCTTGCCCTGTAAGCCTTCATCTTTCCAACCTCCACACCATACTTCTCCTTTGCCTTGTCTATGAAAGTCTCAATACCTGCTTTAGGATCTATCCTGAAGCAGTCTTCAACTGCTTTGGCCACAAACCTAGCAGGAACCTTGCAATTCTCACCACTTGGAGCACATGTATGTTGTAGTTGCAGCTTCCTAATACAGAATGTTTTTTCATTTGTAATAGCAGATGCAACCATGTGAAAGGGGTAGCCCTCCTCAAGACAATCAACTATGATCATATCTTTGTTTTTGTTGTGGTAATGGTAGTTCCTTCTTTGTGTGACATGCAAATTAACCAAAGCTCTTCTGAACTAGTAAATATCAAGGAAACACATGTGCCAATATATTTGCTGTTGTGGCTCAAGTCTTTTCTCATCATACCATATCCTGGCCTTCCTCTTCTTAGCCCTAGACTTTCTAGCAGATGTTGGGACAATACACTACTACCTCCTCATCTGAATCAACATAAAGTTCATCATCCATATCTTCATCACTTACTGGAATGTAGTCTGACTCAAGTTCAGCTTGTGAACTGCAATGTGATCTACTTGTTGGACCTCTTCTAACAGGCAATTTCTCTAGGTGTGGTTCTTCAACAAACCCTCTACATCCTCCTCCTCCTCCTCAATCTCACAGAATAAGTCTTCTGGCTCACAATCACCTTCAAAAACCCTCTTCCTCTTCAAATCTTTTATTTTCTGGTTTAAGTCTGCATCTTCTTCCTCTTCCTCTTCCTCATCCTCCTCTTGTTCCTTTTCCTGTTGCTCCTCTTCCTCTTGCTCCTCTTCCTCCTGTTCCTCTTCCATGTTATCTTCTTCTTGCACTACTGGCATGTCATCAACATACTCTTTAAGAAAGTCATCTAACTCTGTCACACCTGATATGTCTTTCCAATTTTTAACATTGCAACTCTCCTGTGTGAAAAGATATTCTCCATATGAATCTTCTATGTGTACACTGACAAGAGGAGCAGACATGTCTGGCTGTGGTTCACTGCTCTGAGATTGATAAAGCACACCTGCATCATCTATACTATAGACCTTAGGAGATCCAATCTGAGAAATTGGAATCTGCTTCTCACATCCATCTCCAATGTTGATATGCATGTCATACTCACTTCCTTTCATAACTGTGATAGTGACACACCTCTTGTCCTCATACAGTATCAACATCTCTTCTACATCTTCCTCAGATTTTATTAGCTGCATGCCTGCCATCCCCACACCATGCTGCTTCACATAATACATGGAGTCCTTTTGACCATACCCCTCTATCCCACTAATAGCTAGCATATTGATATATGTGATATCTGATTCACGTATGGTCCTTTACAGATTGTCACAACCTTGGAAATGGAACCTGAGATCCCAAGGTTCATCTTCACCCAAACTGCAAGTTCAGTTAACAACAAGTTTAGTTCATAGAAATTTCATTTAACAGCAGATTCAGAAAACTAGAAGAAAAGTTAACAAACAAGTCAGATAATACAGAACTCAATTAACAATAATTGAGCTCATATTCAGTTAACACTCATTTCAGTTCAATCAATTGAGATCACTTCACACTTGAATTCATATTCAGTTGTCAATAAATTCTATTAACACTAACCACTAACTTCAGTTATCAGTTTTCAATAAATTCAGTTAACAACAGTTGAAATCATATTGAGTTAACTGTTAATTAAGTAAGCAAATATATTAAGTAAACAATAGATTGAAACTAACTTCAGTTAAGTGAATTGAGCTCATATTCAGTTAGCATAAATTTTCAATAAATAGAACTTCTAAATTGAAGGAAATTGTAGAATTACGATTGCTCATTCCTAAAATGAACTGCAAACAAGGTTGACATAATTCAGTTAATGAGTAAAGCTACAAACCCTAATTCAGTTGACATAAAACCTAATTCCTAAATTGAACTACAAACAGAGAAACTACACTACCAAAATCACACCAAGTGTATAATTACAGTACCAGAATCACAAGAAAAATAATTGAACGGGGAAGAAAATACTAACTCAACGCCACCGAGGCCGGAAGTGAAGTGGTGGCTCTGCAATTCCTATTTCGCGGTCAGTGATCAATATATTTACATATGAATTATAGGTCCATATTTGCAAAAGCATGGATTCAGTTTTAAACAACACTAAATCCTAACAGAATCGTGAAATCAAAAATTATATTTTGTCTATTTTAGCATGGCGAATTAGCTCGAGTTTTACGAGATGCAGGTAATATTTATCTATGTAAATTGTTTTCAATGAAAATACTGATAGATCTCAGTTTTAAGAGGTACCTTAAGTACCAGCAGTTCTGAATGTGCTTGAGTAAGATTTACATGTCTGAATTTACATACTAGCTATTATCCCGTATAAATGCACAGCTATCTAAGATGTCTAATTAGCTCCTGTTTTACTAGATGCAGATAAAATTTCTAGCCCAAGAGGCAAGAAATACACTACAGTTACTAAAGATGTAGTTTGTTTTTGATGAAAATAGTCACAGACCTCCGTTTTAAGTAGTGCCTTCATCTAAACCTTCATAAATAGTTCCAAATGTGCTTTGAGTAAGATTGTCGCCCATCTGAATTTACACACTAGCTGTTGTCCCTTATATATTTAGTACAGCTATTTAGCATGTTGAATCTTGCAATGAGTATTAAAATTATTGCTATGACCTGTCTACTTTTATTTGCTTTAGTTAGGAAACCAAAAATGTATTATTCATAAAGGAAATATAAATAAAATTATCTTAAAGAAACAATTACGTGCCACCAAGGGCGAGAATTTCATTTACAGATTTCCAGTTCTCAGACTAAGATGTACTTCTTCCAGTGTATGCAGGGAGACAATGAGTATGAACTAAGTTATCGCTATGGTAACAAACAACTTGGTGGTTGTGTGCGAGTAGCTTTCTTATTTTGGTAGGAGCCATGGTGGATTGAGAGATTGAGGAAAGGAGGAATGGGAATTGGTGACATGTGGCGGCGACTCCTACTCATCCCATGCTAGTGCCCCCACTGGACGGAAGCTCGAACAGGTTGGTCAAAAATTACAAAGGAGAGCACGAGCAGTCATCCGGTGACATAGAAGAGGAGCGGGTGGAGGTGACGGTGCTCGACGAGAACAGTCACCATGTCGCGTCGGTGGAGCGCAGCGAGGGAGCGTGCGGGTACGGAGTGTACCATACTTTTCAACTTCTGAGTCAATCCAAAAATAGTAGAGGACTTCTGAGGAGGACAATTGTCGGCCAGGACAAAGAAGCCATCAAGAGTGGTTGTAGCGATGTACTAGTAGGGGGTAGCAGGAGCTCTTCCTAGAGGAACCGACTGGTCATTGTGTTGATCAAGAGGTGGCACGTGTTGCTCTAGAAGACCTCATTGAGGACGATCCACCAGCGTGGGATGAATGGCAATTGGGTTGTCTTTGTCAAAGTGCTAATTGTTGGACAAGAGCAAAAATCCATTTGGAAGATGTTGTTAGTGGCTAATGAGGAGTCAATGATGATGCAGATGAGCTCATGCAAAAGAGAGGATCAACCTGCAGTCGTTGTGGCCGAAAGGACCGGAGAGGTTGTTAGGAAACTAGGGTCCTTCTTCCTCTTTTTGTCCGATGGAACAACTTCGATGGATGTGGTCACCGTTGTTGCAAGCCCAAGATTATTTTGGATTTCAGGAAAGAACTAATTGCAAATCAAATGCCCTATTCCTGCCTACCGAAATGTGAGAGCATTGCGATTGAGAAAATGACATAACATTACGAGAATAAATCAACAATGAAGAACCAAAAGAGAGATGAGTTAACACTTACCAGATCATACCAACAAATCCAGGACCGTTGTGCAATGGATTAGATAGAGGAAACAAGAGTAACAAATGAAACAGATGGAGAGCAAGATGAAGGAGGGAGGGGTGGAATATCTATCTAGTAACGTCGTATTGAGTCGGGCGTGAACGATTGTCAGTGCTAGATCTAGGTCTAGTTCTAACTTAGCAGATAGAGAAGGGTGTTGACCAACTTTGAGGGAGAGATGTACTTGGGAGAGGATTTTCGGGCGAGGGAACGGGTCCAAGAAGCTCACTAGACACACCTTAGGGAGTAAATTGCAAAAGCCCACCACAGTTGGGGACCCTAAATCAAAAAACCACCACCTTTCGTTTTTTTTTCAAAAAACCGCCACGTTTGCGCTGACAGTTTTCAAATGGCGCTGATGCGCAGATTTGCCGTGTCCGAGTGCAAACCTGACCGCTTGGGCCCGCTGTCAGGGCCACGTGGACAGGGGGTGACGGCGCCCGTGACGGACGCCGTTAGACGGTGTCGCAGAAAACCTAGCGACCCGGTCGAGCCGCGCCCAGTTCCCCATTCCCCCTCTCTCTCACTTAGGTCTCTGCCTCTGACCCCTTCCGCCGCTCGTTTCTTGCCGTTCGCCGCCCCTCGCCGCAGCCATGGTCTCCTGGAAGGATGGCGAAACCAGCAGCGACGAATATGTCTCCCCCTTTTCAAGTCGCACGCAGAGGAAACCTACTTGAGTGTGATTTCTCCCAAATTAGGTTAGGGTTTTCTTCGTTTGAGTTTTTTTCACCTTTGTGATTGGGGATTCGAGTGTCGTATCTGGTATATTGCACACTATTGTAGATCCCACAGACCAATGTTGACCCAGATTGGTGCGGCATTGTGGCCGGGTTCCCGCTGTGCTGTCATAACGCTCATGTGGAGAGAGCTATTGTCTTCCAAGGAATAAACACTAGCCGTAGGTTTTACGGATGCAGTAATGAGGTTAGTGGGAGTTCCTCTATTTGCAATTTATTCTCTTGGAGATGAAGATTATGCATCTAAATATATGTTTTTTTCTGTTAACTGAATATATCTGAAAATGTTGTTTTATCTGCTGTTATGAGGAAAGAATATGTCATTTTAATCAATGCTTATCTGAATATATATATAGATGTTCACTAAATATAGGTGTTAAGTGAGTTCAGTTAACTGAATATATATAGGCGTTCTTGAATAAGTCAATTATGGTGTAGTGGTGCTTGACTGAATATATATAGATGTTCACTGAATATAGGTGTTAAATGAGCTCGATTAACTGAATATATATATATATATATATATATATATATATATATATATATATATATATATATATATATATATATATATATATATATATATATATATATATATATATTATATTCACTGAATATAGGTGTTAATTGACTTATGTGAATTTGTTGTCCTGCTGCTCACTTGGTGTAGTATGAATTATTTCTCTTGAGTTTAATAAATGATAAGTAATTCTTGTTATCACAGGAAGGAGACAATTGTGGTCTGGTGCAGTGGATTGACCCAGAATGGCCAGAACCCATGAAAAATGCACTTCGCAAACTTTGGGATATGTATGAGCACAGTAGCAAAGAGAATGAAGCTAAAGAAAAGCTCATACTCAAGCTGACAGAAGAGAAGAAGCTAGTCCAGGAGAAGCACCACAACCACATCAAGGAAACAAGCAATTTTTTTGCAACAGTTCATAAGAATGTGATGAGGGAGAATTACCAGAAGATTATGCAGGATGGTGATGTAGAGAATGTTGTAGTTCAAGCCTAGGAAGAGAAGGCTAAACTTGAGAAAGAGAATATTGAGCTTAGGACAGCACTGCAAGTGATTAAGCAGAGCAATGATGAACTTCTCGGAATTGGAAGCAACATGTAGCAGATGAAGGTGTTCAACATATTGAACAGATGAAGAAGGAGAAGAAGAAGCTAGAGTATATCATAGCTGATTTGCTTAAGGATGGGGAGGCAAACAAGGTGAAGATGAGGAAAATCAAAGAAATCTGTGATGAGTGAGTAATTTGTTGGCATAATGTATGAGGCCAATAAGGTTGAACTAAGTTTGCTTTGTTGTATTGTCTTGAACTAAGTACTCTATTAAGTTGTAATGGATTATTATGTAAGATGTGAACACTAGCCTAAGATGTGGACCTTAGTAGTATGATGTAATGAATTATGATGTTACTTCAATGTGATCATATGGAATTGTGTTGTTAATGTGCATTGTCGTCCAAATTGATCATATAGATGCCTTATGTTGATGAGATGGTCTGTTGAAACATTTATGATATACTTCATGTCTTTAAGAACAAGCACATGTTGTGAAGAGGCTTGGCTAAGTCAAAGTGGTTGATGCCTTTCATCGTCGGTTGTCGAGAGGCTTGGCTAACCCAAAGTGGGGGTTGCCCTTTCGTCGACGGTTGTCGAGAGGCTAGGGTAACCCAAAGTGGTAGATGCCCTTTCGTCTACGGGTGTCGAGAGGCTAGGGTAACCCAAAGTGGTAGATGCCCACCACTTTGGCTTAGCTAAGCCTCTCGACAACCGTCGACGAAAGGGCATCTACCACTTTGTTGGGTTATCCTAGCCTCTCGACAACCGTCGACGAAAGGCAACCCCCACTTTTGGTTAGCCAAGCCTCTCGACAACCGTCGACGAAAGGCAACCCCCACTTTTGGTTAGCCAAGCCTCTCGACAACCGTCGACGAAACACATCCTCCACTTTGGCTTAGCCAACCCTCTCGACAACCGTCGACGAAAGGGCATCCTCCACTTTGGGTTACCCTAGCCTCTCGACAACCGTCGACAAAAGGGCATTTACCCATTTGGGCAAGAACCCAGAATATATTGAATAACCTTTCAACATATTGAACTACAACATCATATTAAGTTTAGCAACATCACATGAAGTGGACATATTAAACAGAAAGTCATGCCAATATCACAACAAGTTCCACAAATCTTGCCAACATCACAGCAAGTTCACATTAAACAACAAGTTATACCAGCAAGATAACAGCACGTTCCACTAATCTTGCCAACACCACAGCATCATAACAGCAAGTTCCACAAATCTTGTCAACACCACAGCAACATAACAGCAAGTTCCACAAATCTTGCCAACACCACAGCAAGCAGAGTAATCTAGCAAGTTCTAGATTAACAAAATGCAAGTTGCCAACACCACAGCAACTGCAATAGCCAGCCTAATTTCCACTAGCATAGAAGTAATCCCTAAGTCTTCTTGGCTTCTTCCTCACCCTTGAAGAACCAGATGTTGCAGTACTAGCAGGCCTTGGAGGAGCAAATGAATACCTAGCCCTTGATGAAGAAGCTGATGCACTTGCAGTAGCTGTTGATTTAGCTCTTGCGGCAGTTGATGCAGCTCTTCCACAAGTTGATGCAGCTCTTCCACCAGTTGATGTAGTAGGTCTTGAAGAAGATGATGCAGATGCAGCTCTTGCACCAGTTGATGCAGCTCTTCCACCAGATGTTGGAGCAGTTGTTGGATCGGGTACAACAACAGCTCTAGATGCAGCTCTTGCACTAGTCTATGAAATCTTGGATTTTTGCTTGGATGTTATTTCACCACTCTAGTTGTCACAATGCATCTGCTCCCAGGATTTGTGTCCAAAACAGCTTGAAGATAGTCTCTAATCCTAGTGTATTGTGCTTCCTGGTCACCCTGCACAACACTCAGAGCTTGCTGCCTTGCCCTGTAAGCCTTCATCTTTCCAACCTCCACACCATACTTCTCCTTTGCCTTTTCTATGACAGTCTCAATACCTGCTTTAGGATCTGTCCTGAAGCTGTCTTCAACTGCTTTGGCCACAAACCTAGCAGGAACCTTGCAATTCTCACCACTTGGAGCACATGTATGTTGTAGTTGCAGCTTCCTAGTACAGAATGTTTTTTCATTTGCAATAACAGATGCAACCATGTAAAAGGGGCAACCCTCCTCAAGACAATCAACTATGATAATATCTTTGTTGTTCCTGTGGTAATGATAGTTCCTTCTTTGTGAGAGATGCAAATTAACCAAAGCTCTTCTGAACTGGTAAACATCAAGGAAACACATGTGCCAACATATTTGTTGTTGTGGCTCAAGTCTTTTCTCATCATACCATATCCTGGCCTTCCTCTTCTTTGCCCTAGACTTTCTACCAGATGTGGGACAATACACTACTACCTCCTCATCTGAATCAACATAAAGTTCATCATCTATATCTTCACTTACTGGAATGTAGTCTGACTCAAGTTCAGCTTGTGAACTGCAATGTGATCTACTTGTTGGACCTCTTCTAACAGGAAATTTCTCTAGATGTGGTTCTTCAACAAACCCCTCTACATCCTCCTCCTCCTCCTCAATCTCACAGAATAAGTCTTCTGGCTCACAATCACCTTCAAAAACCCTCTTCCTCTTCAAATCTTTTATTTTTTGGTTTAAGTCTGCATCTTCTTCCTCTTCCTCTTCCTCATCTTCCTCTTGTTCCTTTTCCTGTTGCTCCTCTTCCTCTTGCTCCTCTTCCTCATGTTCCTCTTCCATGTTATCTTCTTCTTGCACTACTAGCATGGCATCAGCATACTCTTTAAGAAAGTCATCTAACTCTGTCACACCTGATATGTCTTTCCAATTTCTAACATTGCAACTCTCCTGTGTGAAAAGATATTCTCCATATGAATCTTCTGTGTGTACCCTGACAAGAGGAGCAGACATGTCTAGCTGTGGTTCACTGCTCTGAGATTGATAAAGCACACCTGCATCATCTATACTATAGACCTTAGGAGATCCAATCTGAGAAAATGGAATCTGCTTCTCACATCCATCTCCAATGTTGATATGCATGTCAGACTCACTTCCTTTCACAACTGTGATAGTGACACACCTCTTGTCCTCATACAATATCAGTATCTCTTCTACATCTTCCTCAGATTTTATTAGCTGCATGCCTGCCATCCCCACACCATGCTGCTTCACATAATACATGGAGTCCTTTTGACCATACCCCTCTATCCCAATAATAGCTAGCATATTGATATATGTGATATCTGATTCACATATGGTCCTTTCCAGATTGTCACAATTGGGATCACTTCACACTTGAATTCATATTCAGTTGTCAATAAATTCTGTTAACACTAACCACTAACTTCAGTTATTAGTTTTCAGTAAATTCAGTTAAATTTCAGTAAATTCAGTTAACAACAGTTGAAATAATATTGAGTTAACTGATAATTAAGTAAGCAGATATATTAAGTAAACAATAGATTGAAACTAACTTCAGTTAAGTGAATTGAGCTCATATTCAGTTAGCATAAATTTTCAATAAATAGAACTTCTAAATCGAACATTAATTGTAGAATTATGATTGCTCATTCCTAAAATGAACTACAAACAAGGTTGACAAAATTTAGTTAATGAGTAAAGCTACAAACCCTAATTCAGTTGACATAAACCCTAATTCCTAAATTGAACTACAAACAGAGAAAATACACTACCAAAATCACAGCAAGTGTAAAGTTATAGTACCAGAATCACAAGAAAAATAATTGAAAAGGGAAGAAAATACTAACTCAACGCCACCGGAAGTGAAGTGGTGGCTCTGCCCTGGATTTGCTTTCCATACCTAGGCCAAATTTGCGGCAGCCCGTGACTCAATGTCGTCGACGCTGGCATTGAAGATGCTGCGCTCATCACCGCCGGCAATGATAGATCGAACGGCGCGCCAATCGTACCAGGGGGTCCCGTGGGAGAGTGAGGAATGGCGGAGCGGCCCGCAGAATCGACGATGGAGATGTGGCGGTCGTCTGTGATGTGACCGGCTGAGTCAGTGCAGCCGCCGCCGCCAGTGGCCATGAGGAGAGCGAGCTAGGGCGGACTCGTGGGAAGGAGGTGATGCGATTTGGGGGGAACTAGGTGTGGCTCGACCGAGTCGCTAGGTTTTGTGCGATGGCGTCTAACGGCGTCCGTCAGGGGCGTCGTCGCCCCCTGTCCACGTGGCCCCTGACAGCGGGCCCGAGCGGTCAGGTTTGCACTCAGACGCGGCAAATCAGCGCATCAGCGCCATTTGAAAATTGTCAGCACAAACATGGTGGTTTTTAAAAAAAACGAAAGGTGGTGGTTTTTTGCAATTTACTCCACCTTAGGTGTAGGGATAAATATGCCATTTGATTTTGCAGCCCTAAGTTAAAAATAGCTTTGCATGTTTCTATAAAAGTGCAAGTGCTTGAAAGAGTGTGTATTGCACTTTTCATGCCAGAGCCAGGCTTAATTGGAAGATAGACTACTCATATCAACAAGGATTTCCTTCTTTTCCAGAAGCCCATTCGAAAATAACTCCAAAGTAAAGTGTGCTTAGCTTGGAGCGATTCTAAGATGAGTGCCAACTAGGAAGTTGGTCGCAGGTGCGCACGAATGACGACAAAGTGCATAGGAAAGACTAGTGTTGGTTTGCGGGATAGTCTAGATACCACCAGGCGTAACGGCCGAGAACCAGTGACTGTGGCCAAGGCATTACATTTCAGTAGACTAAAAAGACTACTGTATGTGATGAATGACTACTACAACGACATTTCGGAGGAAGTTTCCTCCACATATATGTCCTATGTCTTGATTCCCTCTTCTGGTGGCATGAAGGATATAAGGTGAGCCACGGCAAACTCGAAGTACCTCGTTGTATTTTATTTTAACCTTTCATGATTTTTCTGCTTCTAAGGATAACTTTTCTAGATAACGAACCCTCAAGTTCATGAAAAATATACATTTGGCCCCTCAATAACTCTGAAAGATTTTCGGTCCTTCAACTCTCAAACTGGATAAGTTTCATCCTAATCCAGGTTTCTATGAAAAAAAATGCTACGTGCAAGTGGTTTTCTCTCTTCCCACTTGCCACGTAGGATGGGTGGGTCAAACAAACGTTTGTTTTCTTCCTCCTCGCGCCCATCCATGGCAACTCCGAACGTCTTCGATGACAAATTTAGTGACCCGAGGATAACAACTTTTGTTGCTAAGCATGACAACTTTCATGCTTTGGTTTATTTTTGATAGAAACTTACCGTATGTCATTGAAAATTGCCATCCTGCATGAATGAAACTGCCATCAAAAAACGTCAGGGCCGGAGTGCCATGCACCTGACTTTTGACACTTATCATTTAGGTTTACAAATTGAAAGCCGACTAAGATTTCCTTGAAGTCAAGAGTCGATTCAGAAAATGCAACTTTAGGTAAAAATATAAACACCGCAAAAACTCATTAAATCAAATAGATCTCCAACAACACTGAGGAGAACATTATATTGAAGATCAAAAAGAGAGAAGAAGACATCTAGCTACTAACTATGGACACATAGGTCCGTGGTAAACTACTCATGCATCATCGAAGGGGCAGCAAGGATGATGAAGAACCCCTCCGTGATCAATTCCCCCTCCAGCAGAGTGCTGGAAAAGGCCTCTAGATGGGATCTCGTGGTTCTGGAACTTGCGGCGGCTGAAAAAGTATTTCGTGGACTCCTCCGTTGGTTTCACAATTTTAGGGGATTTATAGAGGCGAAGTTAGGTCGAACGGAGTCTGATGGGCCCCACCACCCACCAGGCGGCGGCCTGGTGCCTTGTGGGCCCATGGTGCATCCTCTGGTCTTCTCCCGAAGCTTCTAGTGTCTCTTTTGTCCAGGAAAAAGTCTCCAAAAAGTTTCATGGCATTTGGACTATGTTTGGTACTGATATTCCGCAAAACCAAAAACAAGCAAAAAACAGCAACTGGCACTGTGCACTAAGTTAATAGGTTAGTCCCAAAAATTGATATATTGTTGCTTGAAAGTGTATATAAAACATCCAAGATTGATAATATAATAGCATGGAACAATAAAAAATTATAGTTCGTTGGAGACCTATCAAGGACCATCATGAAGACGGAGACGTGGAACAGGCGGAGCAGGAGCAACACGCCGGCCGGAGGTGACGGTCCTCACCTGCCTCGGTGGCCTCCGCACCCACCCTCTCGCCGGAGGTGGAGGGAGGACAACGGCCGGCGACGGTGGATGATACGTCTGCAACGTATCTGTAATTTTTGATTGTTCCATGCTATTATATTACCCATTTGGGATGTTTATGGGCTTATTTTACACATTTATATCATTTTTGGGACTAACCTACTAACCGGAGGCCCAACCCGTATTGCTGTTTTTTTGCCTATTTCAGTATTTGAATAAAAGGAATATCAAGCGGAGTCCAAACGGAATGAAGCCTTGGGGCGTGATTTTGGAGCGAGCGTGATCCGGAGGACTTGGAGTGCAAGTCAAGAAACAGCCGAGGCGGCCACGAGAGGTAGCGCCCCCCCTCTAGGGCGCCCCTGTCTCGTGGGCCCTCGGCGACCACCGCATACTTCTTCCTCCTATATAAGCCTACGTACCCCGAAAACATCCAGGGAGCCAACGAAACATAATTTCCACCGCCGTAACCTTCTGTATCCGTGAGATCCCATCTTGGAGCCTTCGATGGCGCTCTGCCGGAGAGGGAATCGACCACGAAGGGCTTCTACATCAACACCATAGCCCCTCCAATGAGTTGTGAGTAGTTTACCACAGACCTTCGGGTCCATAGTTATTAGCTAGATGGCTTCTTCTCTCTTTTTGCATCTCAATACAATGTTCTCCCCCTCTCTTGTGGAGATCTAGTCGATGTAAACTCTTTTGTGGTGTGTTTGTCGAGATCTGATGAATTATGGGTTTATGATCAAGTTTATCTATGAGAAATATTTGAATCTCCTCTGAATTCTTTTATGTATGATTGAGTTATCTTTGCAAGTCTCTTCGAATTATCAGTTTGGTTTGGCCTACTAGATTGATCTTTCTTGCCATGGGAGAAGTGCTTAGCTTTGGGTTCAATCTTGCGGTG
Source organism: Aegilops longissima (assembly GCA_021605205.1). Classification (NCBI taxonomy): domain Eukaryota; kingdom Viridiplantae; phylum Streptophyta; class Magnoliopsida; order Poales; family Poaceae; genus Aegilops; species Aegilops longissima. The sequence goes on along the minus strand of CM038678.1, from coordinate 736,987,716 downwards.
TCCTTTCCCAGTGACAGAAAGGGTTGCAAGGCACGTATTGTATTGTTGCCATCAAGGATAAAAAGATGGGATTTATATCCTATTGCATGAATTTATCCCTCTACATCCACTACAAGAAATATGTCAACTAGTGACCTTCTGTCAGTGACCCTGGATGAATTGGTCATAGATCTATGACCATTTCAGACCAATTGGTCAAAAGCTGTTCGGGGGGCTCCAAACCCTAAACCATTGCGACCATTTTGGTCAGAAAGGTCGTAATTTCCTTACACGAAATGGTCACAAAGCAAACAGTGCTAGTCCGCTGCCTTATTTGTAGTTGTTAACGACCAATATAGATGGTCATAGCCTTGTAGATTGTGGTGGGTTGTGATGACTAGGCGCCATCACATCAGTTTTGCCTATGTGTCATGTCCATGTGGCAGTTTTTGCCCTAGGTTGTGAAGCTACCTATATTTCTGTTATTCCAAAAATTCTCATAAATGTTTTGGATCATATATTCATCAAATAAGTCAAAAACATTCCTTGCCTAGTTCAAAAATAATTCGAAAATATTCATTTTCATATTCTGTTCAGAGCAGCACTTTGTGAAGGAAGTACCACTTTGGCATGTACAAATGGTATCCATTTTCTACAGTGCTTTCCTATGCCCAAATAACCATCCTCCACCAAATGCCAGCTCAATCCATTCATTATTTTGAGCCCAGCTTCAACATTCATATTTATGTCCTGTGTGGTACTTTGTAAAGCAAGTACCACCTAGGCTCCTCCTTTTGAGGCGAAAATTTGTGAAGACGGTCTTCTTAGTAACTGATCATCCTCAGCCAAAACACACGCCCATTAGCCATGTGCATTTCCCGTACCGCAAATCAAACACTTGGCTGCTTATTCATGTTTGAGCATCGATCGGTCTCCTCGTGATAATCTTATGTTGTGATTTTATTCCTAGCACCTACCTGGGGAGTGCCCAACCCACTAGACATGCCTAGGCCGCCTAGAACACATGGCAACGCCACGGTCGCGCGGTGACCACGCGGCGGGCATACGAGCTTACGCGCTCTAGAGTTGGGGCCCTCGGCCACCGTCCAAACCTCGATGTCTCGCCATCAAACCATGTATTTCTGATTAAATAGATACTTATTTACCTAAAATGATTTTTGGAAAAAATAAAGAGCAAACTATGAGGCAGCTGCAGTTCAAATTTGACCCGCTTCCAACTGAATCGACGGGAATTTGTCTTTTTCACCAGAGGTGGATCAAAAAATTTGACACCGAACCATTTTGTCAAATGTGCATTAAATATGGCCTAGTATTTTATAAAATTGATTAGGTCCAATTTTGCAACAAATATATGGTAGGTCCTTCACAAAGAAAACTCATTTCAGGCACTCGGAAAATGGAAAAATGGTTTTTTCGTCCAAAGAAAATGAAAACTTCCTTAGGCAACATTGTTTGCCATTCCAAGATGCACCCTTGTGCACGATATGAGATCATTTGAACAAACTATGCCATGAATGTGGCCATAAGATTGATCATTTGGCTTGAAAGCCATGAATCTTCATGCATGATAGCTCACTTCTGAGAACACTTTTTAAAAATAATTGTCGTATTACAAGTTTATTATTTTTCCTGGAAACTTGGTCACATATAATAACACAATGCGAAGGTTTTCCAATTTTTTGATTTTTTTGAATTTTTTATGCCCGTTTCAAAATGTTGTCAAAATGGCGAGCATGACTGTTCCTAGCTAGTGGTTGAATCTTGGATTTTTTTTGGTGTTTCTCTGATTAAATAGATACTTATGTAACTAGAAATGATTTTTGGAAAAAATAAAGAGCAAACAATAAGGTAGCTGCAGTTCAAATTTGACCCGCTTCGTGCTGAATCGGCGGGAATTTGTCTTTTTCACCAGAGGTGGATCAAAAAATTTTACACCCAACCATTTGGTCAATTGTGCATTAAATATGTCCTAGTATTCTATAAAATTGATTTGGTCCAATTTTGCAAGAAATATATGGTAGGTCCTTCACAAAAAAACTCATTTCGGGCACTCGAAAAAGTGGAAAATGAATTTTTCGTCCAAAGAAAATGAAAACTTCCTTAGGCAACATTGTTTGCCATTCCAAGATGCCCCCTTGTACACAATATGAGATCATTTGGACAAACTATGCCATGAATGTGGCCATAAGATTGATTATTTGGCTTGAAAGCCATGAATCTTCACACTTGATAGCTCGTTTCCGAGAACACTTTTTTAAAATAATTTCCGTTTTACAAGTTTATTATTTTTCCTGAAAACTTGGTCACATATAATGACACAATGCGAAGCTTTTCCAATTTTTTGATTTTTTTTGAAATTTTTATGCCCGTTTCAAAATGGGTCAAAATGGTGGGCTTGACCGTTCCTAGCTAGTGGTTGAATCTTGTAATTTTTTGATGTTTCTCTGATTAAATAGATACTTATGTACCTAGAAATGATTTTTGGAAAAAAAATAAAGAGCAAACTACGAGGTAGCTACAGTTCAAATTTGACCCGCTTCCAACTGAATCGACAAAAATTTGTCTTTTTCACGAGAGGTGGATCAAAACTTTTGACACCCAAACATTTGGTCAATTGTGCATTAAATATGTCCTAGTATTTTATAAAATTGACTTGGTACAATTTCACAACAAATATATGGTAGGTCCTTCACAAAAAAACTCATTTTGGGCACTCGAAAAATGGAAAATGAATTTTTCGTCCAAAGGAAATGAAAACTCCCTTAGGAAACATTGTTTGTCATTCCAATATGCACCCTTATGCACAATATGATATCATTTAAACAAACTATGCCATGAATGTGGCCATAGGATTGATCATTTGGGTTGAAAGCCATGAATCTTCACACTTGATAGCTCGTTTCTGGGAACTCTTTTTTAAAATAATCTCCGTATTACAAGTTTATAATTTTTGCTGGTAACTTGGTCACATATAATGACACAATGTGAAGGTTTTCCAATTTTTTGTTTTTTTTTTTGAAATTTTTATGCCCGTTTCGAAATACGGTCAAAACGGCGGGCTTGACCGTTCCTAGCTAGTGGTTGAATTTTGGAAAACTTTTGATGTTTATCTAATTAAATAGATACTTATATACCTAGAAATAATTTTTGGAAAAAATAAAGAGCAAACTATGAGGCAGCTGCAGTTCAAATTTGACCCGCTTCCTGCTGAATCGGTGGGAATTTGTCTTTTTCACCAGAGGTGGATCAAAACTTTTGACACCCAACCATTTTCTCAATTGTGCATTAAATATGGCCTAGTATTTTCTAAAATTGATTAGGTCCAACTAGTCATCAACCCGTGCATCTGCACGGGCTAGATATACCATCATACAATCTTGTAGATACACTTTGTAATCCTAAAACTGGAAACATAAAATATGGAACATGTTTTTCAGTTTTTTTATAGTGGTGTTTATTCTCCAAATATCCATGGATTTTTCCACATGAAAGTTAAACTTCAAACATTGCAAAATAGTTAACCAAGAAATTATAGTAAAGGTATGCACGATCTAACCTCTTTTTATAGAATTCGTGATGATAGAATTTGTCTTGATGTAATTCCATATGCTTTCTTACATCAGTATATTCAAACCTACACAAAGAAAAATACTTAAATAAACATCCGATTACGTTGAAACAGAAGGATCCAAGTGACGCCATAAATACATCTTTTCCTTATTCTAGCATACTATTGATAACATAGTTGTGTATGTGCTGTGTAAATAAGATTAACTAAGAGATGGTACAGAGAACTTTTGTTAGATTTAGATCATGACTTCAGCGTGAATGTTGGTGCAATGACACAGATGTGTGACCTGTCTGGCATCGCTGCTTTGCGATGATCCACCCCTGTGCGTAGGCCTTAGACGGCGAGCAGTATATGTCATGACAGAAGCTTCCTGTCCGCCATATGCGCTATAAAATTTACATATATTTGAAGAGATATCAATTTTTCGTATTGCAAGAATAATATAATTAACCTAAATTATGTAAATCTAATTACAATAAATTATGTACCTTAGATCGTAGACTATATAGGGAGTTGTTGCGCAGTAATACTGCTGAAATTCAGGAGTGGAAAACTAAAAGTCTATGATAAAACCATGTTCAATCACACGCTTAGGCAATACTATGTTGGAACACATATATTTTCTTTGCATATACGCCTGGTAGATTACACAATGGAAGCAAAAATAGAAGGGCGAATTAATTTTGCATGGTTGAGTGTCTCGTATTGCAATTTCGCCATCCAATCTCATAGACAGATGTAGGCAGCCGATTAGGGACCAACAGATGGTTGCCATGTGTTTCTCGATCTTTCTTTCCCCTAATCACCAAAGAACACACAGCGAGCCCAACAACAACTTGATGTAGAGGAGGCTTCTCGGTTTGCATCGGTGTAACACAAAACAACAGATAAGCAGCCGTGAAAGTTCTTTGGCGACGCCACCAGCATATTGATGATATTGAATGCAACGCTCGGAGATGTTTTACGGACCTGTTCGTCCACCATAACTTTCTCTCTCGGTGCAAAATTCACCAATGGGATCAATCTTTCTTAAGCTCTCACACTTGGAAACAATACTTACCATCATATTAGACAAACCTTGCGCGTCCACCGATTTGATTCAAGTACCAGATGTGAAACCATGAATATTTCATCGAGAAAAAGTGAAAACAGAATACAACTATGGACATTAATTAATTAATACGTGCTTCCGATGTCCTGCTCCTGCAGTATCCACAAAGGAAACCCAGATTTTGAGTTCTCACGCACCGACAAACAGGCCGGGAAGATAGGAATGAGTGTTACTACTTCCCTGCTGAATTGGGACAGGAGAAGTGCATGAAGACCTTGAATGGTGCCCAGGATGCAAGCGTTGTGCCACCATAGCGATGATGGCCACCAGCATAATTGCTTCAAAGAGGACCGTCGATCTTGTACTTCCTCCAAGCCTCGAGTGAGCAACACAACATTGTACAGAGGCCCCATGCAGATGGTAGGGGCCGTCGCGGTGAATTTCTGTAGAGAGCCTATCATCCTTCTAGTACTGAATATGCTAGCATCAACTAAAATAGACGATCGAATCTGAAACTTGTGTCGTTGCCATCAGAATCGATCTGATTTCCTCCTCTTGCATATGCTAGATCTAAACATAAAAATTAGCTCAAGTGTACACATCAGTTTTGACTCAACAGCAAGGAGACATAATACTACCACCCGAGGAACAAAGCAACGGATGAGTACTTGTGGACTGCTGAAAATTAATTTGAAGGACAAAACTGGTTGCAATACAATCAGTCGTTTGACAATAATAATCACATTTGTCAATGAATATCTGAATCTACGGTATGCATGAACATCCAGGATGCAACTATGATATGTTTTTGAGAAGAGCCTTGCCTACGCCCTGGCCGGTTAGATGAAAAAAACACAAGCATCTAGTACATAGAGAGACCATGCATAGTTCTTTCCTCTAATAATCTAATGAAAGAAGTAGAGGAGGATTACATGCCTTTTGGAGGAGTAACATGAATCAGTCGGATTAGAATCCAGGAGTCCATTATTGAACCAATTTTACTGTATCCCTAGCTAATGAAGAATAATTTACAAATAATGATTCTCATTGAGTGGAAATAATATCATCCATGGTACTTAAGCAAACGGTAGCTCAAACTTGATGAATCTAATGTTTGTTCAAGGAAGTGTGTCAAGGCTTTTAACTAAAATTAGCAGTTTACAATTGACAATGATCTAGTTTCATGAAACTACAATTGTTAGAAGTTACCCATTGTCTGCCTATCTTCAGTTTCTGCACGTAGCACATAAGTCAGCTCACCAAATCGGGACATGTTGCTTTCAGTAGGTAGAAATTTGGCAGATACACAGATATATTACAGTCTCCATTAATTCTAATAATTGATATATAAGAAGTATGCTCCTCTAGTTGCTTAGGTCGGTGTGTGTGTTTGGTGCCGTGTATTTGGATATGAGATGAGAAATTCCAACACCCTACAATTAAGATTATGAACGGTCGGTGGAAACCTACCATTAGGAACCATGGCTTCGGCGAACATGTTCAGAGCTGCAAGCTGCAGATGTCAATCTGTTGTCCATGTATATAGATGACAATTAATCTGCTCCTATGCTTACACCTCCACACACTTCCACCGCAGGCAGTATTAACATGAACACAACCATCAATGCGATTAAGTTAGCAGCATAGATCGACCTACTCGTCACCATGGCTGCTAGGGAAAGCTTCACGTGTAATTTTCTCTATTGATATGACGTAATCCTTGTAATCAACAGGCAAGAGACATGATTGGTGACCACCAAAGATAGTCTGAAAGAACTTTTCCCTACAATAAGAATTTCCCGAAAGCGAGGAGGTGTGTGGGTACTGTCCGGACCAAACAGGCAGGAGCAGATGATGAAGTTGTCACCATCCTGTACTTGCCTTTGACTTCTCGTTTGTGTGCCCTGAGAATATCAATGGTGCCCTCTTTCAAACAACCGTGGATACACATCCATATATGCATAACCCATCTAGGATTCAGAAACCTGGATAAAAATGAGATCTGAAAATTGGAGGTGAAGGGGAATGAGGAGAGATCGGATTCGTTAATTTTCTTCTGTATGGACTGCAAGTCTGCAACACAGATCGTACCTTGGAGTATATAATAGGAAGACACTAAAGGAGAACATGGAGAGGCGCCGGAGGAGGAGGAGCGGCGCTGGCAGAAGAGATGCGGCCACGCATGGGGATCTGATTTTTCCTTTTGGGCTTCCACGTGAAGACCTCTTTTTTTGTAAGGAGACATATGTGTGGGATAAATTGTTAGGACTCTTTTAGGTACTTCATCCAACGGCTGCAAATATTTAACACTTAGATCAGATGGCTAATTTTGTTAGTTTTCTAGGATTAACGTGGTGTCTCGTTTGGTGCCTCCAATTAGTAAATATAAGATTTTGCAACAATTATAAGGTAGGTCCTTCACAAAAAAAAACTCTTTTCGGGCACGCGGAAAATGGGAAATGAATTTTTCGTCCAAAGAAAAATGAAAACTTCTTAGGCAACATTGTTTGCCATCCCAAGATGCACCCTTGTACAAAAATTTGGTAGCTTCTTCACAAAAAAAAATTCATTTCGGACACTAAAAAATAAAAAATAAAATGCTGACATGATTTTACTCTTTATTTTTATTTGACCATGACCAATTTTGAATGGTCATAACGTCCAATACTAGATGGTCATAACGTCATACACGCGTACTGCATTCTAGTTGGGCCATAGCCATCTCATGCGGATCATGCATCAAGCACCGTTGGATGCTCCTGGATCCAACGGTAGCCCTTGCCCCCTCACCCTCTCACCCACCTAGCCCTAAGACAACCCCACTTCCCCACTTCCCCACCTTCTCCACCTTCTCTCCCGCACCCTTAGCCGCCGCCGCCCCCTTTGGCCAAAACCATAGCCGCCCCCACGCCCGCACCATGGCCGGCCTCCACCCCTGCGTCGACGGCGACGAGCCCGAGTCCCCACGCCTCCCCGCCCTCAATTAGCTAGAAACCCACCAGAGGAGAGGAGAGCGCCGCTCCTCCTCCGTCTCTCTCGATTCCCAGCCCACACACCCAACCCGCCGCCACCGACCTCCATCCTCTCCGCCAACCCCGGCCACCGGCGACCACTCCCCTCCCCTCCTCTCCCACGGCCACGGTCAGACCCTCCTCGCTCGCGCCATAAACGTAGGCGCACCGCACAGCCATGGCGAGTTCCAAGAGCGGCCAAATCCAGCACCATGCTCGTGAGGAGGAGATGAGACAGGCAGGCACCCTCGACGCCCGCCATGGAGCTGCTCTTCAAGGTCCGTCCCCCTCCCGCCCGCACGCCAAGTCAAGGTCGCGATCTGACTTCCTCTCTGCTCTTCTTCCTCAACAACGCAGGCAGGCAGAGTTTGGGCCACCGCATCATCGGCGTTGTTCCTCCTCCACCTCGACTGGCCGACGCAGAGAAAAGAGAAGCCCGAAGTCCTCGGCCCTGCCGTCGGAGCGCTGAACCCTCATCGCCCAGATCCAGCCACCAACGCAGCCACGCCGTTCACCCCGGGATGGATGTTGCTCTGCAGGTGGCCAGGGTCTCTGCCGTCGGCGTCGGCATCGTCAACGGCTCCATCAAGATCGGCATCCTCAAGGTATGGTAACGCGCCCGACCCCCCTTCCTTCGTCTGTGGTATCGCGCGATCAGTGAGATTTGGTAGCGTCAGTGTGTGTTGGCCGGTGCTTCCGTGGTTCTAGGATTAGGAGACTCTGGTTCTATGGTTGGGCAGATTTAGGTTAGGTTTGTGTTGTGCGTTCCGTGAATCTGAGATTAGCACAGGGTTTGGTTAGGTTTGTGTTGAGATATACTACCGCTGCTGGTTACAACAGCTTAATTCTCTTGTTACAGCAGCTGTCTGGTGGTTACAGCTGTTGTTTGTGTCTGATTCTGTCTGGTGGTTACAACAGATTAGGTGTGTTCAAGTGTATACTGCTGAACCTGACAGTGGCCACCATTGTCAGTCCAAGTGATTTTGCATGCTACTCATTTTTCCCACGAGTTTTCATCGGTCTGTGTAGGGTTTGATACATGCATTGCATTACTCGGAAACTTGTGTCACTAGTGTCCGAGTAAGTTTGGAGTTTACAGTATTCATATTGTGTGATGATGAGTTTGTGTCACTCTGCATGCATGCCGAGTTCTGCACAAGCATTGCTTTGCTACTCTGCTTCCGTTCCTTGTTGCTGCTGCTGGTAATCACTCTGGCAGTACAAGACTTTTCGGTGATACATTGTCAACAAAACATGCTAAGCTTGCCTATTAATGTTGCTACAGAGTTAACAGAAACAAGTTAGATGATTGTTGATTCTTGATTGTGTGAACATTATAACACTTGTATATTAATGTTGTTGTGACACTTGTATATTATTGTTTTCTTGATTCTTGATTCACTGGTTCTCTGCAATTACCTAAATTATTGTTGTGTTTTATGATTTATGTTCTGGGACAGTTCAGTCACATTGCCCGCACCCTGCACGACATCCCCTTCTAGTCCGCTCGATTTCTCTTTTGGTCTTGTCATGTGCTGAAATTAGTGGAAGCATAAGATGCAAATTTATCAGTGATGATCCATAGTTGTCAACAATTGGTTTTAATATGCAAACAACAAAAGTGCTAGAGATGCTGCAAAATATTAAATGTATACTTTGTTGTAAGTTCTTGCTTACATTAGTGTCTTTCATTTCTGTCCTAATTAATGTGTAACTGAGAATGAACATATTTCTCTCTTTTTAGACTGCTAGATTGTACAAGTTGAACGATCTGCTCTAGATTAAACAAGTTGGGATCCATAAATACAATAGGACTTCTTTTGTGTTTCACCTAGCTTGCAACTAATATCCTTACTGCTAATTTACCCCAAGTTTATCTGAACATGGCTGAAATGAGCGTTGCAAAGTCCTTGAGTAATTATTTTCATTACATCACAGTTAGCTGAGAATATTGACTTGAATATTTTATGTATGCCCTTATGCATGTGCACACACGGTTGAGCAAATACCACTAGTAGAAAAAGGGCCTGTTGACTAGGTTGGTGAGGGCCTTTAGTCCCGGTTCATGAACCGGGACTAAAGGGTCGGTACTAATACCCTGGCCCTTTAGTCCCGGTTCAATCCAGAATCGGGACTAATGGGCCTCCACGTGGCCTGTCCGCTGAGCCCAGGCAGGAGGGCCTTTGGTCCCGGTTGGTGGCACCAACCGGGACCAATAGGCATCCACACGTCAACATTTCTATGGCTCTGGTTTTTGTTTTTTTTTTAAAGGGGGGTTTGGGGGTTTTGGGGGTTAATTTAGGTGTTTCATATATTGTGCTATAGCTAGCTAATTAATAGAGAAAAGTGTCCTCTCTTTTGTCCGTGCTTGGTCGACGCTACGTACTATACATACGTATAGAGAGGACTAACTAGACATGCTAGCTAGCTAGTAATTAAGCAAACAGAAGATCGTCATGAACATATATGCATACAGAGAGAAGTGATATCGACCACCTCTCCTTCTCCGAGAGATTGGTCGAACAACAAGTTCTCGTATATCTATCCGACACTACCTGCTACATATATACAATAATTATCTTTTACAATACGGACGCGTGGTCCACATAGTATTCTCCGTCTTCAGCGATCACATGGTCAAGAAAGAATGCCGCCAATTCCTCTTGAATTGCTCGCATGCGATCTGGTGCTAGGAGTTCATCCCGCTTCCGAAACATCTAATTTTAAGAAAGGGGTCAATATATATATATATATATATATATATATATATATATATATATATATATATATATATATATATATATATATATATATATATATATATATGGATGAATGAAACTCAACACAAATGATGGTAATAAAATAAAATTGTGAATATTTTTATTTACGCACTTCATATTGTTTGTCGGAGTAGCCCCTCTCACAGGTCGTGTGGCGGATGGACTCGCAAACGTAGTATCCACAGAAATCATTCCCTTGTTCCTGCCACAACCACTTTACAAGAAACAGAGGTCAATCAAACTGATAATTAGCAAGCATGCTAAATGGTATTGATGAAACTAGCGCTTGAATCATTAGGAGATGCGTGGAATATGCTACTATATAGTACTCACTTTGGTGTCTAAATTGCAGCTTCTTGGTAGTCCCGAGCTTTTTGGTGAATTTTCCCAAGCCCTGCCATACAAAGAAAACAATTACTTGATATCAGAAATGAACAAAGTTGCTGATATGGTGGATAATGATCGATTTAACTTACTTCTCGAGCATTTTAGTCATGTCCGCATACTCCTTGGGATCTTTTCGTCTCGAGTCTAAGACAGTTACTACTCCCTGCTCAAGCTTAATCTCTAGGAGAATATAGTGGATCCTGCGCACGCATGCATAACTCATCAATATTACATTACTATAACCTGGACTAAATAAGGGAAACCGAATATGCCACAAGACAGAGACACTCACGCGTAGTTGTAAGGAAAGAGTATTATATTTTTGTGTTCATTTGTTTCCAACGATCGTAGCAAGTTGGCCTCGGTTACGTCGGCACAATATTTAACCTCATTTGCATCTATGAGATATGTGTTAATGAACCCAATATCACCCACTTGTTTTTTCTTCATTTCGGTGATCTTCAATCTGCATAATATAGTGAGGATATTTATAAATACATGCAATGAAAAAGCTGAGTTATATAGAGATACTTAATGACAGAAGTAGTACTACTTACAGACAGTAGTAGGTGACCGTTGCTTTATCGAGGGCCAATTGATTGAAAAACTGATAGAACTAATCAAATGGAATAGGCAACAGTTGAATTCCAAGGAGGTCATGCTCCTTTTTAACTCTCACATACAAAGTATTCCTCCCTCGACTCTTTGCAGGTTTTCATGTACCAATCATGCAATCTTCGTGCATCATCGTTGTTAGAGAGCTTTCATCTTTGACGAGAGGCTTCCCGTACTCGTATCTTTGTATCTGCACCTCCAAGAAATCATAATGTACATCGTCGGGCAGGTAATCTGCAGGATTGCCATAACCGGCACCATCCTCGGATCGACGATGTCGCTAGCAGGCACCTTGAGCGGGGGCACGATTGTTGCTTGTTCGCCGAGCTGGGCAATTTGTCTCCCAGCTCGTCGTTCTTTCATCCTTTGATCACCGACAAGATTTCCCGATCTCTCCGCTTCGCAAATGCCTTTCCAATAATGCGCTCATAGTTGCCTTTCTGCGAAGACTTGGGTGGTTTTGTCGGGGCAGCGAGTGCGCTTCGCTTTGACCGGATCTACCTTCTCCTCCGGAGGTGGATGTCTCTTTGCTTTCAACCCTTGAAACCAGTCATCCACTTCGGTCTGCGCGATCTTCGCGTTTTCCTCCTGCTCCTCTCAGACGGTAACTTCTCCGAGTCTTGAGAGAAGGACCGAATCAGATCTCCTTCCGCCTTTGGCTGTACTGCTAGACGCCGCAGAGCAGACGGAGCGGATGTCTTCTTTCCTTGCTTACGAGGCGGAGGAGAAGGACTACGACGCGCCGGAGCAGCCGGAGCGGCGGCGGGTCTCTTCCGCCCTTGCTGATGAGGCGGAGAAGGATGAGGCTGGCTGCCCGGACGCGCCGGTGCAGGCGGAGAAGGAGACGGAGTGCCGCCACGCGCCGGAGAAGGAGCAGGCCGAGTGCCCTGATCGTCACTCGCCGGAGGAGGAGGCGGTGGAGGAGGCGGAGTGCCCTGACTCGCCGGAGGAGGAGGAGGAGGCGGAGGCGTCCAGTTCGGAAGGTTGATGAGATCCTTCCGCCATAGGCATGGAGTCTTGAGCAGAACCCAGCCGATACTCCCCTTCACCGTAGGGTGGTCAAGCCGAGGTCCTCAAATCCTCCGTTATTTCATCGACCATCACCTTAGCATATCCTTACGAATCGGCCGGCAGTGAAAAGTTGAGTCGGGTTTAGTAGGATAAACAGAGCCAACAGCCGCCTTGACCTTCAAATTTCTCCATTGCGCCATAAGGTGGCAATTTTCAGCATCCGTGATAGCATCCACGGGATAGCTGGCAGGAGCCGTCAAGGCATGCTGCTCTGGCTGAAGCAGCTCGGTGGAAGCCACGCTGCTTCTCCGCTGAGATGGCGGGTAGCCGGGGAAGCTTCGCAGGTCGCTTGTTGTGATCTGCTGCTCTCGTTCCTCTTCTCGTTCCTCTAGCCCCATTACCCTTTCGTGCAGAGCCTGCATTAGGCTCTGCTCCGCTTCTTCCTCCTCTCATGGGTTTTGTAACCCCTGCGTCCGAAATCCAGCCTTCCACGAAACGGAGCTGGCGTGCCTCGTGTCCGTCCAGGTGCTCAGATTCCCGAGGGCCATTGTGAGCTCGTCCTTCTCCCTGTCTCGAACGAACTTCCCTTGCTGTGCTGCTTCGATATAATGCTGAAGCCTCTTGACTGGTATGTCCAATTGTTCGTCCGCCCAAATGCACTTCCCTGTTATAGGGTCCAAGGATCCGCCGCCCCAAGAACCAAGTCCGCAACGGTCTCGCCAGTTCATTGTCTCGGTTCGATCCCTTTATCAAGCAGATCATTCTCAGCCTTGGCCCACTTAGGCGGGCTACGAGGTAGCCACCGACCCCGTGCGATGGTGAAGCTTCTTCTTCGCAGCATTTCTCTTGTTTGTCGCTGACATCTTTTTACTCTTTTCCGATGTCTTGTAGGCCACAAATGCGGGCGATCATCTCGATCTTCTCATATTTGCCCTTGAATTCTGGTGTCTCATTTTTTCGACATACGATTGAGTTCTTTCTTCCAATTCCTGAATAGTTCTGCCATCTTCTTAAGAGCAAAAGACTTGATTAATGGCTCTATTACTGGCTTCTCCGGATCATCCTCTAGCGGTAGGGTAAAATTTGACTTCAGCTCAGTCCAAAGATCATTTTTCTGCATATCATTGACACAAGACACCTCGTGGTCTTCGTTCTTAGGCTTATACCATTGGTGGATGCTGATCGATCTTGTCCCTAACCAGAACCCCGTGACCGAGCAACAAATGCCTTCTTTGTCCGGTAGGGTTCAATCGGTTGGCCGTCAGCGTGATTTGTATGATCTCAAACTTTTCATCCGAGCTCAACTTTTTCTTTGGGCCTCGTCTCTTTACCGAAGTTGTGCTCGATCCGGAGGGCTAGAAAAAAGAACAAAGACGAGAGTTAATTAATATGTGTACATATATACCAAAACAAAGACGAGAGCTAGTCAGCACAGGCTTAACTAATATATATACCTGGCCGGACTCGGTTTGGTGATCACCGGAGCCGTCCTCATGGTCTACTTCTTCACCCTCTCCTTCTTGCACGGGCATTGGGTCATCGGAGCCATGTAAATCATAGCCAGCTGCTTCTTCACCCTCTCCTTCCAGACCATCGTTGTCGTTGAGAAACATCAACGAGCAGACGGCATCACTTCCTTGTGCGATTATGTCCCTCAACAACGCTTCTTGTGCTTCGTCTCGGGGGGTGTCCATAGTTTCTAAAAATATTTACAACATGGCAATTATTATTCAAACATGACAGATATGGATATATTAGTGGCAAACGTAGAACTAGCTAGCTAATCACAATAAGGAATCATATTAGTGGCCTCGACGCTGCTTCTCTAGGGTTTGGGGTGGCCTCGACAACGCTTCAAGGGTTAGGGGGTGGCCTCGAGAACGCTTCAAGCTAGGAGGGGGTAATATCGACCCCCCACGTGTTGAAGCTATCGGGAGGGGGTCGGCGTTGAACAGTACATCTATGTCCCACAAGTGACGTGGGCATCGACGCCCGAGGTAGGGTAGAGGGTCGTGGATCGCCGAGCGGTCGAGGGTCGAGGGGTCGAAGATCGCCGAGGGGTCGGGAGGTTGCCTAGTGTCAAAGTTCAACAAAACCATGTCTTCATCATTAGGCGAAAATGTGGTGCATGATGTGTGAAGCTCTCCAAAGTTGTTTTGGAGCGGAGTCGAGATAGGATACCCGCTTTTTGGTACAAAGTTCAGCAAAAGGCAAATTATCCTATCCGGACTCCATTCCGTAACAACTTTGAGGACTTCGCACCATCATGCCGTGGTTACTTCCGCTAATGATGAAGCCATGGATTTCTTCAATACTTTGACACTATAGGAACCCTCGACCTGAAACCTTCGACCCTTGACCCCTTAACGACCCTCGACCCTCTACCCTAGTTCCCGACCCTCGACCCTCGGCGATCCTCGACACCCTCGTTCCTCGATAAAATTAAGAAGAAGAAGAAAAAAGAGGAGAAAAAGGAGAAGAAGCTCCTCTATTCCTTCTTCTTCTCCTCTTTTTTTTCTTATTCTTTCTCTTCTTCCTCTCCTCGCCTTCTCTTTCTTCTTCTCCTTCTTTCTCTACTTATTTTCCTTTTCCTTATTTTACTTTTCCTCTCCACTAACATAAAATGCACTAACCTAAAATGCAACAAACATAAAATGCACTAAATCGATCAACTAACCTAAAATCAGTGATAAAATGCACTAACCTAAAATCGATATCTACTAACAACTTAAAAAAATAATACATATATGAAAAAATGCATATATTAAAAAAACATCATCATATCATCAACAGAAAAAAATAGTATATTTTCTAAAAATCTATCTTTTGCATATATACATCAACATATATATACACTAACCTAAAATGCACAAAAATGCTATCGGAGAGGGGTATATCGACCCCCCTCATGTATCCACATATACATACATCTATACATACATATATACTTACATATATGTATAAATTTTGCATATAGAAACTTTTGCATATATAAAGTTTTTCTAAAATCTAACTTTTGCATATATGAACATATATACACAGAGAACATATACATAAAATGCACAAAAAATAAGAGGAAAGGCATGGCCGGACCGGCGGCGGCGGTGGTCGGGCGACGGCGACGGGTTGGGAAAGGCGAAGGGCGACGGCAACGGGTCTGGAAGGCGGCGCGGGCGACGGCGATGGGGTCGGGAACGGGTGGCGACGCGCCGACGGCGACGGGTCGGTGCAGGCGGCACAAGGCGACGGCGACGGGTCGGGGCGGGCAGGGCGGGGGGCGGGCGACGATTCGGGCAGTGCCTCGGCGGCGTAACGGGCGAGGTGGACCAACTCGACGGCGTCGGGGCAGGGCTCGGCGGCGACGGCGACGAGGAGCGTAAGGCCGAGGCGAGAAGAAACAGATGAATTTTGGCGAAAATTGCTAAGTCTGTATATATAGCAAGAGCATTGGTCGGTTCGTGGCACCAACCGGGACCAGCACTTTAGTCCCGGTTGGTGCCACCAACCGACCAAAGGACAATTTTCAGCAGCCCAAAGGGCGGAAGCGGCAAGTTTTGGTCGGTTGGAGGCACCAACCGGGACTAAAGGGGGCTTTGGTCCGGTTGGTGCCACGAACCGGGACCAATGCCTTTAGTCCCGGTTGGTGCCACCAACCGGGACCAAAGGCCATGTGCTGCCCTGCGCCAAATGTTTAGTCCCACTCGCTGGTTGAGAGGAGCCGCACCAGTTTATAAGGTGCGGTGCGGCTTCCTCTCGAGCTCCTCTCTAAAGCAGGCTTTCGGGCCTAACTCGCCATGTGCTGTGGGCCTCTTGGGCCTTCAGCGGGCCTGAATCTGGCCCATAGGGTTTCTAGTCGTATTCAGGCCGTGGGGCCCGAAGAGGTGGCACTTTTTTTTGCTTTATATTTTATTTCTGTTTGCTTTTAGTTTTAGAAAAATTTAAACTTTCTATTAGTGCCATTAGTTTTAAAATTTGAAAACACTTTTTTTGTTTTCTTTCTTGCTTTATTTATTTTATTTTGTTTCTACTTACAACAAAATACTTATTGTTGCTATTTTTATTTTTTTCAAGTTTTTTTGTTTTGTTTTCTGCATTATTTATTTTCTTTTGGTTTTTGCTTTATTTTTAATTCTTTTTGCTTTTAGGTCAGCAAAATTATAAACTTTCTGTTAGTGCTTTTGGTTTTAGAAAAATATAAACTTTCTCGTTAGTGCCATTAGTTTTAAAATTGAAAACAGTTTTTTTGTTTTCTTTGTTGCTTTATTTATTTTATTTTGTTTCTACTTACAACAAAATGCTTATAGTTGCTATTTTTATTTTTTTTCAAGTTTTTTGATTTGTTTTCTGCATTATTTATTTTCTTTTGGTTTTTTGCTTTATTTTTTAATTCTTTTTGCTTTTAGGTCAGCAAAATTATAAACTTTCTGTTAGTGCCATTTGTTTTAGAACAATTATAAACTTTCTGTTTGTGCCATTAGTTTTATAAAATTTGAATTCTTTGAAATTTGTGTGAATCACAAGTTTGTGAGCTCAACAAGGCGTAGAGGGACGGGCTTATAAACCGGTGTGAGCGCCCTTCGGTTGGCGAGGTTTTCAAATTCATAGTTTTCAAATGAACTCTGAAAAAGTTGGCATAGCATGTTCATGAACAAAACGGAAAATGGTATCATACTCGTGTGTTACAAAGTTGGCATGGTATCATCATAATAGTTGCGGGAGAAAGTTTTCACTTTTTCTTCGCTTGTGTCGTTTGCTTATTGCGCCATAACCATGGATAATCTTCATCGTTTATCAGGATGCTTGGGTCAGCCTTGACTTTGAAGGGGGGAATTTCATGAAACTTTTCATACTCTTGAGACATGTCATCTTGCCCTCCACTCCCTGGGATGTCCCTTTTCCTAAAAGAACTATGTGGCGCTTTGGCTCATTGTATGATGTATTCGCTTCCTTATCTTTTCTTTTCCTCGGTCCGTAGACATGTCCTTCACATAGATAACATGTGCCACATCATTGGCTAGGACGAACGGTTCGTCGGTGTACCCAAGATTTTTCAGATCCATTGTTGTCATTCCGCACTATGGGTCTACCTGCACCCGCCTCTGACAGATTGACCCACTTGCACTTAAACAAAGGGACCTTAAAATCTACTCCGTAGTCAAGTTCCCATATGTCTACTATGTAACCATAATATGTGTCATTTCCTTGTCGGTTGTTGCATCAAAGCGGACACCGCTGTTTTGGTTGGTGCCTTTTCATCTTGGTCAATCGTGTAAAATGTATTCCCATTTATCTCAGATCCTTTCCAAATCATTACATCGAAGATGGTCCCTCGACAACAAGTACAGCTCATCACAAACAGTGTTGTCACCTCCGAGACGTGTTTCCAACCAACTGCTGAAAGTCCTGATGTGTTCACATGTAATCCAATCGTCGACCGCTCCGGGTGTTTGGAGCGCAGACTGTTCTTGTGTTCATCGACATACGGGTCACCAAGGTAGAGTTCTGTAGAACTGTGTAGTGTGCTTGAGACCAAGAATATCCCTCCTGCATATTATTGAGTCTCTTCCAAGCGTGTTTTTCGGTCAGTCTCCCCTCATACCGCGATTTAGGGAGACCTATCTTATTAAGGCCAGGAATGAAGTCAACACAAAACCCGATGACATCCTCTGTTTGATGGCCCATGGAGATGCTTCCTTCGGCCTAGCATGGTTACCGAACATATTTCTTTAGGACTCCCATGAACCTCTCAAAGGGTTACATATTGTGTAGAAATACGGGCCCCGAATGACAATCTAAATCGACTAGATGAACTAGGACGTGCATCATGATATTGAAGAAGGATGGTGGGAACACAAGCTCGAAACTGACAAGACATTGCGCCACATCACTCCTTAGAGTTGGTACGATTTCTGGATCGATCACCTTCTGAGATATTGCATTGAGGAATGCACATAGCTTCACAATGGCTAATCGGACGTTTTCGGTAGAAGCCCCTCAATGCAACCGGAAGCGCTTGCGTCATAATCACGTGGCAGTCATGAGACTTTAGGTTCGGAACTTTTCTCCGCATATTTATTATTCCTTCATACTTGAGCAGGCATTGAAAGAATATTTCTTTCTCTTCTTTCGTAAGAGCGTAGCTGGCAGGACCTTCATACTGCTTCGGAGGCATGCCCTCTTTTTCGTGCAAGCGTTGCAGGTCCTCTCGTGCCTCAGGTGTATTGTTTGTCTTCCCATACACCCCAAGAAGCCTAGCAGGTTCACGCAAAGGTTCTTCGTCACGTGCATCACGTCGATCAAGAGCGGACCTCTAGGTCTTTCCAGAGGGTAGGTCCCAAAATATAGATTTCTTCTTCCACATGGGTGCGTGATTCTCGGCGTCATTCGAACAGCTAGTCCGCCGACCCTTTCCAAAGATTACGTGTAAATCATTGACCATAGCAAGTACGTGATCACCGGACGCATGGCGGGCTTCTTCCGGTGATCTGCCTCGCCTTTGAAATGCTTGCCTTTCTTTCGACATTGATGGTTGGTCGGAAGAAATCGACGATGGCCCGGTACACATTCTTCCCGCAGCTTCCCGGTATATACTATCGGTGTCAAGTAAACAGTGCGTGCATGCGTGGTATCCCTTGTTTGTCTGTCCCGAAGGTTACCGAGAGCGGGCCAATCGTTGATGGTCACGAACAGCAACGCCTTTAGGTCAAATTCTCCTTTTGTGCTCATCCCACGACGCATAACGCTTCCATTCCACAGCTGTAAAAGTTCTTCAACTAATGGCCTTAGGTACACATCAATGTCGTTGCCGGGTTGCTTAGGGCCTTGGATGAGAACGGCATCATAATGAACTTCCGCTTCATGCACATCCAAGGAGGAAGGTTATACATACATAGAGTCACGGGCCAGGTGCTGTGATTGCTGCTCGCTCACCGAAAGGATTAATGCCATCCGCGCTTAAAGCAAACCATACGTTCCTTAGGTCCTTTGCAAACTCATCCCAGTACTTTCTCTCGATTTTTCTCCATGCGACCCGTCACCGGTGCTCTCAACTTCCGCCTTTCTTACGGTCCTCACTGTGCCATCGCATCAACTTGGCATGCTCTCCGCTTCGAACAGACGTTTCAACCGTGGTATTATAGTAGCATACCACATCACCTTCGCAGAACCCTCTTCCGGAGGCTCGCCGTCAACATCACCTGTGGTCATCTCGTCGATCTTATATCGCAATGCACCGCATACGGGCATGCGCTCAGATCCTTGTAGGCACCACGGTAGAGGATGCAGTCATTAGGGCATGCATGTATCTTCTCCACCTCCAATCCTAGAGGGCATACGACCTTCTTTGCTGCGCATGTCTTTGTCGGGCAATTCGTTATCCTTTGGAAGCTTCTTCTTCATTATTTTCAGTAGCTTCTCAAATCCTTTATCAGCACAGCATTTCTCGCCTTCCATCGCAGCAATTCGAGTACGGTACCGAGCTTTGTGTTGCCATCTTCGCAATTGGGGTACAACCCTTTTTTGTGATCCTCTAACATGCGATCGAACTTCAGCTTCTCATTATGACTTTCGCATTGTGTCCTTGCATCGACAATGACCCGGCGGAGATCATCATCATCGGGCACATCATCTGGTTCCTCTTGATCTTCAGCAGCTTCGCCCGTTCCAGCACCATCGTGCACATCGTCTGGTGCATCTTGATGTTCAATAGCATCACCGTATTCAGGGGGCACATAGTTGTCATCGTACTCTTCTTCCTCGCCGCCTTCCATCATAACCCCTATTTCTCCGTGCCTCGCCCAAACATTATAGTGTGGCATGAAACCCTTGTAAAGCAGGTGGGTGTGAAGGATTTTCGGTCGAGTAAGACTTTGTATTCCACATATAGGGCATGGACAACACATAAAACCATTCTGCTTGTTTGCCTCAGCCACTTCGAGAAAATCATGCACGCCCTTAATGTACTGGGAGGTGTGTCTGTCACCGTACATCCATTGCCGGTTCATCTGCGTGCATTATATATAATTAAGTGTGTCAAAAATCATTTCAGAACATCATGAATAGATAATTAAGTGACCAAATTAATAGAAATTCATCATCACATAAAAACCAAAGTACATACATAGTTCTCATCTAACAACATAAAGCTCTGCAGAGCATCTAAATTAATTAAACCATACATTGAAACTATGTAAAACATTTCAATGCAAAAACAAATACAATCATAATCGCAACCAAGGTAACAACTGATCCAACGGCATAATGATACCAAGCCTCGGTATGAATGGCATATTTTCTAATCTTTCTCATCTTCAAGCGCATTGCATCCATCTTGATCTTGTGATCATCGATTTACATCCGCAACATGCAACTCCAATATCATCTTCTCCTCCTCAAGTTTTTTATTTTTTCCTTCAAGAAATTGTTTTCTTCTTCAACTAAATTTAACCTCTCGACAATAGGGTCGGTTGGAATTTCCGTTCAACAACCTCCTAGATAAATAAAATCTATGTCACGTTGGTCGGCATAATTTTCATAAACAATAAATGAACCAATAGTTATGAAAAGATAATATATACCACATCCGAATCATAGACGGGACGAGGGCCGACGGGGCGGATACCAAAACCATCGCACTATATAAGATGCAATAATAAAAGTAAGAAAATAATAAAAGTAAGAATATTTTTCCTTTCGTAAAGAAGATAAGAACAAGAAGCTCACCACGGTGGTCTTGGCGATGAGATCGGCGCGGTGATCGACGGCGGTGAAGACGGGACGGGCGTGACGGACCGCTAAACCTAGACAAATATTGAGGAAAATGGAGGTTGGAGGTCGAGCTTGAGAGGAGAAAGCTTAAGTAGTGTGGCTCGGGCATTTCATCGAACACCTCATGTGCATAGGAGGTGAGCTAGAGCACCACAATGCCCCCTCGCCGGCAAGAGAAACACAGAGCAATGGAGTGCTCGTCATGAGCGAGGGGTATATATAGGCAGCACTATTGGTCCCGGTTCGTGGCATGAGCCAGACTAAAGGAAGCCTTTGGTCCCGGTTCATGCCACGAACCGACCAATAGTGGTGGGCCAGAGCCAGACCATTGGTCCCGGTTCGTCCCACCAACCGGGACCAAAAGGTCCGGACGAACCGGGACCAATGGCCCACGTGGGTCTGCCGGCCCCCCGGGCTCACGAACTGGGCAAATAGTTCCATTGGTCCCGGTTCTGGATTGAACCGGGACTAATGGGCTAAACTGGCCTGGACGAAAGCCCTGTTTTCTACTAGTGTACCGAGCTGTAGTGGAACACCCTGGAGTTAGAGAACTTCAAGGACAAGATCAACGAGGTGACCGGTGTTATGGCGGCTGTGTACGGTGGCGACCAGAAGTTCTCGGGTGAGTTGGCTCCATCTTCCTGCTTTGTTTCTTATTTTTTTGCTTCCTGTATGTATGTATGTATGTGTCTGACGACGAAGGTGGTTTCTTCAGAATTGATCGAGTCTGACAAAGTTGTTGTGAACATTTCTTGAAACAGGGTGAGGTCGGTGATGTCCATGCGGTGATGTCCCTGGGGTGGCGCCACTGTGCCCGGTGCTTGCCCTGGTCGCGCGGTGGTGCTTTGGCGGCTTCCAGACCCTCTCCTGGATGTGGTGATGGTCACACCACAGCCGTGGTGTGGTTGAGCCTCTACTACGGCTACAACCTCCCTTTGGTGAGCTCCTCCCCGTTCATTCTTCTCCGATGTAGCTCCTGCATGGCCTTCTCCATGATTTCGGTTGGATGTGCGGCTCTACTAGTTGCTGCTAGATGCTGTAACAAAGCATCAACTCCTACTGGAGCTCTCTGGTGATAAATTCCTTAATCTACTGACTGATTTCTAGTAGAGCTAATATAC
Source organism: Aegilops longissima (assembly GCA_021605205.1). NCBI lineage: Eukaryota > Viridiplantae > Streptophyta > Magnoliopsida > Poales > Poaceae > Aegilops > Aegilops longissima. The sequence continues at coordinate 736,965,403 of CM038678.1, read as the reverse complement.
ACATTTGCCGGCTCTGTTAAGGGCTATTTTATCAGAATGGTGGGTGTGTACTTACGTAATCTGGTGGTTCTAACATTTGTTATCAACTCATGTCATATACTTTGCTATATCAGAATTAAAGCTACATCACTTTAATTCCTGGGTTTCACATTACAAGATAATCATGGTTTTGTTGTACCACATATTTATCTTCTTTACATTTTGGCATACAGTTTATTAGGCTATATCATCATAATCATGGCCCAAAAGAAAAAAGCAAAATTAGAACCCTAGGCCAATCATGATATTTTAGTTTATGGAGGTGTTGCGTATTTGGTGAGATTTCCTTACTTTCTTCGGGCATAAGAATAAGCTTATAAGAACGGAATATTGATACTCTGCGAGCTATGAGTAGAATGCTCTATTTTCGCGAGTCACCTTTCTTGTATGAATATCTTGTTTTCACTAGCTAGATAATAAAAGCATCCTACTTTTTTTGAGTGGTCTCTTTATAATATATTGGCTCCAGTTTTCTAATTCTTCTTTGCTGATTCATGTAACAGGGCGATTGAGGTTGCATGTTGTTCATGACAGGATCAGGTGCCTAGTTGGTAATGCTACCAAAGGAGCTCCATCGTGAAGAATATAGCACAGTTGGTAGAGCAGGGGCTCCATCGTGTAGAGGTTGTAAAGTATATAGAGTATTATGTGTTGGTACAGCAGGGGCTTCGTCGTGTAGAGGTTGTTAATACAGTTGGTAGTTGGTAGTGCCCTGTGTGTTGGTAGTGCAGGAGGGCCATTGTATTATGTCTTATTTGCAGAGTAGGAGCTCCAGATTCAGCCATTGTATTATGTGTTATTTGTAGAGCAGGAGCTCCAGATTCAGCCATTGTATTATGTGTTATTTGTAGAGCAGGAGCTCCATAACGAATCTGGTTGTTATTTGAAGTATTATTATATGTGTTTTCTGTTTGTGCCAATTTAAATACTGCTTATTTATTTACTGCCAAATTGAAACATGAAGAATATGACCCTGACAGCCAGGACCCACTTACTAGAAGCTGAAACTGGGACCCGCTTATCACAACTTTTATAAATGGGATAAAAAGGCCACGGCCCAACAATAAAAAGGCGGCAATATTGGGCTTGGCCCATGAACCCAACCAAAAATTGACAGACAGAAAAAAACACAAATAGGCTGAATTGTTGGGCTCGGCCCATGTAAAACACTGAATCGGGCCGGGTTGATTCTTGTGCCACATCAGCTTGCAACGCTGGATGCCTACGTGGTCTGGGGAGGTTGCTTGTGACCAAAAATTTGGTCGTGGAACCAACGACCTTTTACATATCGCAAAGAAGGTCACTAATTTCAGTTTACGACCGCCAGCTTTTGACCTTCTGTTTTTGGTCACAAAAAGGTCGCAAATGAAAAACTGTGACCTTTCAGTGACCAATAGTGGTGGTCACAAGTTGACATATTTCTTGTAGTGATCATGTCATCTTGCTTAAGGCGTTACTCTGTTCTTATGAACTTAATACTCTAGATGCAGGCAGGAGTCAGTCGATGTGTGGAGTAATAGTAGTAGATGCAGGCAGGAGTCAGTCTACTTGTTGCGGACGTGATGCCTATATATATGATCATGCCTAGATAATCTCATAATTATTCGCTTTTCTATCAATTGCTCGACAGTAATTTGTTCACCCACCGTAATACTTATGCTATCTTGAGAGAAGCCTCTAGTGAAACCTATGGCCCCCGGGTCTATCTTTTATCATATTTTCTTCCAATCTACTTTTATTTGCATCTTTATTTTTTGCATCTATATTATAAAATACCAAAAATATATTTATCTTATCATACTATCTCTATTAGATCTCACTTTCGCAAGTGGTCGTGAAGGGATTGACAACCCCTTTATTGTGTTGTTTGCGAGTTCTTTGTTTGTTTTTGTAGGTGCATGGGACTTTTGAGGAGCCTCCTACTGGATTGATACCTTGGTTCTCAAAAACTGAGGGAAATACTTACGCTACTATTGCTGCATCACCCTTTCCTCTTCAAGGAAAACCAACGCAAGCTCAAGACATAGCAAGAAGGATTTCTCGCGCCGTTGCCGGGGAGGTCTTCACTCAAGTCAAGACATACCAAGTACCCATCACGAACTCATCTCCCTCGCATTTACATTATTTTCCATTTGCCTCTCGTTTTCCTCTCCCCCACTTCACCCTTGCCGTTTTATTTGCCCTCTCTTTCCCAATCTCCTCCTCTCTTTTCGCTTGCCCTTTTTCTGTTTGCTTGTGTGTTGGATTACTTGTTGCCATGGCGCAAGATAATACCAAATTATGTGATTTCTCGAATACCAATAATAATGATTTCCTTCGTACTCCGATTGCTCCTCTTAATGATGTTGAATCTTGTGAAATCAATACTGCTTTGCTGAATCTTGTTATGAAAGATCAATTCGTCGGCCTTCCTAGTGAAGATGCCGCTACTCATCTAAACAACTTTGTTGATTTGTGTGATATGCAAAATAAGAAAGATACGGATAACAATATTGTTAAATTGAAGTTATTTCCGTTTTCACTTAGAGATCATGCTAAAGTTTGGTTTTCGTCTTTGCCTAAAAATAGTATTGATTCTTGGAACAAGTGCAAAGATGCTTTTATCTCTAAGTATTTTCCTCCCGCTAAGATCATCACTCTTAGGAACGATATTATGAATTTTAAACAACTTGATCATGAGCATGTTGCCCAATCTTGGGAAAGAATGAAATTGATGATTCACAATTGCCCTACTCATGGTTTGAATTTATGGATGATCATAGAAAAAATTTATGCCGGTTTGAACTTTGCTTCTAGAAATCTCTTAGATTCGGCCGTGCGAGGCACGTTTATGGAAATCACGTTAGGAGATGCTACAAAACTTCTTGATAATATTATGGCTAATTATTCTCAATGGCACACCGAAAGATCTTCTAGTAAAAAAGTGCTTGCTATAGAAGAAATCAATGTTTTGAGTGGAAAGATGGATGAACTTATGAAATTGTTTGCTACTAAAAATACTCCTCTTGATCCCAATGATATGCCTTTGTCTACTTTGATTGAGAATAATAATGAATCTATGGATGTGAATTGTGTTGGTAGGAATAGTTTTGGAAACAATGCTTATAGAGGAAACTTTAATGCTAGACCGTTCCCTAGTAATTTCTCTAACAATTATGGAAATTCCTACAATAATTATTATGGTAATTTTAATAAGATGCCCTCTGATTTTGAGAATAGTGTGAAAGAATTTATGATTTCTCAAAAGATTTTTAATGCTTTGCTTGAAGAAAAATTGCTCAAAGTTGATGATTTGGCTAGGAACGTTGATAGACTTTCGCTTGATGTTGATTCTCTTAAACTTAAATCTTCTCCTCCGCTATCAATGAGTCTCTCAAAGCAATGAGAATTTCCATTGATGAGTGCAAGGAAAGAACCGCTAGATTGCGTGCTAAGAAAGATAGCTTTATATAGGCATGTTCTTCTAGTTTCCATGAAAATAATGATGAGGATCTTAAAGTTATTGATGCGTCTCCTATTAGATCCTTGTTTTGCAATATGAATGTTGATAATTATGGGACTGAAGATGAGTCAACTTTACCTACAAGGCGTCCCAAGAATTTGGAGTTTTTAGATCTTGATGCTAAATTTGGTAAAAGCGGGATTGGAGAGGTCATGACTTTAAATAGCATTGAACCCACTATCTCGGATTTCAAGGAATTTGATTATGATAATTGTTCTTTAGAAGGTTGTATTTCCTTGTTGCAATTCGTTGTTAATTCTCCTCATGCTTATAGTCAAAATAAAGCTTTTACCAAACATATCCTTGATGCCTTGATGCAATCTTATGATGAAAAACTTAATTTGGAAGTTTCTATACCTAGAAAACTTAATGATGAGTGGGAACCTACTATAAAGATTAGAATTAAAGATCATGAGTGTTTTGCTTTGTGTGATTTGGGTGCTAGTGTTTCCACGAGTCCGAAAACTTTATGTGATATTCTAGGTTTCCATGATCTTGATGATTTCTCTTTAAATTTGCACCTTGCGGATTCCACCATTAAAAAGCCAATGGGAAGGATCAATGATGTTCTCATTGTCGCAAATAGAAATTTGGTGCCCGTAGATTTTATCGTTGTTGATATAGATTGCAATCTTTCTTGCCCTATTATTCTTGGTAGACCTTTCCCTAGAACGATTGGCGCGATTATTGATATGAAGGAAGGGAATATTAGATTCCAATTTCCATTAAAGAAAGGCATAGAGCACTTTCCAAGAAAGAAAGTCAAATTACCTTATGAATCTATCATGCGAGCTACTTATGAATTTAGTGCCAAAGATGGCACTACTTAGATCTATCTTCGCTTTTATGCCTAGCTAGGGGCGTTAAACGATAGCGCTAGTTGGGAGGCAACCCAATTTTCTTTGTGTTTTTTGTTTTTGTTCCTGTTTAGTGATAAATCTTGCATCTACCTTCTGTTTAGATGTGTTTTTATCTTTCAATTAGTGTTTGTGCCAAGTAGAACCTATAGGATAACCTATGATGTTAGTTGATTTGATTCTGCTGAAAAACAGAAACTTTACGCGCACAAAATTAGTTTTGTTAAATCACAGAAACGTTATTTTGCGTTGATTATTTTTTCTTCTGATCAATAGACAAATTTTCCAGGACTTCCTATTTTGGTAGGATTTGTAGAGTTCCAGAAGTTTGTGTTAGTTACAGATTGCTACAGACTGTTCTGTTTTTGACAGATTCTGTTTTTCGTGTGTTGTTTGCTTATTTTGATGCATCTATGGCTAGTAAAATAGTTTATAAACCATAGAGAAGTTGTAATACAGTAGGTTTAACACCAAAATAAATAAAGAATGGGTTCATTATAGTACCTTATGTGGTGGTTTTTTTTTCTTTCACTAACAGAGCTTATAAGATTTCCTGTTGAGTTTTGTGTTGTGAAGTTTTCATGTTTTGGGTAAAGCTTTTATGGACTATGGAATAAGGAGTGGCAAGAACCTAAGCTTGGGGATTCCCATGGCACCCCAAGATATTCAAGGATAGCAAAAAGCCTAAGCTTGGGGATGCCCCTGGAAGGCATCCCCTCTTTCGTCTTCGTTCATTGGTAATTTTACTTGGAGCTATATTTTTATTCGCCACATGATATGTGTTCTGCTTGGAGCATCGTGTACTATATTAGTCTTTACTTTTTAGTTTACCACAATCATCCTTGCTGTACACACCTTTTGGGAGAAGCCTACTTGATTATAAATTTATTAGAATATGCTATGTGCTTCACTTATATCTTTTGAGCTTGATAGTTTTTGCTCTAGTGCTTCACTTATATCTTTTAGAGCACAGCGGTGACTTAATTTTGAAGAAATTGCTAGTCTCTCATGCTTCACTTATATTATTTTGAGAGTATTTTAGAACAGCATGGTATTTGCTATGGTTACAAATTTGGTCCTAGAATGATGAGCATCCAAGTTGGGTATAATAAAAACTATCATAAAAAGTGAATTGGATGCTATGATCAATTTGATGCTTGACAATTGTTTTGAGATATGGAGGTAGTGATATTAAAGTCATGCTAGTTGACGTGATTATGAAAAATACTTGTGTTGAGGTTTGTGATTCCTGTAGCATGCACATATGGTGAACCGCTTTGTGATGAAGTTGGAGCACAATTTTATTTATTGATTGTCTTCCTTATGAGTGGCGGTCGGGGACGAGCGATGGTCCTTTCCTACCAATATATACCCCTAGGAGCATGCACGTAGTACTTTGTTTTTGATGACTTGTAGATTTTTTCAATAAGTACATGAGTTCTTTTGACTAATGTTGAGTCCATGGATTATACGCACCCTCACCCTTCCACCATTGCTAGCCTCTCTTGTGCCGCGCAACTTTCGCCGGTGCCATACACCCACCATATACCTTCCTCAAAACAGCCACCATACCTACCTATTATGGCATTTCCATAGCCATTCCGAGATATATTGCCATGCAACTTTCCACCGTTCCGTTCATATGACACTCATTACTTTTGTCATATTGCTCTTTGCATGATCATGTAGTTGACATCGTATTTGTGGCAAGGCCACCTTCATAATTTTCATACATGTCGCTCTTGATTCATTGCATATCCGATGCACATCACGGAGGCATTCATATAGAGTCATATCTTGTTCTAGCTTTGAGTTGTAATTCTTGAGTTGTAAATCCATAAAAGTTTGATGATCTTCATTATTAGAGCATTGTCCCAGTGAGGAAAGGATGATGAAGACTATGATTCCCCCACAAGTCGGGATGAGACTTCGGACTTTACAAAAGAAAAAAATAAAAAAAAGGCCAAAAAGAAAAAAAGGCCAAAGAAAAAAAAGAAAAAAAAAGGGAAAAAAGAAAAAAGAAAAAAGAAAATGAGAGAAAAAGAGAGAAGGGACAATGCTACTATCTCTTTTTCCACACTTGTGCTTCAAAGTAGCACCATGATCTTCATGATAGAGAGTCTCCTATTGTCGGTGTCAAAACCGGCGGATCTCGGGTATGGGGTCCCGAACTGTGCGTCTAGGCGGATGGTAACAGGAGACAAGGGACACGATGTTTACCCAGGTTCGGGCCCTCTTGATGGAGGTAAAACCCTACGTCCTGCTCGATTGATATTGATATTGTGGATGTTTACAAGAGTGGATCTACCACGAGATCAAGGAGGCTAAACCCTAAAAGCTAGCCTATGGTATGATTGTAAGGGTTGTTGTGATTGTTGTCCTACGGACTAAAGCCATCCGGTTTATATAGACACCGGAGAGGGCTAGGGTTACATAGAGTCGGTTACAATAGTAGGAGATCTACATATCCGTATCGCCAAGCTTGCCTTCCACGCCAAGGAAAGTCCCATCCGGACACGGGGGGGAGTCTTCAATCTTCTATCTTCATAGTCTTGGAGTCCGGTCGATGATGATAGTCCGGCAAATGAGAGTTCGGCTGATGATGGTAGTCCGGCTATCCGGACACCCCTAATCCAGACTCCTCAAGAGCTCCCTGAACCAGGCTTCAATGACGATAAGTCCGGCGGTATATTGCTTGGCATTGCAAGGCGGGTTCCTCCTCCAAATGATAGAAGATCGTGAACACCAGGATAGTGTCCGGCTCTGCAAAATAAATTCCACATTCCACCGTAGAGAGAATAATAATATATACACAAGTTCAATCAGCTGGCGTTTTCCGTGGCATGACGTCACACCACTACCAAGCCATTACTCGAATTGTTTTTACTTTACCACCTCAGCGCATTTAGCGAAGCGGTTTCCTTGGCACGTCTTGTCGAAGCAGAGATCGTGTTTCCCCTTAATCCGGGATTCTCATCAATACGGGCATGGGTAACCCAACCGTGTCATTGATGGTGACGCTTGGGAGATAAGCGAGTTTTACCAGGCCGGTGGGGGACGCGTAAGACTTCGCCCGCCCATATAAGGGATAAGGATTCACCATCTCACCTACGCCTTCTTCCTCCTTTGCTTATCCATCTCCACAAGACTCGAACTCCAGCGCCAATCACAAGATCTCGTCTCAACCTTCTCCGACCATGTCCGGAGCGGGAGGTAAATGGTTGGCCTCCACCGCTAAGGAGGAGCAATCGCCAAACGCGCGGGCGCGGATACCTTTCCGGCGACATCGCGCATCGGCTGCCCGACGAGGGGCAGCTCATCCCCACCCCCAGGCCCCATGAGAGGGTCGTCTTTCTTTCCCACTTCCTCCGCGGACTGGGCTTTCCACTTCACCCTTTTATCCAGGGGCTCATGTTCTACTACGGCCTGGATTTCCATGATCTGGCGCCGAACTTCATCCTCAACATCTCAACATCTCCGCGGCCTGGTTTATCGTCGTGTGCGAGGCCTTCCTCTGCATCCAGCACCACTTCGGCTTGTGGCTCAAGACCTTCAACGTCAAGCCGAAGGTAGTGAAGGGCATTCAAGTGGAGTGCGGAGGCGCCATGTTGGGCAAGATGCCCAACGTCCTTTGGTTCGAAGGGGCCTTCGTGGAATCCGTCAAGGGGTGGCAATCGGGGTGGTTCTACATCACCGAGCCGCGTGACCCTAAATGGGCGGCGGCCCCCGAGTTTAGATCTGGTATCCCCACGCAGCTCACCTCCCGAGAAGGGCTTGCTGTGGGGTAGTTCGACGGAGCTGACGGGACTCCAGGCCTGTATCAAGAAGCTGGTGAAGAAGCTTAGGCTGGTTAACGTGGTCCAAGTCATGCTCGTCCGCCGGATACTCCCATGCCAAGAGCGGGCATTCAAACTGTGGGAGTTTGATCCGGAACAGCACCAGGCGCTGAACAAGCTCTTCGACACGACGTACGAAGGCGCCTGGAAGGTGCTGTTCAAGGGTGCCGAAGCCCCCGCATCCGCGACTGAAGATCGCGGATTTCACTCGCAGCGCCAGGCCGACGAGGTAAGTGATTCTACCCCTTTACGGGACACTTGTTTTTCATAGTTTGACTCTACGCGGGTTTTAGTTTCCCCTTTTCCTTTGACAGGACTGGATGAAGAAGGCGGAGCAGATTACCTGTCCGGCTCCTATGCCAGAAAATCTAGTAGATGCTCGTCTAGCGAGGATGCTGGTTCCGGCACCGCACGTGGTGCCGGAGAAGAAGGCCAAGAAGGAGGCCATGGGTGCTTGAAAGAGCTCCCGTTTTCAGGTGTCTGACGACTCCGGGGCGGATTCCTCCCCCGAAAGTGAGGAGGAGGAAGAGGACTCTCTCCCAGAGGAGGGAGAGAGGAAAAGGAAGGCTCCCCCGAAAGGGGAGACCGAAAGGTCCAAGAGGGGAAGGACTATTCCCCCGGACAGCTCCGCCAACATCAACGTTGGCGAGGAAGAATGGCCTTCAAGGGCCAGGCCTCCAGCGAGATCGTAAGTATCCAGATTCCTGAATAATTTATAATTTCTTTTTCTGCGTCACATAGTGTCATTCTAATGCCGCATACTGCCTGTAGTCCGGCCAGTGATGATCTCCCTGCTTCATCGAGCGGGTCGTTGGCTTCGTCGAATGTAGACTCCATCCCGACTGCCTCCACCCCTCGCGACACCGAGGACGCCGAGGCGGGAACCCAAGAGGGGACCCATCAGGGGGAGGCTCCGGAGGCGCCACAAGGCGTCCTCCCGGACTCTGCGCCGGACTCCACAACAGAACCCGCAGTGGTTCCAGAGTCCGGCCGGCGGCCCCTTCGAACGAAGGGCAAGACCGTGACGCCGGCAGCTTCCGTCCAACCGGAGGCGCCGGGTAATTTGTTGGAGGCGCTGTAGAGCGCTTCCATCGAGGAAGAACACCGCACTATTATGAGTGCGGTGATTCGAAGGTGCGGTTTCGCCAAAGGCGGGCTGACCGAAGCCTGCAATAGCCTTCTATCAGGCTTTGAGGTAAGAAATTAAAAATATGCAATGTAATACCGCATAGACAGTAGCCCCTGATGCTCGGTTCGGTGTTCGGAAAGAAAAGCCGGACTGAGGATCTAATAAAAAAAGATATACGCAGGGTTGCTAAAAAATTATGTCAATATGGGTTGCAGGCTGCGCTGCTGACCTCTGCCGCACTGACGGCGGAGGTCGGTGCTGTGAAGCAGGAGCTCGAGCGGTCCGAGCAAGAGCTCGGCCGCGCCAGGAAGCAGCTCCAGGACAAAGAAGGTGAGTAACACCACCTTGAATTTGTACCTTAAAGAAAAGGATTTAGGTTGCGATAAAAAATAACAAGGATAACATGGGTACTGCAGGGGCCACGAACGAGGTGGCGGCCCTGAAGGAGGCCGTATCTGCGGCCGAACGCAATGCGGCCACGGAACGGGGGGAGCGAGAAAAGCAGGAGGCGCGGCTGGCGGTGGTGCAGCAAGAGCTCCAGGCTCTCATGGAAAAGCATGAGAGTTTGGAGCGTGACTCAAAGACTCGAGAGTCCGAGCTTGCCTCGGCTCTCGAAAGAGCCAAAACCGCCAAGGCCGAGGCCCATAAGTCCCTTCAGGAGGTTGAATTGATGAAGAAGATAGCGGCGGGTAAGGCATTTTTCATGCAAAGCAAGCATGTGAATGTAAATTACGTGTTACTTACCCGGATTCGGAGCTCTCCAGGGGCGTTTGCAGATCTGCCTCGCAGCGTGTCTGATGCCGCCGCATTCTACCGAGCCGAGGAAGGGAGCTCGACGGAGAAGGTCTTCTGGTCTCAGTATGCTGAGGCCGGCCATCCGGTGCCCCCTAGTGACCAGCTGAAGCAGCTGGTCGAACTGCACAAGGTGGCCGAGCAGGCCATGAAGGGCCTCATAGTCCGGCTGTGGCCTGGAGAGGCCATGCCTGGGAGCTACTTCGGCCTCGTGCGACGGCTGGTGGATGCGTGCCCCGGGTGGAGGTTATCAAGCGCCCGCCTGTATTGAAGGTGCTCGTCGGCCCCTTCCCGCAAAGGTGCATTGGGGCAAGCTGGATGCGGAGAAGCTAATCACCGACGCACCACCAGCAGCAAGGAGCATCGACGCCCAACTTTACTATAAGGCTGTCTGAAGGGTGCCCGCAAGATTGCGGATGAGTGCCCAGGATGTAATTTTGAGTGAATTCGCAATGTGTTATCCTATGCGCTGAAAACTTTGTTCATATCGCTAAGCAACGCTTGTTTAATTTAAAATATTACCTTCATGCGGCCGCTTATGAAATCGAGAGATGGCAAGTCGTCGGCTTCAGCCCCCATGCCACGAGTCTGGGGTGTTCGGGATAAACTTGAGCACTCTTGTTCCCATTTTGGGTCCATCTAGGAGGCGCCAACACAACGTAACAAGACAACCGGACTTATAGTGCTTGAACACTCTCACTTAGCCATAGAATTCTATAATTTTAAATTTGGTGAAGCCCCTAGTATTCGGAAGACCGAATTGGGGCGCTATCCACGCCTTCATCGGACATAATCCGAACTTCGTCAAGCGGCGTAGGTCTTTAAGGACCCGAAGGACCTCTCGAACAGCGACCAGTCTCTCGCCTTATCGTGCGGTCAGTTTTAGCTTTCTCATCGAGGCGTTAACCCGGCTGAACCGGGCGCAATCGCAGTGGTTCTCCAGTGCTACCTTAGCCGATAGAACGGAACGTAAGGTGCCGAACATGGGAGCCGGGCAAACCCAACTATTGACCCAAGGCAGGATTCGGAGCTGATTCATATAATGCTATAAGTTCGGGGTGCCGCACTTGTGAAAGTGTGCGGACTTTATCACACCATAAAGCGGAGGACATAAGCCCCTGGTGTGTTTGGCCGTGCCAAGATGCACGGGTGCAACATGTTGTAAATGAACATATATATATATATATATATATATATATATATATATATATATATATATATATATATATATATATATATATATATATATATAAAGTAATGCAATTAAAGGCAAAAAGTGCTGCATTTTATTCGAGAAGATATGCTATCAGTGCGGAATGATACAAATAGTGCGGAAAGCAAGGGATTGGACGAATTAAGGGCGTCTCCCTCCAGGGGTAGGCCGCGGAATGTTGTATGTAACAAATTTAATGCTCGTGATGGAGACCACCTGAGTGTTCGTCGCGGCCTTTGTCCTTCCCTGGCTGTTGCATCATGAGTTCGGCAGGTTCGCCGCCGGACTGAGTTCTGTATAAAAAAGAGAAAAATAAAACAAAAAAGAGCGACACACTTGGGAGCCCCTGGTGTGGTCGAACCGCACTCTGGGTCTGTTGTGGTTGTGCCCTTCCCCCTATGCCCATGGTATCTCCAGGGCGTAATTATGTACGCGGAGAGTTTGTCTTGCAATTTCGCGAGGGCTGGGGTTGGGGCCACATTACTACGCGTGCACGGAACGTGCCAGGTGGTCTTGGTTGATGTTGCTCCGGGCGCGTTTGGTTGTGTCCGGTCGTTTAACGGCCGGACTCGAGAACTGTCGTAAAAGGCTGTTCTGTACTTCAGCCGCGAGAGCCGCTGTATGTTCCTCCGTTCGGAGGGAGCGTTCCGTGTTTCCATTGACCGTGATGACTCCACGAGGGCCTGGCATCTTGAGCTTAAGGTATGCATAATGCGGCACCGCGTTGAATTTTGCAAACGCGGTTCGTCCGAGCAGAGCGTGATAGCCGCTGCGGAACGGGACTATGTCGAAGATTAACTCCTCGCTTTGGAAATTATCCAGGGATCCGAAGACCACTTCCAGTGCAACTGAGCCTGTACAATTGTCCTCGACACCTGGTATGACGCCTTTGAAGGTCGTCGTTGTAGGTTTAATCCTTGAAGGGTCTATGCCCATCTTGCGCACTGTATCCTGATAAAGCAGGTTCAGGCTCGCCGCCGTCCATCAGGACTCTCGTGAGGTGAAATCCATCAACGATTGGGTCTAAAACCATCGCGCGAATCCGCTATGGCGGATACTGGTCGGATGGTCTCTTCGATCGAAAGTGATCGGGCAAGAGGACCATGGGTTGAATTTTGGGGCGATCGGCTCCATCGCAGATATCGCCCCTTAGTGCACGCTTCCGCTCCCTCTTGGGAATATGCGTTGCGTATATCATGTTTATCGTCCGAACTTGAGGGGGGAATCCCTTTTGTCCTCTGTTGTTCGGTGGCCGGGTCTCTTCCTCGTCATCGCTGTGTAGCCCCTTGTCACTGTTTTCGGCGATTAACTTGCCTTCCTGCTTGAATACCCAACAATCTCTGTTGGTATGGTTAGCCGGCTTTTCGGGGGTTCCATGTATTTGACAAGAGCGATCTAGTATTCGGTCCAAATTGGACGGGCCCGGAGTGGTTCTTTTGAATGGCTTCTTCCGTTGACCGGGTTTGGAGCCTCGAATCCGCGTTAATCGTCGATCCTCATTGCTGCCGCCGCACGCGGCGTTTGTTTTGTTTCGACGCAACCTGCCATTGCGGTCCTTGGTATCCGGACTGCCAGCGTTTTTGCTGAGGTTGTTACTGCGAGCGAGCCAGCTATCCTCTCCCGCACAAAAGCGGGTCATGAGGGAAGTGAGGGCTGCCATGGATTATGGCTTCTCCTGTCCTAGGTGCCGGGCCAGCCACTCGTCGCGGATGTTGTGTTTGAAGGCAACGAGTGCCTCTGCATCCGGACAGTCGACGATTTGATTTTTCTTTGTTAAGAACCGTGTCCAGAATTGCCTGGCCGATTCGTCTGGCTGCTGGATTATGTGGCTTAGGTCATCTGCGTCGGTGGTCGCACGACGCGCTCGAAGTTGTCGAGGAATGCGGCTTCCGTGTCTTCCCAACATCCAATTGACTCTGCGGGCAGGCTGTTAAGCCAATGCCGAGCTGGTCCTTTAAGCTTGAGGGAGATATTTGATGGTGTGAAGATTGCCGCCGCGGGCCATGTGTATATGGAGGAGATAATCTCAATCCAGACCGCTGGGTCTGTTGTGCCATCGTAGGATTCGATATTAACGGGTTTGAACCCTTCAGGATTTGATGATCCATTACTTCGTCGCTGAAGCATAGAGGGTGTGCGGCGCCTCAGATTGAGCAATATCGCGACGTAGCTCGAGAGAGCGTTGTCTCGCTGTGTTCGCCCGGCCGAGTAGTTGTATCCGTGCGACGGTATTCGCCGGGTCGTGGGCGCCCACGTGATCCATAGATAGATCTGGATTGTCTTGCCTTGTCCTCCAATATATCTCGCAAGTCCGGCGCGTTCCTCCGCGGCTTCTTGCTTTTAGAGCGATGCCGGGGTACGGTTTTGGTGGAGGGCTTACATGCCTCTCTATCGCGGCCATGGGGTGGTCGGTCTGCCGTATTGTGCGCTGGTGATGCTGCCTCCTCTAATCGGGGGAGCAACTTGCGTTTTGGGTAACTTTTGAGGGGCGCTCGAGTTCAGATTTCTTGCCGCGAGGACCTCGGTCCATCTGTCGGCCAGTAGGTCTTGATCAGCTTGAAGCTGTTGTTGCTTTTTCTTTAGGCTGTTTGCCGTGGCCATTAGCCGGCGTCTAAAACGCTCTTGCTCGACGGGATCCTCAGGCACGACAAATTCGTCGCCGCCGAGGCTTGCCTCATCTCCGGAGGGAGGTAAGTAGTTGTCATCCTCGACCTCATCGTCTGCCGCCCTCTCCTGAGGGCTTGCTTCTGCCTCCTCCTGCGCTGGATCATGCTGGAGGGAGTTGTCTTCGGCACTTTCTGGGGTGTTATTATCTCCTGTGCCGGAATCTCCATTCTTGCTGTGGCGGGATTTAGAGCGGCGCCGCTGACGTCGGCGCTTGGGCTGTTTCTTTAAGGAATCGGCCTCCGCTGCTTCTTCGCCGTCCCCATCTTTTGGGGTGTCCACCATGTATATGTCGTATGACGAGGTGGTTTTCCAAAGGTCCTGTAGGCACCGGTTCTTGGTAGTCTCCGCATCGCCGCCCATACCGCCGATGTCTTCGGATTCGTAGTCGAGCACGCCGGTTAAATCGCCGACGGTGGCTACGGTGGGTGGTGGTGGGATCTGAATTTCTTCGTCATCCGCGTCCCAACCGCCCCGGCCGTAGTTCGCCAGGGCTCTCCGGATAGCGAGATGCTTCAATGAATTTATGATATCGCCAAGGGCGAAGTGCTGAAAGATGTCCGCAGCGGTGAATTCCATGATCGGCGCCAATCAGATTTGACCGGCAGGGCGCAGGAGGTTCGGAGTCCGCAGGAGTCCGCACCTCGAGTCATGGGCTTTACGTGGGACAAGGTAAGTGTTCGCCCATCGCCGAGGAATTGCGGCTCCCGAGGCGGTGTCCAGCCATCCGCCCTCGATTCGAGCGATCGGCTCCGGACTATGAGTCGGAGCGGATCCGGTGCGCCTCCAAGGTGCTGTCCGCGGCAGAGTTAGGTCATGCCCATCGTGACAGCGTGGCGCGATCGGTTGTGGCTCGATCCATCGAGGATCAAGTCCCGCGGATATCGTCCGTGAAGTTTAAGCTTCAAACCTGACCGACGGCCGGGGAGTTGGCCCGCAGACGGCCGCCCAATACGAAGATCTGTCCGGGAGAAAGGTCTCATCCAGACTGCGCCGTTGTTGATTGAAGAGGCCATCAAGCCTATCGGTGACGCACACGAGGAACTCTCAATGAAAGCACCAATGTCGGTGTCAAACCGCGGATCTCGGTAGGGGGTCCCGAATCTGTGCGTCTAGGCGGATGGTAACAGGAGACAAGGGACACGATGTTTACCCAGGTTCGAGCCCTCTTGATGGAGGTAAAACCCTACGTCCTGCTCGATTGATATTGATATTGTGGATGTTTACAAGAGTGGATCTACCACGAGATCAAGGAGGCTAAACCCTAGAAGCTAGCCTATGGTATGATTGTAAGGGTTGTTGTGATTGTTGTCCTACGGACTAAAGCCATCCGGTTTATATAGACACCGGAGAGGGCTAGGGTTACATAGAGTCGGTTACAATAGTAGGAGATCTACATATCCGTATCGCCAAGCTTGCCTTTCACGCCAAGGAAAGTCCCATCCAGACACGGGGGGAAGTCTTCAATCTTCTATCTTCATAGTCTTGGAGTCCGGTCGATGATGATAGTCCGGCAAATGAGAGTTCGGCTAATGATGGTAGTCCGGCTATCCGGACACCCCCTAATCCAGGACTCCCTCACCTATGTTGTCACTTTCATATACTAGTGGGAATTTTTCATTATAGGACTTGGCTTGTATATTCCAATGATGGGCTTCCTCAAAATGCCCTAGGTCTTCGTGAGCAAGCGAGTTGGATGCACACCCACTTAGTTTCTTTTGTTGAGCTTTCATATATTTATAGCTCCAGTGCATCCGTTGCATGGCAATCCCTACTCACTCACATTGATATCTATTAATGGGCATTTCCATAGCCCGTTGATACGCCTAGTTGATGTGAGACTATCTTCTCCTTTTTTGTCTTCTCCGCAACCACCATTCTATTTTACATATAGTGCTATGTCCATGGCTTACGCTCATGTATTGCGTGAAAGTTGAAAAAGTTTGGGATTATTAAAGTATGAAACAATTGCTTGGCTTGTCATCGGGGTTGTGCATGATTAAATACTTTGTGTGATGAAGATAGAGCAACAGCCAGACTATATGATTTTGTAGGGATAACTTTCTTTGGCCATGTTATTTTGAGAAGACATGATTACTTTGATTAGTATGCTTGAAGTATCACTATTTCTTATGTCAATATGAACTTTTATTTTGAATCATGTGGATCTGAACATTCATGCCACAATAAAGAAAATTACATTGAGAATTATGCTAGGTAGAATTCCGCATCAAAAATTCTGTTTTTATCATTTACCTACTCGAGGACGAGCAGGAATTAAGCTTGGGGATGCTTGATACGGCTCCAACGTATCTATAATGTTTTATTGTTCCATGCTATTATATTAACACTTTTGGATGTTTATGGGCTTTATTTTACACATTTATATCATTTTTGGGACTAACCTACTAACCGAAGGCCTAGCCCGTATTGCTGTTTTTTTTTCTTATTTTAGTATTTCGAAGAAAAGGAATATCAAACGGAGTCCAAACGGAATGAAACCTTCGGGAGTGTGATTTTTGGAACGAACGTGATCTAGAGGACTTGGAGTGCAAGTCAAAAAGCAGCCGAGGCGGCCACAAGAGGGTAGGCCCCCCCCCCCTCCTATAGGGCGCGCCCCTGTCCAGCCACCGACGTACTTCTTCCTCCTATATAAGCCTATGTACCCCGAAAACATCCAGGGAGCCAACGAAACACAATTTCCACCGCCGTAACCTTATGTATCCGCGAGATCCCATCTTGGATCCTTCGCCGGCGCTCTGCCGGAGGGGGAATCGACCACGGAGGGCTTCTACATCAACACCATAGCCCCTCCGATGAGTTGTGAGTAGTTTACCACAGACCTTCGGGTCCATAGTTATTAGCTAGATGGCTTCTTCTCTCTTTTTGGATCTCAATACAATGTTTTCCCCCTCTCTTGTGGAGATCTATTCGATGTAAACTCTTTTTGCGGTGTGTTTGTCGAGATCTGATGAATTATGGGTTTATGATCAAGTTTATCTATGAGAAATATTTGAATCTCCTCTGAATTCTTTTATGTATGATTGAGTTATCTTTGCAAGTCTCTTCGAATTATCAGTTTGGTTTGGCCTACTAGATTGATCTTTCTTGCCATGGGAGAAGTGCTTAGCTTTGGGTTCAATCTTTATGTGTCCTTACCCAGTGATGTAAACGGTTGCAAGGCACGTATTGTATTGTTGCCATCGAGGATAAAAAGATGGGGTTTATATCATATTGCATGAATTTATCCCTCTAAATCATGTCATCTTGCTTAAGGCGTTACTCTGTTCTTATGAACTTAATACTCTAAATGCAGGCAGGAGTCAGTCGATGTGTGTAGTAATACTAGTAGATGCAGGCAGGAGTCGGTTTACTTGTTGCAGACGTGATGCCTATATATATGATCATGCCTAGATTATCTCATAATTATTCGTTTTTCTATCAATTGCTCGACAGTAATTTGTTCACCCACCGTAATACTTATGCTATCTTGAGAGAAGCCTCTAGTGAAACCTATGGCCCTCGGGTCTATCTTTTATCATATTTGCTTCCAATCTACTTTTATTTACATCTTTACTTTTTGCATCTATATTATAAAATATCAAAAATATATTTATCTTATCATACTATCTCTATTAGATCTCACTTTCGCAAGTGGCCGTGAAGGGATTGACAACCCCTTTATTGCGTTGGTTGCGAGTCCTTTGTTTGTTTGTGTAGGTGCGTGGGACTTTTAAGGAGCCTCCTACTGGATTGATACATTGGTTCTCAAAAACTAAGGAAAATACTTACGCTACTATTGCTGCATCACCCTTTCCTCTTCAAGAAAAACTAACGCAAGCTCAAAACGTAACAGCGGCACACTGTGCAAATAGAGGCGGCGGTATGGAACCCTAAGGGTACGAGAGGGATGAGAAAGATCGAGCGTGAGACCATGAGAGGATGGAGCGTGGAGGTGGGTATCGGGTTTGCGACGTGAGGTGAGTCGGTAAAAAGCCAGGCAGGAAATGAGGCGAAAATAAACCAGATAAAAATAACAAGACGAAAGTGGGGGACGAAAAAACCATAAAAATTATCCTACCAAGTGAGACATTAGGAGTAGAGATTGAAATCCCAAAAGAGATTGAAATCCCATTTTGTTGCTCGTTGAAAATCCATCGAGACGAATGGCGCAAATTACACGTTTCACCAAGATGAAATTGCACAAGGCATCTCCTCCGCTGGCTGGGAGTGGGGAGTGCGCCGCCAACCCCGCCGCATAACCAAAAAGTCAATCCCCCACCGCGCAGCCTCGCCGTCGGCATGGACGAGGAGAGGACGGAGGCGTGGTGGGGCCGCCGCGCGTGGGCGATGCTGTCGGCCGTCCGCGAGCGGGCGCCGCTGGTGCAGTGCATCACCAACCTCGTCTCCATGGACATCGCCGCCAACGCCCTCACGGCCGCCGGCGCCTCCCCGGCCATGCTCCACAGCATCCGCGAGATCCCCGACTTCACCCCACGCTGCGACGCAGTCTACATCAACGTCGGAACGCTCTCCGAGGACTGGCTCCCCTCCATGCGCGCCGCCGCCTCCGCCGGCCGCCCCTGGGTGCTCGACCCCGTCGCCGCCGCCGCCTCGGGCTTCCGGATGGAGGCCTGCCTCCAGCTCCTCGCGCTCCGCCCCGCCGTCGTCAGGGGGAACGCGTCCGAGATCCTCGCCCTCGCCTCCCGCTCAGACAGCTCCTCCTCCTTCAAGGTACCTCAACTAAATCCAATCCTATTAGTAACTGGTTGCTAATTTCCAAGCCAATTCAATCCTAAGGGTGACCAACACAAAATCTTCACTAAATCAGATGGTATATTGTGAAACTGCAATGTTATAAACTGATTTGATCCACGTGCTCCTGGTACTCTTATTTTGAACGAAGATTGATTCTTCAGCTCATTTGGGGTCATTGAGGTTGTCATTCAAATTGGCTTGCTGGAAACATGTGTTGTCCATGTAATCTTGTGGCTAATTTCAGGTTAAAAAGAAAAACCATAGCCTAGCTTTAACTGAAACTTAAAATAAGCAGTTCAAACACACAACCTGTAAGGTTCAAACGTCCTGAACTTACCTTTCGTCACAACTTCACAAGTGCAGAAAATAGAGAATGGCAGTACTATGGAAGAAGCACAAAGGAACGGGACAACAAAGCAACTAATTGCCTTAGCGTGCCCCTCCTCCCACTGCACTTTTCCCACAGCGATAAGTAGGTTGAGAGGTAAGACAGGCACTATGCCAATTTTATTAAGAGGGAAAATGGAAAACAATTTTATCAGGGCGATGCACTCCAGTCATTATCCTGTCTGAAGAAATTTTGGACTGCTTGTGGTAGTAATGTTCTTTTGCATGGATTCCAGGACGATTGCCTGATTGCCCTATCTCCCTGTTATTTGAAGATGAGCAACGTCCATCTTGCCTCTCATGGCACTAATACTTGTGGCCAACTGCAGGGCGTGGACAGTTCACATGACTCAGAGGAGGCCCTGCAAGCCTCGAAAGCATTGGCACGGTCCAGCGGGGCAGTAGTATCTGGAGCAGTTGATTTCATCACAGATGGTGAGCAGGTCATCAGTGCTAGCAATGGTGTGGCAATGATGCAGAAGATCACAGCGACAGGGTGTGCTGTGACTGCTCTTATAGCAGCTTTTGTCGGGGCGGATCCTTCCGATGCTCTGGCCGCAGCGGCATGTGCGCTCGCCATATTTGGACTTGCTGGAGAGATAGGGATGGAGTCAGCGAAGGGACCTGCCTCTCTCAGGCTGCATCTCATCGATGCTCTCTACGGTCTCGACGAGCAGACCGTCACATCTGGAGTAAAAATTGCGCTGCTGCCGTAATGCATGTGTGCCGTGGCTATCAGTGTTGTAGGAGATACAGAGTCTGGAGTAATCTGCAGGGTCGTCTCGTCTCCTTGGTGCTTGCAAAACCATGAAGCAGATCGGGTCAGATTGGCTGTTAGATCACTCATCCATGTGTACCACCCCCCCATCAATAATCCGGTGACCATCCCGGCTGTAGTAAGTATGTACATAGTTGTGAATTGTGACATCATCTACACAGAGAATGATGTTCATATAATAAGCCAGTCGAAATGAGGTGTTTGTGCTTCAATGGCTTTGAGATGGTCGAATGGCTATTCCATTCGAACGCTTTGATCCTGCTATGGCCCTATGCCTATGAAGTTAATGATTTAAGGCCCCCGCTGCATCAGGAGGAAACTTTGGAAAGGAAGCTTACTGGCTCATCATGCTGCAGTTTTGCTTCTGAATTTTGTTTCCATATTCCATGGTGAGTAGTACATTATATCAGCAGTGCAACATAGAAGCTGAATCACCCAAGGTATGATCGAGTAAGCTAATTTTCTACTTCAAAGAAAATAAGAGAGAATCTTGTCAAGAAGCCAATCAGGCCTTGTACAATGCAAAGTGCTTAGGGGAGGTGCTTAAAAGAATAAACCAGGCTATCCTTAAGCACCGGTGCTTATTTGTACAGGGTAGACGCTTAATTAGGCGTCTCTCTATTTAGAAGTAGGCACCGGTGCTTTAGGAAAACCGGGTTTATTTTTCTAAGCACCTACCATTGTATAAGGCCTCAAGGATATATATAGTTCTTTCAGAAACTTGAAAAGCTCTGTTTTGTTCCTCTCTGTGTCCTCTGTCTGAGATGTGTGTTCAAGGCATCCACTTCACATCAAGTGTGCAGTTCTTGGAGGTGCAGTGGTCACGTTTTCAGTTGATGCACAAGCTTGTAATCTTCGGTGTAATTTTCTTCATACCATGAAGAGCCTTTTTCCTCTGAATACTTCAAGTGGAAGAGAGCAACTTCATGACCCCGTATGATGAAGTTACGAGGAGTGGTCAGGTTTGTATGTAAGTTCTCCGTGGTACAACCGAGTAGTAAATTAAGTCTGAGGTCATTTTGTGGAGTTGAGCAGGCACGACGGGCCTTGCAGCGCTATTGCCAGCGGTGGTGCCCAGTATGTAACGTGTAGCATTGTACCTTGAGATGTTGCCTCTCATATGTAGGAGTATGTACGTATAACTCTCTCTCTCTCGTAGCAACGCATCAAAAGTGTAGTGTTTTTGCGTCTTGCATGATTATTTCACGAAAAAGATCCATCCGTGGCCATAAATTGATTAGCACTAGAGATGTTTAAGAGTATTCCTGTTGCGTGTATTCTGAACTTTGGAATGAATTCTGTGTCAGTACTTTTTTTTATTCGCAAAAAAGGAAAAATATATGGCACATGCTACGCATCACCTGGATGAAAACCAAGAAAAATAAACCGCCTTGGTGGCCCTACGATCCGCGGGAGACGAACGACTGTGATCTCAACTTTATCCGCGTCGAAAGCTGACGACGCGCGCCATCTCTTCCTCTGTTACGTGGGCGTTACTGCCTACAGGACAAATTATCACTGCCCAGCTAGCTACTACTCGCCATCAAAATAGCTAGCCACTGCTCCTAGTCATGTTAGGCCCTCAGCCAAATTACTTGCAGTATCTAGATACATTCATATATAGACAAATATATATCCTCTAAAAAATATCTAGACAAATATATTCTGTACAAATAATTCAGGAAGGCATCGCAAAAAAGAAAAACAAGACGGAGGTTGTATTTTCCAATTAGAAAAGAGTCGATCGGGTCGCAAGTCATTGGGTCCGTCTCCAGTCGTCGCATCATCGCAACACGACGATAACTAATTGCAATATGAATCATGTTGTGGTCATCTCCAGCTGTCATGGCGTTGCAAACACGTGGATCTTTGGTCACCCATTGCAATATGGACCATGTTGCGGTCATCTCCAACTTGCATGGCGGGATCATGTTACGGTTATCTCCAATATGGATATTGTTGTGGTTATCGCCAGGGGAGGCCACCCGTCTCCCTTTTAGCCGCATGATGAAGGAAGAGACGGAAAAAGGACGATTGGAGCTCTTGCTCTCCAAAAAGAATTGGCGGCTGCTACGGTCCTCAGCCATCAGATCCGCCGCTCACCACCTGTTGGATTCGGTCAACGCCATCGGCACATCGTCCATCTCTTATCATGGCCGCAAAAGAGCAAAGGAAGAGCGTCGTTGCGGGAAGGAGCGTTGCCCTGCTCACAGCAAGAAGATAGTGCAACAACGCCGACGACGCATCAGTGCAGCGCCAACACTGGTGCGGCGGTGCTCCAGCATAGCACCCGCCGCCACCGGTGATGCTTCACTCCAGCGCTAGTGCTGGTGCGGCGTGCTCCAGCATAGCACCCGCCGCCACCGGTGATGCTTCACTCCAGCGCTAGTGCTGGCGCGGCGGTGCTCCATCGGTGGCCCATTGCGACACCCGACGGCCATCGACGGTGGCCCGTCGCAACACCCGACAGCCGTCCGTGAAGCTTCATTGCAACGCCAACACCGGCGCGGCAGTGCTCCACTGAAGCACCCAATGACCACCGGCGAAGCTTCACTGCAGCGCCACGATCGCGTGGTGGTGCCCCATCGCAGCACCGGTATCCCCCGTCAAAAAGCTCCATTGCAGCACCCGATGACCGCCGCAAAGCTTCACTGTAGCACCCGATGACTGCTAATGAAGCTTCACTGCAGCACCACCACCGGCACGGTGGTGCTCCATCGCAACGCGACAGCAACGAGGTGCTGTGACGGGATACAACACGGCGGCGATGAAGGGATGCTGCGGCGGGATGCAGCACAGCAGTGACGGGATGCTGCGACGCAACATGCGCGAGGCGACGGCAGAAACACATGGCAACGACGGAGCACGCAGAAGAGAGGAGCGAGGGTGGCGGGAGAAGGAAGGGGATCTAGTTCGGGGGAAAAGATAAGGAAGCGGAGCGTGAGCGTGGGCGATGGGTGGGCGCTATACCTGGCCATGGGAAGCCCGGCCCAACCCGGCCCTAAAAACCCCGACCCAGCCCAGCCCAACACTGCTCCCGAGCAGGGCTTGGGCCTAGATTTTGAGCCCGATGGTCGGGCCGGGCCAGGCCCGGGCCTGTCATTTTTGCGATTTCCTGAAGGGGCCCGGCTCGGGCTTTTATGTATTTGGGCCGGGCTCGGGCTTAAAAACCAGGCCCGACGGCTGGGCCGGGCCGGGCCCTGGCCTGGGTTTTTTTGCCTTGGGTTTGGCTAGGCCCGGCCCGGCCCGAGGTTTGGCCAGGTATAGTGGGCGCCACGAGGACACATGACGGCTGCGCAGGTGATCCCGGCCGGGACTGGCCGACAGGATGGGTCAGTGGGGCCGGTTCTCACTACGGACACGCCCCATCCTCTGCCCGTTGTGGAGCCGGGGGTGGGGACAGGAAGGATGGCGACAAATGATGAGGAGGTGGGGACAGATTCTCAGCCCCACCCAGGAAGGAACGTGGACGGCTACTCAGTCCGGAACGACCCAGCGCGTGTGGATAAGGACAGGGACGGATCCTGAGACACCCAGGAGGGACAGATGGCCGCCCCAGGTCAGGACAAGAGCAGGCGGTGTGAGGTGGTGGTAGGGCCGGAGCTTGGGCCGCACGCCACCAATGATGGGTCGACTTCAAGGTTGGGCATGAGGACTTTGATGGTGATTGAGGAAAGTGCGAGGCGGGACCCACCAGAGGGGAATCAAGCTGATTTGGTGGGGATTGGTGAGCCAATTGGGGACCCGTTGGAAGCTGCGCCGGATGTGAACCATGCATGCAACGACGACGTGCACATACCACAGCCTGAGCCAGCGGGCACTGGGGAGGTTGGTGCGCTCGCGTTGTGTGGTGCTGGGGAGGATACTATGGGCATGACAACACAGGAGACGTGGCATACAACAAGCTGAAGAGCTTCTGCTCAAATATAATCAAGATATTGGCCCCACCTCTTCTAAAGGAGGTCCAAGCGGCCACGTTAAGGCCAGAGGCGATACCGTTCACTCCGAAGCGTGTGACCAGGGCGAACAAGAAGGGCGCCTCCTCAAGCAGTGCTAAGGGAAACCCAGCAGAAAATGTGCTTCTTCATGCTTTGGGGATTGCGCCGGAAGAGATTGTGGCTGATGAGGGCATGGTCAGAGAGCTCCAAGCTCTCTTCGACTCGCCTCTAAGGGAGCAGCATGTCCGTATCATTGCTGGCCTATTTGGTAAGGTCGTACCGGAGCCACATATGCTGGATGGAGATAATGTGGTGAGGGGCTGTGTGCGGGTGGTGGAGTACTCGTATCCCTTATGGATTTACAACCACAAGTGCTATGTTGGAATGTCCGGGGTCTCAACAACCCGGCCAAGAGGAAGGCGGTTAGGGAGTTTTTTAGCTCGGTTAGGGTGAACTTGGTGTGTTTCCAAGAGACCAAGATGGATGTACTGGATCAATTTTTAGTTATGCAATGTCTTGGGCCATCGTTTGATGGTCATGTGTATTTGCCGGCCGTGGAGACTAGGGGAGGTATTCTGTTGGCTTGGAATAGTACGGTGCTCACGGTGGATAACTTCGCGCTAGACACCTATTTTCTCACGGGCATGGTGCATACTAAGGTGGGAGATCCATGGTGGATCTCGGTGGTGTATGGTCCGCAAGAGGTGGAGGCCAAAGGCCAATTCTTGGAGGAGTTGAGAAGAAGACGCATGACTTGTCATGGACCGTGGATGGTCTTGGGTGATTTTAATATGATCTTGAGCGCTGCTGATAAAAGCAACACCAATGTTAATAGAAGGGTGATGGGGATGTTTAGGGACTTTGTGGACGACCACGAGTTGAAGGAAATGTACATGCACGGCAGGAGGTACACTTG
Organism: Aegilops longissima; assembly: GCA_021605205.1. Lineage (NCBI taxonomy): Eukaryota > Viridiplantae > Streptophyta > Magnoliopsida > Poales > Poaceae > Aegilops > Aegilops longissima. The sequence goes on along the minus strand of CM038678.1, from coordinate 736,940,594 downwards.
GTCCAATGAGAGGGACTCCCCCACTCTGACCAAGATCGACCGCGTCCTTACTACAGTGGAGTGGGAGCTTGATAACAATGATTACCTGCTACAAGCGTTGTCAACTGGTGTGTCTGACCACGCACCCCTACTCCTCACTACCAGTGCGGGTTTCTGTGCTAAGAAGAGATTTCGGTTCAAGATGTTTTGGACTAAGTTGGATGGTTTCGATGAAGCGGTCAAGGAGGCGTGGGTTTGCGACCCTGAGATTGTTGATCCCTATAAGAGGTTGGATGCGCTATTGCGTAACGCGGCCGTGTATCTCCAAGCATGGGGGCAGAGGAGGATGGGCAATGTAAAGGTACTTATGCGAGTGGCTACATGGGTCATCCATAAACTGGATATTGCCCAGGAGATGCGACCTCTTGATAAACAGGAGGTTTGGCTCAGGAAAACACTCAAGCATACTTTATTGGGGCTGGCTGCTATGGAACGTACGATTGATCGTCAGAGATCAAGGATGAAATGGTTGAAGGAAGGTGACGCTAATACCAAACTTTTCCAAGCGGTCGCGAATGGGCGCAGATCTAAAAACTTCATCCCACACATTAAGAGTAACGGGGTGGTCATTACGGAGCAAAAGCAGAAGGAGGATCTCTTTGGCCAGGCGTACGAGGATCTCATCGGCAGGGATAGTGCACGGGAGTTCTCTCTGGACTTGCAGTACCTAGGCATGCAACCGTATGATTTGTCGGAGCTTCAGGATATGATTACTGAGGATGAAGTGTGGAAGGTGGTTAAAGAAATGCCACCGGACCGCGCCCCTGGCCCGGATGGGTTTATTGTAGCTTTTTACCAGAGAGCATGGGCTACCATCAAGGGAGACATCATGGCGGCTATCATGAAGTTCTATGTTGGTGATGGCAGAGGGATGGCAAAATTGAATAAGGCTCACATCGTGCTCATCCCCAAGAGGCCCGACGCTGAGGAGGTTGGGGACTTCAGGCCAATTAGTCTGACACATAGTGTGCCAAAGTTGATTGCCAAAGTCCTTGCAAATCGCCTCAGGAAGCGCATGCCAACGATTGTGGAAGCAAACCAGTCGGCCTTCATCATGGGCCGACACCTTCATGATAATTTCATGTTGGTCAGGCAGGTGGCCAGGAAGATATATGCAAGGAAGAAACCAGGAGTGTTTCTAAAGCTGGATATATCTCGGGCTTTTGACTCGCTTTCATGGCCCTTCCTTTTCGAGGTTATGGCAGCGAAGGGTTTTGGGGTGAGATGGAGATCCTGGATGGCTATACTTCTTCGAACGGCTAGCACTAAGGTGATCGTAAACGGGGTCCCGGGCAAAAGCATTGCACTGGCGTGCGGTCTGCGGCAAGGGGATCCCGTCTCCCCTCTTCTTTTCATATTGGCTATGGATGCGCTCACGGCTATTGTCAGGAAAGCCTTGGAGTTGGGAGTGATTACTGATATGGTGGGGATCGCGGCTGTCCAGAGGATTTCGATCTACACCGACGATGTGGCTTTGTTCATCAAGCCGACTACCCAGGAGCTAAGTTTTGTTAGAGCTGCACTTGATGCTTTTGGAGTGGCTTCGGGACTGCACGTTAACTACAGGAAGTCATCCGCGGTGGTGATCCGAGGGGAGGAGGAGGATAAGGCCAGGGGTAGCTGCCCTGCTGCAGTGCACAATAGCAGAGTTCCCGTGCAAATACCTAGGCCTGCAGTTGGCAGTCAAGTGCCTCACCAAAGCAGATTGGCAGCCCTTGCTGGATCAAGTTAGGCATCTCGTCCCGGCTTGGCAGAGGGGATTGATTCAACGCCCGGGAAGACTCATCCTAGTGCAATCAGTCATTTCGGCTAGGCCGATACATCATCTCATGATAGCGGACGCTCCTGCCTAGGTGTTGGAGGAGATTAACAAGTGGATGCGATCTTTCTTCTGGGCTGGTAAGGACAAGGTGAATGGTGGGCAGTGCCTAGTCGCTTGGGATAATATCTGCAGACCCAAGTGTAATGGAGGGCTTGGAATCAAAAACCTGAAGTTACAATCTTTGGCGCTGAGAGCTCGTTGGGAGTGGCTTCGAAGGACCGAGCCTTCTAGGCCGTGGCAAGGGCTACCAATGATGGATGACCGCGATGCGAGAGAAGTGTTTGACAGCCTGGTGTGGATTGAGGTTGGTGCAGGCAAGAAGATCTTGTTCTGGCAAGATCGGTGGATTTATGGAATGGCGGTCAAAGACATCGCACCCCTGATCCTTGACACGGTGCAGCCGAGAACTATTAAGTCCAGAACGGTGCAGGAGGGCTTGACGGATGGTAGATGGGTTCTGAACTGTCAACCCGAGGCCTCTTTCATGGCTCAACTCCAGTGCATGCATTTATGTCAGGCGGTGGCCTCGGTGGCTAGGAACCCGGATGTGCCTGACAGTTTTGCTTGGTCTTGCTCCACCATGGGTGCCTATTCGGCGAAGGCGATCTATAGTAGCCTTTGCTCTGACCTGCCACGACCACCTTTGGCTAGTGGCATTTGGAGGAGCTGGGCGCCTCTGAAGTGTAAGATTTTCGCGTGGCTGGCCATGCAGTACAGGATTTGGACTTCGGATCGGAGAGCGCGACACGGCCTGCAGGACGAGCCTTCCCCGTGCTTTTTCTGCCTGCAGGATCAGGATGACACCGATCACATCCTATCCAGCTGTACGTATGCCAAGGAGGTCTGGTGCACACTTTGGGACACACTTCATATCAACATCGGAGATCAGGAGGCAGGGGAACCCACCTTTCATTGGTGGATGAGATTCAGGGTCAGCTTCCAGAAGGCGGAGAAGAGGGGTTTTGATACTTTGTTTATTGGGACCATCTGGACTTTGTGGAAGCAACGGAACGCAAAGGTTTTTAACAGAGTTAACCAACAAATGCGACCTAGGGAGGCAGCGAGGTGGATCCTAGATGAGTTGGCAGAGTGGAAACTTGCGGCGGGAGGTGTAGGAGGTTTACAACGTTTCGTGAGAATAGCCTAGTTTTTTTCTATGTTTGGTGTCGGAGTGGGTGTGTGGCTACCTGAATGTTCGCATTTGGGTGTCATTTCTTGTAAATGTCTTTGCTTCCTCCTATAAAAATATGGTACGCCATTGGCGTACTCTTGAAAAAAAATGCAAGCAGAATAAAGAAAGAAAAAGGAATCAAGACAACCCGTTGTGAGGACCAGCACATGCAGCGCGCACAATGCGAGTAGAATACCACGCGCGGCCGCTAATCCGACGGCACAGCAAGGCGGCTTACGCAAGCACAAAATCAGTCGGTAGAATTTAAACGTTTTCCAAAAGGGCAGTACTCTGCGCCGGCGCACTGGCATAAGTTTGGTCCGGTCCATCCTGCACCGTACGATCTGAAAGCGCGTAACCATCAGATCTGTCCTGCACCCCCTTTTGTCATCTTCTCCCACAAGAAAAAAGAGGAGGAAAAAAAACGAGCGCCGCCACCGCTTGAGGAATCCTGCACATTGGCCCGCGTTGCCCTTGTTTGGACCACAGTTGCCTCTGCTCGCCGCTGGCGCAGCAAAACAAGACCTGCCTCAGTTCCAGCAAAACCGAAAGACTGTTGTAGCAACTTTTAGGCTGGTTTAGCAAAAATCAAAACAAAACACAAAGGGTGGTAGCAAAAACTCCTGATACTTCCAGCAAGACTCTGGTAGTAGCAAATGGCATCTCCGGTAGTAGCAAAAATCCGAGACGGTTGCGGCAAAAAAAGCCATCACCGCCGTCGACCAACGCCGCTGTGGGTGGATGTAGCAAAACTCGTCTTCGGTTCTAGCAAGATGAAAATATGGTTGTAGCAAAATTTATCTTGGGTTCCAGCAAAATCAAAGCATGGTTGTAGCAAAAATCGACTGTAAAAAGACAGGCGGTGTCATGGAGATAGATGTAGCAAAAAATCCACAAAACACCGTTAGTAACAAAAACCAAAACAGTTGTAGCAAAATGGTTCGCCGCTTCGAGCAAAAACGGCCGTGAGAGCAGATTTTGGGGTGAGTGGGTGGTAGCAAAAACATGGGTTGGTTCCAGGCTATAAAAGCATGGTTGTAGCAAAATCTTGCTGCGGCGGCCATGGCGACGAGCGCTAGTTGCAGCACCGTCGTGATTGCAGCTGGCTCAGCTTCGGCCACCAAAAATGCACGCCGAGGCATCTACACTGTGCCGCACCTGTGTTTCGCCAACAAAATCTCGCATCTCCGTGCAAGTCGTCATTGTGCGGCAGCAAGAATTGGAGGTGGATGGATGAGAAGGAGAATGAATGGTGGAAAATGAAGGAGGCGACGCGAGGCGAAGGGATAACGCTGCGTCCCAAGCGGTGTGTGGACCCTACAAGCACGTGGACGCGAGTGCGGCTGTGGGAGGAAACGCGAGCGACTGATCTGACGCATCAGACGACGCGCGTGCGACCGACCCAACGCTTCGGCCGGCACCCCGGCGAGAAACACTTCCCTTTCCAAAATATATCTCGCAAACGAACCTCGGCCGAGCCCAGCTCAGCTCAAGTCGACTCCCCTTCTGCTCAAAGACCTACACTCCACTTCACTCCTGCCGGTGTCTTACAGGAGGCCAGCCACCGTCTGGAACCCGGTTACGCCGTCTCGAACCCTTCCTTCTGGCAACCGCCTCACCGTCTACAACCCGGCCACGAATCAGCATGCCTCCCTCGGGGTGCTACCGTGGGACTACAACATCTTGGGGATGTAACACCGCCCTACCGGCGAGTACCGGCTCCTACTGATCAACTTTAGGGTCCCTGAACACCAAATTGGCTGTTATGTCCTTACGCTGGGCTCCGACCAACCAGCCAGCGAGGTACATTGGGTGGTTGGAGATGGTAAAAGCGCTGTTGTTGGAGATACCTGCACTGTTCCGTCATAGCCTACATTGGTTCCTACAGAAGTATAGGAAACATGTATTGGTATTTGACACCACGGCCGAGTCATTCCGGCACATGCGTGCTCCAGTTGTTCTTGGTGGCGGTGGCCTGTTTGAGATGGGTGGCACACTAGGCATCCATAGCCTTAATAATGACATGGGAATTGTTAAAAATTGGGTGTTGCAGGATTACAAAAGCAAGGTTTGGGACCTGAAGTACCGAATCAAATTGCCAGTTGCGGATATCAGGGAGCAGTTTGGAGGCAATGGTGAATGTTGGGGTTTGGACGTTGTTTCGGAGGATGGCGACATGCTTTTGCTGCTCAATTTTAGTTTTGTCGCTGCTTCAAATTGACAGTGATGGAAAATTGATTGGCAGTTTCAATTGTGGTCATAGACACCTGTGCAGGTATTGATATCGGCTAAAACAAAGTCTGGTCCAGCACACCTTCTTTCCGACTCTAAAAAGTTTTGTTGTCAGTGCCTCACCTTTGATCTGATGGCTGTTGAGTGAGATGGTGCTTCTTTCTGCCTAGCTGTCATATCCTCATAAGCTGCACTATATCTATGCATTGGACCAAGTATGTGCCTGGCTGCCTGCTGGCCTCCTCTTTGTTTTGCGTTGATGTATATAAGTTATTATCAAAAGCTCTGACTGTACTGTGGTTGCATGAGGTGTACGCTTCATAACCTTTCGGGCTGAAGTGCCTACTGTGTGCGGTGATGCTAAGATCAAACTTTCATTTTGCTCCGCGTTGGAAAGTTTTGCCAACTGACCCTCCTCATGTGTCTATTTTGTTGAGCTCAGAAATTTGGCTTTGCTTTATGTTAATTATCTACGGGTGGTCTTCTTAGTACTCAAGTGTTAGCATCTATTTCCCTCATGTCACTGTTTCTTGAAGTGAAGAATTGATTTCACCTTTTCATCTAGAGATCTTCTTAATAGTGTCAACATTTAGGGTGTTTCCTGTTTTTATCCTTTGTTGAAGTTGGCGATGAAACAGAGCCAAACAAATATTACTTGTTGACTTGCAAACATCATCTGATAATAGAAGACCTTGGAATACTGGTAGTTATATTCAGTGGTTGCGTCACAGTCAGTGAAATATTCTGTTATAAATTCATTTTCCCTATGAATCAATTGCATCTTGGTAAGTAGATCTCATGGAGACTTTAAGCTCATCATTATAGATAACTGGACATGGTTATATTTGGCTTGTTCCAATGAGCTGTAGTATTCTGTAGAATAGACTGGTATTGCAATCTGAAACATCTATGAATACCTTTTTGTGCCTCCACGCTGACACCGTTTTTACATTGCATTGTTTGGAATAATCTCTTACTGTTTTACCTTTCCTGCTAAACATTTTGAGCATTAGTGCTTTATGTTTATGTTTAATCTGAACATAAGTTGAAGAAACAAAATTTGTAGTAATAAGCACAAGAAAGGTTTGCTATTGTCAGGCCCAGGTCCCAAATTGTGCTCATGTCTCAAGGAGGACAGCACCAGGCCTGTTGTGTTACACCACAACTGGAGAAGTAAGGGCAAAGTCACCCTGATCATTTGCTTCAGAATTTTGAAGATGTAAAAAGTTAGTTCATTGTCCACATTAGTCGATCCAGTACGCGTGTTTGTGATATGAAACTAGAGATTGATTGAGAAGTCTCTTTTCCATAATCTGTATCGGGTGCTCTTTGGTTGCACTAGAGCGAACTGAACAGTCTGTCACCACGGGGCTGCGGTGTGCTTGTGCAGTGCGTATGCTGATGCTCACATCCTCTGTTTTCCCACGATCAAGCAGGACCTCTCTGTTCCTTAAACTGATATAGATGTGCTGATTGGATCATGCGATGAAACAAAGCTGTTCAGAATGAACATGGTCACGGAGATATAACAAATCACCTTGAACTCAAATGTGTCCTTGTAAGCTGAGGGTTCAGAGTATTAGTTGGAATATTAACCAGTGGGTGAGAGTAGTTGCAGGTTATTCATGGAATGGCACGTAAGTCGCTCATCAGCATCTCCATCATCTGCGTTGTCAGCTGGACAGGAACTCTTCCGTTGTGAATCTGGCAGCAATATTCTGCCAAGGGATGAGTTACATTTGGGAAAACACTGATTCATAGTTGACACCGTTTAGCTATGGCAAACTAGCAAACCAAACCACTGTTTGCTATGAGTCATCTCCCATTGTTTTGAGTAATTTTGAGATGTGAAATTCAAGCAGTGATATTTTACGGCTTCACTGAATTTTGTGGAAGGCATAGTTAATATGTACTCAACAGTGCAAAGCCTCCACAATATCTTACGGGTTTTGGCACCTAAAATACAGGTCATTCTTATTTTAAATTATTGAGCCAACAATGCATATGGTGAATGCCGAGACAAAGCCCTTGCAAATATTCTTCAGTCGCCCAAATTCTTTGTTAACCCTTTTGCAACATGAACTTGTGATGATAGTTTGCATCTGTTCCAGCGTCTCCACTTCCGGGCATTGCTGGATCTGTGCTTTAACCATTCACTGCAGGTCTGATACTGATAGTCTGCATGTTTCTGTTCGACAAGAAACATCACTGAAACTAATTGGTGCTTTGAAGCGTTAAACCCTCTCTACATTTCCATCTGCAACTCAGCACATCGCCAAAACTAACCGGGGCTTTGTAGCGTTAAACCCTCTACATTTTCATCTGCGACTCAGCACATCACCAAAATAGTCTCATTTTGCTTCCTCATCTGCCATCACCTAGCAATCTTTTAGTTGGAATTATATAGATTTTATATCGATTCTGAAGCATCGGAAATTTGAGTTTCGACGCCATAGAACGGGAACGTAGTTGAAGGTCACACAAAGTAGTTGGCTCTGCTTGTCAGTTTCAGTTTCAAATTGCCGATTAATATCTACAACCTCATGTTGCTAACTGACTACTTCATTCACATTCTGTGACCCGTTCGTACTGTAGTTATTTGTTGCTCATGCTTTAGGTGTTCATGAACATCAGCTTAATTGACCACATTGATCTCAATTTAATTTTCTGTCTAATTTTGAGCAACATGAAATTGGTTCCTTAGTTCTCTTAGCAATGAAAGAAAAAGTTTGTTTGTTCAGACAACACCCAAAAACTACAGAATCCAAATAACAGATGACAAATTTCTGTTGTCTGCAGAATCACCGACGGAAAACAATAAAAGCTTGGCAAGAATCTTGAAAGAGCGCTCACCAACCTTAGATTTGATAACGATTCTAGTAAAATGATCACCAACTAATCCAAATATAGCTAGCTAGAACTTGGTCCGGTAATGGCACGACGAGCTCTGTGCGCCGGGGCGCCGCACGCTGACAACGACGTCGCACACCGTAAGCACCACGGCGTGGTGCCTGAGCAGGCCGAATGCCGTGACCGTCCCTGGCACGGTCGTCCGCACGGTGAGCGACACGTCCCCAGCGCCGCCGAACGTGTCGCCGTACATTTGAGGCGCGTACCCGGCGAGACGGTCAGCGAGCACCGTGAGCCTGACGGTCACCACGTTGGTGCTTCCCGTGCCGATGCGTCCGGGCGGCACGTCGGCGTCTGCGGCGAGCGCGCCATGGTAGTAGACCTCAGCGCGGCCGGCGTCATGCGCGAAGGACGCGACGGGGCTGGGGTTGCGGATGGAGAGGACGACGTCGAGCGTCACGTTGAGGAAGAGCCCAGGGGAGAGAGACACGGAGGTGAGCCGGATCGTTGAGATGCTGGTGTCGGCCGGGTGCGGGCGGAGCGCCGTGATGGCCAGCACAGCGACGGCCACAGCGAGGAGGAGGAGTACGGCGAGGGAGACGATGAAGCAGACGCGGAGTCGGCGGCGTGACGCGGCTGCCGCGGCGCTGTGGTGGTCACAGGCGGCAGTGGGCATGCTTGCTTGCTGGTTGCTCTCTTGACAAAAGGTGGTGCTAGCTACCAGTCTGATGTTGGAGTACCGGACTTGATCTGCTTGACCCGTTTTTGTACTACCTTTCCCCCCTCAATCTAGGTTTCTGAATGGGTCAGTCGGTTATTTCGGCCGCTGATTTCTGATTCTAGATTTGTGCTCCTTGATATTTTGTTCTGTTGTGACCGTTGTCTATTTCTTATTATGCTAAAGCCCATTTCGTGTTACTCCCCCCGTTTAGGTGTATAAGTTACTTCACAAAAACCAAGTATTCCCAAAAATCTTAGGCGCAATAAAGGATGACAATTTTACTCATAGGTACGGGTACCCGTAGATATTGTACCCGCATGGGTAGGATATGGGCATAATTTTATACCCATAAATAGTACTCATACCCTACCCGTTAAGTCATGGGTTGGGCATGGATATACCCCTGTACTCATGGACATACCCATACCCAACCCATTTATACTACATGTTATTTGGTGAAGTGTGTCGTGAGCTTGTGAATATATGTTGAAGTTGTCACCCAGTGTCAATCTGAACTGAGATAATTGTCATGTCTCACCTATCTGCTATTAAGTTGAGAAAAATGTTTTTTTTAATATGCTATCGATGATTGTAAAATTATCAAGAATTTGTGTACCATTTGATCTACCCGTTGGGTGCCCAATGCGTACAGGTACCGTCGGGTATGGGTATGGGTAGAGTTTCGTACCCATGGGTACGGGTATGGGTAGAATTTTGTACCCATTGACTACACAGGTATGGGTATGGTATTGTTCTACCCCCTCATACCCTACCCATTGCCATCCTTGCCAATATATTATATTTCTTCCTCGTTTCCCTCTTAGTTTCGTACTAATGCCCACAAAAAATCAAGAAGAGGAGGCGCCCGCAAGAAAAGGACCACTACATGCATCGTGGCTGGGTGTTGATTAGGCAAGAGATTGAAACGGTTTTGCATGCAATTATATACGCGGGCCTACATGGACAGCTCAAACGTCATCTAATAACTAGCGAATCAATGTTGATTTTCCTTCTGTTTAAAACAGCACTGTGATTGGAAGTTTCCTGGTCGAGGGGCTCCTCCTCGTCCAATCTCCAACCACCTAGGTCGCACTGCTCTTCCTAATATGACTTACACACCTAGATGAAGGGAGTACCTGTTTATAGACCAACAGTGCCTCAATATTTTATGTTTGTATGCATATTTTGCATGAACTGAAAAAATTGTATTTTTTGCTTGTCTTTTTTTCTTTTTTAGTTGGTTTTATGGGTATTTTTCGGAAGTTGGGCAAATGCAAAATGAATACATGTATAAATTGTGCAAAAAGAACACTTATGTGATTATTTTTACATATTGAAAATTTGCAAAGTTGTGTGTTATGGTTTCTATCTTAAAGGGTAATACCAATGTTACTAATTCATTCTATCTCAGGTAATTTATATTATATTTTATTTTAGTTTTATTTCATTTTCTTTCTTCTTTCATGGTAAAAGTTGTCACTAATTCATTCTTTCTTAGTAGTCTTTTTCTTCCAAATTTCCACTATATCCTTATTCTTGCATAGTATAAAATACTGCAATTTTCTGTATAAGTTATATGCAAATTTTGTGAATATGTTTTAATATTTATTTTCATTTTATTCCTTCCTAAAGGGTAATACCAATGTTACTAATTCATTCTTCCATGGAAAATTTAATTATTTCAACTTTGTTTTAGTATTTGTTTCATTTCCTTTTTTCTTTAAGGGCAATACATATAGCACTAATTCATTCTTTGTAGAACTTCTGTTTTGCAAAATTCTACTATTATATGTTTATTCTCGCATATTATAAAAACAAAATTGCTGTCTAAATTGTGCACAAATGTTGTCATTATTATATTTATTGATTTTCATTTTCTTTACTCTTAAAGAAAATGCTAACGCCACTAATTCATTCTTTTCTTCTATTCTTCTTGAAGGGTTATACCAATGCCATGGAAAACTTCATTATTTTGATTTTAGTTTAATTTTTCTTTTATTCTTTTTTCTTCCTGAAGGTGTTACCAATGCAACTAATACATTTTTTATTTTGATATTTTGTTTTAGCTTTTGTTTCATTTTCTTTGTCCTTAAAGGGTAATACCAATGCCACTAATTTATTATTCCTTAAAGTACTATATTATTTTGATTTATAATTTTGTTTCCTTTGTAAGGGTAATACCAATGCCACTAATTCATTCCATTTAGAAAACTTTTTCTTTTTGAAATTCCACTACTATATGCTTATTCTTGTATATTATTCAAGAAATGCAATTTCTATGTAAATTGTGCTGCACAATTTGTCATTTATTTATATTTTATTTTAGTTTATATTTCATTTCCTTTCTTCTTTAATGGTAATACCAGTGCCACTAATTCATTCCTTTTAGAAATTTGTTTTTGCAAAATTCCATCATTATATGCTTATACTTTCATGTTATATATAAAAAATTGGTGTAAATTATGTGCAATTTTTGACTATTTTTTGCTTGTTAAAGGCTAATACCAAGGCTCCTAATTCATTATTTCATAGAAAACTCCATTGTTTTGAATTTTCTTAAGTTCTTGTTTTATTAGTTTATATTTCATTTTGTTTCTTTTTAAGGGTAATCTGAATGCCTAATTCATTCCTTCTTAGGAAACTTTTTGTGAAAATTCCACTATTATATGCTTATTATTGCATATTACAAAAAGCGTGATTTTTATGTCAATTGTTTGCATGTTTTGTCAAAAAATTAATTTATTTATTCTTAAAGAGTAAAATCAATACCACTAATTCATTATTTCTTAGAAAAACTCCATTGCATTTAATTTATTTGGTTTTAGTTTCATTTCTTTCTTCTTTAAGGATAATTCCAATGAGACTAATTCTTATCTTCTTAGAAAGCTTCTTTGTTTTCCAAAAAATCCACTTCTTCATATTATAAAAATATAGAATTTATGTGTAAATTGCCTGAACTTTTCCATATTTTCTTTTTCACTTTAAAAGGTAATGCCTATGCCACTAATTCATTCTTTCTTAGGAAACTTTATAATTTTTCTTTACTTTAATTTTTGTTCATTATTATCGTTATTGTCTTATATCCTACGAGGCTTCATGTCATTTTTGATATGTTTTAGACCAAGCCCAAGTATGTGATGGGCTTTTGTTTATTCATTGCATACGGCCAGTGTTCGTCTAAAAAAGTCGACTGATAGCAAATATTTTTTTGTTTTAATGTATATCCTTATTTACACACATATCTTGGCCATCACCGAGGAGTAGACCCAACAAATCTTGGCCATTAAATCAGGTCAACAATGACATAGGTGGCTCCAGTGATGAGCGCTCACATGTTTAGCGTGCAGTTAACATCATATCAAATATCAATTCCAGCACTAATCAAATAATTAACATGCAAATAATATTCTATCTAATATATGGGTGCAACTACATACGGATTTACTATTAAGGAAAAGTAATTGATACAAATAAAATCCTTTTTTTATCTCCCATGTGCTATGTTTCTCGCTCCAATTTTAATTTTATCCCTTTGTAGTTTTACGTTACGAAGGACAAAAAATATGGAGCTTTGTATATGCATGTCATGTTGGAAATTCGTTTTTGGTCAAACTCAAGCGGTACAATCATAAATCCGAAGGCATGTAGCATCACCGAAGAGCTTGCATGCGTCTGCATGCAAGCATCGCCTGTTAGAGACGGAGAATAAAAAGAAGAAGGCACCGATGTTTCATCTAAATGCATGGCGTGGTAGTGAAGGAGAATAAAAGATGGTGTGTTTGAAATGCATGCCAAAAGGTGGGCCAACCTGCTGCAGGGCAGGACCTCGCCGTAATCAAGCAGGATAAAAAAAGTGATTGACCCAAAATTAGTTTTCAGTTGCTTGCCCGTTAGTTGGTCCCCTTTTTTCAGGGAGCCCACTTTTGCACTTAGTGCTGAAACATGGTATACAAGCAAATAGCAATATATAACTTCTTCATTTTTCATTAAAAGACAATTTTATTGATTCATAATGATATATCAAAAGGTACTTATATGAGGATACATATGTCAAAATACAACCATAAGCACTCTAAAAGACGGTGGTAAAAACAGTCAAACAAGACCAAGATAATACATAAGGCGAACGGGGAGGTGTCTCGATCCATAGACTACGCCACAACTTTAGGCTTGAACCTTGGATGGTGGTGATGTGGGGTTATTGACGGCTTGGTGTACTTTTTGCTAGGTCGCCATACGAAACGTTTTCTGGTCACCGATGGACTCTCTTTTAGGAGGTGGTGCTGTTGTAGGGTAGCTCGGTCCCATAGAAATGCATAGAACAATAATAGGGGCTTTGGGTTTCCTCACCGGTGCACATGACGCTAGTTGATGTCTCGGCTGATGTCTTCCATGCTATGGATATTTTCACGGTAGTGTTCATCACCTTTGAGAGTTGCAGATCACTTGCACACCGAGTAACTGATGCACCGGGTCCCTTCAAGTGCTTGTTGTCTTGTTCCCCATCTTGAGGATCTGAAGCCACCAAACTCCCGACAAATCCCCATTCTTGTCCTTGATGAACACCTTCCAAACGACACCATATATCCCACAAATTACGGGTTGACATCTCTGTCGTGCTAGATTCTTTGCTCATTTTTGCAGAGCTGAGTGTAGATAATGTAAAACTCTGGCAACATGAACCGTGTGTAGATGATGTGAAACTCTGGCAACATGATCCGGGTGTTGAGTCTTTTTTGCTTGTTGTTGCTGAATACTAGTACTAGAAATACTTGAGGAAATTCCTAGCTTGCAGGCTGTACGTAGCAGATGGAAAGCCCCTTCCCATTGCTTGTGCATGATCTGGGAAGCCGTACCGATGACTGCCAGACGCTGTTCAGCATCTCCAACCAGGCCGTGAACACTGCAGCCATCCATGAACTCAGGGACTACAGGTGCTTCAAGTCTCCACAGGGCTGGGTGCTCGAGAGCTCGACCCTGCTTCCCTGGACACGTTCCTGTGACATCCTCAGGACGGCCAGAGGATCAGCCTTCCATCCCCCAACCATGAATTTCCTAGGAGGTGCAAGTGCCTGCTCTCTGACAAGCCTAGCTCGACATCGTCTTGCACTGTTCTAGTCCTCGATCTTGACCAGCCTAATTTGTTGGCATGCCGAATCAGAGGAAGCTAATGTGACCCTTACAACTATGAGCTCACCATGTTCCTCGCAGACAACAAGCCTCGGGAGATACATATGGCCAAACTTGAAAGGCATTGCTGCTGTGGGAGCAAGATCTACTACACATTCACGGGACACGCCCTCGGAGTAGTGGAGTTCAGCCTTGAGCTCAGCCTCACCAAGTTTGAAGTTGATATGGTTGACCTGCCCGACACTTGCAATAAAGTGGTGCCTAGTGAAGGAAATATGCCCTAGAGGCAATAATAAAGTTATTATTTATTTCCTTATTTCCTGATAAATGTTTATTATTCATGCTAGAATTGTATTAACCGGAAACATAATACATGTGTGAATATATAGACAAACATAGTGTCACTAGTATGCCTCTACTTGACTAGCTTGTTGATCAAAGATGGTTGTGTTTCCTAGCCATAGACATGAGTTGTCATTTAATTAACGGGATCACATCATTAGAAGAATGATGTGATTGACTTGACCCATTCCGTTAGCTTAGCACTTGATCGTTTAGTATGTTGCTATTGCTTTCTTCATGACTTATACATGTTCCTATGACTATGAGATTATGCAACTCCCGTTTACCGGAGGAACACTTTGTGTGCTACCAAACGTCACAACGTAACTGGGTGATTATAAAGGAGCTCTATAGGTGTCTCCGAAGGTACATGTTGAGTTGACGTATTTCGAGATTAGGATTTGTCACTCCGATTGTCGGAGAGGTATCTCTGGGCCCTCTTGGTAATGCACATCACTATAAGCCTTGCAAGCAATGTGGATAATGAGTTAGTTTTGGGATGATGCATTACGTGACGAGTAAAGAGACTTGCCGGTAACGAGATTGAACTAGGTATTGAGATACCGACGATCGAATCTCGGGCAAGTAACATACCGATGACAAAGGGAACAAACGTATGTTGTTATGCGGTTTGACCGATAAAGATCTTCGTAAAATATGTAGGAGCCAATATGAGCATTCAGGTTCCGCTATTGGTTATTGACCGGAAATGTGTCTCAGTCATGTCTACATAGTTCTCGAACCCGTAGGGTCCGCACGCTTAAGGTTTCGACGATAGTTATATTATGAGTTTATGAGTTTTGATGTACCGAAGGAGTTTGGAGTCCCGGATGAAATCGGCGACACGACGAGGTGTCTCGAAATGGTCGAGATGTAAAAATCGATATATTGGACGACTATATTCGGACTTCCGAAAGGTTCCGAGTGATTCGGGTATTTATCGGAGTACCGGAGAGTTACGGGAATTCGCCTGGGAGAAGTATTGGGCCTTATTGGGCCATACGGAAAAGAGAGAGGGGCTACCTAGGGCAGGCCCCCCCCCCCCCAAGGCCTAGTCCGAATTGGACTAGGGGGAGGGGCTGCGCCCCCTCCTTCCTTCCCTTCTCTCTTCCCCTTCCTTCTCTCCTACTCCTAATAGGAAAGGAGGAGTCCTACTCCCGGACCCCCCCCTTGGCGCACCCTCCTCCTTGGCCGGCCGCCTCCCCCCTAGCTCCTTTATATACGGGGGCAGGGGGCACCCCATAGATACAACAATTGATCTCTTGATCTCTTAGCCGTGTGCGGTGCCCCCTCCACCATAGTCCTCCTCGATAATATTGTAGCGGTGCTTAGGCGAAGCCCTGCGACGGTAGAACATCAAGATCGTCACTAAGCCGTTGTGCTGGCGGAACTCTTCCTCGACACTCGGCTGGATCGGAGTTCGAGGGACGTCATCGAGCTGAACGTGTGCTAGAACTCGTAGGTGCCCTAGTTTCGGTGCTTGATCGGTCGGGCCGTGAAGACGTACGACTACATCAACCGCGTTGTGCTAACGCTTCCGCTTTCGGTCTACGAGGGTACGTGGACAACACTCTCCCCTCACGTTGCTATGCATCACCATGATCTTGCGTGTGCGTAGGAAATTTTTGAAATTACTACGTTCCCCAACAGTGGCATCTGAGCCAGGTTTTATGCGTAGATGTTATATGCACGAGTAGAACACAAGTGAGTTGTGGGCGATACAAGTCATACTGCTTACCAGCATGTCATACTTTGGTTCGGCGGTATTGTTGGATGAAGCGGCCCGGACCGACATTATGCGTACGCTTACGCGAGACTGGTTCTACCGACGTGCTTTGCACACAGGTGGTTGGCGGGTGTCAGTTTCTCCAACTTTAGTTGAACCGAGTGTGGCTACGCCCGGTCCTTGCAAAGGTTAAAACAACACTAACTTGACGAACTATCGTTGTGGTTTTGATGCGTAGGTAAGAACAGTTCTTGCTCAACCCGTAGCAGCCACGTAAAACTTGCAACAACAAAGTAGAGAACATCTAACTTGTTTTTGCATGGCATGTTGTGATGTGATATGGTCAAGACCTGATGAGATATAAGTTGTTGTATGATATGATCATGTTTTTGTTGAAGTTATCGGCAACTGGCAGAAGCCTTATTGTTGAGGATACAACTACGGAGTGTGAACCGCCCCGGAGGGGCCGGTTTACCCTCGTGCGTGATCCAGGCCCATATGGAGGCCTGGAGCCCAGAAGGGAATTAAGATCCATATATGTAAACCGCCCTAATACTGTAACTTGTATTGTAAGACAAGAAAGGAGAGACCAAACCGGACTCCTGTATGAGCCGGATTGGGATTCTGTAAGCCGGCCGGGCGTTAACCCGTGTATATAAGGGGACGACCCGGCGGCGAGTTAGAGAGAGGAGATTCGAGGCTAAGGCAAAGCTATTGCTCCCTAGTCGCCGAATCATATCAATCAACCACAACTGGACGTAGGTTTTTACCTTCATCGAAGGGGCCGAACCAGTATAATTCCCGTGTCTTGTGTCCGCATTAACCCCTCTAGGTAACCCGTACGATGGCCCTGCGACTAAGTCCTTTCATGAGGACATCTGCCGTGACAAGTCCACGACAGTTGGCGCCCACCGTGGGGCTATCGCGCGATGGTTTGATGATCTTAGGGGCAAGTTCGAAGGACTCGAAGGCTATCACGATGGGCGGATGACTAAGAGTCGTCGCGGCAAGCTCTACATCGACGATGCGGACTGGGGCCCGAGGCGGCTCGGTTGAGTCTGGTACCGGTCCCCTTTGGCGGCATACACGTGTTCATCGGCAAGATCGGCGAGTCAGGGCCTGGGCCAGACATCTGCACCGCCCTCGTTGAGACGGCTCAGCGGGCGAAGAAGAGTCCTGCCCTGGCCAAACCGGCGGTCAAGCATGCTTTCGTGGGAGTCGTCCACGGAGGTTACGAGGGCGGATCAGCATCCGGTGATGAAACCGTCGTTTACTCTGGCGACGAGTCATCGGCGGGCGAGTCTTTGTACCAGCTGCGGGATGGCGGATCGGGGCTGTTCCGACGGTGAGAGCATTCAGACCCTTGATCTACCCAACCGGTCGGGGTCTTCATGGCGGCACGCAGGAGGCGCTTCACTCTTGACGCGGCACCTGGTCGCCGGTTCAACAGCGATGATGGCAGCGGGGAAGGAGGCCTGTCGCCCGCCGCTCAAGTTTTGTCGAGCTTGACGCCGCGTTAGCTGTGCTCTGGCGGAGGCTAATCCGCGGATCAGGACTTTCTGGCGGAGATTGCAAAGGTGAGAACAGATCACCAATGCTAAAGCGGACTTGGCAGCAGCAGACGAAAGGATGGCGGCGGAGCAGGCGCTTTGGATCTGTGAGGCTTATAGGCTCGAAAGCTGGACGAGCGCGCACAGAAGTCATGAAAAGGAAGTACAGGTCCGTTTACCTTCCGTTTTGAGGAAGGAGCTTTTCAATACCCGAGGGCAGGGACCAGTAATCCACCGCCATTGGTAAACCGGCGGAAGCACTGGACGGCCGCACAGTTCAGCCCGGATGATAGATCTACCCGCCATCATACCGGCGCACCCAGACCGTGCGAGACACCTCCGGTCATTACTCCAACCCGATGGATAACCTCGTGGCGGCTGCGGCGCGGTTAGAGGCAATCCCAATTGAAGGCGATTCACCACAGCGGTGGAACACGCCGGGTCAAGGAAGCTCCTCGGGGCGGCCTTGGCTCGGCAAGAAGCGTACTCATACTGATCGAGAGGATCCATTCCACCCCCGCCCGAAGTCGGAGCTGCGGTCGGCAGCGTCGATGAACCGGCCGTGTCGAGCAATGCGCAGCGTGGACCGCCCAGCGGCAACAATCCGGCGGCGGCTTTGAGGATGCTCAAGTGGTAGTGGACGCGCCCAGAACGCGTGGGGAGGCGGATTAGCAGCACAAGCGGAGGATCATCCGCCCGCGCGGTTCGACCAACCATCTTGAACCGGGGTCACGTCTGGCTCTTTGGGGTGCCTTGCCTCGTCCACGCTTTACATAGCGCGCGCTTGCCCAAGGATTTCAAGGGGCGCGCAAGGTGCCCAACTATCTTGCCGACTTGGCTCGGAGGCATGGATAGAAAGCTACGAGATGGCCATGGAGATGCTAGATGTGGATGAAGCAGCATGTGCAAAGTACTTCACAATGATCTTTGGAAGGTACTGCCGGACCTGGTTGAAAAACTTGCCGCCCGACTCTATCAGCTCGTGGGCGCAGCTTGAGAACCAGTTCATCAAAATTTCAAGGACACCTGTAAACAGCCCATGTCGGTGGTGGATCTGGCGACTTGCGCCCGGCGGACGGAGAGTCTACAACCCATTGGGTGCGCCGTGTCTCGGAAGTTTACATTCTTGAGACGGATCAACCCTGGTTCCGCGATCATGACCTTGAAGCCAATTGCGGTTCGAGCCGTTGAAGCTGAAGCTGGGTCGCATGAAGCGTTTTGTCATGATATGGGCACTCTAATGGGTGTTTTGGTAAAATCGCTGATTACGATAGTACCAAGGATCCTGAATCGGAGAATGATGAAGCGGGGAAGGGAAAACAGAACGGCAATTCCAGGAGCCAGCAGCATCAGTCGGCAGGCAATGGAGGGCACAAGCGTAAAGCGAACGGCAACATGGGCTTTGTGGCCAACACCAACACGCAGGACAAGGGTCAGCGGCGCCGGGGTAGACAGTCAAACCGGGGTGGTCATAATCCGGATCGTTTGAACTTCGTATTAAATCAACCTTGTCCAAAGCACGGGACAAAGGAGGCACCGGCGAACCACCTTTGGAAGGACTGTTATATTATGCAGGAGTTTAAGAACTCCAACTCTTTCCGGTATGATCAAGGGTCGGCGGCGGTTCGGGTCCGCTCCAGATTCTGGCGGAGAAATTCGGCCCAGGTTGGCGGTAATCCGGGCGGGCAAGGCAGTCAGAATAATGAAGGTAATCAGAACAGTCAGAACCAAGGGGGCTACAATCAACAACAGCAGCAGTCGGGTTATCAGAGCAATCCAAAGCAGTTGAACGGCGGGCAGTACCACGTCTTTACCACCAGCTTAGACCGACGAGACCGGAAACTTCAGAGGCGGGCGGTCAGTGTTGTTGAACCGGCTGCGCCGCATTACCTACGCTGGTCCGAGCAGCCGATTGTGTGGAGCAGAGAGGACCATCCTCCCCGTGTTTACAATCCGGGTCAGTTAGCCCTGGTGGTGGCACCCGTAGGCGGGTACAAGTTTACCAAGGTTCTTATGGATGGAGGAAGCAGCATTAACATCTGTACTATGAAACTTTCCGGCGGATGGGGTTAACAGATAGGCACCTCGGGCCGTCGATGACAGTGTTTCACGGGTGGTGCACTGGTAAGTCGGCATACCGGTCGGTAAAATAGTTACGAGGTAACCTTTGGAGCGAGCATGACTCGAAGCGAAGCGTTGACATTTGAGGTGGTGAAAATTCAAAGCCCTTACCACGCCCTCTTTGGGCGGCGGCTTATGCTAAGTTCATGGCACGGCCCTGCTATGTTTACTTACAACTGAAAATGCCGGGTCACAAAGGAACAATAACGGTTCATGGGAGCCGCCGGATCGCTCTGGAGTGCGAGGAAGGTGATGCGGCTTATGCAGAGTCGGTTTGTGCCACAGAGGAGTTAAAATATTATAAGGATAATGTTGATCCGGCGGATATGACCCCTTTGAAGAAGCCAACTACAGAGCATGATCCGGACTTGAAGTTCAAATCGGCGGCTGAGACGAAGCTTGTTGATTTTGTGCCCGGCGAGTCATCCAAGCAGTTCACCATCAGTGCCAACCTAGACCCTAAATAGGAAGGCGCGCTCATCGAGTTCATCCGTGAGAATCGGGACATTTTTGCATGGAAACCTCCGACATGCCGGTGTACCGAGGGAACTCGCTGAGCACACTCTTAATGTGGACCGAAATATAAACCGGTAAAACAGTTTCTTCGCGGTTTAACGAGGAAAGGCGCAAGGCCATCGGAGAAGAAGTCGCTAGACTTTTGGCAGCAGGGTTTATCGTTGAAGTCTTTCACCCAGAGTGGCTTGCTAATCCGGTGTTGGTCCTTAAGAAAAATGGCACTTGGCGCGTAATGCGTGGATTACAGATCGTAACAAAGCTTGTCCAGCGGATCCTTTTGCCCTCCCCCGCATTGACCAGATCATCGATGCAACGGCGGGTTGTGAGCGTTTGAGCTTTCTGGATGCGTATTCTGGTTATCATCAGATTAAGATGGCGGTTAAAGACCAGGAGAAGACTGCGTTTATCACCCCTTTTGGAGCCTTCTGCTATGTGTCCATGCCTTTTGGGCTTAAGAGCGCCCAAGCAACTTATCAGCGTTGCGTGCAGAATTGTTTGCATAAGCAGATCGGCCGTAATGTGCACGCCTATGTGGATGATATCGTGGTGAAATCAAGGCAGAAGGAGACATTGATTGAGGATTTAAAGGAAACCTTTGACAACTTGCGGGTGTACAAGATGATGCTCAATCCGGCCAAGTGCGTCTTTGGTGTTCCGGCAGGCAAATTGTTGGGTTTTCTCGTGTCAAACCGGGGGATTGAAGCTAATCCGGAGAAGATTACAGCTATTACCTCCTTAGCTAAGCCAAAGTGCATCAATGATGTTCAACGTTTGGCAGGCCGGATTGCTGCGCTAAGCCGGTTTATCAGTCGCCTCGGAGAGAAGGCTATCCCTTTATACCAGATGCTGAAGAAGACGGATCAATTCGTTTGGAGCTCAGCTGCTGATGAGGCCTTGGAGGATCTAAAGCGGCAGCTGGCCAACCCGCCTGTTCTTGCTGCTCCTATTGACAGGGAGCCGCTCCTGTTATATGTTGCTGCTAATGCCAGGGCAGTGAGTGTGGCCATTGTGGTGGAGCGCAAGGAGGCAGGGAAGGAGTATCCGGTTCAGCGGCCAGTTTACTATATCAGCGAGGTTCTCATCGAATCAAAACAAAGGTATCCACATTGGCAGAAGTTGGTGTATGGAGTTTTTATGGCAAGCCGGAAGCTGAAGCAATATTTCCAAGGGCACCCCATCACGGTGGTCAGCTCGGCTCCCTTAGGCGATATCATACTGAACCGGGAAGCGACCGGCCGGATTGCTAAGTGGGCTATAGAACTTGGGCCTCACGGTTTAAAGTATGTGCCCCGGACGGCCGTAAAATCTCAGGCACTTGTGGATTTCATTAATGATTGGACGGAGCTACAAGCGCCAGAAGAGAAGCCGGATCACACCTATTGGACCATCCATTTTGATGGGTCCCGGCAGTTGGAGGGCTCGGGGGCTGGAGTCGTATTAACTTCCCCACGAGGTGACAAGTTTTGTTATGTTCTCCGCCTAATGTTCCCTTGTACTAACAATGCAGCTGAGTATGAAGCCTTGCTCCATGGTCTCCGGATGGCCAAGGAAATGAATCTCAGCCGGGTTAAATGCTTTGGTGACTCGGACTTGGTGGCCCAGCAAGTATCCGGCACTTGGGACTCCAAAGATCCGCTCATGGCTGCGTATCGTCGGGAAGTGGATGTTGTGGCAGGACATTTTAAGGGGTATCAGGTAGACCATGTGGATCGTCGGAAGAACGAAGCGGCTGATGCTTTGAGCCGGCTGGGTTCCCAGCGTAAACCGGTCCCGCCCAACGTTTTCCTTGATGTGCTGCACAAACCGTCAGTCAAGCTTCCTGATGAGATTGATTTGGCTATCCCTGATCCGGAGGCTCAATTGGTGGCGGCCTTGCATATCATTCCGGATTGGACGCTCCCTTATTTGGCATACATGAACCGGGGCGAATTACCAGAGGATGAGATGTTGGCCCGGCAGATAGTTCGGCGGTCTAAGTCTATGACCATTGTTAATGGCGAGTTGCACCGTCGCAGTGTGTCAGGGGTGTTTCAGCGTTGTGTGTCCCCTGAAGAGGGCTGTGAGATATTGCGAGAGATTCATGAAGGGGATTGTGGTCACCACGCCGGTTCAAAATCCCTGGTGGCCAAGGCATTCCGCCATGGTTTCTATTGGTTGACTGCCCATGCTGATGCGGAGGATCTAGTCAGACGATGTGATGGTTGCCAAAAGTTCTCCAGGCGTGCTCATGTGCCAGCCCAAGAATTGAGGATGATTCCAATTACTTGGCCGTTTGCGACTTGGGGGCTGGACATGGTTGGACCTTTCAAAAGGTCCAAGGACAAAAAGACCCACCTGTTGGTAGCTGTAGATAAATTTACCAAGTGGGTCGAGGCAGAGCCTGTTAGCAAGTGTGATGCAGCCACGGCGGTTCAGTTCATCAAGCGGGTGATTTTCGGTTTGGGTTTCCACAGTATCATCACGGACAATGGCACCAATTTATCCAAGGGAGCTATGAAGGAATTTTGTGAACGAGAGCATATCCGGCTTGATGTTTCTTCTGTAGCCCACCCACAATCCAATGGTCAAGCGGAACGAGCTAATCAGGAAATTTTGAAGGGTATCAAACCCCGGCTTATGGTCCCTTTGGAGAGGACGCCGGGTTGTTGGGTGGAAGAGCTACCGTCAGTGATATGGAGTATAAACACTACTCCCAACCGATCCACTGGATATACGCCGTTCTTTATGATCTATGGAGCGGGGCGGTTCTTCCCGATGATATCCGTCATGACTCGCCCCGAGTGGCAGCTTATGTTGAGACAGATAGTGAGGCAGCACGGCAAGATGATCTGGATCGACTGGATGAAGAGCGTGATATGGCAGCAGCTCGCTCGGCGGTTTACCAGCAGGATCTTCGTCGGTATCACAGCCGGCCGGTTAAAACCAGAACCTTTCAGGAAGGAGACTTGGTGCTGCGGCTCATTCAAGATCAGAAAGATATGCACAAGCTATCCCCACCTTGGGAAGGGCCTTTTGTGGTCAGCAAGAATCTCTACAACGGTTCCTACTATCTGATTGATGTTCGAGAGCGAAAGGATTCACGCACGTCAGAGGAAGAGACCAACAGGCCGTGGAACATTGCTCATCTTCGGCCTTACTATACCTGAGCCATTGGCTCCGCTTATGTACATATTAAGACAATGTATATATTTTGAATAAAAGCAATAAACCGGATCCTCGGCTAAAGCGGGGTATCTGTTCTGCATAAACTTCCGGTTTGGGTACATGGAGATGCTGTCGTGAAGCGGCCTCCGGTTCAACCTTTAGCCTTGTTTCCAGAAACTTTTGTCAATTGGGGGCTTGGTCGTATCCGAACCAATGCAATGCCTCTTGGCAGGCGAAAGCCACCAGATCATTTGGGGACATGGTCATGTCTGAACCGGTCACGCCTCTTGGTCGGCCTAAGGCCATAGAATCACTTGGGGGCTTTGGTCGAACCCGAACCATTGCAATGCCACTTGATCGGCATCATGCCACGAGTTCAGTTGGGGACCTGGCTGACTTGAACCATCGCTACGCCGTATAGGGGGCTTGGTCCTGTCCGACCATGGTAACACCATCTGATCCGGTTCAGTACAGCCTTTTCTTGCAAAACGATTCTCTCGTTGATTTTGCTTTAATGTGGTTTTGATACCAATCATTTGGCTTTTGTCGGCCTTCTTAAACCGACACATTTTTTTAAACCGGATTTATGTTATCGGTACGTTTTTTACGCTGGCGATTTTGTTCCGGTTTGATTTTACTGTTAAACATCCCATTGTGGAGTAACAGGGGGCTTATCATGCCCGGCACGATTTACACGGTAAATCGGTCTTATACACACAGAGATTACTCTCCTTTGACGGTGATGGTTTATAAGACCTCCGCTTCGGGATTGGCTAAGCCAACTATGTGCACGATCTTTGGCAGGTATGTTTGTATCACATAGTTTTGATCATGTGCCTCGGTATTTTCTCATATCAATATTGATCAGTCTGGCTAGAGGTGTAAACCGCCACGGCGGTTTAAGAACTTGTGATTGCAGGCAAAATATGTTGCAGGATTTACTACAAAAGCCAGCGGATCCAGCGATTGCCATACAAAAGTTTACAGACCGAGGTTGTACGGCATTGTTCAATAAAGACACTTGCTATCCTATTACAAGGCCTTTCGCGGCCCGGCGCTTCACGAGGAGTTGTGCCTTGAAGCTTTGGATATCACCCGGCTTGACGGATTACGATGCTTCACCGGGTTGACGCGAAGTAGAGGGGACGGCGCCTGGCGTCGGTTCAGCTTCTTCCTCTTCCTCACCCAAAGCCCGGAAGTCATTGGTAGACCGGTCAATCCGGGTTAAGGCCTGAAAGACAGCTTCTTCACTTATCAGTTCAGCCGGATCAACGTCAGGGGCGTAAGTGTGCTTACGGATTGGAGGGATCAGGCTCTGCACTTCCGGGATGACAAACTCCACCCGCTTGTTGTTGGCATCATAAAAAGATCGGTGAACCTCCAGATTGGCTTCAGCGGCCAGTTGATTTGCCAACGGACGCATTTCCTTGGTAATCCGCTTCAGGGTGTCGTTATCAAAGGCTTCACCGTTCTCTTGAGCGCTGGGAAAACCTTTAGCTATGTCAGCCGGATCAAGGTCCGCTATCCATGCCTTGGCACGCGTCAGAGCCAGTAAGGTGCCAGCCCGGGCTGCGGATCGCTTTATCTCTTCAAGCTGCCCTGGAATCATCGACAGCCGGTCCAGCGTCTCTCTGATCAGGGACGGCGCCGTGTTGTCATATGAGGTGGCGCATATGACCCGCTGGGCGCCGGTGTATAGCTGCTCGATCAGAGTGTACGAAGCCTTGAGCTTTTTCCGCACGTCGGAGCCCAGATGAGCAATGCGTTTGCCTGCACCAGGTTTAGACAGCTCAAGTTAAACCGGCGGACGCATTAACACAGGCATAATCAGTATAAATTTGCTTACCAAAGATGGCAGAGGTCATGGCATGCACTTGGCGTTTAAGTCCGGTCAGCTCTTCCGTCACCGGTTTAAGGGCCGCCTCAGCTTCCTCCGCCCGCTTTACTAAACCGGCCTTCTCAGTATCCCAGTTGACCCGTTCGGATTTGTACCACTCCTTCAGCTGTTCCATGGTGGTCAGGGCAGTTTTCAGCTCATCCTTGGCTTTTGTGGCTTCTGTTATTTGGATTTCCAGATTGGTTCGGAGGTCCTTTAGTTGCACAGCCTGTTGGTGTATTTCACTCTGATGACAAAGGAAGCAGGTTAGTGGTTTCATTATGCAAGTCCCAAGCTTAATACAAGTATTCAACTTGGCACTTGGGGGCTAATGGCTAGTTGATCTCAATTTTGCTATGAAGAAAACACCTTAAGTCGGTTTAACTTTGCAAAGTTAAACCGACCCTTGGGGGCTACTATGCAGTTACGATATAAGAGAGGTCAGTTTATTACCTCATAGCGGTCCTTCATGCGGTTTACTAGACCAGCTTCAAAGTCGCGGCTTGTGTAAAGCCGGTTCAGAAAGCCGGAATGAAGCTCTTGGGCAGAGAAATGGTCGTAAGCCGACATATCAGTCTTCCCCTTGTCCTTGCTCATAATAGTGGAACCGTCTTTGATGCTGTGCTTTGTTAAAGTGACTGGTTGGCCAGGAGCAGTGTAGCCAGTACCTGTCACAATAACATCGTCGTTTTCAGCGGTCTTGTTTGGGCTTGCCATCGTTTTGCTTTGGCTCGGCGGTTCAACAGTCACGACCCGCTCGGCGGACGGATTTGATGGAGCAGGTTGGGAAGTTTCCACTTGGGCCTCCGGTTCAACTTCTGGCGGATCAGCACTGTCGTCTTTGTACAGTTCGCCAGAGCTTTCCTTGGCAGCTTCAGGATTTTCGTGTGTTTGTTCGGGGATGTTTTCCGGATCAACATCCAGGGTAGGATCAAGAGTTTTTGCCTTCTTGCTCAAGCGAGCCTTGGTGCTGCAATAGTCAGAGTCGGATCAAGACAAATTCACCAGGGTGATGGTGAGTCGAATTGGCAAACAGTAATTACGTACCCTGCGGCGATGTTCAGCGGAGGCAGTTGTGTGGTGGATGAACCGCCAGACGAGTTGGAAGAGGCCTGATAATTCGGATCAGACGGATTGAGAGGACATCGGAAGAAACCTTTTAAGGGATAACGCTTTTCGGGAGAGCAAGTCACCTCTGGCCGACGCTTCCGGATAGGTGTGTCTGGTAAACCGGCTGAAGTAACCTGTTGGCCACTATGCGGGTTGTACGACGCCTTCGTCGCCTGTTGTGTCTTCAAGTTAAGATTTGGATTCAAGTAAGCACAGGAATGGTATTTTTTCACTTTCCGGACGGCGCGACGAATTCTCTTAACCGGCGCAAGATCGGATTCGGAAGAAAGTAAGATTACCTCAACAGGGTCGGCGTGGCTGGCTTCCGCATCATCCTGGGAAGAAAATTGTCAGTAAAAAGATTGTAAAAGGACTAAGCATGTGCAGGAAGAAACACAAAGCGGCAAGCCGGTTCACCTCAGCGTCTGATTCTTCGTCCTCCGCCGGATTAGAGGACTCGGCAGTCTTCTTCTTGCCCGTTTTCTTAGTGGCCTTTGACTTTACACGAGGCGCCCGAACCGGTTTGGTTCGCTTCCAGAAGGAGCTGTCGGCCTGAGAAGGGATAAAGGATTAACGTGCATCGACGGAGTATTAAGAGCTTGAAAGACAGAGAATAGAACTTACCGCCGGCGGTTTGTTGGTGGCACAGAATGGAGCCAATCCGGTGAGGCTGCAGACGGAGATTGGTTCATCAAGCATCTTCTTGACGATTTCGGTGACCTCCTGTTCAGTTATAGGCAGCTCGTGACGCCTTTGAGTATCTTTGAGGCTGCGGTGTACTCGTGCATCAATCCGGGCGGCTTAGTGGCAAACGCCCCAAGAGACCCAGCAACGTACAAGATCTCGCCGGTTAAGCCATTGGCCATTAGAGCCGGAGCTTGATTATTTGCGGTGCGAAGTTTTCCGTTCATGGCGGTTAAGCGGGAAGGCAGCGGATGCAGGTTGCTGAGCCGGTGAGAACGGTAACCCGGCAAGGGGTTTTCATCAGCAGGGGCAGTGTTCCGGCAGTAGAACCAGGTTTGGTTCCATTCCTTTGGATGGCTGTGGTGCTTGGCGTGTGGAAAATCGACTTCTTTCCTCTTCTGGATCGACACGCCGCCCAGCTCTGTGTTCGGACCGTCAGAAAACTCTGTGCGGCGGTTCAAATGGAAAAAATCCCGGAACAACTCCACAGATGGTTCTTCTTGAAGATAGACTTCACAGAAGACTTGAAAGTTGCATATATTCGACACGAATTTGGGCGATGTCACGAGGATGAAGCTGCAGATCGGCAAGGACATCCGGAAAAATTTTGAACCAGGCGGACCGAACCCCCGGTCTAAGTGATGCATGAACACGATTACTTCTCCCGCTCGCGGCTCGGGAGGAAACTCGCCTTTCGGAACACGCCAGTGGAGGACACTTTTTGGAGCTAAACCGCCAGTGGTGACATAGCCGTTGAGCTGCGTCTCGGTAACTCTGGACCGGACCCAGTTGCAAGCAGAAAATTGAGGAGCCATTCCGGAAGATTAAAGCTGCGAAAGAAAGGAAGCAAACAGTTCACTATTAAACAGGTCAGGCGTTACAAATATTGTTAAACCGGCAGTTCGTAAGCCGGCTTCCCGGTCCGGTTCAACTAAGGACTAATGGAGGGTCGGCCTGAAAAAGTTGCTAAGTATAGACGGAAACAGGTTTCCCATACAAAAGGAAATAATCTAGATCTACCAGGGTTCAGTAAAGAAAATTTTCGCGACCTATACAGACCTCCTACAGCACAGAAAGGTTCAGGTATGTTAAAGTGCAAGATCTGAACAAAAGGGGAAGGTGCCTGGAATCGGGTAAATGGCGAAAGCGGCCGCTTGCACATGAGGGGCGGTGCGGCCGAGCCATACGGCCATGGTGGAGCTGGTATGAAGGGTCGGCATGAATATTTATGAGCTATGCGATGAGCCGAGTTTCTAAATAAGATCTAGGGTTCAAGATGACCTTACCTGACGAACGGGAACCGCGGAGGAGCGCTGAACTCTGGTCAGGTCTGGTTGATGCAGCGGCCCGGCGGGGAGCGTTGGTCGAAGGTCGAAGACGGCGGCAGGAGCTTCAAGTTCGGCGGGTCGCGAGGAAGAAGAAGAGAGGAAGGAGAAGAAGAGAATGACCCGACCGGTCTATTTATAAGGGACCGGAGTAATCAATGGGCGCGAGGATTGAGGAGCCAAAAGCGGCGGAAGGTGCAGCGGCCGCCTCGATTTCCGGGATAGCTTTAATGAGGAGAATCGTACTGTTTAGATTTTTGTTCAAAATGATGTCAGGGGACCCTGACACGAAGATCAGAGGATGACGTCACGGCGGTTCAAGCAGCTGGCGGTTTACAAGGGAGATCAAGAGTTGCCTGAAGACGTAGAAGATTAACCTGAACCGGTTCAAGTCAATCTGGGGCCTAATGTTGAGGATACAACTACGGAGTGTGAACCGCCCGGAATCGGTTTACCTCAGGCGTGATCCAGGCCCATATGGAGGCCTGGAGCCCAGAAGGGAATTAAGATCCATATATGTAAACCGCCCTAATACTGTAACTTGTATTGTAAGACAAGAAAGGAGAGACCAAACCGGACTCCTGTATGAGCCGGATTGGGATTCTGTAAGCCGGCCGGGCGTTAACCCGTGTATATAAGGGGACAACCCGGCGGCGAGTTAGAGAGAGGAGATTCGAGGCTAAGGCAAAGCTATTGCTCCCTAGTCGCCGAATCATATCAATCAACCACAACTGGACGTAGGTTTTTACCTTCATCGAAGGGGCCGAACCAGTATAATTCCCGTGTCTTGTGTCCGCATTAACCCCTCTAGGTAACCCGTACGATGGCCCTGCGACTAAGTCCTTTCATGAGGACATCTGCCGTGACAAGTCCACGACACTTATGATTGTCTCTTTATTGCATAAGATGCAAGCGCCAAATAATTGCTTTACTTTAACGCTATGCGATAGCAATTGTTGCAAGAGCAATAGTTGGCGAGACGACCATGTGACGGCACATTGATATAGATCAAGATGATGGAGATCATGGTGTCGTGCCGGTGACGATAGAAGATCATGACAATACTTTGGAGATGGAGATCAAAGGAGCAAGATGATCATGGCCATATCATGTCACATATTTTGATTGCATATGATGTTTAGCCTTTATGCATCTTATTTTTGCTTTGATTGACAGTAGCATTATAAGATGATCTCTCACTAATTATCAAGAAGTGTTCTCCCTGAGTATGCACCGTTGCGAAAGTTCTTCGTGCTGAGACACCACGTGATGATCGGGTGTGATAGGCTCTACGTTCAAATACAACGGGTGCAAAACAGTTGCACACGCGGAATACTCAGGTTAAACTTGACGAGCCTAGCATATACAGATATGGCCTCGGAACACGGAGACCGAAAGGTCGAGCATGAATCATATAGTAGATATGATCAACATAGTGATGTTCAGCATTGAAAACTACTCCATCTCACGTGATGATCGGACATGGTTTAGTTGATTTGGATCACGTGATCACTTAGATGACTAGAGAGATGTCTGTCTAAGTGGGAGTTCTTAAGTAATATGATTAATTGAACTTAAATTTATCATGAACTTAGTCCTGGTAGTATTTTGCAAATTATGTTGTAGATCAATAGCTCGCGTTGTTGCTTTCATATGTTTATTTTGATAAGTTCCTAGAGAAAAATGTGTTGAAAGATGTTAGTAGCAATGATGCGGATTGGATCCGTGATCTGAGGTTTATTCTCATTGCTGCACAGAAGAATTATGTCCTTAATGCACCGCTAGGTGACAGACCTATTGCAGGAGCAGATGCAGACGTTATGAATGTTTGGCTAGCTCACTATGATGACTACTTGATAGTTTAGTGCACCATGCTTAACGGCTTAGAATCGGGACTTCAAAGACATTTTGAACGTCATGGACCATATGAGATGTTCCAGGAATTGAAGTTAATATTTTCAAGAAAATACCCGAGTTGAGAGATATGAAGTCTCCAACAAGTTCTATAGCTAAAAGATGGAGGAGAATCGCTCAACTAGTGAGCATGTGCTCAGATTGTCTAGGTACTACAATCGCTTGAATCAAGTGGGAGTTAATCTTCCAGAGAAGATAGTGATTGACAGAGTTCTCTAGTCACCATCACCAAGTTACTAGAACTTCATGATGAACTATAGTATGCAAGGGATGACGAAAACGATTCCCGAGCTCTTCGTGATGTTGAAATCGACGAAGGTAGAAATCAAGAAAGAGCATCAAGTGTTGATGATTGACAAGACCACTAGTTTCAAGAGAAGGGCAAAGGGAAAGAAATGGAACTTCAAGTAGAATGACAAGCAAGTTGTCACTCCTGTGAAGAAGCCCAAAGCTGGACCAAAGCCTGAAACTAAGTGCTTACACTGCAAAGGAAATGGTCACTGGAAGCGAAAATGCCCTGAATATTTGGTGGATAAGAAGGATGGAAAATTGAACAAGGGTATATTTGATATACAGGTTATTGATGTGTGCCTTACTAGTGTTTATAGTAGCCCCTGAGTATTTGATACTTGTTCGGTTGCTAAGATTAGTAACTCGAAACAGGAGTTACAGAATAAACAAAGACTAGTTGAAGGGAAAGTGACGATGAGTGTTGGAAGTAGTTCCAAGATTGATATGATCATCATCACACACTCCCTATATTTTCGAGATTAGTGTTAAACCTAAATAAATATTATTTGGTGTTTGCGTTGAGCATAAATATGATAAGATCATGTTTATTGCGATACAATTATTCATCTAAGATAGAGAATAAATTGTTATTCTGTTTACATGAATAAAACCTTCTATGGTCATACACCCAATGGTGATGGTTTATTGAATCTTGATCATAGTGATACACATATTCATAATGTTGATGTATGCAAAGTTAATAATGATAGTACAACTTATTTGTGGCACTGCCGTTTGGGTCATATCGGTGTAAAGCGCATGAAGAAACTCCATAAAGATGGATTTTCAGAATCACTTGGTTATGAACCATTTGATGCTTGCGAACCGTTCCTTTTGGGCAAGATGACTAAAAATCCGTTCTCCGGAACAATGGAACGAGCTACTAACTTGTTGGAAATAATACATACCGATGTATGTGGTCCAATGAGTGTTGATGCTCGTGGCGGGTATCGTTATATTCCGACCTTCACAGATGATTTGAGCAGATATGCGTATATCTACTTAATGAAGCACAAGTCTGAAACATTTGAAAAGTTCAAAGAATTTCAGAGTGAGGTGGAGAATCATCGTAACAAGAAAATAAAGTTTCTACAATCTGATTGTAGATAAGAATATTTGAGTTACGAGTTTGGCCTTCATTTAAACAATGTGGAATAGTTTCACAGCTCACGCCACATGGAACACCACAGCGTAATGGTGTGTCCGAACGTTGTAACCGCACTTTATTGGATATGGTGCGATCTATGATGTATCTTACCGATTTACCACTATCGTTTTGGGGTTATGCATTAGAGATAGCTGCATTCACTTTAAATAGGGCACCATCTAAATCCGTTGAGACGACACCATATAAACTATGGTTTAGCAGTAAACCTAAGCTGTCGTTTCTTAAAGTTTGGAGTTACGATGCTTATGTGAAAAAGGTTTCAAACAGATAAGCTCGAACCCAAATCGGAGAAATGTGTCTTCATAGGATAGCCAAAAGAGACTATTGGGTACACCTTCTATCACAGATCTAAGGGCAAGACTTTTGTTGCTAAATTTGGATCCTTTCTAGAGAAGGAGTTTCTCTCGAAACAAGTGAGAGGGAGGAAAGTAGAACTTGATGAGGTAACTGTACCTGCTCCCTTATTGGAAAGTAGTTCATCACAAGAACCGGTTCCTGTGACAACTACACCAATCAGTGAGGAAGCTAATAATATTGATCATGAAACTTCAGATCAAGTTACTACCGAACCTCGTAGGTCAACCAGAGTAAGATCCGCACCAGAGTGGTACGGTAATCCTATTCTGGAAGTCATGCTACTTGACCATGGCAAGCCTACGAACTATGAAGAAGCGATGATGAGCCCAGATTCCGCAAAATGGCTTGAGGCCATGAAATCTGAGATGGGATCCATGTATGAGAACAAAGTATGGACTTTGGTTGACTTGCCCAATGATCGGCAAGCCATCGAGAATAAATGGATTTTCAAGAAGAAGACTGACGCTGATGGTAATGTAACTGTCTACAAAGCTTGACTTGTTGCGAAAGGTTTTCATCAAGTTCAAGGGGTTGACTACGATGAGACTTTCTCACCCGTAGCAATGCTTAAGTCTGTCCGAATCATGTTAGCAATTGCCGCATTTTATGATTACGAAATATGGCAAATGGATGTCAAAACTGCATTCCTGAATTGATTTCTGGAAGAAGAGTTGTATATGATACAACCAGAAGGTTTTGTCGATCCAAAAGGTGCTAACAAAGTGTGCAAGCTCCAGCGATTCATCTATGGACTGGTGCAAGCATCTCAGAGTTGGAATATACGCTTTGATAAGTTGATCAAAGCATATAGTTTTATACAGACTTGCGGTGAAGCCCGTATTTACAATAAAGTGAGTGGGAGCACTACCGCTTTTCTGATAAATATATGTGAGTAACATATTGTTGATCAGAAATGATGTAGAATTTTTCTAGAAATCAGAAAGGAGTATTTGAAAGGATTTCTTTAAAAGAAAGACCTCAGTAAAGCTACTTACATATTGAGCATCAAGATCTATTGAGATAGATCAAGACAATTGATAAGTTTTTCAATAAGTACATCCTTGTCAAGATTTTGAAGTAGTTTAAAATGGAACAGTCAAAGAAAGAGTTCTTGCCTGTGTTGCAAAGGTGTGAAATTGAGTAAGACTCAAATCCCGACCACGGCAAAAAATAGAAAAATGAATGAAAGTCATTCCCTATGCCTCAGTCATAGGTTCTATAAAGTATGCTATGCTATGTACCAGACCTATTGTATACCTTGCTCTGAATTTGGCAAGGGAGTACAATAGTGATCTAGGAGTAGATCACTGGACATTGGTCAAGAATATCCTTAGTGAGGACTAAGGAAATATTTATCGATTATGGAGGTGATAAAAGAGCCTGTCGTAAAGAGTTACATCGGTGCAAGCTTTTACACCAATCCAGATGACTCTAAGTCTCTATCTGGATACATATTGAAAGTGGGAGCCATTAGCTAGAGTAGCTCCGTGCAGAGCATTCTAGACATAGAATATTTGCAAAATACATACGGCTCTGAATGTGACAGACCCGTTGACTAAGCTTCTCTCACGAGCAAAACATGATCACAACTTAGTACTCTTTGGGTGTTAATCACATAGCGATGTGAACTAGATTATTGACTAGTAAAACCTTTGGGTATTGGTCACATGACGATTTGAACTATGGGTGTTAATCATATATAGATATGAATATTGAAGTTAAATCACATAGCGATGTGAACTAGATTATTGACTCTAGTGCAAGTGGGACACTGAAGGAAATATGCCCTAGAGGCAATAATAAAGTTATTATTTATTTCCTTATTTCATGATAAATATTTATTATTCATGCTAGAATTGTATTAACCGGAAACATAATACATGTGTGAATACATAGACAAACATAGTGTCACTAGTATGCCTCTACTTGACTAGTTTGTTGATCAAAGATGGTTGTGTTTCCTAGCCATAGACATGAGTTGTCATTTGATTAATGGGATCACATCATTAGAAGAATGATGTGATTGACTTGACCCATTCTGTTAGCTTAGCACTTGATCGTTTAGTATGTTTCTATTGCTTTCTTCATGATTTATACATGTTCCTATGACTATGAGATTATGCAACTCCCGTTTACCAGAGGAACACTTTGTGTGCTACCAAACGTCACAACTTAACTGGGTGATTATAAAGGAGCTCTACAGGTGTCTCCGAAGGTACATGTTGAGTTGGCGTATTTCGAGATTAGGATTTGTCACTCCGATTGTCGGAGAGGTATCTCTGGGCCCTCCCGGTAATGCACATCACTATAAGCCTTGCAAGCAATGTGGCTAATGAGTTTGTTGCGGGATGATGCATTACACAATGAGTAAAGAGACTTGCCGGTAACAAGATTGAACTAGGTATTGAGACACCGACGATCAAATCTCGGGCAAGTAACATACCGATGACAAAGGGAACAAACGTATGTTGTTATGCGGTTTGACCGATAAAGATCTTTGTAGAATATGCAGGAGCCAATATGAGCATCCAGGTTCCGCTATTGGTTATTGACCGGAAATCTGTCACGGTCATGTCGACATAGTTCTCGAACCCATAGGGTCCGCACGCTTAAGGTTTCGATGACAGTTATATTATGAGTTTATGAGTTTTGATGTACCGAAGGAGTTCGGAGTCCCGGATGAAATCGGGGACATGACGAGGAGTCTCGAAATGGTCGAGATGTAAATATCGATATATTGGACAACTATATTCAGACTTCGAAAAGGTTCCGAGTGATTCGGGTATTTACGGAGTACCGGAGAGTTACGGGAATTCGCCGGGGAGAAGTATTGGGCCTTATTGGGCCATACGGAAAGAGAGAGGGCTGCCTAGGGCAGGGCGCCCCAAGGCCTAGTCCGAATTGACTAGGGAGGGCTGCACCCCTCCTTCCTTCCTTCTCTCTTCCCTTCCTTCTCTCCTACTCCTACTAGGAAAGGAGGAGTCCTACTCGGTGGGAGTAGGACTCCCCCCTTGGCGCCCTCCTCCTTGGCCGGCCGCCTCCCCTAGCTCCCTTATATCTGGGGCAGGGGGCACCCCATAGACACAACAATTGATCTCTTGATCTCTTAGCCGCAAAGCGGTGCCCCCTCCACCATAGTCCTCCTCGATAATATTGTAGCGGTGCTTAGGCGAAGCCCTGCGACGGTAGAACATCAAGATCGTCACCACGCTGTTGTGCTGGCGGAACTCTCCCTCAACACTCGGCTGGATCGGAGTTCGAGGGACGTTATCGAGCTGAACGTGTACTAGAACTCGGAGGTGCCGTAGTTTCGGTGCTTGATCGGTCGGGCCGTGAAGATGTACGACTACATCAACCGCGTTGTGCTAACGCTTCCGCTTTCGGTCTACGAGGGTACGTGGACAACACTCTCCTCTCTCATTGCTATGCATCACCATGATCTTGCGTGTGCGTAGGAAATTTTTGAAATTACTACGTGTAACAGCCCCAGTTCAGGCCTTGCTTGCCTTTGCATTAGCATCCATGCATCATGTTTAATTTCATGAAACTTGAAATGGGGATTGTTGAAACCCTAGCACCAAATGAAATTCAACTAGGTTCAATAAAAAAATATTTTTCAATGACCCAGAATGCCTTTTGGAAATGTTCATGATTTCTGTTAAAGGTGAAAACCTCTTCCAAAAATGATGAATATATATATATATATATATAGGCCATTCTGGATTTTTGAATTAAATCTTATTGTATTTGAATTTGGGCATTTAAACACTATAAATAATTTAAATGCTCAAATAATGCTGAAATTAAATGTGGGCCACTAGAATAATCCATAGAGTGTCCACAAATTATTGCAGCATTTTACAAAGTGCTTTAGCATTTTTAATAAAGCCAAACAGTTGCAGAAAATAGAAAACAGAAAACAATAGAGAGAGAGAGAGAGAGAGAGAGAGAGAAACCCACTGGCTTACCTCCAGACAGCCCACTGCCCAAGATCTTGTAGCTGGCCCGGCCCAGTCCACCACCGCCTCCTTCCGCGTCGTCTACCTCCTGCCAGTAGGAGCAGGGGCGCGTGGTCGCCGCGTGCCTTGCCAGCTCCTGCTTGCCGCTAATGGCCTGGACGTCCCCACCGAGCGCAACGCACCCCCCCTCGACCCTCTGCACCTCCTCTCTCCTTGCAGTTCTCTCCCCTCCCCTCTCTACTCTCTTCCCGAGCGCAGCCGTCGCCGCCGCTCGCCGTAGCCACGGCCACCGTCCACCTATCGCCCTACCGACGTGCCGCCGAGCTCCGCCACGACATCGTCGTCCTCCCCACCGAGCCACGCGGTGCCAGAAGCCCCGTGGCATCTCCAACGCCACCGTTTTTCCCCTCGGTCGTCCGAGATCGCCGGCGCCCGTCCGTCGTCCACAGCACCTCCCCGAGCCGCTGAGCCTCTCCCCGCATCCGCCGTGAGCTCCTCCCCCTAACCCCCCTCTCCTTTGCTTCGTTTTCATGCCGTAGCCGCCATCTCGCCTGTGACCGAATGCGCCGCCGCCTGCCCTCGTCGCCGGTGATGCTCCGGTGACCATTTGGTCCCGGGCATGCGCCCATCGAACTCACCGCACCACATAGACGCCGTAGGTGCTAAACGCACATCGCCACGGCCACCGCAACCGCGTCCCCGCTCGCGCCCGAACTCTGGCGGCCGCAACCGAGCTCGCTGCCGTTGACTCCGGCCACCCCAGGCCCAGTCACGGCCACCAACGGACGCGCCGTTGCGCTAGCTACCCGTAGAGCCCAACGGCGCCTCGAACGGTGCCCTGTAGGTGAAATCCGAGGTGCCCCGCCGCGTCTGGCCTCGCCGGCGGCTAAACGCCGGCGAGTTGACCCCGTTTGACCCTGGTTGACTCCGTGTGGGCCCAGGTTGACTTCCCCTGACTCCATGACAGGTGGCGCCCGCCCTCTAATTAATTTGGTTTTAGTGCTAACTAAAAACTAGTTAGGCTAATTACACTGACACGCGGGACCCACAGGTCAGGGTTTGACCTGGACCGCCGCAGTTGACCCGCTGACATCATAGTGACGCAATGCTGACGCAGTAATGCCTTTTCTGGATTTATTCTTTTCAGGAAATTCCAGAAAATAGTATAACTTC
The DNA here is from genome assembly GCA_021605205.1 of Aegilops longissima. Classification (NCBI taxonomy): domain Eukaryota; kingdom Viridiplantae; phylum Streptophyta; class Magnoliopsida; order Poales; family Poaceae; genus Aegilops; species Aegilops longissima. The sequence goes on along the minus strand of CM038678.1, from coordinate 736,903,373 downwards.
TAAAAATCATAGTAATTCAACCGTAGCTCCAAATCAAATAATTTATATATGAAAAATTATCAAAAAAATTCAAGGAATCCATCTGTACCATTTTCATGCATGTTTGAACAATGTTTGTCCTCTGTCTTGGACAAAACAAATAAAGGGCATTTAAATAATCATATTTGGAGTTGGAATTTGAATCATGTATTCAAACCAACTTCATTTAAATCATAGCTAGATGCATTAGCTCAAATCACAGCATATTGCCATGTCATGATCATGCATCATATTGTGGCATTGCATTGATTGTGTTCTTTCTCAGTTGCTGGTGTTTGTCCCTTCTCGATAGACGTATTCCGACGATGAGATCGATGACACCGATGAAGAGTTATACTATCTTCAGAAGTGCCAGGCAAGCAAAAACCCCTTGTTCATTCCGATACAATCCCACTCTCTCGCTCCTGCTCTCTTTTAATGCATTAGGACAACAACGATTCATCTGTTACTTGCTGCGGTAGCTGAACCCTTTATCCTCTGCATGACCTGTCATTCCACAGTAAATAGATGAAACCCACTAGCATGAGTAGGAGTTGTTTGAGACATGTTGTGCCTACACATTCATGCTTGTTTGTCATTCCTGCTACTGCTTAGAGTTGAGTCAGGTCCGATTCATCGGGAATGAATCGGAGGTGTGTAAACATGTCCTACTGTTGAGAGCTAAGTGTGTGAACACGATTTGGTAAAGGTAGCGGTGAGAGGCCATGTAGGAGTACATGGTGGGTTGTCTCATTGAAACCGTCCTCAGGAACTGAGTTCTGTGTTTGTGATCCATGAAACAGTTACTACCATGCATTGGGCCCGAAACCAATGGACCCTCTCGGCTTCTTAACCACCCTTGTTCTCTGTCCAGGAGTTGCAACTAGTTTCTGGTGTAGGAATATTGGTTTGGTTAGGTTGTTTGAGATAGATCTCTCTTTTCTGTAAACTGTAGCCTTATCTCTACCTTTCCTTGATCTTCAAGTTGTAATCTGAGCAACCATGTATGCGCTATCCAGGGAGGTGTGCCACTGTTATATAAACATGCAGCGCGTCCCTTCAACAAGGTAAGACACTTAAGCCAATCTTCACATGGTATACAGAGCCTCCCTCTTCCAATTCATCTAGCCTCCATCGCTTTACATCCATCCATGAGATCGCCATGTCTTCCTCCACCAGCGCTCCTCTGGCCGGCCTCAATGGTCAGGTTACAGAGAAGCTCACCCGGACGAACTACATCCTCTGGCGCGTGCAAGTCATGCCATAGCTGATCGGGGCTGGTGTCTTCGGCTATGCCGAAGGAGCAATCAAAGAACCAGAGAAGTTCATCATCACCAAGGACAAAGACGACAAGGAAGAAGCCTCGCGGAACCCTCTTCATCAAGTCTGGGTGCGGGAAGATCAGCAGGTATTGGCATATTTGCTGGTTAATCTTTCCAGAGAAGTTCTTGTCCAGGTGACCAACATCCACGAGGCGCATGAACTCTGGACTGCGGTGGCGAACATGTTTTCCTCCCAGTCCAGATCGCGCATGAACAACATCCGTGTCACCCTCTCCAACGCAGAGAAGGGCATACAGACTGTGGGCGCCTACTTCGTCTACATGCGTGGCCTCGCCGATGAGCTCGCGGCCGCCGGCAAGCCTCTATATGAGAATGAGGAGATCTCCTACATCATCGCCGGGCTGGGTATGGAGTACCAGCCACTGGTGTTGGCCCTCGACGCCCACACCGAACCCATCACGCTCGACGATCTGTTCACTCAGATGATCAACTTTGATCAGCACATGGCGATGTTCCAAGGCAGCAACAACACCGGGTTCAAGTCCTCTGCCCATGCCGCCGTTTGTGGTGGCCGTGGTGGCTTCCGTCATCATGGTCCGCCGTGTGGCAAGAACAAGGGCAACAACGGCGGCAACTTCAACAACAGCAACGGTGGTGGTGCCTCTCGCACAGGTGCCGGCGGACGGCCCTCCTCCAACAACAACAGGGGCCGCCGCTCCTAAAACTGTCCCGACGCCATCCGCTGTCAGATATGTCGGAAGCCGGGCCACTCTGCCAAAGATTGTTGGTACAGGTTCGAGGAAGATGATGGTGACTCCTCACAGGACAAGAAGGTTGTTGGTGCCGCCGAAGCCTCATATGGAGTAGATACAAACTGGTATGTGGACAGTGGTGGTACAAACGACATTACCGGTGAGTTGGAGAAAGTAACTATGCGGGAGAAGTGCCGAGGCCAAGATCAGATGCATACCGCCAGTGGAGCAGGTATGAGGATTAAACATGTTGGTCATTCAGTTGTGAAAACCCCTTTCCGTCCAATTCACCTTAGAAAAATTCTGCATGTCCCTAATGCCTCTAAAAATCTTCTTTCCGTTCATCGCATTGCTATTGATAATCATGTATTCCTTGAGTTTCACCCCTTTTTCTTTTTGATCAAGGATCAGGCAACGAAGAAGGTTCTGTACCGAGGTAGATGCGTTCGAGGGCTTTACCCATTCATTCCGGAGTTTAGAAGATCCGATAAGCAAGCATATGGTGTCGTCAAACTCTCATCAACGAGGTGGCACGATAGACTAGGGCATGCATCTCTTTCTTTAGTTGAACGATTGCTTAGGAAGGATAAGCTCCCATATGTTGGAGAGCATGATGTTGAAACTATTTGTGATTCTTGTCAAAGGGCTAAAAGTCATCAACTACCTTATCCAACTTCCAATAGTATTTCTACCAAACCCTTACAACTCATATTTTCTGATGTGTGGGGTCCTGCTCCAAGTTCTGTTGGTAGACATACATACTATGTTAGTTTTATTGATGACTACGGCAAATACTCTTGGATCTATCTTAAGAAACGATCCGATGTCTTTCAAGTATTTCAAAACTTCCAAGCACTCGTTGAACGAAAGTTTGATAGCAAAATTGTTGATGTCCAATCTGATTGGGGAGGGGAATACAAAAAATTAAATTCCTTTTTCCAAGCCCTTGGTGTTTCTCATCAAGTGTCATGTCCACATGCCCATCAACAGAATGGGTCTGCTGAACACAAGCACATACACATTGTTGAGGTTGGCCTTGCTCTTTTAGCTAGCACCTCCATGCCCCTCAAGTTTTGGGATGAAGCTTTTTTAGCTATTCTCCACATCATCAACATGTTACCTAGTCGAGTTATCAACAATGAAACACCGGTCGAAAGACTCCTTCATATAAAACCAGACTATACATCACTTCGCATCTTTGGTTGTGCATGTTGGCCAAACCTTCGGCCGTACAACCCTCATAAACTCATGTTTTGATCAAAACAATGTCTCTTCCTGGGTTATAGCCCTGAGCATAAAGGTGTCAAATGCCTAGATGTTCCCACTGGACGCGTCTATATTTCTTGAGATGTCGTCTTTGATGAAACTAAATTTCCCTTCGCTGATCTACATCCCAATGTCGGCGCCCTACTTCGACAAGAAATCCTACTTTTACCTCCAAGTCTTGTTGGTACACGGGGAACACAACTACAATGATCACATGACTAATCCTCCTAATGATCTACATGAGTTGTGTGCTGATGCAGAACAGAACAGCGAAGCCGATGCTGGAAACAGATCTGAAAATGATGAAGAATCTGCCCAAACAGGGCAATATTTCATGTGTAGGGATCCAGGGAGCGTATCCGCCTCGGGATTGCCTCCTCGTCAGGGTAGCAGGCCATCCTCCTTGGGATTGTCACTGCCTGCATCCAAGCTTGTCATGGGCCACAGTGACCCGCACACTAGCGACCGCCCCAGCCGCTCTGGCTCGGTCACGCGATGCGGTTCCACTCGCCCGGAACCCTCCGCCGAGCCGCTCCAATCACACACCGACACATGGCGCTCTCCAAGTCGGTTCCTGAAATTAGTCCGCTGCTATACACGTCGCTTGCGTCAGCCGACCGGTGCGGGATCCCGCGAGCCGACAGATGAGGGGTCTGGGCCCCTGACGCAAACTACCGGCCCATGCTCCTGTGCAGATTCGCCTGCTCCCCGCGGTGGCACGATGCCTGGATCCTATGTGCTGCCCCAGGCTGCTTTGTCACGACCAACAGCCGCAGAAAATCCTGATCCAATAGCGCCTGCTACACCATCCGCCTCAGGATCACCCGGGGAAACTGCTGCAACTGCTGGTGCGAGTTCTTCAGGAACCTCTGCAGTTTCCACTGCTACAGTAAATGCTACACCACCTCGTACACATCTTCAAAAAGGGGTAATTCAGCATGTCAATTATAACAAGCTTGTACTTAAGTTTGGTTTAGCATGTTCCATAGGTGAACCACAAACTCTTGAAGAGGCCCTTGGTGACACACGGTGGAAGCAAGCTATGGATGAGGAATACAAGGCACTTCAGGAAAACAGGACCTGGTATCTAGTTCCCCCACAGCAAGGTAAAAATCTCATTGACTGCAAGTGGGTCTTCAGAATCAAAAGAAGGTCTGGTGGAACTATTGATCGCTATAAAGCTAGACTTGATGCAAATGGTTTCGAACAAAGATATGGCTTATATTATGAGGACACCTTTAGTCCTGTTGTAAAAGTTGCAATCATTCGCCTTGTTTTGTCTATTGTTGTTTCTAGGGGATGGACTCTCAGATAGCTAGTTGTTCAGAACGCGTTTCTCCATGGTGTTCTGGAAGAGGAAGTGTATATGAATCAACCTCCTGGTTTTGAAAAAAAGAATGTCCCCTCTCATGTGTGCAAGCTTGACAAAGCTTTGTATGGGCTCAAGCAAGCACCCAGGACATGGTACTCACGCCTTAGTCAGAAAATGCAACCACTTGGCTTTGTTCCTTCCAAGTCTGATGCATCCTTGTTCATCTACAATAATTCAAACACATCCATATTTGTGCTTATCTATCTTGATGAAATTATTGTTACCAGCTCATTTGATGATGCAGTGACAGGATTGTTGAAGGACTTGAGTGCAGAATTTGCACTTAAAGATCTAGGAGACTTGCATTTCTTTCTTTGTATTGAAGTTAAGAAGCTTGGAGATGGTCTTCATCTCTCTCAAGAGAAATATGCCAACGATCTTGTAAAGAGAGTTAGATTACAAGGATGTAAGTCATCACCAATTCCTTTGTCTAGCACAGAAGAAATATCTCTTGAGGGAGAACTCCCGAATCAGGAAGATAACACCAAATACAAAATTCTGGCAGGTACACTTCAGTACTTGACCATCACAATACCAGATATTTCTTTCTGTTAATAAACTATGTCAGTTTTTTCATGCACCCACTACAAGTCACTGGACTGCAACAAAGCGTATAGTAAGATATGTGAAGGCCACTGTCAGTGTTGGTCTTAGCTTTAACAAGTCATCATCTACCCTTGTTAGTGCCTTCTCAAATTCTGATTGGGCTGGAGATATTGATGACAGACGCTCCACTGGTGGCTTTGCGATATCCTTTGGGCCTAATCTCATATTTTGATGTGCAAAGAAATAGGCTACAGTGTCAAGGTCAAGAACAGAGGAAGAATACAAGGTACTGGCAAATGCAACAGCTAAGATAATCTGGGTAAAGTCCATGCTAAAGGAACTTGGTGTAAAACAGAGTAAAATTCCATGTCTTTGGTGTGACAATCTTGGTGCTACATATCTAGCAGCTAATCCAGTTTTTCATGCAAGGACAAAACACATTAAAATAGATTTCTGCTTTGTTCGAGAAAGAGTTGCTAGCAAAAGATTGGAGATCTATTTTGTTCATTCCAGAGACCAAGTTGCAGATTGGTCCACCAAGGCGTTACCTACAAAGAATTTCGAAGAGTTCAAGCGTAATCTCAACTTGACCAAGTTGTGATTAAGGGAGGGTGTCAAACACATTGTAACGTAGCCTATGTAACGTAGTCTAAGTGTAGGAATATTGGTTCGGTTAGGTTGTTGGAGATAGATCTCTCTCTTTTGTAAACCATAGCCTTATCTCTACCTTTCCTTGATCTTCAAGTTGTAATCTAAACAACCATGTATGCGCTATCCAGGGAGGTGCGCCCATGTTATATAAACACGCAGCGCATCCCTCCAACGAGGTAAGACGCTTAAGCCAATCTTCACATATCTATCTAAATAGAAAGACTACTTGAGCAAAGCAGTAAACTTAATTTCTATTCAGTCGATCCAATCAACGTTTAATGGATTATTTGTGAAGAAATACAAAGTCAATGTCCAGATTATCAATATTAGGCTACCAAGATAAATTAGACTTTAGCAGATGAACAATCATCTTGCACACGCATTTGACAATGAGGCCCATTCACGAGCCTCTTTGTCAACCTTGAATGGCAGTCCAACTAATGCAAATATGAAAGATCACAGATTCAACAACTTCTTTTGAGTTCTTATAGGATTATTTTCTCTCACTATGTACTTAAATAAATTATGGAGGCTCCTAAATTTTTGGGGCCCTGCTTCGTCACCCACGTTGAACCTGCTCATCAATGGCCCCGAGTGCCGATACCCTAGGAAGGATTTATACTCCAGAGGCCCTCTACGGGAGGGCTATGGTAGCGACGGTGGGTGTGGCACAACAACAAGAGAAGGAAGGTGCTCGAGGTGGCCTTCAGCGCGAGGAATTTTTTGCCGCGCGGGGAAAGCAGACTGTGCAGAGGTGCAGAGGAGCGATGGAGAAATAATATTGCTAGATTTTTTCACTTGCACACATAATCATATTTAGGTACGACAATGGAGTGATTACCAATGGGTAGCTCCATTTTCATGGCCACCAACATCAAGAATCCACCATGTTGTTCGCACACTCACATGCAATGGCAAAAAAATTGCAACAGATATTTGACCGTCGAAATATGGGTAAAGAATCAGGCCAATAGTTCCATGTATGCACTTGAAGTTTCTACAAATATGCTTAGCTAATCATATACTCAAAATTGATATTAAGATATTTGTTAGACCATATACTTTAGAGATATCTACCAATTAGTTTTAGTATTCAAAAAGTAAGAATGGAATTTTGTTACAAAATGTAGATTAAATTTGGCAAACCGGACTGTATTTTGCAATGGTATAATTATAAAGGTAAAATTAAGAACACAAAAATAATATAATAGATTAGGAATTTTTGTCATGTAGTTAATTATGTCAGATAAATAATACTAGAAAGTTATACTTGTGTGACGCCCGGATAATCATGCTACAGTAATCTCACGTTAATGATGGCACGTCACCTCTGTCACTGTAATTCATCTCGGGTTAATTCAAAACCGTTTCAAATTTAAATCCTAAATAAGTCAAATGACAAAAGTTTTCAAATATTAAAATAAAAATGTTCGGGCTGTGCCAAATATTACATAGGTAATTATAGTGAAGAAAGCACATGTTTAGAAATTACTTAAATGCCCTAAATTAAATAAAACAGAAAAGGAAATTAAATAAAAGAAAAAAAACACAAAAACATAAAACAAAGCTAAACAAAAAAAGCCCCCCCAGCTGGGCCAACTGCCCAAAGAAGCCACCAGCCGCCCACCAGCCGCGCCCATATTCCCCCACTACTCCCGAAAACCTAGAGCCCCACCCCACTTCCCCCCACGATCCCCACCCTCTCCCTCCAGCACCGTCACAGGAGAGGGCGCACGATCCCCACTCGCCCCTCGCTCTCTTCCCCCACCCGAGGACCCGATCTGGATCGGGGCGATCGCCTCCCTCCCGATCCCGGTGACCCCGTCGCCCCCGATGCCCATCGCCACCACCACGCCGTCGCTTCACCGTCCCCGACGTCGTCGTGTGCCATCGCCCCGCCGCCCTCGTCGTTGGCGGCCCGGACGCCGCTCCGACCGCACCACCGGCGCCCTTCCGCCTCCTCGAGCCCGCATCGCCAATCCTCCCCGCTGGATGCCTCACCGTCCTCTCCGCCGTGCACCGCATCGCCGTGCCGCCTCCCCGCCGGACTGCCACCCCGCCGCATGTCGTCCCCGTCCTCCTCCTCGCCGAACCGCCCAAGTCGCCATCGCCCCGTCGTCCCCGACCACCTTCGAGCCCGGTGCCCTTGACCCTGCGAACCCCGGTGAGGCCCCGGGCTCCCGCCCCCTCTCCTCCCACTCCCTCGCCCGGCGACCGTCGCCGCGCCTCGCGCCTCCGGCCCAGCGCTCACAGCATGGGCGGGCCGCGACCTGACACGCTGCTGCACCGACCGGTCGTGCCCATCATCCCGCGCCCTCTACCGCCCGGGGCCGTGGCCTCCTCCCGTCTTGGCCTCACCCGCCATCGCTCGCGCGCCGCCCCCCCCTGCTCCTGCGGTGTCCCTGCTGTGGCCGCGGTGCTCGCAGCTAACAGCGCCTGGCTGCTTCCGCCGTCGCCGGCCATCGAGGCCTCGGGCACGCTCGCCCTCGCCTCTCGTGGCCTCGGATACGAGCACCCGCACCTGTACGCCCGTTAGCCCGACCCGCTAAGGCCCTGGCCAAATGACAGATGGGGCCCACGCCCCAGAACATTTTTAGAAGAAAAAATTTAATAAAAATAAAAATAAAAATAAATTTAATTAATTAATTAATTAACTAAATTAATTAAGTTAATTAATCCTACTTAATTAGCCTAAATTAACATGTTAGTCTAACTAAGCAGTAATTAGTTAACCTAACCCTAATTAATTAAACAGTGTATGACAGGTGGGTCCTACTGGGCCCACATGTGAGTTTGACTTAGTCAACCCTTGTTGACTACTCATGTCAACATGACATCATACTGATGTCATTAATCCAATTTCAGATTAAATTAAATGGTTAATTAAATTCCAGAAATTGGTAAATCTTTAGAAAATCATATCCTTTAATCCGTAATTCAGATTAAATTATTTTCTACATGAAAGTTGCTCAAAACAACGAGACGAAACCGGATACGCAGCCCGTTTGTCCGGCACACATCCCTAACCTATCGAACCTGCAACTTTTCACCTCCGATTCATCTGTCCGAAAATGCGAAACACCGGGAATACTTTCCCGGATGTTTTCCCCCTTCGCTGGTATCACCTACTACCGTGATTGGGCACACCTAGCATCACGCCTTGTTATGTCATGCTTTTGTTTGCATTGTATTTATTGTTTCTTCCCCCTCTTCTCTCGCTAGACACCGAGACCGACGCCGCTGCTACCCAGTACGACTACGGTGTTGGCGACCCCCTCCTTCTTGCAGAGCAATCAGCAAGCCCCCCTTGATCACGGATATCGCCTAATATTCTCTATACGCTTGCATTAGAGTAGTGTAGCATGTTACTGCTTTCCGTTATTCCTATCCTGATGCATAGCCTGTCCTTGCTACTACTGTTGATACCTTTACCTGCAATCCTACCTGCTTAGTATAGGATGCTAGTATTCCACCAATGCCCTACATTCTTGTCCATCTACTGTGCTATACTATCGGGCTGTGATCACTTGGGAGGTGATCACGGGTATATACTATATACTTTATACACGATACATGTGGTGACTAAAGTCGGTCGGCTTGTGGAGCACCCGCGAGTGATTCACGGATTGGGGGCTGAAAGGACCTTTGTCCCAATGGCTCTCTGTGTGGATCTTTGTAGCGGAGCGACAGGGCAGGTTGAGACCGCCTAGGAGGGAGGTGGGCCTGACCCTGTTCGGCGTTCGCGGATACTTAACACGCTTAACGAGATCTTGGTATTTGATCTGGGTCTGGCTACTGGCCTATACGCACTAACCAACTACGCGGGAACAGTTATGGGCACTCGACGTCGTGGTATCAGCCGAAGAATTTCGTGACGTCAGCGACTGAGCGGCGCGCGCCGGATTGGACCGGAACGCCTGCTAGGCTAGGTCTGCTTCCGGCTGCGTTCACAACATGCAGGTGTGCTAAGGGCGATGGGCCCAAACCCCTGGGCGCTTAGGTTTAGACCGGCGTGCTGACCTCTCTGTTATGCCTAGGTGGGGCTGCAACGTGTTGATCTTCCACGGCCGGGCATGACCCAGAAAAGTTTGTCCGGCCAAATGGGATCAAGCGTGTTGGGCTATGTGGTGCACCCCTGCAGGGAAGTTAATCTATTCGAATAGCTGTACCTTGACCTTATTCGGTAACAGGACGACTTGGAGTTGTACCTTGACCTTATGACAACTAGAACTGGATACTTCATAAAACACACCCTTCCAAGTGCCAGATACAACCCGGTGGTCGCTCTCTAACAGGGCTACGAGGAGAGGATCGCCGGGTAGGATTATGCTATGCGATGCTACTTGGAGGACTTGATCTACTCTCTCCTACATGCTGCAAGACGGAGGCTGCCGAGCGTAGTCTTGACGTGATTAGCTATCCCCTCTTATTACGGCATTCTGCAGTTTAGTCCACCGATATGGCCCTTTACACATATATCCATGCATATGTAGTGTAGCTCCTTGCTTGCGTAGTACTTTGGATGAGTACTCACGGTTGCCTTGTTCCCCCTTTTCCCCCTTTGTTTACCCGATTGCTGCGATCAGACGATGGAGCCTAGGAGCGACGCCACCTTCGACGATGACTCCTACTACTTTGGAGGTGCCTACTACTACGTGCAGGCGGCGGCGGCGACCGGGGAGTAGTTTAGGAGGATCGAGGCAGGAGGCATGCGCCTCTTTCGATCTGTATCCCAGTTTGTGCTAGCCTTCTTAAGGCAAACTTGTTTAACTTATGTCTGTACTCAGATATTGTTGCTTCCGCTGACTCGTCTATGATCGAGCACTTGTATTCGAGCCCTCGAGGCCCCTGGCTTGTATTATGATGCTTGTATGACTTATTTTATTTTTAGAGTTGTGTTGTGATATCTTCCCGTGAGTCCCTGATCTTGATCGTACACGTTTGCGTGTATGATTAGTGTACGATTGAATTGGGGGCGTCAAAAGTTGGTATCAGAGCCAATTGCGTGTAGGAATCCCCCTTCCACACTTCTTGGCCGAAGTCGAGTCTAGACGTTGCAAAACTTTACTAACATGGCTGTGTGTCTTACGGGCACACGTCGCCATTGGGTGGTAGTAGGATCTTTTATTCCTCGACCTATACTCTGGGACTCTGACATCTCTTCTATTCGGGTTAAACGATTTTACTAACTCGGACTCTAGGTTCTCGATATTACTTTCTCCCGGAGAGCCCCTTATTCAGATGATCGTCTGCTGCACTAGAAGGATCCAAAGATACTCTCCGATGTTCTCTTGAGACTTTATGGCGTCGCTTTTGCAATTCCCCTCCATCGATAAACCCCTATGGATAACCACGCATACTCGCCATTCATACAATGCTTCCTAGTCGATCTTGTTATTACAAGATACCTCGAAATTCTCTCTAATGTTCCGAGAATACTTTGTGCCTACTGCGTTGTAGTTCTTTGCTACATGAATACCCCTATGGATAATTTCTCGCACTTATCGAGTATCCACTCATCCCCAGTTGATTCATGTATGTCACCAATCCTCGAAATATCATTCGATCTTCCGAAAATCTTGAGCATCCTATTGCTCTTGAAATTCTTGATTGCTTGCATTATGGTGAATCCCATAAGTCTAGTAATCTTGTTGACATCCATTGTTCTTTGTCATTTTGAGTTTGTTGATTCGATTTGTTGCGAATGCTTGCAATCCTCAAACAGATCCTAGAATTCATCCTTCCGGCTCAGACGTCGTTTTAATCATGAGCTGGTTCTCGTCAATTAAATTGTCGTCGACTGTGCCCCTAAGTCTATTGAACTTATCCATCCTTGATCAGAGCGTCTGCTTCTGATCCTTCGCTTTGTAAATCATAATTCCTTAACAATTGAGCTCTAAGTTATTCAGTTGTTTCTATAATCCAATGTCTTTGCCTTGCTTCTTCCTCTGGTTGTGTGCCGATACTCACCCCAGATCCTTTGTTGGATTTTATCCGACAATGTCCTTCATATTCAATAACCTTGAGCCTTTCCTAGGATATATACCGCCTTTGGTAAATTGTATCCCCTGCTTTGTCAACCATGCTCCGCTATCAAGCTTGTGTTATTTACTCCTGAAGTTTGTGGTATATGTTCCTAAGAGGCCCCGCTGGGTTGGACATATGCCTTCTCTAAACTGTGTGAACCCGGAAACTACTACGGGTCATACTCTACTAGTGTTATGTCAGATATAATTTCAACACACAATTTCGTTGAAGGCGAGAAGTGAATGAAAGGTTATGCATTAAAGAAGTGGGAGTCAACCTTGAACTTTGTTTTCATGCCCATGGACACGATGTAGATCCTATCATAGAAGCTTCTTGTAATAATAACTATTTCCTTGATATGAAATCATCTGATATCTATGTATTGATCATTTGCAGTCGTGGTCCCGACCACATTTTCTCCTTGATTCCATTTCTCGGATAAGTTAAAGTACTTGCCTTTTGCAGATCAATACGCTTGCCCAACCTCTATTTTGATCTTCCTCGAGTATTAACCTCTGGTATCTCGAGAACTATGTTGCTTCCTGCGAGTCTTCATCTAGTATTGCTTCTCACCGATCTTGGATCCCCCCGCAGGTTCTGAGTTATTAGTCACTCGAGAACACCGATAAGTGAATCGATTCCGCACTCCGATTCAATAACTCTAAGTAATTCTTGTTGCTTACGAGTTTAATAATCCTTCAAGTCATTTCTAGTGACGGTGTCCTGGACTAGGGGGTACTCACCATGTTGTCTCCCGATCAGTTGGATTGGGCCGAGGATCCCCATGGCCGTATACTCATGGGCCAGTCCGGGCAGTTACCGCATACAAGGAAGATTCCACAAGACTTGGCGATCAAGACAAGGACTCCTCTCCCACCGGCGTATTCGGCTAGGACTCTTGTTATCCTAGGCCTCTGGTGCATTATATAAACCAGGGCCAGACTAGTCGACAGATATACAATATACAACAATCATACCATAGGCTAGCTTTTAGGGTTTAGCCTCTCTGATCTCGTGGTAGATCAACTCTTGTAATACTCATATCATCAAGATCAATCAAGCAGGAAGTAGGGTATTACCTCCATAGAGAGGTCCCGAACCTGGGTAAACATCGTGTCCCCCGTCTCCTGTTACCATCCGCCTTAGACGCACAGTTCGGGACCCCCTACCCGAGATCCGCCGGTTTTGACACCGACATTGGTGCTCTCATTGAGAGTTCCTCTATGTGTTCGGCAAAAGGTCGATGGCTCGCCCGCAGGTCAACTGCGACTTCGGCATATTCGTCACCAGCTCGACTGGTCACCTTGGTTCGACCAAGGAATGCGTCCTATCTCCGATCGTCATGTTCGGATGAGGGCCTTCGTCAACATCAGCTCCGATCTCTATCAAGATCATGGAGGAATCATCCAGTGAGCCCGGGGGCTCAACGTCAACATTGCCCTCGGGCGACCGCGCTGTTTTCCTGGACAGCGAACTTGTATCTGCCGTCACCGCCTCCTCGAGCGTTGGTTCGACGATTGCTTCGGCTAAATAGTGCGGAATTGAGTCTACAACAACTCTGGAAAATTTCGTCGAGTTCCGATGAAGGAATCTTTGGCAATCTCCGGAATATCGGAGCCGCATTGAATCTGGACGAGAATCCGGACGAGTTTAGGGCGTGGTGTCCAGCTTCTCGCTCGGACTTCCTTTGGAAGATCCAACCGTTGATCGGCTGCGGAATTCCTATATCTACCACCCCTCAAAATTTCATCTTGATCCGACCGTCCAAACTCCGGGAACCTTCCGATTAGTGCATCACTTTTCGGATCTGTTTTCTGCGCGAAAACGAATCCGGCCCGAGTTCGTCTTTTTTATTAACGGGATTTCGGACATCCTTTTTGAAGGAAGTTTTGTATGGGGTATTGTGTTTTGTTTCCGAACACATCCCACTAACTTGAAGATCTTTTGAACATGATCTTCAACACCATGCTGGTGTCAAACCAGTCCGGCAATATTGCTCCACGGCTGCCGACCTGCGCTAGATACGTCGTCACTTTGTTGAGCCGAGCTCAACTTCTTCGGATCATCATCTCGGCAAGCCAAACAAGAGTCCGGCATCGCGAAGGATAAATCATCACCAACATCGCCGCCCCACGGATTACACGGAGCGGGCACACCGGCATCATCGCACGGTCGCTTCATCAAGCCGGCATCGACCACGTCACGACCTGCATCAGCAGGGCCGCACTATTGCTTCTTCAAGCTGGTGTCCATCACGCCGACCTACTTCGACATCTCGGCTGGACCGGGGCTTCGCCATCTCTTCATCAACCTACTCCGGACACTTCGGCGTCACTAGCCGACCAGGCAATGGGTGCGCGGATCGAGTCCCAATTTTGGGAATCACCTTCCTTCGGATTGCTACAACAAATAAACCAGGTGCTATTAATCCTATTATTTTTTGCTTGTTTGGATTCATTTTTTCCAACGAATTATTACTCTGGTTTGTCCATCATATGTACGCAGGTCTATAAAATGGTGGCCGCATTAACGAGGGTTGCATGGTGGTTCGGTCAGTTTCCGTACATAGTCCGGCGAACCCGCATCCGGAACTCGAACCGACCTGTAAATTCAGGCCTTGCCATGCCTTTACCGCATCACACCGCTGCCCTGCATCGACATTGACTTCGGCGCCAGACAATATTTCTTTTCTTACTCACTTTGCATAAATTATTTATTATGCAACGATTTTTTTATTATTATTACTATTATCTCTGGTTTGCATATTTTTTGTGCACAGGAAAATGATCCAGCCGGACTATATCCTTTGACGTCACCTCGGCTGGACGGGGGGCTTCGTCAACACTTCATTACCCCATGCCAGGGACTTCGGCATCACTCTGCCGTCCTGCATTGACCGTGCTATATCACCACTTCACAGTGCCGAGCTCTTTGCTCCGCCACCTCGGGACCGGCTTGGGGGATGGAACCTTGTCCCGCATCAAGCTCTGACCGCATCGTCAATACCGAACACATTAACCAGCTAAGTTGTCTTCATCCTCAAAGTTTTAAATTTCTAACTTGTGTTCGGTTCGACCAAGCATTTTACCTGGAAAAAAGTTGCTTGTAAAAATTTTCCTTGTTGAAACTTTGTTCGCACACACTTGACGCGCTACCCGCGCTCATTATACCTGAGGGCTTCTTTAACAAAAGCTTATTAATTCGGGCTTTATGCCCAACACATGTGTGACACTTCTGCATGTACCTTTTATTCACCATTATATGGATCGATATGACTTAAGTTTTGGCCAAGCTGGGTTGCCTGGCTCCTGTGCTTACCCCTACGTTCCCGATTGTTCGGCTAGGTGGTAAAGGGAGCACCTCTGCCATTGTTACTGGCGGGTCAGCCGGATGTGTACCTCAGACTGGGTTAAGCCGAAAGCTAGCGTTCTTAAGGGAATACTCGGTCGGTGAACTAAAAGATGATTTCTTACCTATTCATTTACCTGCCCCCAGATGTTTTTCTGCTCTTTTCGCAGTCCGGAAATGCACTTTAGGGCATGCCTCCCAGGGAAAGGAACCATTAACGGAACTATTATCCCTGGAAGATGTTTCTCACTAACCATGTAATATAACATAACTAGTTGGGCACTTGTCTGATAAAGCACTAATGACCCCTACGACTGGTCTCCACGCATGCCCCGGTTTTTATAACCGCGAGGGTATTCGGACACACTCCGGACTATTGGGTCCAGAGGTTGAAGCGAAAAGGTCCGCTACGACAAACGATCTACAATCCGGCTAGAAGGCATTTTACATGTCACCTTACATTATATAGTCAACTTTTACCCAAGTCACTTGGGGGCTCTTATGTTTATTTGAGCCGTTTTATACTAAGTGTTTTTCTTCTTAGTCGTTGCAAAGTTTTTTATTCATCACTCCTTTTTTCGACACGAGTGTGCGGTCACTAGCCGGGGAGCCTAATTTCTCTCTCAAAACTGCTAGAGTTTAGTTTTCTAAACTGGCCTAATGAGAAGTACTCCGCCTTCGGGATGGGAGACTGAAGCCGTAGGCTAACCCGCTTGAAGTCTTGAGATATGATGTGTCATGTTAAAGCACGGCAAAAGCACTTTTTTTTCTAAAGTCCAATTTTCGGATTGGCATCGAACACTTGATCTTGTTCGGACGTCATGTTTTTACTGACGTTTTTTGGTTTTCCAAGCTTTTGGCACTTTTAAACTATTTGTGTGTTTTCGGCACAAGTCTCGCAGTGCAACGTCGGACACCTTTAGAGATTCGGCAAAAACATTCTCGGATATTGCTATATATGCATCAGTTTCGAATTGTGTCTTCGGTCAATAGTTGGGTTGCCCGGCTCCCGCGCTTGCCTCCTACGTTCCGCTTTGTTCGGCTAGGTGTGCAAAGGGAGAACCACTGCGATTGCGCTTCCAGCTCGCATGGTCAAGCACCTCAGTGGAGAAAGCCGAAAACTGACTGTCACAATAGGTGTAAACTGGTCAGCGGTCCGATGACTATATTAAACGACGGGCCATTCATAACATTGGCCGAAGTGTTTCCGGCTTGACCTCGACTGTCGCCGAACAATACCGGGGCTAGTAACTGGCCTCCCAAACTAAATCCTCAATATTTTGCTCTTACATTGGAGCTGAGGTTTCATGATAATGCTTAGCATGAAAACTCAAAGAAAGGAACCGATAGCGGGACTATTTTCTTTGGAAGACATTTCTTCTGTTAAACAGTAATATAACATATCTCTCTGCGTACCTTTGTTTATAAAACCGTATGGCCAGATTGCCTTGTTTGTTGTAAATCTTTGCCCTCATAAAGGCTTTATAAAGTAGGACAAACACTCCTCGACTCTTGGCCGAGGAGGTTAGCCGATGGTCGATCAACAAAGTTTTGTACAATGCGGATCCGAGCATTAATGACATAAAGTACTTGGATACATTGAGTCATTACACATAATTTGTGATTTTACTATGGATATCGATCCTTAATTCGCCACCCGTGCCCGCATTAAGGCTCGGGGCTCTGGGCTTCGGGCTTATTATTTACAAATATTAAAGGGCACATCAATCCACTGATCCGGTGTTGCCACCCGACCGATGTCTCGGGGCTCTGCATTGCCTGTTCTATGCAGAAAATTTTAAGTGCAATACAGTTTCCGAGGAGATTTTGATCCTCAGGTTGGTCGGCCGCACCCAACCCGAGTCTCGAGGACTGAGCACGCCGCTTTTTTTGTCCCGAAGTATTCTGCCGAGCTAGGACTTGATCCTCAGACCGATTTTGCAAATCAACCTTAGTCTCAGCAGCTACGGGGATCAGCGGTCTTATGTCATCCTTCATGTGCATCTCGGGTTTTGGACCGATACCCACCTTGAGGGCTACTGGCTATGTATCTCGGCAGAGAATAAATTGCACCAGTCAAAAATATTGACAAAAATCGGCCCACATTCGGGGTGGTGCACCACCTCGGAAGCAGTCCGGCATAAAGCTCGGGCGCTAGTGGCTGGCTCCATAGAGGGCATTTCCGGCATTAAGCTCGGCTAAACTCCTTCCAACTTCTTTGAACCAAGGTGATTTACGACACCTCGGATACAGTCCGGCATTGGAGCTCGGATACATAGTCCGGCGTTGGAGCTCGGATACAGTCCGGCGTTGGAGCTCGGATACATAGTCCGGCGTTGGAGATCGGATACAGTCCGGCGTTGGAGCTCGGATACATAGTCCGGCGTTAGAGCTGGGAAGCAGTCCGGCATTGGTGCTCGGCTGCAAAAGATACCTCGAATGCAGTCCGGTGTTGGAGTTCAGACGCAAGAGGACGCTGCCGCCCGGGAATAACTTCAAACCCGAGGCGTGGCATAAAAATAACAATGCATTGATAAAGGCCGTAAACTTAAAGGGGCTCCTCGGATACCCAACGTGTAAACTCTTCATATGCACTTAGGCGATCCTCAAGATCGAAGATGAGCAGATTTGTTGAACCAGTTTTCAAGACCGACGACCGAAGATGAAGAATAGTTCGGAAGAATCGAGGAGCGTCCCCAACTTGAAGACCGGTTCAGGGGGCTACTGACGGTGTCCTGGACTAGGGGGTACTCACCATGTTGTCTCCCGATCAGTTGGATTGGGCCGAGGATCCCCATTGCCGTATACTCATGGGACAGTCCGGACAGTTGCCGCATACAAGGAAGATTCCACAAGACTTGGCGATCAAGACAAGGACTCCTCCCCCACCAGCGTATTCGGCTAGGACTCTTGTTATCCTAGGCCTCTGGTGCATTATATAAACCAGGGCCAGGCTAGTCGACAGATATACAATATACAACAATCATACCATAGGCTAGCTTCTAGGTTTTAGCCTCTCTGATCTCGTGGTAGATCAACTCTTGTAATACTCATATCATCAAGATCAATCAAGCAGGAAGTACGGTATTACCTCCATAGAGAGGGCCCGAACCTGGGTAAACATCGTGTCCCCCGTCTCCTGTTACCATCCGCCTTAGACGCACAGTTCGGGACCCCCTACCCGAGATCCATCGGTTTTGACACCGACACCTAGCCTTATCGGCTATATCATTATCTTGCAAACTTCTAACTGTGCTACCTGGTCCTTCTTCCAGGAGCACAAAATTTTCGACGATGAGCTAATCTTACGTCGATGTTCCTCGTCATATCAGTTTTCCTTGAACAACAATCTTGATTTCAAGTTTGTGTCCTACCCATGGTTCCAATAACCTTCCTCTACCTCATTCCTTTGACTTGATGTCGTCGCTGATTGATTACATCTTCATGAAATCTCTTGACAAATGTGTCGTGATCATCATCAACCTTATGAGCTCTTCCAGGATATCAATTGAGTTCATGATGAGAAATACCATCCTTGCCCTTGATGATATGTGTTATCATCGACCACTTTATTGCCTTCCCACCAACACAAGCTTGTTCGTGTTTGGTGTTATACCTTGAGTTCCTTGCTATCCAGTAATTGTTCTTCTTTACCTTGGAACATTAACATCTCTTATGTCCTCAATGTTGTGAGAATTTCACCACCTCTGGAGAATTCTTGATACAAGTGATACTTATCACCATCACCATTCTTTTCTTGGTCACCGTGTTATTTCTAACCACCGACAAATGGACTATGATGTGTAATTCAAAAACTTTTAGCAACCCTATTGCTTGAAGTTAATGGTCGACCGTTCATTCTTAGACTAATGATTATTGAATCACCATTCCGACGTTGGTTGTGCAACCCAGCCCATATTTCGGGTGCACCTTTCAACCAATGTTTAATTGTGTATGTTTCCCTCGAGCATACATCATTATACCATTTGATGTGACTAATGTTATCTCCTTGTTCACTTAATTGTGGAAACCCATCTTTTGGAAGTCTCGATGAATTGTCGTTGAGTTCATCAGCTACCTCCTTATCCCTTCATTGGTTTAATGATGAGCTTTTGTTTCGGAACTCGCTTCCGTAGTAAATTTTCCGAGAATCTTACAATGTCATCTCGTCAATTTGTATTGCACCTTTTTCCTCTTAGGCATCCTGAGTCTGAGGTAGTTTGACACCAATCAAATCTGAATCTCGGTCAGATATGATATAGTACACCTGGCCGGAGGACCTATTGTTATTGTTTCCTTTTAGCAAGGTTATCTATTCTTCCATGAGGAAATGGTAATACGTATTCTATAAGTTGTTCCTGATGAATCCTTCGTGTATCCAGAGTCTGACCTTTTGCTTGAAGACCATGTCAATGCTATCCTAAAGCATGTCTATGGTACTCCGATTTCAACAGGAACATTTGCAGCCCAATGCTAAATGTTTCCTGCTCAATTATCCAAACACCGCTGTATGGGTAATGTAACGAAAATTCCTTCCCCTGCCTAAAGAGTTTTCTACATTATATCCTGTCATGGATATCATACTCTGCTTGTCCTTGGGAAGGATATACCCCTGAAATATGTGTTTAAACACATTTTTCCTTTCCATTGTTTTGTTTAATCTGATAATCCTATTTTCCATCCATTGGTTGGTTTAACGTTGCTTGTGATCTATATGATCTAAGCAGTGATATTCTCCTGCTTATGTAAACATCTCGATGTACAACTCTGTGAGTAAGTCCCTGTTACTATTGTTGACAACATTCCGGTAACCACCGATGGATAAGAACTTTTCCTATTGGTCCGCCTCGTTCAACGAGCAGGAATTGGCTCTCTTCGTCCCTCGGCCTTGGTACGATGTTGCCGACATAACTGACAGGTTACTCTCTGACATGCCTTGCTTACATGATCATGCAAAACGTCATCTCCCTTCCTACCTTTAACCCACATGGTGGGCCCATAACCCACAGTTCCACAGGATCGAAACCTGACTCTCCTGTACACCCTGTTGTCAAAGTTATTCCCCACGCTTGACTTCGTATGTAATTCACGGGCCACCTGCCTAGTGATCTATTATGGTATCAGACGCAATACTTATTCCGATTGCTCTGAACCCCTTTCACATTTCGTATTAGGCAACAAATGATTGCCTATCCACTTGAAACTTCTTATTGCACCTTCTTACCTTGCTCTCGATATTTTCTTCAGTTTCAATTCGAGAGTTACTTTCTGCCACCTTCCCCAATGTTATCGACCAGGTAGTCAACCTTGTAGAGGTCTGCTCTTTCAGAATAACCACCCTTTATTCTTTTGTAAGAACGATGGAGATCCTGAAGAAAGGACGACAATTTCATCATGATGCGTTGAAGCAGAGGACTGAAGACACCAATGTAATGGATCGACCTCTTCGAGAAGAGCAACCAAGACTGAGAAGATTCGTTAGAAATTTCGTAACAAGACCTTTCCCCCTTAGTCCCCCTCTTAAATCTCGGGACGAGATTTCTTGTAGTGGAGGAGAATTGTGACGCCCGGATAATCATGCTACAGTAATCTCACGTTAATGATGGCACGTCACCTCTGTCACTGTAATTAATCTCGGGTTAATTCAAAATCATTTCAAATTTAAATCCTAAATAAGTCAAACGACAAAAGTTTTCAAATATTAAAATAAAAATGATCGGGTTGTGCCAAATATTACATAGGTAATTATAGTGAAGAAAGCACATGTTTAGAAATTACTTAAATGCCCTAAATTAAATAAAACAGAAAAGGAAAATAAATAAAAGAAAAGAAAACACAAAAACAGAAAACAAAGCTAAACAAAAAAAAGAAGCCCCCCCTTTGGGCCAACTGCCCAAGAGGCCACTGAGCCGCCCACCAGCCGCGCCCATGTCCCCCACTGCTCCCGAAACCCTAGAGCCCCACCCCACTTCCCCCCACGATCCCCACCCTCTCCCTCCAGCGCCGTCACAGGAGAGGGCACACGATCCCCATCGCTCTCCCCACTCTCCCCTCGCTCTCCCCACTCCCCCCTCGCTCTCTTCCCCCACCTGAGGACCCGATCTGGATTGGGGCGCTCGCCCCTTCCCCCCCCCCCTCGATCCTGGTGACCCCGTCGCCGCCGATGCCCATCGCCACCACCACGCCGTCGCTTCACCGTCCCCGACGTCGTCGTGTGCCATCGCCCCGCCACCCTCGTCGTTGGCGGCCCGGACGCCGCTCCGACCGCACCACCGGCGCCCTTCCGCCTCCTCGAGCCCGCATCGCCAATCCTCCCCGCTGGACGCCTCACCGTCCTCTCCGCTGTGCGCCGCACCCCCGTGCCGCCTCCCCGTCGGACTGCCACCCCGCCGCTTGTCGTCCCCGTCCTCCTCCTGGCCGAACCGCCCGAGTCGCCATCGCCCCGTCGTCCCCGACCTCCGTCGAGCCCGCTGCCCTTGACCCGGCGAACCCCGGTGAGGCCCCGGGCTCCGCCCCTCTCTCGCACTCCCTCGCCCAGCGACCGTCGCCGCGCCTCGCGCCTCCGGCCCAGCGCTCACAGCTGGGCGGGCATGACCTGGACATGCGCGGCACCGACCGGCCGTGCCCGTCGTCCCGCGCCTCTCTGCCCGGGCCGTGGCCTCCTCCCCATGCTGGCCTCACCCCACCATCGCCTTGGCGCGCCGCCCTGCCCTGCTCCCTGCGGCTGCCCTGCCGTGGCCGCCGGTGCCTCGCAGCTAACCGCGCCCGGTGCTGCTTCCGCCGTCGCCGGCCATCGAGGCCTCGGGCACGCTCGCCCTCACCTCTCGTGGCCTCGGACGCGAGCACCCGCACCTGTACGCCCGTTAGCCTGACCCGCTAAGGCCCTGGCCCAATGAGAGATGGGGCCCATGCCCCAGAACGTTTTTAGAAGAAAAAAATTAATAAAAATAAAAATAAAAATAAATTTAATTAATTAATTAATTAACTAACTAAATAAATTAAGTTAATTAATCCTGCTTAATTATTCTAAATTAACCTTTTAGTCTAACTAAGCAGTAATTAGTTAACATAACCCTAATTAATTAAACAGGGTATGACAGGTGGGTCCCACTGGGCCCACATGTCAGTTTGACTTAGTAAACCCTGTTGACTACTGATGTCAACATGACATCATACTGATGTTATTAATCCAATTTCAGATTAAATTAAATGGTTAATTAAATTCCAGAAATTTGTAAATCTTTAGAAAATCATATCCTTTAATCCGTAACTCAGATCAAATTATTTTCTACATGAAAGTTGCTCAGAACAACGAGATGAATCCTGATACGCAGCCCGTTCGTCCACCACGCATCCCTAGCCTATCGAACCTGCAACTTTTCACCTCCGGTTCATCTGTCCGAAAACGCGAAACACCGGGAATACTTTCCCGGATGTTTTCCCCCTTCGCTGGTATCACCTACTACCGTGATTGGGCACACCTAGCATCACGCCTTGTTATGTCATGCTTTTGTTTGCATTGTATTTATTGTTTCTTCCCCCTCTTCTCTCGCTAGACACCGAGACCGACGCCGCTGCTACCCAGTACGACTACGGTGTTGACGACCCCTCCTTCTTGCCAGAGCAATCAGGCAAGCCCCCCCTTGATCACCAGATATCGCATATTCTTCTCTATACTGCTTGCATTAGAGTAGTGTAGCATGTTACTGCTTTCCGTTATTCCTATCCTGATGCATAGCATGTCCTTGCTACTACTGTTGATACCTTTACCTGCAATCCTACCTGCTTAGTAGAGGATGCTAGTATTCCATCAGTGGCCCGACATTCTTGTCCATCTGCTGTGCTATACTATCGGGCTGTGATCAGTTGGGAGGTGATCACGGGTATATACTATATACTTTATACATGATTTATGTGGTCACTAAAGTCGGGTCGGCTTGCGGAGCACCCGCGAGTGATTCATGGATTGGGGGCTGAAAGGACCTTTGTCCCAACGGCCCTCTGTGTGGATCTTTGTGGCGGAGCGACAGGGTAAGTTGAGACCGCCTAGGAGAGAGGTGGGCCTGGCCCTGTTCGGCGTTCGCGGATACTTAACACGCTTAACG
Organism: Aegilops longissima; assembly: GCA_021605205.1. NCBI lineage: Eukaryota > Viridiplantae > Streptophyta > Magnoliopsida > Poales > Poaceae > Aegilops > Aegilops longissima. The sequence goes on along the minus strand of CM038678.1, from coordinate 736,880,005 downwards.
AGATCTTGGTATTTGATCTGAGTCCGCTCTTGGCCTATACGCACTAACCAACTACGCGGGAACAGTTATGGGCACTCGACGTTGTGGTATCAGCCGAAGCATTTCGTGACATCAGCGACTGAGCGGCGCGCGCCGGATTGGACTAGAACGCCTGCTAGGCTAGGTCTGCTTCCGGCCGCGTTCGCAACGTGCAGGTGTGCTAAGGGTGATGGGCCCAAACCCCTGGGCGCTTAGGTTTAGACCGGCGTGCTGACCTCTCTATTATGCCTAGGTGGGGCTGCGACGTGTTGATCTTCCGCGGCCGGGCATGACCCAGAAAAGTGTGTCCGGCCAAATAGGATCAAGCGTGTTGGGCTATGTGGTGCACCCCTGCAGGGAAGTTAATCTATTCGAATAGCCGTGATCTTCGGTAACAGGACGACTTGGAGTTGTACCTTGACCTTATGACAACTAGAACCGGATACTTAATAAAACACACCCTTCCAAGTGCCAGATACAACCCGGTGGTCGCTCTCTAACAGGGCTACGAGGAGAGGATCGCCGGGTAGGATTATGCTATGCGATGCTACTTGGAGGACTTCAGTCTACTCTCTTCTACATGTTGCAAGACGGAGGCTGCCAGAAGCGTAGTCTTCGACAGGATTAGCTATCCCCCTCTTATTCTGGCATTCTGCAGTTCAGTCCACCGATATGGCCCTTTACACATATATCCATGCATATGTAGTGTAGCTCCTTGCTTGCGAGTACTTTGGATGAGTACTCACGGTTGCCTTGTTCCCCCTTTTTCCCCTTTGTTTACCCGATTGCTGCGACCAGACGATGGAGCCCAGGAGCCAGACGCCACCTTCGACGATGACTCCTACTACACTGGAGGTGCCTACTACTACGTGCAGGCCGCTGACGACGACCAGGAGTAGTTTAGGAGGATCCCAGGCAGGAGGCCTGCGCCTCTTTCGATCTGTATCCCAGTTTGTGCTAGCCTTCTTAAGGCAAATTTGTTTAACTTATGTCTGTACTCAGATATTGTTGCTTCCGCTGACTCGTCTATGATCGAGCACTTGTATTCGAGCCCTCGAGGCCCCTGGCTTGTATTATGATGCTTGTATGACTTATTTTATTTTTAGAGTTGTGTTGTGATATCTTCCTGTGAGTCCCTGATCTTGATCGTACACATTTGCGTGTATGATTAGTGTACGATTGAATCGGGGGCGTCACAACTTGTTACCACTATAACAATTTTAAACAAGTTTTGGAAATATTAAATTTTAGTATAAAATAAATTTATTTCAACCCCATGGGCTAAAATTGGTTTAGACGAGCCCTTTCATAATAATAAGATGTTAACAAAAAAGTAAGATGAAATCGGGAGGATGTATGTTGTTCGGATTAATTAACTAATGTATTTAAGGGATACATTCTTGTAACTAGATGATACCCCGCGCGTTGCTGCGGAATCGGTTGCAATATATTTTAGTGAGATTTGATTGCGTGAATATAACCAATAATTAGCCTTTCATGTCGCTGCCTAAGATTAGGCTGAGAGGTTTCAATTTTGTATATCGTCTGTTTAGATATCACATAAGTTGTTACAATCTAGACCACATTTATATACAACACATTTACACATTTTCTCCCTTAAATAACAACAAAATGAGTATTTTACAGCTGTCGTTATTCTGTACATGCATATGTATAATTTGACATTCGCTAAATGATCTTTCTGAATTACAATCAAAAAGCACCAAATATGAATAACAGGCATGTGAACTGAAGTTCTCAAATAACAAAAAAAAAACCTGGTGTACCATCAGTTTTTTCCCCTTTAATTATTTTTTTCAATCTAAATGTTGCCATGATGGATGCCATATAAAACAAAACAAAATGCCGTCAGTAACTATTTTGGAAAAGGGAATTTCTCTTGTAAATATAACTTCCTTTTGGCTACCTGTCTATTGTTGCTCCTTATATCGGCTATAATATAACACTGCAATACGGGTGCTATTACTCGAGTTGCTGTCGATAAAAAAGAGCCATCCCTATCTGAAGATTTGCATAATCTAGTTGAAGAACTAAGATAGGGGGAACTAACTTGGCCAATCATTGCAGAAATGTAATTGGATACATTAAGTAAAGACAGTGACAACTAACTGATATATTCTAACTACTAAAAAAGAGAGCACATCTTTACGTTGTCTAGAATTCTAAATTTGTAGATGGAGACGTTTTCCAACACATCATCCATCAATAGCAAGCTTGAACCAACCGTTTCAAATAAGAATGTAGAGCATAAAGCCATCGGTTACTAAATTTATAAGAACATAAAATGGAAGTACATTGCCTCTGTCCAAACACACTTTTGTGTATCATGAGAAGGAACACAAATAAATTTTCAAATTATAAACTCACTGAAGAAGAAAGACCTATCGTCCGATCAGGTAGGCATACCATCGATGCCATGCTTGAGGGAGAAAAGACAGCAGCCGCAAGTAAAATAAAGTATGTTGTGCAGCTTGTACATTGGAGAAAGATAAACTAAGAATGCTAGTACATAGTTCAGCAGGCGAATAACTACAGCAGTGATAAATCAAGATGAGAAATAAATTAGTGGTCAACTGACCTGAGTAATCAGTGCACACAGATGTCAGGAACACATAATTAGCTCTGAAATAAAACCTCAAACAGAGAGACGTTGGGATTCTACTTTGATTCAATGTACGATCCAATCAGTCAACATGGGAACTACCAAACCTTTGTCCCTCACCTCAAATGAGCTCCTCCTTGTAGAGGTGTTCGACTGGTGTAGCAACCATCACGACATTGATGCGCCCATCCTGTAGCCTTTCATCGATGGAGGAATCAGGCATGATGAAAGAAATTATGTAAAGAAAAATTACTGAAAATTGATGGAAAGGTGCGATCTGAAATCGTGCAAAAGAAACCCAGACAAAGACCATTATTGAGATGCAAACTAATGTGTAAATTTCCAGCATCAAAGAAAAACTGGACAGAGGAAAAAAATTATATATGTGCCCAATGTAACTTTCGAGCTTCAATATGTGATGATTGGGATCTTCAACCTGTAAAAGAGGATGAATAGTAAGTCAGCAACAAAAATACTAAATAATGAGCAAAAGAAGACGCCCACATATGAGATCGCAATTGCCATGGTGATTGGCTCGATGACACACAGCTGAGGACAGCGGTGGTGCTAAGAGAATTCGTGCAGGTGCCAAATATGGGACTTGGTGGCCATATGCGTATCAAGGAGGATAATATAAAGTGCCTCATGAGTCATTGGAGAAGAAGGAAAGTCATGCCGTTTGGCCATAGAAAGTAGCCAGTCGGTGTCTGCCACCAGTCATACGTGGTTAGCGACATGCCATTCTTCTGTGGTGCAGGTGGGCAGATCCGCAGGCACGGAGGTGGTGAGGCCGGTGGTGACGCGTGAGTAGTCCTGACTCATGTGATGCTCCTCTGTTCGATGGATCCAAGCCCCAGCCCGGTTTTGCACCAGCGAGGTGACAAAGAAAGCCAGCTTGGGTCCAAACTCACCGGCGATCGGGCTGATTCCGGTGGAATCGACCGGAACCATCAGGCACCGCAGCAACGGAGATGCCTTGGCCAGAATAGAGACACAGACGGGAGGCGAGGACCAGGGCGCCGCAGCCTCCGTCTCGCAGATCGATGGCACCACACCAGCTAGGGGAACGTGCTAGAGATAATCAGGAGAGCCGAGGAGGCAAGTCGGACCAGTGTCGTTTCGGAGGAGAACTGATCGTCTCCCAGCCGCCGTGATCTGGTGTAGCCAGAGGAGAAAATTGGTGTTCCTTTTTCTTGGGGGGAGAGGGGTCGCGCGATTTGTTTTATTTTCGAAAGGGAGAGGGGGTTCGTGGAAACGGAGAGACAGACGAAAGTGGAGAGACCGCTGGTTTACGATCGGTTCGGTACATGGTAACGCACGCATATGCACGTTAGAGCTGCTGATGTGGCACAATGCTGATGTGGATGGGCTGCATGTGAAGGGAAATATGATAGTGGGGATGAACTATTTAGGTATTATAGATAACCGCATGCAGTTGCCTTATATCAACCACTGTGTCGGTTCCCATCCCTAACTGCCATCTCTTCTTGAGTAGATATTTCCCCAAAGCGTTTGTTTTGCCTGTATAAATAACATCATCATCTAATAAAGAGATACACTGGAATCATTTTACTTGATCTCTCGTTGTCTCTTGATTGAACTTTAACATGTTATCAGCACGCTCTACATTTGAGCTATTTCGAGATAGGTCTCAAGATCGAGAAGAACAGGAGGGGAAGAATATTCAAAAGGTGAGAAAAAACGTGGCTAGATTTCTATCTCTGTTCCTTAGTTTGCTTTGGGATGGTGGCCATCGCAGGCGGCTCCTCCAAGCACACGGTTGTCGATGTCGATGTTGTCATGCTGCACTTATCTTTGCCGGCGCCCGAGCAAGCCCATGGCTTCGACGGATCGCCGCAAGACGCGCTCCAGTGCGAGGCCCCAGCGAAGTTGTAGCACACAAGGAAGCTAATTTTAAGGCGCACACACCTTAAAGTCCATGCTGAATCACTCAAACTCCTTGAATGCATCAGGTTGAGGTTGAGGTAAGTGACTCGTCCCAATGATCAACTATACTATTCGGGTATTCCGTAGTTTTTAAAGACACATCTACATGATGGTCTCAAGTGTGTATTTATCCACACGAAGACAATTTTTTGATTATCCCCACCATCGATTTTAAGCAAATCAAATGGGCAACATTGCAGAATTATCCTTCGTGCCTTTAATATGGCCCTAGGATAGAATTTTATCACTTTGTCCTAATGTGTAGGCTCAAAACGATTTGGTGGAATATCATTTATCCAAAGAAGTAAGCTTATTGCATTTATCTTTACTTGGAATTGCAACTTACCAACTTTTGTGTTGGTGTCATGCAGTTTTACATGCTCATGACCAAACTGCATAATATTATTCCCCTCTTTCTTTGATACATGGAAATCTACCAAGTATTTCTCATCTGCGGTAATTCGGTTGCATATGAATATCACCACCCCAACATACACCATTGGTCCCTCAACGTATAGTAGGGATCTATGTGAAGAATAATTGTATTTCAGTCAATACCTTAAGCCCCTCACACGGGGAGTTACTCATGGCCTGTATGTTGATTCAATGAGGAACATTTCCAGGCATTAGCAGGAGATTTCAAGTACCATAAAGAATGATAGGAAATTAGTGGAATGCTCAACACATTTCTAGCTCAAATCCACATACTCAAAGATCTGAACCATGCATTCAGAAGATTTGCAATACATTGCAAATAACCTGCCAGATTCATTTACTAATTATAAAGATGCCACACAATCCTACAACCCTGCAAATACTATGCCTGAGAGAGCGAAGGTACCAATAAAATCCACTTCACTCCCTGTTCGAAGCAAAATGGGGAGATGTATGCCAAAAGTACGTCAGGATTCAGTTTCTCACAAGCAAGGATATCGAGGCCCCTGAATCAGTAAATGCAAGTCAAATTTACATTGACAGACACCTAATGGGTAGTATACACCCAGTGGATGGGAAACCTCCACCAACTCAGTTCATAGTGCACATAATGAATGGGATATCAGAATACTCAACTCGGCCGTATTGGGAAATCACGGGCAGTCACTATGGGTAACGATATTTCCATCAACTATATATACATATATAGATTCTGGATAAACATATAACCAGAAGTCTACAATTGTCGACATACATTTCTCAACTAGATTGTAAAAACCTTTCAAATGATTCAGATTCAAAGACCATGGCCATAACAAAGTCTGAACAACACTCAGACTGAACTCAAGCAATGAGTATAATATAGGTAAAAATAATCTTGCTCAATAAAGGGAAGGTATTCACATAAGAAATACCTACAACAATTTTATTCTAGAAATAGAATTGAGAACAACGATGTGGTGAAACATAGAGCAAGTATTGTAGCAGAAGGGTTCACGCAAATACCTAAATATTTTCCAGAGGTGGAATCTCTTTCTGATAACTTATATCGTTGGCAGTACAAAAACATCTATCTATGGAGTTGATAGATGTAGTGATTACAAATCTATATGGGTCACTGGATTTAGATATAGATGGTTACCAGTGGAATCTCGCTTCTGAATCTAAATGCAAATCGCAACATACACTGTGTAAAAATCAATAAGTCACCATGCGACTTATTGTTGTCAGTATATTTTGGAACAACCAACATAGTGAGTTCCTTATACACAAGGATTGCTCCTACACAAATGGTTACCCATACATGTTATTTTGCTGCTTCTGTGCACCAAATCCTAGTTGCATATCGCACTGTACAAAATATATTGTACCAGAGTCAACACACATCTGGGTAAAACACATAATGCATAAACGTACTACTTCTACGTTATTTAAGATCATGCATGCTTATGACAAGGACTATTGCAATAGTTACATATGTGCAATTACATGGTTATAGCAGCAATTACATTTGTGCAACTATTGCAATAGTTACATGAGCATGCATGCAACATTGTGTGGCACTGTGACCTCACATTCCACATGTTTTCAGCTACCAATCAAACAATCATCTTTCTTAATCTACGCTACCTCGACTCTGCAAATTGGGCATGCGCTATTCAGTCGAAACCATTTCTTAATGCAGTGAGGGTGGTAGTAGTGCTCGCACTCGAGGAGTGTTAGGGGCTCGCCCCTGACGAAGTCCTCCAGACATATCTCACATTCCTGCATGTCGGGAGGAAGAGAACCTCACGCTCCTCACATGTGATCACCACTACCTCCCCAGTGCTGGCCGTTAGCCTTGATATGTTTTTTAAATTGCTTACCGCCTATGCCATGTGGTTGGTCAGTAGCAGAGCTTAGTAGAAGTCTGAGGGGGGCACGCCTCCCCCCGCTGTTCATATTTTCCATATTTGGCTTCCTCCCATCCCCCATGGAGATTCCTACCTAGCTCTGCCACTCAATGTGGCTGCTGAAGAGGAATTCATGCCCGTGTATACGGATATACATACACAAGTAAATATGAGATTTTATTTTTGTGCCCAGTGTGTGATCATCTAAATGGTGGAATTTGAGATGAAGGATTTGGGTAAAACCTCGAGAACCTTCACTCATACATTAAGGTACACGCTGTTGTCTATATCCAAAATATATTGGAGTATTGATTATGGACAAGTCTTATCCATCTATAATTATCATGGTTGTTCAATCTCTAGACGAAGAGAAAGATCCATTAAAACCATGAGTTGATGGAAATGCGATATAGGGACACAAAGTTCCATATCCTGGTGCCATTGGACCCACCACACATAATTGGTTGGGGCTCAAGAATATCTTTCGATATATCCAATGCATCAAGCATATTGTCCCAATATTTCAGTTTCGGAGAAATCTGGACACCAACATCATTGGATGCATCGATCAGATCCCTACCATGTTAGATTGTAGACAAGCTTTGTGTTCCTGCTAGGTGTGGTAGCCATCTCATGAGAGTCTCCGACATAGACCTTATGGCTACATCTACCAACCATTATCTTAAAGGATGCAAACAAGTTGCTTGTGTTGCCCAGATGCAAACAGGTTACGTAATAAACAATATCGCTATATTGCATATCTTGCAAGTCAAATATTTCAACTGATTTGTTGACCAATTCTCTACCAACTTCTACGTTCCAGAAATATATTCATGGAATTTATGTGCGATGGCTTCGGAATTCACAAGAATCATGGGGAGTATCTTCTTGAATTGTTCATGTTCAAAGCATCATATTATACTCATTTTCCCTTCATGAGTTACTTTACATGTTCTCATAACTGTTTTTAATGAGGCAATATCAACATGGGATCATATGTCAGACTTTCTGTTTTACCCATCGGGGATTTAAGGAAAGTATATACGACATATTTACTGTTCACTAAACTCTATGAGTTTTCTCGTATTGAGTTAAAAGAGACAATAAGCATTATATGTTGCATCATTTTCTCCTTATTTTCCCACTAGGTTTGAAGGAGTTTTAGCAACATATCAAACACTATACTCACATTTCTCCCAGAGGGTTTTTGAAGGAGTTTTTTTCAAGATGACGATGACATTCTTAAGGCAAATATATACAAGGAGGAGTCTTTATCAAGATGGATTTTTTTCAGAAATACAATCATTGATTAGGGGGAGTGTTAGGATTAATTAACTAATGTAATTAAGGGATAATCCATGTCTGTAACTAACCGTAGGCAATTGCCTTATCGCAACCACCGCATCGGTTCCCGTCCCTAACAGCCATCTCTTCCTGAGTAGACGTCTCCCCAAAGCGTTTGTTCTTCCTGTATAAATAGCATCATCATCTAATAAAGAGATACACGGGAAACATTTTACTTCGTCTCTCATCATCTCTTGATTTTAAACATAACAGATGCTACTCCCTCCATTCGGAATTATTTGTCTCGGAAATGGATGTATCTAGCACTAAAATACGTCTAGATACATCCATTTCCGCGACAAGTAATTCCGAAGGGAGGGAGTACCTCCTAATGGACATGTGAAGCCCAATGTGGATGCTTCGTTTGATCAGGACCTTCTTAAGGGGACAACTAGTGCAATTATTTAAGATGATAGGGGAAAATTCATAAATGCAAGGAATTGGAAAATTGACTTCTGTTACGTGTGATATCCTCTGAAGCTACTGCATTGAGATATGGTCTTCGCCTAGCACAAACAATAGGTTTTAACAAGGTTACTGTCAATTCCAATAATCTTAAGGTTATCAGTACGATGAATGAAGAAGGACGATCTGCAGGTCCATCAGCTTCAATCTTTGATGATTGCTATCATATCCCGTGGAGCTTCTCTTATACCTCGTTTGTGCACTGTTCTAGGGAGGCTAATTCTATTGCTCATGAATTAGCAAATTTGACTAACGGCCCATCTTGTAATAGTTTTTTTGTTGAGCCTCCTGTAGGATCGGAAGTATGTCTAGAGGGGGGGTGATTAGACTACTTGACCAAATAAAAACTTATCCTTTTCCCAATTTTAGTCTTTGGCAGATTTTAGCTAACTTAGCACAAGTCAAGCAATCTTAACACAATTCAAGCAAGCATGCAAAGAGTATATGAGCAGCAGAAAGTAAAGCATGCAACTTGCAAGAATGTAAAGGGAAGGGTTTGGAGAGTTCAAACGCAATTGGAGACACGGATGTTTTTGTCGTGGTTCCAATAGGTGGTGCTATCGTATATCCACGTTGATGGAGACTTCAACCCACGAAGGGTAACGGTTGCACGAGTCCACGGACGGCTCCACCCACGAAGGGTCCACGAAGAAGCAACCTTGTCTATCCCACCATGGCCGTCGCCCACGAAGGACTTGCCTCACTAGCAGCAGATCTTCACGAAGTAGGCGATCTCCTTGCCCTTACAAACTCCTTGGTTACAAACTCCCAAGTGACACCTAGCCAATCTAGGAGACACTGCTCTCAAAGAAGTAACAAATGGTATGTTGATGATGAACTCCTTGCTCTTGTGCTTCAAATGATAGTCTCCCCAACACTCAACTCTCTCTCTCATAGGATTTGGATTTGGTGGAAAGAAGATTTGAGTGGACACTACTAGGGAAAACGCTATACACAGAGGTATAGCAGTAGCGTTGGTCAAAACTCGGTGCTAGCGCTACTTAGTAGTAGCGCTTGTTGCAGAACCACGATGCAATCATTATTTTAGCAGCAACGCGTCTTCACATAAAAGCGCTACTACTAAAATTCTCTCACTAGTGCCGGTAGGCTAGGAATAGTAGCAGCGCTTCTCCCAGAAGCATGCTACTGCTAAAAACATTGTAGCAGCGCGTTTCTTCTTTACAGCGCTACTGCTATGTAAAAGAAAATAAATAGAAAAATAAGTAGAAAAGTAAATGAAAATGAAAGAAATAGAAAAAGGAGAAATGAATAAAAGAAAATGTAAAGAAAACAAAAGAAAAAGAAAAAGAAAACAGAAACGGTTAGCTGCAGCGCGTTTCTCTGGAACACGCTATAGCTATCTTAGCTATGCGCGTTTCAGCAAAACGCGCTGCTGCTAGTTTGACTAAAATCCCGGCGGCCCTGGCTCAAAATTTCGCTAAGTCCTTTTCCCCCCTCTCTACTCCCCCTGTCCCCCAACTGCTCCATCGTCGCCGTTGCCCTGCCGCGCGCCTTCGACCACACCGCCGCCGCCCGCCGCCCCGAGGCGGCCTTCGACCACACCGCCGCCACCCGCCACCTTCGACCACACCGCCGCCGCCCGAGGCCGCCCACTCGACCTCACAGCCGCCGCCCGAGGCCATCGTCGACCTCATTGTCGCCTCCCTCGAGCTCGCCGCTGCCGCCCTCGACCTCACCGCCGCTGCCCGAGCCAGAGCCTGCCCTCGCCGCCGACTGTAAGGCTATGCCTCTCTTGTCCCTACCCTCCTATTTCTCTCTGCTAGGGCAATTATATATATGTATTGATACTGTGTGGATGTTCATATGAACGCTAGGTGTTCATATGAACCCTAGATTGTTTTAGGGCAGTAGGCATTTTATAGCATTTAGTAAAAATGATTTGCAATTTTTTTAGGAAATTAACTAGGGCAATTTTTATGAAAATTCCTAAACAGTAATTCCATTTAGCTTTAAACTAATAGAGGGTATATAAATAATAGTAGCATTTAGATTTTAATTAACAGAGGGTATAAACAAAAAACACTTAGCTATAAAAAAATATTTTGACTACGGACCTGAATTTGTTCCAAATTTCATTCAAATGAAATTTGAATTATTTGGACTATGGACCTGAATATTTTTGAAGAAATTGGGTGTAGGTACTAAGGTCTTGCTGTGGAAATTCTGGTGAGGTCAAAAGGGTTAGAGAAAATCTAGTTCCTAGACTTTTAGCTTTAGACAAAAACAAAAGTATTTAGCTATAAATAAAAAACAGTAGCTATGGCATTTAGCTATAAACAAAAAACAGAATTGTTTTTCTTTTCAAAAACTTGGTCAAACAGAACAATAGCTATATGTCATTGATGTTCATTTGCATATTCCATTATTGTTGATTATATCTTTTCATTGAAGTGGCCATGTTATATGCAAATTCCTCAATAGTGTTTGCTCATCTTATATCCTTTCATTGAAGTTGTTCGATTGTGCCCAAGTGGCTTTGTTGTTTCCAGGGAATGATGCTGAGTGGCCTATGTTTTGCCGGAATGTTGATTCATTTCTGTTCGGCAAATTTCAGGTTCTCGATTTGTCCACTTTTAGCAAAGGTCATGCCGAAATTTTTCGTGAATTTCGCATGACTTGCGCCACAAACTAGGACATATCGAGTGCCCGGATTTGCCGCACCAGGAAGGAGTCAACATTCCTACAAAACAATAGTCCTTTTATGTCATTATTCATTTTATTAGGTCTAGAATTAATTGACTAGATTTAATCATAGGAAACATGGCTAGCAACGATGAAGGACAGGGTTCGGTGATTATGACGACGTCTACTCGGGCGGCGGGCGAATATTTTAGCCGCACCGATGATCAACCGATGTTGTTGCTAGGCCCACCGGTGGCATCGGGACTGAGACCGACACGCAGACCGGTCTGAGACTGAGACCGCGCTGAGATTCAGACCGCATCGAGACCGGCGCTGAGACCGTGCTGCCTCGGGAGCGGAGCGGTGTAGAACCGAAAGCAAAGAGGCAACGGGTTCCTAACAAACTCAGGACTACTAGACTGGTGGTCACGGAGGTGGACGACGGCAATTTTGAGCCAAAGGCGCCGAGGAAGCAGGCGTGCTACGGCAATCAAATTGGCTGCATCAGACGGACAACTGCCACCATCAATGATGAGAAACTACAGAAGATAGAAAATATGAGGAGCTCCTCCTAAAGAAGTTTCACCAGATATTCTTGTTCCCGGGCGGAATGAGAAGGATTATGAAGATCCAGACGAGGATCCGGCAATGAAGAAGATAAACAAACACGCCATGACCAAGTTTAGCGACGCGTTGGCCGCCTGGAAAAATCGAGTGAAAGCAAAGATCAACGACGGGGAACCCTACTCCGAGATTGTAAAGGATAATCGACAATCGAGGAAGAGCAGTTTCAAATATTCAAGGAGGCTTGCGAGGCGAAGCTGCCAAAAAGTCTAAGTACATGAAGGGGCTGCAAAGAGGAACTTTGGGAGCCACCACCTCGAAGCCGTGGTTCCGGCGGAAAGAGGTCCAAATGGGCCAAGGAGGACGCTGAAGCCATGAGTCCTGGGCATCCTGACCCTTGGCGGATTTCACCGTCCCGCAGGAGCGTGACGTCCTGAGGGCCCGGCACCGTTGGGACCCAGTGAAGATGGTTTACGAGACAACATAGGTCATTACGGAGTTCATGAGACTGCTGGTAATTTTAGTTTCTGATCAGTTCGACTGCACACGTTAGTCATATTTGTAAACGATCCTTGTGCCTTTTGCAGAGTGAGCAGCACCGGATTGCGGCCGAAAGCGACTCGCCGTATGTTGGGGATGTAACTACTGAGTGTAAACCGCCCAGGAGGGGCCGGTTCACCCTCAGCTATATTGAAGCCCACAACGACTCAGAAGATGGCGCTTTACTATGAAACTTAGAGGCCCGGAGCCCAAAGGCGGATTAGGGCCCATAATAGTAAAACCGCCATAGTCATGTAACTCGTGTTGTAAGATAAGGGAAGGAGAGACCGAGCCGAACACTTGTACGAGTCGGCCTCAGGACTCTGTAGACCAGCCGGGCGTCAACCCATGTATATAAGGGGACGACCCGGCGGCGGCTTAAGGGCAGAAAACAACAACTCGAGGTCTAGGCGAAGCTGTTTGCTCCCTAGTCATCGAGACCACATCAATCCCATCACAAACTAGACGTAGGATTTTACCTTCACCGAAGGGGCCGTACTAGTATAACTCTCGTGTCTTTGCGTCCGCTTTAACCCCTCTAAGTTAACCCGTAGCGATGGCTCCGTGACTAAGTCCTTTCATGAGGACATCTGCCGTGACAAAACCACGACAGTTGGCGCCCACCGTGGAGCTATCGCACGATGGTTTGATGATCTTGGAGGGCAAGCTCGAAGGACTCGAAGGCTACGCTATGGGCCGGATGACTAAGAGTCGTCGTGGCAAGCTCTACATTGGCGATGCAGGCTGGGGCCCCGAGGCCGGCTCGATAGAGTACGGATACCGGGTCCCCTTTGGTGGCATACACGTTTTCATCGGCAAGATCGGTGAGCCAGGGCCTGAGCCGGACATCTGCACCGACCTCGTCGAGATGGCTCAGCGTGCGAAACCTGCCTAGGCTAAACCGGCCGTCAAGCGTGCCTTCATGGGAGTCATCCACGGAGGAAATTATGAGGACGGATCAGAATCTGGTGGCGAAACTGTCGTCTACTCTGATGACGAGTCGTCGACCGGAGAAATTGAGTCTCTGTATCAGCTGCAAGATGGCCAGCTTGGGGGCTGTTCCGACGGTGACAGTATTCCGGACCCCTTTGATCTGCCCAACCGGGTTGGAATATTCATGGCCGGTACACAAGCGATGCTTCACTCTTCGACCACTGCGACAATGGTCGCCGGATCAACAGCGGCGACTGCAGCCGGGGCAGGAGACCCTGTGCGCCCACCGGCTCAAGTTTCATCAGAACTGTTTGATGCGTTGGCCGTGCTCATGGCAGAGGTCAACCCGGCGGACCAGGACGTTCACAACGCGGAGATTGTGAAGGTGAAGGAACAAATCACTCAGGCTAAAGCGGATCTGGCAGCTGCAGACGCCAAGATGGCGGCAGAGGGGGCCGCTTTGGATGCGCAAGCTTATAGGCTCATGCTGGATCAGAACGCGTCGCATAAAGTCATGAAGAGGAAATACAGATCCCATTTGCCTTCAGTTTTCTAGGGAAGAGATCTCTTCAACACCCCAGGAGCAGGGACCAGTAATCCACCGGTGGTAAACCGGGCGGAAGCACCCGGGACGGGCGCGCCGGTTCAGCCCCGCGTGATAGATCTACCTTGCCATCATACCGGCACGCCTCAGGCTGTGCAAACACCTCCAGGTCACTACTCCAACCCGATGGATAACCTTGTCGCAGCTGCGGCACGGCTGGAGGCAATTCCAATTGAAGGCGATTCACCACAGGCAGTAGAGACGCGTCGGGTCAAGGAACTCCTTAGGACAGCTCTGGTCCAACATGAAGCGTATTCGTACAGCTGCGACCGGATCCACTCTACCCCCCGCCCAAGCCGAAGCTATAGCAGGCGCGTGGATGAACCGGCCGTATCGAGTAATGCACGGCGTGGTGCGCCTCGTGGCAACAACCCGGCAGGTGGTTTCGACAACGCTCAGGAGGTGGTGGACCGGGCCCGGGCACGCAGGGAGGCTGAGTTAGCAGCACAACATCAGGATTACCAGCTTACGCCAGTTCGTCCGACCATCTTTGAGCCCGGGGTTACCTCTAGCTCTTTGGGGGTGCCTTGCCTCGTCCCCTCTTTACGTAATGTACGCTTGCCCAAGGATTTCAAGGGTCCGCGCAAGGTGCCGAATTACACCGCCGATTTAGCTCCAGAAGCGTGGATAGAGAGTTATGAGATGGCCATGGAGATGCTAGATGTGGATGAAGCCGCGTGTGCAAAATACTTCACCATGATGCTCGAGGGCACGGCCCGTACTTGGTTGAAAAGCTTGCCACCCAATTGTATCAGTTCATAGGCCCAGTTGCGGACCCGGTTCATCCAGAATTTCAAAGATACCTGTAAGCAGCCCATGTCTGTGGTGGACTTGGCGGCTTGCGTCCAGGTTGAAGGGGAGTCAACAACCCATTGGGTACGCCGCGTTTCAGAAATCTTACATTCTTCAGACCGGATCAACGCTGATTCTGCGATCTTGACCCTGGAGGGCAACTGCCGGTTTAAACCTTTAAAGTTGAAGCTGGGGCGCATGAAGCGATTTTGCAATGACATGGGCACTCTCATGGGCGCTTTAGTGAAGTATGTTGATTCTGATAGTACCAAGGATCCCGAGTCTGATGATGATGAGACAGGGAAGGGAAAGAAGAATAGCAACTCCAAAAGCCAGCAGCATCAATCGACAGGTAATGGTGGGGGTAAGCGTAAAGCGAATGGCAACATGGACTTCGTAGCCAACACCAGCGCGCAGGACAAGGGCCAGCGGCGCAAGGGTAAACAGCCGAATCGAGGTGGAGCACCTAATCCCAATCCGGACCGCTTGAACTATCTGTTGAATCAACCCTGTACAAAGCATGGGACGAAGGAGGCGCCAGCAAATCATCTCTGGAAGGATTGTTACATTATGCAGGAGTTCAAAAGTTCTAATGCTTTCCGGTATGATCAAGGTTCTGGCGGCGGTTCAGGATCCGGGCCGGGTTACGGTGGAGGAAATTCCGGTTCAGGGTTTAATGGTAATCCGGGCGGACATAACAATCAGAACAATCAGAATAACCAGGGTGGTTGCAATCAGCACCAACAACAGTCGGGTTATCAGAGCAACCCAAAGCAGTTGAATAGTGGGCAGTACCACGTCTTCACCACCATCTTAGACAAGCGAGACCGGAAGCTTCAGAAGCGGGGCAGTCAACGTTGTTGAACCGGCCATACCTCATTACCTACGCTGGTCAGAGCAGCCCATTGTGTGGAGTAGAGAGGATCATCCTCCCCGGGTTGACAATCCGGGTCAGCTAGCCCTGGTGGTGGCACCTCAGGTGGGGGGTTATAAGTTCACCAAGGTGCTTATGGACGGAGGGAGCAGCATCAACATCCTGTACTACGAGACCTTCCGTCGTATGGGGTTAACAGATAAACATCTCAAACCGTCCAATACAGTGTTCCATGGTGTGGTGCCTGGCAAGTCAGCGTATCCGGTTGGTAAGATAGCTCTGGAGGTGGCCTTCGGGGATGAACATGACTCCAGATCAGAACGTTGACGTTTGAAGTAGTAAAAATTCAAAGTCTATATCACGCCCTGTTTGGGCGGCCGGCTTATGCCAAGTTCATGGCACGACCATGTTATATCTATTTGCAGCTCAAGATGCCGGGTCACAAGGGGACAATAACGGTTCATGGAAGCCGCAAGATCGCTTTGGAGTGTGAGGAAGGTGATGCGGCTTACGCAGAGTCGGTTTGTGCCACCGAGGAGCTGAAGTATTATAAGGACAATGTTGATCCGCGGACATGACTCCATTGAAGAAGCAAACTACGAGCACGATCCGCCCTGAAGTTCAAATCGGCAGCTGAGACTAAGCTTGTTGACTTCAGACTGGCGATTCGTCCAAGCAGTTCAACATCGTGCCAACTTGGATCCAAAATAGGAAAGCGCGCTCATCGAGCTCATCCGTGAGAATCGGGACATTTTGCATGGAAGCCTTCGACATGCGGGTGTACCGAGGAGCTCGCTGAGCACACTCTTAATGTTGATCCCAAGTACAAACCGTAAAGCAGCCCCCGGTTTAACGAGGAGAGGCGAAGGCCATCGGAGAGGAGGTTGCCGTGCTCTTAGCGGCGGGCTTTATCGTTGAAGTTTTCCATCCAGAGTGGCTTGCTAATCCGGTGCTGGTCCTTAAGAAAAACGGCACTTGGCGCATGTGTGTGGATTACACAGATCTTAACAAGGCTTGTCCAGCAGATCCTTTTGCCCTCCCCCGCATTGACCAGATTATTGATGCCACTGCGGGTTGTGAGCGTTTGAGCTTTTTGGATGCGTATTCTGGATATCATCAGATCAAGATGGCGGTTAAGGACCAGGAGAAGACAGCGTTTATCACTCCCTTTGGAGCCTTCTGCTATGTGTCTATGCCTTTTGGGCTCAAGAGCGCCCAAGCAACTTATCAGCGTTGTGTACAGAATTTCTTGCATAAACAGATCGGCCGTAATGTGCATGCCTATGTGGATGGTATTGTGGTTAAGTCAAGGAAGAAGGAAACACTGATTGACGATTTGAAAGAAACCTTTGACAACCTGCGGGTTTACAAGATGATGCTCAACCCGGCCAAATGTGTTTTTGGTGTTCCGGCAGGCAAGTTATTGGGTTTTCTCGTGTCCAATAGGGGGATTGAAGCTAATCCGGAGAAGATTACGGCTATCACCTCCCTGGCTAAGCAAAAGTGTATTAATGATGTCCAGCGTTTGGCGGGCCGGATTGCCGCGCTGAGCCGGTTTATCAGCCACCTTGGAGAGAAGGCCATCCCTTTATACCAGATGCTGAAGAAGACAGATCAGTTTGTCTGGAGTCCAGCCGCTGATGAAGCGTTGGAGGACTTAAAGCGGCAATTGGCCAACCCGCCTGTACTCGCTGCCCCCATCGACAAGGAGCCGCTTCTGCTATATGTTGATGCTAACGCCAGGGCAGTTAGCGTGGCCATTGTGGTAGAGCGGAAGGAGGCAGGGAAGGAGCATCCGGTTCAACGTCCGGTTTATTATATCAGCGAGGTGCTTATTGAATCTAAGCAAAGATATCCGCATTGGCAGAAGCTGGTGTATGATGTTTTTATGGCAAGCCGGAAGCTGAAGCAGTATTTCCAAGGGCACCCCATCACGGTGGTCAGTTCAGCTCCCTTAGGGGATATCATACAGAACCGGGAGGCGACTGGCCGGATTTCCAAGTGGGCTATAGAGCTTGGGCCGCACGGTTTAAAGTATGTACCTCGGACGGCAGTGAAGTCTCAAGCACTGGTGGATTTCATTAATGATTGGACGGAGTTGCAAGCGCCTGAAGAAAAGCCAGATCATACATATTGGACCATCCATTTTGACGGATCCAGGCAGTCGGAGGGCTCGGGGGCTGGAGTCGTATTAACTTCCCCACGAGGTGACAAGTTTTGTTACGTTCTCTGCTTAATGTTCCCTTGTACTAACAATGCAGCTGAGTATGAAGCTTTTCTCCATGGTCTTCAGATGGATAAGGAGATGAATCTAAGCCGGGTTAAGTGCTTCGGTGACTCGGACCTAGTGGGTCAACAGGTGTCTGGCACTTGGGATTCTAAGGACCCACTCATGGCTGCATATCGTCGTGATGTGGATGTTGTCGCAGGTCATTTCAAGGGCTATCAGGTGGACCACATGGATCGTCGGAAGAATGAAGCGGCGGACGCTTTGAGCCGGTTGGGCTCTCAACGCAAGCCGGTCCCTCCCAATGTCTTTCTCGACGTACTGCACAATCCGTCAGTCAAGCTCCCTGGTGAAGTGGATTTGGCTGTTCCTAATCTGGTGGCTCAATTGGTGGTAGCTCTGCGCGTCACTCCGGATTGGACGCTCCCTTATCTGGCGTACATGAACCGGGGAGAGTTACCAGAAGATGAGACATTGGCCCGACAGATAGTTCGGCGGTCTAAGTCTATGAACATTGTTAATGGCGAGTTGCATCATTGCATTGTGTCCGGGGCGTTTCAACGCTGTGTGTCCCCTGAGGAAGGTTGTGAAATATTGCGTGAGATCCATGAAGGAGACTGTGGTCACCATGCCGGTTCAAAATCCTTGGTGGCTAAAGCGTTCTGCCACGGTTTCTATTGGTTGACTGCCCATGCTGATGCGGAAGATCTGGTTAGACGATGTGATGGTTGCCAAAAGTTTTCCAGACGTGCTCATGTACCGGCCCAAGAATTGAGGATGATTCCAATTACTTGGCCGCTTATGCTTGGGGTGGATATGGTTGGACCTTTCAAAAGGTCCAAGGACAAGAAGACACACCTGTTGGTGGCGGTTGATAAATTTACAAAGTGGGTAGAGGCAGAACCTGTTAGCAAGTGTGATGCGGCCACGGCAGTTCAGTTCATCAAAAAGGTGATTTTCCGGTTTGGTTTTCCACACAGTATCATTACAGATAATGGTACCAATTTGTCCAAAGGTGCCATGAAGGAGTTCTGCGAACGTGAGCACATCCGGCTTGACGTTTCTTCAGTAGCTCACCCACAGTCCAATGGTCAAGCGGAAAGAGCCAATCAAGAGATCTTGAGAGGCATCAAGCCCCGGCTTATGGTCCCTTTGCAGAGGACGCCGGGTTGTTGGGTAGAAGAGCTACCGTCTGTGTTATGGAGTATAAATACTACACCTAACAGATCCACGGGATACACGCTGTTCTTTATGGTTTATGGAGCGGAGGCGGTTCTCCCCAGCGACGTCCGTCATGACTCACCTCGTGTGGCAGCCTATGTTGAAGCGGATAACGAGACAGCACGACAGGACGCTTTGGATCGGCTGGATGAAGAGCGAAACATAGCAGCTGCTCGCTCGGCAATTTACCAGCAGGATCTTCGTCGTTATCATAGTCACCGGGTCAGAACCAGAACCTTTCAAGAAGGAGATTTGGTGCTTCGGCTCATTCAAGACCAGACAGATATGCACAAGCTATCCCCACCTTGGGAGGGACCTTTCGTGGTCAGCAAGAATCTGCACAACGGATCGTACTATCTGATCGATGTTCGAGAGCATAAAGACTCACACACGTCAGAAGAGGAGACCAACAGGCCTTGGAACATAGCTCATCTTTGGCCTTATTATACCTGAGCCATCGGCTCTACTTATGTACATATTATGACATTGTATATATTATGAATAAAGCAATAAACCGGAGCCTCGGCTAAAGCGGGGTATCTGTTCTGTTACATCATGCGTGGTTACATGGAGTTGTTCTGTCTTAAAGCGGCCTCCGGTTTACCCCTTGAGTTGGCTTTCTAAAAAGCTTTATGATATCACTTGGGGGCTTGGTCGTGTCCGAACCAATGCAACACCTTTTGATAGGCGAAAGCCACCAGATCACTTGGGGACATGGTTAAATCTGAACCAGTCACGCTTTTTGATCGGCCTAAGGCCATAGAGTCACTTGGGGGCTTGGTTGTGACGCCCTCGATTCAATCGTACACTAATCATGCACGCAAATGTGTACGATCAAGATCAAGGACTCACGGGAAGATATCACAACACAACTCTACAAATAAAATAAGTCATACAAGCATCATAATACAAGCCAGGGGCCTCGGGGGGCTCGAATACAAGTGCTCGATCATAGACGAGTCAGCGGAAGCAACAATATCTGAGTACAGACATAAGTTAATCAAGGTGCCATAAGATGGCTAGCACAAACTGGGATACAGATCGAAAGAGGACAGGCCTCCTGCCTGGGATCCTCCTAGGTCACTCCCGTAAATCGCCGCTGGCTGCACGTAGTAGTAGGCGCCTCCAGAGTAGTAGTCGTCGTAGGCGGTGGCGTCTGGATCCTGGGCTCCATCGTCTGGTTGCAGCAATCGAGTAGAGATAGGGGGAAAAGGGGGAACAAGGCAACCGTGAGTACTCATCCAAAGTACTCGCAAGCAAGGAGCTACACTACATATGCATGGATATATGTGTAAAGGCCATATCAGTGGACTGAACTGCAGAATGCCAGAATAAGAGGGGGATAGCTAGTCTTAACGAAGACTACGCTTCTGGACACCTGTCTTGCACAGACAGAAGAGGACAACGGAAGTCCTCCAAGTAACATCATATAGCAATAATCCTACCCGGCAATCCCCTGCTCATAACCCTGAGCGAGAGCGACCACCGGTTGTATCTGGCACTTGGAAGGGTGTGTTTTATCAAGTATCCGGTTCTAGTTGTCATAAGCTCAAGGTACAACTCCAAGTCGCCCTGTTATCAAGATCACGGCTATCCGAATAGATTAACTTCCCTGCAGGGTGCACCATCTTACCCAAAGACGCTTGATCCCATTTGGCGGACACACTTTCCGGGGTCATGCCCGACACGCGAAGATCAACACGCCGCAGCCCCACCTAGGCACAACAGAGAGGCCAGCACGCCGGTCTAAACCTAAGCGCAGGGTCCGGGCCCATCGCCTGAGCACACCTGACGTTATGAGGGCGGCCGAAGCAGACCTAGCCTAACAGCGTTCCAGTCCAATCCGTAGCCGCTCCGTCGCCGACGTCTGAAGTGCTTCGGCTGATACCACGACGCCGGGATACCCATAACTACTCCAGCGTAGATGGTTAGTGCGTATAAGCTCGTAGCCAACCCAGATCAAATACCAAGACCTCGTTAAGCGTGTTAAGTAACGCGAACGCCGAACAGGCCAGGCCCACCTCTCTCCTAGGCGGTCTCAACCTGCCTGCCGCTCCGCCACAATGATCCACTCATGGTGCTCCATCACCGACCCGACTTTAGTCTCACATGTATCATGTATAAGTATATAGTATATACCGTGATCAACTCCCGAGTGATCACGGCTCGATAGTATAGCACGCGCACAGACAAGAAAGTAGGGCCACAGATGAAAGTACTAGCATCCTATACTAAGCATATAGGATTGCAGGTAAGGTAACAACAGAAGTTACAAGGACAAAGCTATGCAGCAGAATAGGAGTATCCAAAACAAGAATATGCTATGCTACTCTAATGCAAGCAGTGTAGATAAGAGTAGGCGATATCTGGTGATCAAGGGGGGCTTGCCTGATTGCTCGCAAGAGAGAGGGGTCGACAACACCGTAGTCGAACTGGCCAGCTGCAGCGTCGGTCTCGTAGTCTACCGAAGAGAAGAGGGGGAAGAAACAATGAATACACGGTAACAGATGCATAACGATGCATGACATGCCAAGAAGCGATGCTAGGCGTGCCCTAACGTGGTAAGAAGGGTACTGGTTTAGGGGGGAAAACATCCGGGAAGTTATCCCGGTTCAGGACGTCTGTCAGACAGATGAACCGGAGAGGAAAGTTTGCAGGTTCGATAGGTTAGAGACGTGTGGTGGACGAACGGACTGCGTATCCGGAATCGTCTCGCTGCTCGAGAAACTTTCATGTTGAAAATATTTTAATCCGGATTACGGATTAAAAGATATGATTTATAAAAGATTTTATTAATTTACGGAATTTTAATTAATTATTTAATTAATTTCGAAATTGCATTTATGACATCGGCATGATGTCATGCCGACGTCATCACCAACAGGTTGACTAAGTCAACCCTGCCAGTGGGTCCCACATGTCATTCCTAAATGGCTAATTAACCTAATCAGATTAATTAACCTTACTTAATTAAGTTAATTAATGATTAGAGTTAATTAATTCAGAATTAATTAGTTTAATTAATTACCCAATTAATTTAACTAATGATTAGGTTAATTAATCCGAATTAATTAGTTTAATTAATTACTCAATTAATTAATTAACTAATTATTTAGTAGTTAATTTAATTCATTTTATTTCCATTTTTAGTTCTGTTTTTAATCAAAACATCTTTTTTTTTGGGGGTGGGGCCCCACGCCGATGGGCCCATGGCCAAATGGGCGGTGGTGCGGGCGATCATGCGGTCGATGCCCGAACGGGCACGAACCAGGCCAGTCAGGGGCGATCAGGGAGGATGGGCGGCGGAGCGGCCGAGGCCACGGCGCGCCGGCCAGCCAGCAGCGGCGCCGAGGGGAGGCGACGGGCGGGGGTGTGGCGGGTTCGGCGGGCCGCAGGCATGTGAGGGAAGAACGATGGGCTCGGGGGGGCGAGGCGCCGAACGAGGGGATGGGAGCTTGGCCTGGGCGGCAAGGCGCTAGGCGCCGCGAGGTCGCCGTGGGGGAGGAAGAAGGGAGAGGAGTGGGGGCACACGGTGGCCGGGGCAGTCAGACCTCGGCGGCCGGATCCGGGGGTGGGGGAAGGAGAGGATCGGGGAGGCGCGGTCTTGGCTGGCTGGGGCCCGATCCGCGACGGGGCGGGTCGGGGCCACGGCGACGAGCGGAGGAGCCGGGAGCCGGGGGGGAACCGGCCAGGCTGGAGCCATCGCCCGACGGGGAGGGGGAGGAGAGGGGGCCTCACGTGGGGAGTAGGGCCTCGGCCGGTGGGCTCGGTGAGGGCCGGGCAGGCCGTCGGGAGGAGGCCGGGAGGCGTGTCTGACGAGGGAGGGCGAGGCCGAGACGCTGGCGGGCGGAGGTCACTGGGCTGGCGGGGCGACGGAGGGGAGGAGGGATCTCCAGGCGGCGTCGGAGGAGGCGGGAGGACTGGGGGGCGGGGGCAAGGGGGCCGGGCGAGGTGGGAGGACGGGGGGGAAGGTTCGGTCGGGGTGCTCTGCCCGATCCGATCGGGGAGAGGAGAGGGCGAGGGGCGCGTGGGGGAAGTGGGGTGGTGGCTAGGGTTAGCCACGGTTGGGAGGGTAAGTGGGGCGGCTGGGCGGTGGGCCGCCCAGGGGAAGGGGATGGGCCAAGGGGGGGGGGGGGGTGGCTGGGCAGGGGGTTATCCCCCCCTACTGTTTTCTTTTTTCTTTTCTCTTTTTATTATTTTCCTTTTCTGTTATTGATTTATTTAAAATGCTTTGGCATTTTGTAAATTTTAGTGCACCCCACCAATATTAGGTTAGGTATTTTAGAAAACCCCGGAACATTTTAGAACTTAATTTCGGAACCCTTTATCGTTTGTTCATTTTTGATTTTTTTTTTGGTCGGGTTTGAATCAACGAGAGGTTAATTAACATAACCGGTGATTCTTGTTGCATAACCATCCGGCGTTACAAATCTCCTCCACTACAAGAAATCTCGCCCCGAGATTTAGGAGGTAGAAGGAAAGAGGGCGGATATTCATCTCGTAGGCGATCCTCGCTCCTGTGTGGCTTCATCTTTGAGTGATTCACCCTTTGGACTTTGAGGAACTTGATCGCCCGGCGTGTGCGGAGTTCAGCTTGGTCGAGAATGCGGACCGGATGCTCTTTATAGGAGAGGTCCTGTTGCAATTCGAGCACTTCATGGTCCACCGCTCGGATTGGGTCCTTGAAGCAGCGTCGGAGTTGGGACACGTGGAACACATCGTGAACTCCGAGAAAGGTTCGACGAAGCTCCAGTTGATATGCCACTTTTCCACGCCTTTCCAGAATAGTGAAAGGGCCAATATAGCGAGGAGCTAACTTGCCCTTGATCCCGAAGCGGTGAGCACCCTTCATTGGTGTAACGCGAAGATAGGCCTTTTCGCCAGGTTGATAGACCATGTCTTTGTGATGACGGTCATAATTACTCTTTTGACGAGACTGAGCAGTCTTGAGATTCTCGCGAATAATGCGGACTTGTTCTTCGGCATGTTGGATAATATCCGGACCGAAGAGTGGACGTTCCCCAGTTTCTGACCAGTTCAGAGGGGTTCGGCACTTTCGTCCATATAACACTTCGAAGGGGGCCATCTTCAGACTAGCTTGATAGCTATTATTATAAGAGAACTCAGCATACGGGAGAGATTCCTCCCATTTCTTGCCGAATGAGACAACACAAGCTCGAAGCATGTCTTCGAGAATTTGGTTGACACGTTCAACTTGCCCTTGAGACTGCGGATGAAAAGCAGTACTGAAAGATAAATGAGTCCCCATAGCTTCTTGAAAACTTGCCCAGAATCTTGAAGTGAATAAGCTGCCACGGTCCGAACTGATAACCAGTGGAATACCGTGAAGTGAAACAATTCTGGACATATAGAGCGTTGCAAGCTGGCTAGCAGTGATCGTTTCTTTGACCGCCAGAAAATGTGCAACTTTAGAAAGTCGGTCAATGACGACAAGAATAGCATCATTACCTTTCTGCGATTTGGGAAATCCAGTGACGAAGTCCATTTCAACATGGTCCCATTTCCATTCGGGAATAGAGATAGGTTGCAGAGTTCCAGCAGGCCTTTGATGTTCTGCTTTGATACGACGGCAAACATCACACTCAGAAACATAGCGAGCAATGTCCTGCTTCATATTAGACCACCAGAATCTCTGGCGAATGTCTTGATACATCTTTGTACTGCCAGGGTGGATACATAGAGGCGTATCATGAGCTTCTTGCATAACCTTCCGAGTCATATTCAGATTTTCCTTCTTACATGGCACCACTAGGCGGCCTTTGAAGTACAAGGCGCCATCATCAGCAATAGTGAAGGAGGAGGGATTTCCTTTCCTGATGTCTTGTTTAAGCTTGTAGACCTCAGAGTCAAATCCCTGCATTGTCTTTATGGTGCCCAAGAGATCGGGTTCAACAGCCAGGGTAAAGAGGGAACCCTGGGGAACAACACGGAGATTCATCTTGCGGAACTCCGGAGGAGGGGGAGCGAGTGCACCCGGAGGAACAATATGGAGGTTCAGCCTGCTGAATTCTTCAACAAGTGAGGGCTGAACTTTGTGAACCTGAAGGTGGTTGCAGTAAGACTTGCGGCTCAAGGCATCAGCCATTACATTAGCCTTGCCTGGCGTATAGGAAATACCCAAATCAAAGTTTGCAACAGTCTCCATCCATCTCTGCTGACGGAGGTTCAGGTCTGGCTGAGTAAACAAATACTTCAGACTTTGGTGGTCGGTGTAGATCTCATAGCGATTACCGAGAAGGTAATGTCGCCATTGCTTTAGCGCATGAATGACAGCAGCAAGTTCGAGGTCGTGAACTGGGTAGTTCTCCTCGTGAGGGCGCAAGCTGTCGAGAGGCATAAGCAACCACTTTGCGCTCTTGCATTAGGACACCGCCTAAACCTTGACGGATGCGTCGCGATAAATGACGAAGTCCTTCTTAGTATCGGGAGGAGCTAGCATTGGGGCAGTTGTCAACTTGTCTTTGAGTGCGGAAACTTTCCGACACTTATCATCCATTGGAACTTGACGCCTTATGCAACAAGTTAGTCGAGGCTGGCAATCTTGGAGAAGTTCTCGACTAATCGACGGCAATAGCTGGCGAGACCGAGAAAACTTCGACTTGCTTAACGTTCTTGGAGGAGTCCAATCGAGAATAGCCTGAACTCGTTCGGGGTTGACGGCAATACCATCCTTAGAGATGACATGTCCAAGGTAGGTTACTTCGGAAGCCGAATTCACACTTGGAGAACTTGGCATAGAGTTGATGCTCTCGTAGCTTTTCCGGCACACAAGACGAAGATGTTCAGATGTTCTTCTTCATTCTTGGAATAGATCAGGATATCATCCGGATAAACCACGACGAACTTGTCGAGGTAATCCATGAATATATAGTTCATCAAAGAGAGAAGGTGGCTGGAGCATTGGTTAAGCCGAAGACATGACGGTGTACTCGTATGAACCATAACGAGTCACAAATGCGGTCTTGGGGATATCCTCCTCGCGAACACGGATCTGGTGGTAACCCAACCTCAAGTCGAGTTTCGAGAACACCGCGAACCAGCCAGTTGATCATAAAGATCATTGATCCGAGGAAGAGGATACTTATTCTGAATGGTAGCTTGATTTATAGGACGGTAGTCTTGGACCAATCGGTTTGTCCCATCCTTCTTCTTGACAAAGAGAGAAGGTGCTCCCCAAGGAGAGCAACTTGGGCGAATGAAACCGCTTTGAAGAGATTTGTCGATTTCCTCCTTTAGTTCAAGGAGTTCATGCGGCGGCATCTTGTAGGGACGCTTGGCTATAGGAGTGGTGCCTGGTTTCAAGTCGATGACGAATTCGACAGCTCTAGCAGGGGGAATCCCTGGAAGTTCTTCAGAAAGAGCGTCTTGGAAATCGCAAACGCAGTGAATGTTTTCAATTCCCTCGAGGGGTGCGGCGTTCAATGCATTCAATGCATAGAGCCTTGCCTCGGCATTTTGAACCAGACGAGCATTGTAGCTTACGATTTCATCAGAAGGGTGCAGCAGATGGACGGTCTTAGTGGCGCAAACGATTGACGCCGTATGCGCTTTCAACCAATCCATTCCCAGAATGAGGTCAATGCTACAAGACTTCAGCACGATAGGAGAGACAAGGAATTCCATTCCTTCGATTTCAACGGGGACGTCGTTGCAAACCATGGAGGTCCGACATTGGCCCGCGGGGGTGTGTACTAATAGTGAAGCATTCATGTCTTCACTTTTAATGCCATGCATGAATGCAAAATCTTCAGACATGAATGAATGTGATGCCCCTGAATCAAATAAAACAGATGCAGGTACTGAATTTACGAGGAGTGTACCCATCACAGTAGCAGGCTGGTCTTGAGCTTCGTTCAGATCAACGTGGTTGGCCTGAGCTTGCCCATAAGACTTGCCAGTGTTGTTGCGGTTCGGTGTTTCCACGGCCAGCTCTTTGGAAGGGCCGATTGATTCTGGTTCGTTGCATTCTCTAGCACGGTGCCTCGCTGTCCGCTTTGAAGCATAAGCCATTATTGGGAGTGGGAACAGGAGCTTGGGGTGGTGGAGCTGGAAGCTTCGGCTGCTTAGTTGTAGGCAGACGAGGTGTAGCATAGTTCTGCTTTGAAGCAGATGCATTCGGCTGGTACATGCTGTTGGGAATCCATATCTTGCGCTTCTGCGAGGACGGGCCCGAAGATGAGCCCGTGTCACGGTTGCGCCTGTTAGAGCTCTGGTATTCCTGCAGACCAGTTTCGACATTGATAGCTTTGTTCACCAAGGTGGCGAAATCAGCAAAGTCGTGCACTAGAAGTGCGAGCTTGATGTCAGCTTGAAGACCGTCATGGAACTTCTCTTGTCTGCGTGCATCAGTTGCAATATCCTCTTCAGCATAGCGAGACAAGTCCAAGAACTCTCGCTGATAGGCTTCAACAGTCTTGTTGCCTTGGGTGAGGTTGCGGAACTCACGCTTCTTCCGTCCATGACCCCTTGAGGATGAAGCGGGCACGGAAGGCAGCCTGGAAGTCTCGCCGGTGATGAGTGTTCCAACCGGCAGAGTACGCGGTGGCTGTCCCACCATTGAGCTGCGGGTCCCTTCGGAAGAAGGAAGCAAAGGTGACATAGCTGGCAGGGGCTACATCCGCAGACTCCATCTCATAGGTGATGTCACGGAGCGACCATCGACATCCGAGGGCTGAGTTGAGCTGCGGTACACGCTGGGGTTCAGGCGTATGAAATCCTGCAGAGTTGTTCCGTTTGGGTGCTGGTTCATATTGGGGCGAGGGAACTGAGCCATCATGTTCTCCATGAACTGGCGATTCATCTCAAGCTGTTGGACCATACCAGCCATGTACTCAGGCGGTGGTGGGAAGTTGGCACCACGACCACGACCTGCTGGCCTAACCATCCTGCTATTATATAACAGGGGTAGTTCAGCATTTGAGAAATTAAGCAAGAGACAGGAATCATTCATGATGAAACATGCATAATGAAAGTAGCATGATGGGAACTACATAGTAGTTGGCATATCTTACAAAAGGAATCATGCATAGAGTTCGATACATAGAGTCCAGTACATAGACTACTACATCATAGGCGGCACACAGGCTCACGGCGAATACATCAAATACTAACAAGCAAGTCTACATCAGTCCCACGCGGTACTGCGGAGGTAGCTGTAGCCTGAAAGCTGATAGTGCGGCAGTGGATAGTCCTCCACGTCAGTGACCTGAGGGCCGCGGATACTCTGGTGCTGAATCCGACGTCCAGGTGGCAGAAAGGGGCCAAGTGCGGGAGAGTAGCCTCCCACGTCTGGCCAACCAACACCCTGGGGCATCACGGTCCTGGCGGGGTAGATCGCAGAACGCGGCAGCTCTCCGGAACGGACAAAGGGGTGCATCAGCGTCAGAGCACGGTAGAGGTGCTGACGGGTGATGTACAACTCGTGGCGAAGAGCTCGGTTAGCTCGATCCAGCCCATCAGCATGCAGAACAAAGTTCTGATGGTGGAAGGGCTCTCTGGTGACAGTGGTGTAGGCAGCAGTGTAGTAACCCTCCTCACCAACATCAGACGCGATAGCAATGTGCCTGAAGGGGGAGGTGTCCAACTCTCGATACTCTGCACGAAGACGTGTCAGTGCGGCATAAGCAGCATCGTGGACTGCCATATCGATGGTCACTCCAACACCATGTGCGGTGTGCAGCACGAGAGTGGACTCGTACTCCGAGAGTAGAGGTGGACGATGGCGCTGGTATCTGCTCCTGGTTATAGTCCTGGTACTCCTCATAGGCGGTGTACTCAGGGTGCCAGCGATAACCCGGATAGGTCATCATCTCGGCTAGCACCGCAGTGATCCCGAGGCACCAATGGCCGTCGTGTGGCGCACGACCTGCCTCGTGGGTTCCATCTGAAAACAAAGGCGTTTCAAAGGAGTCAAATGACGGTGTGGAAATTTCTCAAATACAATTCCAAAAACAACTAAGGCTATATCCATCTTCGGGTGAATGCGGTCACGGGATCCTAGTGATAGTTAGTAAAATCGTTTAACCCGAGTAGAAGAGAGTCGAGTCCCGAGTAAAGGTCGAGGAGTAAAAGATCCTAATACCACCCGATGGCGGCGTGGGCCCGTAAGGCACACAGCCAAGTTAGTAAAAGTTTTGCAATGTCTAGACTCCACTTCGCCAAGGAGTGTGGAAGGGGATTCCTACGAGCGATCGGCTCGATACCAACTTGTGACGCCCTCGATTCAATCGTACACTAATCATGCACGCAAATGTATACGATCAAGATCAAGGACTCACGGAAGATATCACAACACAACTCTACAAATAAAATAAGTCATACAAGCATCATAATACAAGCCGGGGGCCTCGGGGCTCGAATACAAGTGCTCGATCATAGACGAAGTCAGCGGAAGCAACAATATCTGAGTCTGAGACATAAGTTAAACAAGGTGCCATAAGATGGCTAGCACAAACCGGGATCTGATCGAAGAGGACAGGCCTCTGCTGGGATCCTCCTAGGTCACTCTGGTCGCCGTCGCTGGCTGCACGTAGTAGTAGGCGCCCCGAGTAGTAGTCGCCGAGGCGGTGGCGTCGGATCCTGGGCTCCATCGCTGGTTGCAGCAATCGAGTGGAGATAGGGGAAAAGGGGAACAAGGCAACCGTGAGTACTCATCCAAAGTACTCGCAAGCAAGGAGCTACACTACATATGCATGGATATATGTGTAAAGGCCATATCGGTGGACTGAACGCAAAATGCCGAATAAGAGGGGATAGCTAGTCTTAACGAAGACTAAACCACGACACTGTCTTGCACAGATAGAAGAGGACAACGGAAGTCCTCCAAGTAACATCATATAGCAATAATCCTACCCGCAATCCCTGCTCATAACCCCGAGCGAGAGCGACCACGGTTGTATCCGCACTTGGAAGGGTGTGTTTTATCAAGTATCCGGTTCTAGTTGTCATAAGCTCAAGGTACAACTCCAAGTCGTCCTGTTATCAAGATCACGGCTATCCGAATAGATTAACTTCCTGCAGGGTGCACCATCTTACCCAAAGACGCTTGATCCCATTTGGCGGACACACTTTCGGGGTCATGCCCGCCGCGTAAGATCAACACGCCGCAGCCCCACCTAGGCTGTGAGAGAGGCCAAGACGCGGTCTAAACCTAAGCCGCAGGGTGCAGGCCCATCGCTCGAAAGCACACCTGACGTTGCGAGGGCGGCCGAAGCAGACCTAGCCTAACAGCGTTCAGTCCAATCCGGCGCGCGCGCCCCGTCACGACGTCTGAAGTGCTTGGTGATACCACGAGGCGGGATACCCATAACTACTCCCGCGTAGATGGTTAGTGCGTATAAGCTCGTAGCCAACCCAGATCAAATACCAAGACCTCGTTAAGCGTGTTAAGTAACATGACGCCCGAACAGGCCAGGCCCACCTCTCTCCTAGGCGGTCTCAACCTGCCTGCCGCTCCGCCACAATGATCCACTCATGGTGCTCCATCAGCCGACCCGACTTTAGTCTCACATGTATCATGTATAAGTATATAGTATATACCCGTGATCAACTCCCGAGTGATCACGGCCCGATAGTATAGCACGGCAGACAGACAAGAAAGTAGGGCCACAGATGAAAGTACTAGCATCCTATACTAAGCATATAGGATTGCAGGTAAGGTAACAACAGAAGTTACAAGGATAGGCTATGCAGCAGAATAGGAGTATCCGAAAACAGTAACATGCTATGCTACTCTAATGCAAGCAGTGTAGATAAGAGTAGGCGATATCTGGTGATCAAGGGGGCTTGCTGATTGCTCACGGCAAGAGAGAGGGTCGTCAAGACCTTAGTGGTCGAACTGCCACCGCTGCTGGCGTCGGTCTCGTAGTCTACCGAAGAGAAGAGGGGGAAGAAACAATGAATACACGGTAACAGATGCATAACGATGCATGACATGCCAAGAAGCGATGCTAGGCGTGCCCTAACATGGTAAGAAGGGTACTGGTTTAGGGGGGAAAACATCCGGGAAGTTATCCCGGTTCCGGACGTCTGTCAGACAGATGAACCGGAGAGGAAAGTTTGCAGGTTCGATAGGTTAGAGACGTGTGGTGGACGAACGGACTGCGTATCCGGAATCGTCTCGTCGTTCTGAGCAACTTTCATGTTGAAAATATTTTAATCCGGATTACGGATTAAAAGATATGATTTATAAAAGATTTTATTAATTTCTGGAATTTTAATTAATTATTTAATTAATTTCGAAATTGCATTTATGACATCAGCATGATGTCATGCTGACGTCATCAGCCAACAGGGTTGACTAAGTCAACCCTGCCAGGTGGGTCCCACATGTCATTCCCAAATGGCTAATTAACCTAATCAGATTAATTAACCTTACTTAATTAAGTTAATTAATGATTAGAGTTAATTAATTCAGAATTAATTAGTTTAATTAATTACCCAATTAATTTAACTAATGATTAGGGTTAATTAATCCGGAATTAATTAGTTTAATTAATTACTCAATTAATTAATTAACTAATTATTTAGTAGTTAATTTAATTCATTTTATTTCCATTTTCAGTTCTGTTTTTAATCAAAACATTTTTTTTTGGGTGGGGCCCCACGTGGTGGCCCATGGCCAAATGGGCGGTGGGTGCAGGCGATCATGGGTCGATGCCCGAACAGGCACGAACCAGGGCAGTCCAGGGGCGACCGAGGGAGGCGGCGGAGGCGGCCGAGGCCTGGCGCGCCGGCCGGCAAGTAGCGGCGCCATGAGGGAGGCGACAGGCGGGGTGTGGCGGGTTGGCGGGGCAGGCATGAGGGAAGAACGATGGGCTGGGGGGGGCGAGGGCGCCGAAGGATGGGGGATTGGGGCTCGGGCTCGAGGAAGCTAAGGGCCGCGCGAGGTCGCCGTCGGGGAGGAAGAAGGAGAGGGAGTGGGGGCACACGTGGGCGGGCAGTCAGACCTCAGCGCCGGATCCGGCCGGGAAAGGAGAGGATCGGGGGCGGGCGCCGGTCTGTGGGGCCCGATCCGCGACGGGGCGGTCGGGGCCACGGCGACGAGCGGAGGGAGCCGGGAGCCGGGGGGGGAACCGCGGCAGGGCGGAGCCATCGCCGACGGGGAGGGAGGAGAGGGGGGCCTCACAGGGGGAGAGGGCCTCGGCCGGTGGGCTAGGTGAGGGTCGGGGCAGGCCGCCGGGAGGAGGCCGGGAGGCGTGCTGGGCCAGGAGCGGGCGAGGCCGAGCCGCTGGCGCATGAGGAGGCCGCTGGGCTCGGGGGCGACGGAGGGGAGGAGGATCTCCGGGGCGTCGGAGGAGGCGGGAGGACTGGGGCGGGGGGGGCGGGGGGGGGCAGGCGAGGTGGGAGGACGGCGGGGGAAGGTTTGGTCGGGGTGCTCTGCCCGATCCGATCGGGGAGAGGAGAGGGAGAGGGGGTGGGGAGTGGGGTGGTGGCTAGGGTTAGCCACGGTGGGGAGGAGTAAGTGGGGCTGGTGGGCGGTGGGCCGCCCAGAGGGAAGGGGATGGGCCAAGGGGAGGGGGCGGCTGGCTGGATGGGGGGTAACCCCCCCACCGCTTTTCCTTTTTCTTTTCTCTTTTATTATTTTCCTTTTCTGTTATTGATTTATTTAAAATGCTTTGGCATTTTGTAAATTTTAGTGCACCCCACCAATATTAGGTTAGGTATTTTAGAAAACCCCGGACATTTTAGAACTTAATTTCGGAACCCTTTATTGTTTGTTCATTTTTGATTTTTGTTTTTGGTCGGGTTTGAATCAACGAGAGGTTAATTAACATAACCGGGTGATTACTGTTGCATAACCATCCGGGCATTACATTGGTCGAACCCGAACCATTGCCACGCCACTTGATCGGCATAATGCCACGATTTTAGTTGGGGACCTGGCTGACTCGAACCATGGCTACACCTTATAGGGAGCTTGGTCGTGTCCGACCATAGTAACACCATCTGATCGGCTCAGTACAACGATATCTTTTGCAAACGGTTTATCATTGCCTTTGCTCCCATGTTTGCCAACTGTTATTTGATTTTTGTTGCGTTTCTTAAACCGACAACATTCTTAAACCGTTTTCAAAACTGTCAGTTAATGGAATTCGGTCAATTTTTTTTTGTCTGGTGGTAATTTCACCGGTTTGATGTTTTTTCTGTTAACATCCTATTATGGAGTAACAGGGGGCTTATTAGAATCCGGCACGGTGTACATGGTAAACCGGCAGTATAAACACAGGAGATGTTCTCTCCTTTGACGATAATGGTTTATACAACCTCCGCTTCAAGATTGGCTAAGCCAACTTCATGCTCAGCGACGGCAGGTATTTTGTATCACAAAATATTGATTATATACCTCCATACTTCATATATGTATGAATGTCACAAACCGACTGGCGGCACAGACCGCTGGGGCGGTTTAAGATTTTGTGACTGCAGGCAATTTAAATTGAAGGTTTCGATCATTCAATCAAAGGAGTCCGCACTAGGGCACGAAGGCATATTAAAAACAAAAGTAGTGGCTATCCTATTACAAGGCATTCAGAGGCCCAAAATTTGGAATGGTGTCATAACAGGCAACTTCTGATGCATCAACTGGCTTGACGGATTAAGCTTCATGGCCGGGTTGACGTGAAGAAGATGGGTTGTCTGGCGTCGGTTCAACTTCTTCCTCCTCACCACCCAATGGCGGAAGTCATTGGTAGTCCGATCAATCCGGTTAAAGCACGAAGACAGCCTCTTCACTTATAAGCTCAGCCGGATCAACGTCAGGGGCATAAGTGTGGTTACGGGTTGGTGGAACAAGGTTCTGCACTTCCGGAATAACAGCTTCAACCCGTCTGTTGTTTGTATCGTAGAAGGAGCGGTGAACCGTCAGGTTGGCCTCTGCTGCCAGTTGACTCGCCAGAGGACGCATCTCCCTTGTTACCCGTTTGAGAGCATCATTATCAAATGCTTCGCCATTTTCTTGAGCACTGGGGAAGCCTTTGGCTATGTCAGCCGGATCAAGGTCAACTATCCATGCTTTGACGCGAGTTAGTGCCAATAAGGTGCCAGCCCGGGCAGCGGATCGTTTCAATTCTTCTAGCTGTGCAGGTATCATAGATAACCGGTCCAGTGTGTCCTTGATCAATGATGGAGCTGTGTTATCATAAGAGGTGACGCAAATAACTCACCGGGTGCCGGTATACAGCTGTTCAATTAGCATATACACGGCCTTGAGTTTCTTCCGCATGTCAGAGCCTAGATGAGCAATGCGTTTACCTATACCGGTTTAAGAAAGTTCAGGTTAAACCGGCGGAAATGTCAAAACGGAATATTAATCATAACCTTGGTGAAACATTTCTTACCAAAAATTGCAGAGGTCATGGCGTTAATTTGGTGCTTTAATCCGGTGAGATCTTCCGTCACCGGTTTAAGAGCTGCTTCAGCATCCTCCGCCCGTTTTAGCAACCCCGCTTTCTCAGTGTCCCAGTTGGCCTGCTCACATTTAAACCACTCCTTGAGCTGCTCCATAGTAGTCAAGGCGGTTTTCAGCTCATCCTTGGCCTTGGAGGCTTCTGCTTGTTGAGATTTCAGATTGGCATGAAGATCAGTGATTTGGGAGGTTTGTTGGCGTATCTCACTTTGTGACAAAAAGGGAGCACGTTAGTAGTTTCATCACAAAGTCCCAAGCTCAATACAGGTATTCAACTTGGCACTTGGGGGCTAATGGCTATTTGCTCGAACATGTTCTGCTGCGGCAATATAAGTTACAGTCCCGGTTTAACTATACTAAGTTGAACCGGCCCTTGGAGGCTACATCAATGAAGTCTGAAAAGTTTGAGTTTTATATTAAGTCCCGGTTTAACTAAACTAAGTTGAACCGGCCCTTGGGGGCTACTACGCAAGGAAGGTACAAGAGAGGCATAACTCCTTACCTCATAGCGCTCCTTCATAAGATTTACCAGACCGGCTTCAAAATCACGACTTGTGTAGAGCCGGTTCAGGAAGCCAGAGTGAAGATCTTGGGAAGAGAAATTGTCATAAGCCGACAGATCAGTTTTTTCCTTCCCTTTACTCATGGCAGTAAACTCTTCCTTGGCGCTGTGTTTTGATAGAGCAACCGGATTGCCAGGGGCGGTATATGCGGTGCCCGTAACTACGACATCGTCATCTTTGGTTGGGCTGGCCGGATTGGCATTTTTTCCTGGGCTTGGCGCTTTCATACCCGGGCTTGGCGGATCAGCAGTCGAATCCCGTTGTTCTGCTGCAGGACTCGGTGGAGCAGGAGGATGTGACGTCTCAACTTGGACGTCCGGTTCAACCTCTGGCGGGTTAGCATTGTCATCTTGATTAACCCCAGCAGAGTTGTTTTTAGCAACTTCGGGATTTTCACCATGATGCTCTGGAGTCTTCTCCGGATCAACATCCACAGTAGGGTCGAGGGTCTTGGCCTTCTTACTAAGGCGAGCCTTGGTGCTACAACATCAAGGGTTAGAATATGATAAACCGACAAATGCAAAAAACAAATGAAGGAGTAATATGCTTACCCAGCAGCAACTTTGAGAGGAGGCAGCTGAGTGGTTGATGAACCGCCAGACGTGTTGGAAGAAGCCTGATAATCCGGGTCAGACGGATTGAGAGGACATCGGAAGAAACCATTCAAAGGATAACGCTTTTCAGGAGAACAAGTCACCTCTGGACGACGTTTCCGGGTTGGTGTGTCAGCTAAACCGGACGACGTAATTTGTTGACCGCTATGCCGGGTCGTACGGCGTTCTTCAGGTTGCTGTGTCTTCAAAGAAAGTTTTGGATTCAAATGAGCACGAGAGTGAGATTGTTTCACTTTCCGGACTGTGCGGCGAATTCTTTTAACCGGTACAAGATCAGAATCGGAAGAAAGAAGGATTACCTCAACAGGATCGGCATGGCTGGCGTCAGCGTCATCCTGGCAATTGTAACTGTCAATAAGATGAATGACAAAACGGAACAAAGTAAGTCAAGCTCTACCTCAGCATATGATTCTTCATCCTCCGGCGGTTCAGAAGACTCGGCGGTTTTCCTCTTGCCAGCTTTCCTGGTGGTCTTGGTCTTTACGCAAGGAACCCGGGCCGGTTTCGTTCGTTTCCAAAAGGAGCTATTAGCCTGAAAATTAATAAGGGGTTAATACAATCAATATAGAATCAAAATCAGTAGAGCAATGAGTGGAACCTTACCGCGAGCGGTTTGTTGGAGACGCAGAACGGGGCCAACCCTGTTTGGCTGCACGTGGAGATCGGTTCATCGAGCATTTTCTTCACTGTCTCGGCAACTTCAAGCTCAGTTATTGATAGCTCGTGATGTCGTTGAGGGTCTTTGACGTCACCAGTGTATTCATGCATCAATCCGGGGCGGCGGCTTAATGGCAAGATGCCCCAAGAAACCCAACAACGGACAAGGTCAATACCAGTTAAGCCATTGGCCATTAGAGCGCGGAGCTTGATAATTTGGGGTGCAAAGTTCTTCCGTTCTGCGGCAGTCAAGCCTTGAAGGCAATGGGTGATTGTTGCTAAGCGGTGAGGGCGATAACCCGCAAGGGATTTTCTCCGTTAGGAGCAGTATTCCGGCAATAGAACCAGGTTTGATTCCAATCTTTCGGATGGCTATGATGTTTGGCGTGAGGAAAGTCCACTTCTTTCCTTTTTTGGATTGAAACGCCACTAAGTTCTTTGTTAGGACCGTCCGAAAACTCTATACGGTGGTTCAAATGAAAGAAATCTCGGAATAGCTCCACAGTTGGTACTTCTTGAAGATAGACTTCGCAGAAGACTTGAAAGTTGCATATATTGGACACAGAGTTCAGACCAATATCTTGTGGATGGAGTTGGAAGCTTGCGAGGACATCCCGGAAAATTTTTGATCCGGTCGGGCTGAATCCCCGGTCTAAGTGTTGCGTAAATACAATCACTTCTCCCTCTTGAGGTTCAGGAGGGCATTCAGAATCCGGAACACGCCAATGAAGGACACTTTTGGATGCTAAAGCGCCAGTGGTGACATATCGATTGATTTGTGTCTCAGTGATCTTGGACTGAACCCAATTGCAGGCAGAGAATTGTTTGGCCATTCCGGAAGAAAAACTGTGAAAGGAAAGGTAAAGGCCGGTTTACGGTTAACGGTTTATGCATATTATTCAGTGTTAAACCGGCAGATTGCCATTCAATTTCAGTTGCCGGTTTAAGTGAGGACTAATGATGTATGGCGTATTAGCTATCAAAAATTAAACCGCCCTTAGGCAGAAGGGACAGAGCTGAAAAATCTGCTAAGTGTTGACAGAAACAGGTTTCACACATCGATGGAATTAATTTGGATCTACCAAAGATTCAGTAAGAAAAATTTTCAGCGATCTATAAAGGCTTTACATAGGGCAGAGAAGTTCGTGAGTTCTATCAAGGGATTCTGAACAAGAAGGAAGATCTACTAAGTGCTAAACTGAATGCGGAGCAACTACCGCACAAGATGTATGCTACAGTTGAATTAAAGAAGCTATGGCAGAAGCGAATACGAAGAAACTAGGGATGAACACCTATGAACGCAGATGAGAACAGGAGCCCTAAGATACAGATCTAGGGGTATATGGAAGAGTCTTACCGGATGCGCAGGATAGCGGAGGGGCACCGAGGATCTCTGGTACAACCAGGTTGATGCAGCGGCATTTGATGATGCAGCGTTCGAAGGTCGAAGGCGACGGCAGAGCTTCAGAGCTGGGATGTCGCGAGGAAGAAGAAGTACGGAAGGGGAAGAAAAGAAAGGGCCCTCAGGTCTATTTATAATAAGGCAGAGAGTAATTGACAGGCGCGAGAATCGAGGAGCTGAAAGCGGCAGATGGCGCAGCTGTCGCCTCGATTTCCGGGATGATATTAAATGAAGGGAATTTTGTTATTTCATTTTTTATAAAGATGACGTCAAGATGATCTGTTGCTGTGTCCAGAGGATGACATGATGGCGGTTTAACAAGATGGCGGTTTACGAGAAATCAAGGAAGATGTTCACAGAGTTTTTCTAAAGTGTTGAAGATTGACATGAACAGGTTCAAATCAATCTGGGGCCTAATGTTGGGGATGTAACTACTGAGTGTAAACCGCCCAGGAGGGGCCGGTTCACCCTCAGCTATATTGAAGCCCACAAAGACTCAGAAGATGGCGCTTTACTATGAAACTTAGAGGCCCGGAGCCCAAAGGCGGATTAGGGCCCATAATAGTAAAACCGCCATAGTCATGTAACTTGTGTTGTAAGATAAGGGAAGGAGAGACCGAGCCGAACACTTGTACGAGTCGGCCTCGGGACTCTGTAGACCAGCCGGGCGTCAGCCCATGTATATAAGGGGACGACCCAGCGGCGGCTTAAGGGCAGACAACAACAACTCGAGGTCTAGGCGAAGCTGTTTGCTCCCTAGTCATCGGGACCACATCAATCCCATCACAAACTAGACGTAGGCTTTTACCTTCATCGAAGGGGCCGAACTAGTATAACTCTCGTGTCTTTGTGTCCGCTTTAACCCCTCTAAGTTAACCCGTAGCGATGGCTCCGCGACTAAGTCCTTTCATGAGGACATCTGCCGTGACAAAACCACGACACCGTCTGAGGTATTGGCGAGGCCCAAGTGGGACACTCCATTCAACCGGGCGTTGAACATACTGAAACGACAACCGGTGGATACTCGACCGTCGTAAGTACTACCTTGAGACCACGGAGGAGAGAAAGGAAAGACGGAGGTTAACTAAAGAAAACATCGACAAGAAGGTTGAGATTGCAGTTGAGAAGAAATCATCTCAGACAGTCGCAACAGCGGTAGCTGCCGCAAAACAGGTGGTTGCAGATTTGTCTACTTCCTTGGTGACGGGCGTTATCACTTGGACAAGGAAAAATCCAGAAAAAAATGCAGAGGACTTTCCCCTTGCTGACTTCTTGGGAGCACCTGCTCCCGCACCGGCTCCCGCACCTGCTCCTGCACCGGCTACCGCACCTGCTCCCGCACCAGCTCCCGCACCGGACGTGCTCGGCGGTGCTTGGTCTTTGGCTGAGCTCGACGCCCTCACGGTATCTGTCACACCGGCCCCCTTCAATATAAATGTATAATCTCCCGTTTTCGTTGCCTTTCGGATGTCTCACATCGCAGACTTTTCTTTGCAGGCCGACGAAACCCCGTGCACCATATTTGTACACCATCGGCGACCAGGAGGTGGCCGTGGGGAAGGCGA
Source organism: Aegilops longissima (assembly GCA_021605205.1). Classification (NCBI taxonomy): domain Eukaryota; kingdom Viridiplantae; phylum Streptophyta; class Magnoliopsida; order Poales; family Poaceae; genus Aegilops; species Aegilops longissima. The sequence continues at coordinate 736,840,655 of CM038678.1, read as the reverse complement.
TGATAATGAAGCCGAAGGAACCATTGTTCCACAGCCGGCCGATCCCCCCCGGACGTCTTCAAGGTTTCCATGGCCAGTGTCGAACCGGGCCACGAGAATTTGCCTCCTCCAACACTACTGGTGGATGACGAGACACCGCGGCGGCTTGGTGATTGTTGCAATGGGTGGGTCCTTTTGTGGCCAAAGAGTCTGCTTCGTCTGGAGGCGGCCGGGAGCACACCCACGAGCACGCAGCCTCAGCAAGGTATGAACATCAACACCCCACCTACCCAATTAGCGTCGGGTGTCGGGTTGGGTGATAGCGGACGGGGTAAGGAGGAGGCTCCATTAGTCGCTGATGACGTCGCCATGGATGAGGATGAGGATGACGATGGCGCTGAACAGTATGTCTATACTGGCGCCTCCTCAGGGTTTGAGCGTCATGAGTCGGTGCCTGAATTACCGTCTCAACATATTATTGACGACCTTCCGGTAGTAAAGAAGTCTAGGAAGAGAGCGAGGAAAGGCAAAAAAGCTGATTCTATGATCCAGCCGCCTCAGCAGCCTCGGCTTCAGGACCGTATAGATATCCCCGATGCGGATAAATGGCATATCCCCGGTCAACCAATCCTACCTGCAACAGCGCTACGGGCCAGATTCGGCGATCTAAGGAGACTTCATGATGATGTGCTGTGGGTAGAGAAATGCCTCATCGCCCGAAGATCCGGATACCCACCGTGACGTGGTTAACGTTCGCGGCAAATGTAAATGCGTCGACAGCTTCCTGCGGATAAGTTCTTCCTCCGATTCGATTACATATTCGACATGTTTCACGTGAAGAAGCTGGATTTACGTTTGTCCGCCTTTATGCCTTGCACATGAACTACATCATTGGGGTTGAGCAGATACATCATATCTTTGTCGCTGACCCGTACTACATGCACGAGAGCTTCTTGGGAGTGCATGCGAGCAGCGTGAATCTGTGAGGATTACATCGTCGGTTTCATGCTCGCCAATAAGGACAAGGAGGCGATTCTCGTGCCTTATCATCCCGTGTAAGTCATACGCACTGCTATCCTTCCTTCGATTTCAATAATTCATTTGCACGGTGGAGGCTAATTAATTTAAGGTGTACTTATTTTTGCTTGAGCAGGCGCGCCGTCCTCATCATCCTCTACCCCCGATTCTCCCACGCTCTTTACTTGGACTCGTCGAAGAACATTCACAAAAAGGATTACACCCACATCAAAGATGTTCTCGACAGTGCTATGTTTTACTACCAAGCAAGGGGTGGAGAGGTTAGGGACAAGAAGAGAAGGGGCGGCAGGGCTGCCTTCGGCCATAAGACCGACTTCTGCTGCATCCAGCAACCGAAAGATTCTCTTAATGATGGATTCTATGTCCTACACCACATGCTGGAGTACAGACGGGATCACCGAACCTTCAAATGTCACCTACATATGGCGATGCCCATATTACGCAATGGGCAAAGGACATAGGAGATATCGAGGATCATCGACTTGAGCTGAGTTCTATAACATCCAGCGAACTTGCCCAAATCATCATGAAAGAGGTCGTCGGAAAACAGGGATGTTCTACAGAGAAGGACAAATGTCGCGGGAAGACGTCCGAACATGGATAGCCTCTCGGCGTCTCGACATGAAGCCTTTCACTAAGCTCGGGACTATCTCCACGACTCGATGGATGGTACGGCATGTTGGAGTGATTGCCGATATATGACAATGTGTCTGTTTAGTCCATTCTTTCCGTATGACAAAACTTTGAGTTATGCGCAGTGAAACTTTATTTGTGAAGTAATTAAACCGTCATCCTCCTCGACTAGCGAAGATCACTCTAGTTAGGTCATTTTGGGTACGATGAACTTTGTTATTTATGCTTATGATATGTTGTTTCTATTTTTGTCTAGTCTGTCTCTTTCTGTTGCTCAACTATATATCTTGCATATCATCGACTCATGTGACGATGCAGGTGCATAGATCATCGATGGATAAGAAGTGCTACGCCAGAGTATATATCGATGAGTGGCGGAGTGTCGAGCCCAGTGTTGCGGTTTCCGGTTTCGAGCGACAGCAGTAGTTAGTTTAGGTTCACGCTAATGCGAGAGAGGATACGAACTCATGTACTCAAAGTGATAGCTCTTCTCGCGTATACCATTGTTTAGATGGATAACGATGTATTTGCAAGTAATCAAGGACTTGTATCGCTATTTTCGAGATGATGACGAGAGACCACTTTGTGTTGGATGATGATTATGATGAGACTTTTTGTATGTATATGCTATGATTATATTCGTGGTCTCGCAGGCATTTGTATGTGTATCATGATGACATTTCTATGTGCTAAAGATTATTCTATAAAGCCTATCCAAATACAAAACAAATATGCCCAAAAAACAAAAAACCTGTTAAATTAGCGAGAGCGAGTGTATAGAAGTTAGCAGCAGCGCGCTATAGCGAAGAGCGTTGCTGCAAGGGCGCTAGAGCTACTAGTAGTAGCGTGCTCGAGTAACAGCTGCTGCTACACTTGTGTAGCAGATGGCGCGGTGACCACACGCCATCTGCTATATGTTAGCTGTAGCGCCTTATTAGTAGCGCCCTCAAGGCCAGCTCGATACACCTAAAACCTGCGCTGCTGCTAGCCTTTTCCCTAGTAGTGGGAGATCAACTTGGCGAAGGCTAGAGATCAAGATTCATATGGTAGGAATGGAATATCTTGGTCTCAACACAAGTGTAGGTGGTTCTCTCTCAGAAAATGTATGTTGGAAGTGTAGGTTCATTCTGATGGCTCTCTCCACGAATGAAGAGGAGGTGGAGGGGTATATATAGCCTCCACACAAAATCTAACCGTTACACACAACTTGCCAATATCGGTGAGACCGAATTGAGAAACTCGGTCGGACCGATTTAGCAAATCTAGTGACCGTTAGAATTTTCAGTGGGACCGACATGCAACTCGGTTGGACCGATATGGTTACGGTTAGGGCATAACGTAATCTCGGTGAGACCGATTACACAAACTCGGTAGGACCGATTTTGGTAATAAGCTAACCAGAGAGTTGGTCAGGTAAACTCGGTGGGACCGGTTCGCTCATTTCGGTGAGACCAAAATATTACGAAAAGGAAACAGAGAATTTATATTGCAATCTTGGTGGTACCGATCGCTCATCTCGGTGGTACCGAAACGTTACGAAGGGAAACAGAGTGATTACAATCCCATCTCAGTGAGACCGAGATCCCTATCGGTGAGACCGATTTGCCTAGGGTTTGTGGCAGTGGCTATGACATCTGAAATCGGTGGCGCCGGATAGAAAGAATCAGTAGGGCCGAGTTTGACTTTTGGTTTAGGTCATATGTGGATGTGAGAAAGTAGTTGAGGGCTTTGGAGCATATCACTAAGCACTTTGAGCAAGTAAGCCATTAAGCAACACATCATCCCTCCTTGATAGTATTGGCTTTTCTTATAGACTCAATGTGATCTTGGATCACTAAAATATAAAATATAGAGTCTTGAGCTTTGAGCTTGAGCCAATCCTTTTGTCCTTAGTATTTTGAGGGGTCCACTTTTCTCATCCATGCCATGCCAATCATTGAGCTTTCCTGAAATATTCATCTTGAAATAGCATTAGCTCAATGAGCTATATGTTTTTAGGAACTACCAAAACCACCTAGGGATAGTTGCACTTTCAATCTCCCCCTTTTTGGTAATTGATGACAACATATAGATCAAAGCTTCGACAAATGATAATAAGATTGAAAAACATTGTCGCTTTGAGAAGTATGTGAAATGTAGGAGCTCCCCCTAGTTTAAGAGTTGCTTTGGACTGCAAATGCACAGTGAGTTAGAATCATGGGTTACTCTTCCATGTCACATACATCTTGGTGGAGCGCTTAAAATGATAATAATTAAATACATGCACTATCACCAAGCAAAGTGAATGATCATATAGAGATAAAAGGATAATGTTATCCAACAAGCATTAAGGTAGCATATGATCAAACACATGATCATCCAAGTATCTCACAAAAGCATAGAGTATCTAAAACAAGCAAATAAAGTTCAACCACCAAAAATCAAAACAAGAGAGAACAAAAGAAACACTCTCTTTTGAAGCCTGTGATCTATACATTTCTCTCCCCCTTTGGCAATAAGTTACTAAAAAGTTCATAGAAAATGCATAGTACTAAATCGACTCTCAGGCTTGGTCTTCAGGTGGTGGTGTAGAGATGGCTCCTTGGACGAAGACTTCTGTTGATGTAGATGGAGCTAGTGGAGTAGGTGCTGGAGCTGGATGTACAGAAGCTGTAGCTGGTGCAGATGAAGTTGCTCTGGTGTCTGGAACAGGCACTGCAGCTGATCTTTGACTCCTGGGCACTCTAGCAAAAGCATCAGTGGTAGTCTTGCCCTTCCTCTCCTGCATGTCATCCTGAAGTTGCTCAACAACTGACTGTATCTCAGTGACCTTCACATCTAAGTCATAGAACTTCTGCTCCATGATCCTCTCCAGGCTCTCCTGGTTTTTTGTCAGGGTGGCCAATCCCTTCTCAATCCTCAGAGTGGAGGCAATCAAGTAGCCAAGTTGATCCTGCTTGCTCTTCAGGAAGTACTGAGATGCCTCATCAATGGTTGGCATCTTTGCAGCCTTTTCAGTCCTCGCCTTCTCCTTCTTTGCTTGTGCTTGCACAGAAGATGGTTCATTTTCATCCATAATCGTTGTGTTGTCCTCAAAATATGGACAGATGGGCATGTGTTCCTTGTCCAAGAGGTATGTGCCAGTGCCCATCTTGGAGTTGATTAGCTCCTGGATCTGTGGGGCATACCCACAACTTCTCTTTTGGTCAGCAGCTGTTCTTTTGATAGTTTCCACTATGAGGCTCGTAACCTTGAACTTTTGAGGCACATCAAATATGTGAAGTAGGTTGATAGCATGGACTCTGATCATCTTGTGATCACCTGACTTTGACAAAAGAGTATGCCTGAGGATCCAGTTGATTGTTGGCAATCCTGACAGAAGTTAATGTACTGATCCAAACTTGTGTGTCTCAACAGCAGCATCTGGGATCTCTCTGTACATATGTGCCATGGAGTTGTGATCCTTCTTCTTCTTGGCATAGATATTCAAGTCATCCTCATTTTCCTTAGGTGCATTGATCAATTTTGCCCATTCTTCAAATGTTGATTGGTACCTAGTACCTTCAGACATCCAGACAATCCTTCCATCTGGGTAGAAGTGAGCTGTGGAGTAGAACTGCATAATAAGCTCATCATTCCACTTTGTGAGCTTCTGCCCAACAAAGTCATCCACTCCACAAGCATTGAAACTGTCATACACTCCTGGATAATGCTCTTCATTATTCCTGATGTACTCCCAGTCCACCCATCTCATATCACAGACTATAGGCTTCTTGTCAAGCGGCACTGTCTCATAGAAGTCCTGTTGTTCCTTTGTATGGAACCTGTAGTCCATAGCAGTTCTCCTCCTGACTGCATAGGAATCAGTCAATTTCCACTATCTGAGACCTGCATCCTTCCTCAGCTTCATATCCTCAGCTACAGGATGAACATCATTGTGATCTGGAATTTTGGGCTTCAACTTTCTCAAGACATGTTCCTCATCATCTTCTTCTTCAACAGCAGGTTCTGGCACTGGGGCCTTGTTCTTCTCTCCAGCAGGAATATTCCTTGTATTCCTCTTGGGTGCAGATTTGGGCTTTGGAGCAGCTGCCTTGGGAACTTATTTGGGCTTTGATGAAGCAGCCCCTGACCTGATGGCATCACCCATAAGCTTTTGAGCTTTGGGTGCTGGTGTAGCAACCTCTTCCTCTTCTTCTTCTTCCATCATGGAAGGCTTTCCAACAACCCTGGCCATGGTCTTCTTGACCCTTTCCTTCCTCTTCTTCCCTTCTGCATCAGCCTCTTTGGGTTTAGATTCCAAAGATACTTCAGTGGAGGCTCTGGCTTTAGACATGGGAATTCTTCTTGCGGGTGCTTTGGTCTTCATACCAGGCTTAGTGGCAGCAGCTGTTCCATACTCATTCTTGAGCACCTTCTTCTTGGAAGTGGCCTCATCCTCAACAGCCACATAGTCTTCATCCTCGGAATCTGAGGTTCTCTTGTTTCTGGTCCTGGTGGCTGCCTTGGGTAAGTTGCTGGGTGTGCTCCTGCTTCCATATCATAGCTGCTAGAGGGACTAGTGCCCTCACTCATCTGAACCTGCTCCTCAGACTTGTTCTGACTGTCACTTTGATCAGACATGTTGCAAACACTGACAGCAGACCCTGTGAATAGATATAGATGAGGTAGAGTAGATGAGCATCACAAAATACAGAGGTTTTTGCAAAAGAATGAGTCAAAAACATAGTTTTAGTTTTCCTCAGAAAGCATTTCGAATCTACCGATTTGTGAACTCGGTGATACCGAAGCAGCTTTTGGAACCTAAACTAGTGAACTCGGTCATACCGAGTCACAGTTTGGTGGCACCGAGACTGCTAGGGTTTCACAAAGTCCTGAACTCGGTCACACTGATTTGCAATTCTCGGTCAGACCAAGAATCACATGTGCAATGGCCTTAGCCGAATCGGTGGAACCGAGTTCTACAACTCGGTTGGTCCGAGATGGTTTCGGCAGAAACCTAACCCTAAATTTTCAATTCACAACTAAACTACGGAGTGTTTTCGCTAGATAAGATGATCTCAATCGTGGCTAGATACATGGCAAAACAATGTGCTAGGAATTCGGAGTGGGATTAGCACAAGGATCAAGTCCATACCCTAGTTCGGCGATGGACTTGCTACGGCGGAAACGGCGGAGACGATTCCCGTTGACGGCTGCGGAGACCAGCGAGGGGAGGTAGCTGGCGATGAGGAGGACGATCCGGAGACCCAGGGAGGCAGAGCAGGCTGAGCGCGGGCGAAAGAGTTCGGAGATATTTCCAAATTTTGGCCCGTGGATATATATAGCCTAACCCTGTCGGTGTGACCGAGTGGAACAACTCGATGGCACCGAGATGCATAACTACAAGCAGTTACTGCAACTCGGTGTGACCGAAAAGTTCAAATCGGTTGCACCGAGATTGAAAACCTAGATCGACTTAGTGATCTCGGTATGACCGAAATGGAAGAATCGGTCAGACCGAAACGCACAAAGAAGTTTTGGAAGTTTAAGTCTATGACGATTCGGGGACTCCGAGTGCTCCTCACACAGAGTGGTTCAAATCTGACTTGATCAAACTTTGTGATGTAGCATGAATAGAGTTTGAGACAAGAAAAGCATAGATAGCTAGAGAGGGTTCTTAGGCATTCTTGTCCATCCACTTGGCAAAAGAAAAGAAACAAAACAATCAAAACAACAAGTGGATGTCCTCGAATGAGTAAGATATGCAACCAACATGCTCACACAATAAAATGGCAAATGAAATATGTGGCAAAGCATGCACAACCAATTCTAGCATCTATCAAGCAATTTGCGATGACTAGGTCATCTATATATGAGTATATTGACTTAGGAGTCAAATGAGAACATTTGATCATAGGTCATACTCATCGTTTAAGCTCAAGTGGGCACTACAAAAAAAATACACTTCCGTGATGATACGTGTTTGTCACAGTAGGTCGCATTTTCTGTCATGCATGTACATCCATGACGATTTTATGACAGAATCAAGATAGTCATACCTGTGCTGTCGTAGAAGTGTTCCATGACATTACCAAAATTATCATCACGGAAGTGTCCACTTCCATGACGATAAATCCCGCGTCACAAAAGTGCTTTCGTCAAGGGTGACTGACACGTGGCAACCACCGTAACAGAACGCCGTTAAGCTATCGGGTCGGGTGTTGGATCCGATAACCCGTTAACAGCCCCAACCAATGGGGATTTTCCACGTGTAAAATCATCATTGGCTGGAGGAAACACGTGTTGGCTCATCGTTGGAACAAATGTCATCCACTCATTCGACAGAAGGCGCCTATGATACGTCAACACGTGGCACGGCACAACAGAGGCCCATTCTTGTGAAAAGGCCGGCCCGTTTGACTTGGTCAAAAGGTGGTGGGCCGGCTCATGTTAAGCCTGTTAACGGCATGTTCGCATATAGCCCATTTACAGCCTGCTAACCCAAGGCCCGTTACGCCCTATTCGAATTAGGCCCAGTAGCGTCATCTGGGCCACCCAATATGATTCCAGACCGTTTTCACTTCTGGCCCATGTATGGCCCATGACGTCTTTCAGCCCATATGAGGCCCTATGTAACTCTTGGCCTATTAACGGCCTGTTGTGAAACTGGCCTGTAATGAACAGTGTATCACTTTACACCCATTAACGGCCCGTGGTGAAACTGGCCCGTAATGAACAGTGTATCACTTTATACCCATTAACGGCCCGTTATTCCGTTGGGCCGTTTCCATCCCATGTTATCTTTCGGCCTTCTCAGAGCCCATTTATTCTTGGGCTCATTTCCAGCATTCGTTTACTTACGGCCCGCTACTGTCATTTTCTGCTTCTGGGCCAAATTCAGCTCGTGGTTACAGTCGACCCGTTTGTGGTCCGTTAATACGTTGGGCTGTTTTCATAGCGTCATGAAATACGGCCTATTAACGTTGGCCCGTTATGGTCGACCCATGAACGGACGATTCCAACTCTAGCCCGTTTACGGCCATAATGCGGCCTGTTATTGGCCCAAGTTATCATACTGCGCGTATAAGGCCCATTGATGATACGCCAGTAGAAGGCCCATTGTTTCTACGGCCCATAGAAGGCCCACTGTTTCTACGGACCGTAGAAGGCCCACTGTTTCTACGGCCCGTAGAAGGCCCACTGTTTCTACGGCCCGTAGAAGGCCCATTGTTTCTACGGCCCGTAGGAGGCCCAGTGTCACTACAGTAAATATTAGCCCATGGTTATTGTAGCCTAGTTCTAAAAAATAGTTTATTGCAGCCACTAGCAAACCGCGGAAAAATAACTGCAATGGCTACAAGCAAACAAATAAACTAGACAACAAGGAAATAAATAAGCAAGCAACTTACGCTAGGCTATCACGGCTATCACATATTACATCCACTAGGCATCAAAGTTCGCCACCAGTGCAAATAAACGCGCCGACAAAAGAATATACAAAACTGAGAGCACTTCAGAAGGTACTAGGCCTGGCCAGGTCGGGCCCTCCAAATAGCTGAAGTAGCTGAGTAGACCTCAGTTGTGTCAATGATATATGCATCAACACTAGATCTAAGGCATGATGGTGCGCACGACAGTCCTCTGACATCTTCATTGCATCTTTGACTTCAAGTCGGAGCTGAGCTGAAGCAAGCTTTTCCGCTTTAAGTTGAGACTGAAGAAGTCGAACTGTTTGAGGCAGCGACTGCACAGAGGTTGTCTCACACCTGCTGGTGAGTAGCTTCAACTCATTGTCTTCATCAAGACAGGACCTTGGGGTCATCTCGCTGTCCTCAAGATGGTTTGGCTCACTATCTTCCCTAAAGTTCTGCCTGGCGTAAGAGATACGACTCTGAAAGAGAAACAAGGAGACACGTAACAGGTTTCACAATTATATAAGCAAATAAATGGATCTGTTCTGCATAAGGAACATGTTTTTCGACTACAATTTGAAACTGGTAGTTGTTGCAAACATCCAATCAGATGTAAACAGCAAAGCAAACAGCACTGGAGGAAATGATGCCTATCCAAATCTATACTAGAACAAAGTTTGAAGGCTTGAGAAGGATGAACTTACATTACATGTTAACACGGGCTGGACAAAGCCCTTCTCCATGTTGATGGAAGGATAATTCAATAAATTCCCAAAGAAAATTCTTTATAAGCGTTGCCATTATTCTACATTTTGCAAAGAGTAAATATAGATCAAATAATATTGGAAGAAACAGAGGATAATGAAGCTCGTGCAGACTGATGATACATAATCAAATAGCAATTAATTAAGTATTGCGTTACAAGGCAAAAGGGAGAGAGGTACTGACAAGAGCAATGCAGAGCCCATTATTGTTTTGAGATCGTATGATCCTTTGAGCAAGGAGATTCATCTGAAATTAGTTTTCACTAGTCATCAACCCGTGCGTCCGCACGGGCTAGATTTTCCATATGACTCATAATTATAAATTAATTTAGCATGTGCTTTTTGCAATATATAGGATTGAAATATATGAATAGTTAAGGGATCCCATATATCACTAAACAATAACTTACATTTATAGTTTCATCTTAAGTCATTGCTAAAGATTGAACACTACTTATGTATTGAATAAATCAGTATACATATGGTTATAATTTTAGATGAAGATAAAATAGTAAAGGAAATCATCTATGCTTTCTTTTGTTGATGTAACACAGTTTGGCACGATGTCGATGGTTATTCATCACATACAATAAAAACTTACTTTCTTAGATCAATGTTACTTTAAATCCTCTATAAGCCAGCCAATATAAGAGTAAACGACAACATTATCTAAAGCTATTGCGGTACAGGCTATAAAATCACAATTATGGCCGTACATCTATTAACGCTTAGGGTAAATTTTGAATTTTTTCCAGCTGTCATTGGGCGATAGCAGTATCACTTGGGAGATAACTATGCATATATACCTATTTCTTTTGTGCGGCTTGGATAGTATACTTTGAATTGATAAATAGAAATCAGTTGCTGCCATGTTGAAAAAAATGGGCATCCTTCACACTTGATTTGGTTCAAACGAAAGATTCAGTGTATTTTGCTGAACATAACAGATTAAATGGTAGATAGTAGATCAAGCAATCTTGTTAAATACTGGCCTACAGCACACTCCGTGAAAATTGTGTGCCAAACAATGATCGAAACGAAGAAAGTTTTGGGCGCCTTCAATAGAGCATACTATAGTATCCTAGGGAGTACACTCACTCATGCGTATTAAAATACTATAATACTCGCCTAGAGCTTACTTTGTTCAAAGGAGACAACCAATACTGTACTACAAAAATATCAGTAAAAGTTCGAAAGCAAAACCTTTATTATATACTTATGTTAATATAGTGAGATACAAAATAACAAAAATCACATGAGAAGCAAAACCTGATGGGCCACTTTACTCACTTTTGCTTTGAATGTCATATATGAGATGGCTGATAGAAATAGTTATTAAAATGAAGAAAGAGATTATGTGCTATACATGCAGAGTCTGATCCATTGGCTTCAAGTCTATTGCAGTCCTTTCTTAAAGTTTATCATGCAGATAAATCTTGCCATGCATAAGTTTGTGTGTGTGTGTGTGTGTGTGTGTGTGTGTGTGTGTGTGTGTGTGTGTGTGTGTGTGTGTGTGTGTGTGTGTGTGTGTGTGTGTGCGTGAAAGGCTATTATATTCCTCACTAACCTCATGTGTACTCATGTGGAAAATCAGGGATATTTCAACAGTATACAACTTCAAACCTATTAATACCGTCAGTTTGATACCTCCTCGACCACAACTTTAGTGCTGCAAAAATACACAACGAAGACATCACTATTTTCTCTGACGCATAAGAAACAACTATAATCATCGACTGGCCAAAGTTGTTCTGAATCCTCCAAATTTCATTTGAAGCCACGTGAATACCATTGAGATTTCATCAGAAAAGAAGAAAAGACACAAATTTGATCCAGAAATAGGCACATCGCTGCTTCCTTTGTTCGAAAAAGCGCATGTTCCATCCAGGCTCTATTTGTTGGGCAGTGCAGCAGTTCGTCTTTTCTCATGTTGAACAACCGCTGCCCATCAAAGCCTTTCTTCTTTCATTGAAGTCACATAAATTCATGATAAAATCCCCAAGAAATCAGCCTTATCCATGAAGTCTCACAAGCCAAGATCGGCAGTTTATTATTCTAGCTGTGCCCTGCCCAGGATTGGAAAAGCTTAGTGGGTCATCTAAGTCTTTGCCTGTCCATCATGATTTACATATCAAAGAAGCACACGTTATGACTTGAAACAGCCGAGCGATTAGACTACCTCAAATCTCCGCAAAAAAAATATTACCTAAGATCGAAAGACGTATCAGATCCGAGTACAGGCCGCCCCACTAATGCTGCGGTGAAAGCACCGTAATGAGAGGCCATCGAGATAAGAGAAAGAAGGATGATGTTGTGTGCGGTTGCAGCCATGATTGTTTTCAGATCAAATCAACAGATGGAAAAGAGTATCACACAATCAAGCAGATTACTCGTGGCTTGTGAAGTGTTGTCAATACCAGCAATCGAACAACAAACATACATGGAGTTTGTTCAAAGCATATCTGCACATATTGTTGGTGAACAACAAAGTAAGATTAGTGTGTTCGGCTAAAAAGTAAGATAGTTTGCTAGTCTGACTTAATTGTAATGAGAGGATCAAACTCACCCTAGATCGACAAATTTTGATAAAAGGAACAACTTGAAGAGGAGTAGAACTATATGCAGATTATAACCAACCTATAGTTTCTCATTGTCCTTTTCTCCCTGGTGCAAGAAAAGCACGTGCTTTCTCGAAGTTAGAGGCTGTACGTGCTGGTTCTTAGGGCTGTATTAAGGATGAATGGATGATGAGGGCCGGAGACCAAAAGACGCAGGATTGGGCGTGATAGAGATGCATGGTGGCCCATGTTGCATGCTGAGTCAACAACCGTTAGGACGCTAGAGAAACATGATTGAGGAACCAAACTGGCAGAGTTGCGCTGGATCAGCCAACCGTCGACATGCCTCGTTCTCCACTACATCGTCCATCACGGATTACAGTGACATCGGGCATGGAAACTATGGAGATTAGAAGGACCTGCATCACCAAATTACCAGATTGGAGACTCGTATATGCATACTGATTGATTTGTCAGCACTGGAACGTACATATATGAGGTTGATGCTTCATGTACATGGTGATTTCCTTGAGCGGTTCGCCTAGCGTGTGATGCACGCCCATGGCCGTGTTCTTGTGCGAGCCTGCGGCTGCAGGTCCCCACGTCCTGTGTGGCCCGTGTCTTTCGCCGCCGGCCAGACTACATCCATGGGAATTTGGTGAAACATCTACTAATTAAGAGAGGATGGGCGGTGGCTACACTTGATTATCATCCACGAATCAGGAGAGGAAGGGTGCCGCTAAGGTTAGAGAACGTGGGAATTCCTCAAAATCAATGGTCTTTTTTTTTCTCGGATTGGAGATAGATCTGAGCGTGTTTTTTTCTGATTGGAGATAGATCTGAAAGTGTTTTTTTTTATTTTCTCTGAACAGAGATAGGATATGAACGTGGTGATGTTCTTTTGTGTAATCTATAGGAGGGTTACGATCAATGAGCCAGATTTACGTGCAAGTTGCTCTAAAAAATAGTTTTACGTGCAACTTGGGTCAGTTTTGGACTATTTTTTTTCAATTAAACAGTAACGGAAATTGTAGGGCTATGATAGATCAAATAGGTGGATCGAATGGTTAAGATATTTTTAATGATGTGGGTTAACATGGAGGCTCGTATGGTGCCTCCAATTAGTAAATAAGAGATACAAGAGAGAAGGTCCCTGACGCTGGGCTCCCAGCAGTTCTAATAGGGGTTTGGCCACTGGAGTAGGGGTAAAGTGTGGTACAGTTGGGCCTGTGTTTTCTGTGGCTGCTGATCTATCTGATTTAACAGGTATCAGTACCTTTTCCAAATACCTAGTTTGTACTCCTTGATGATCTGCACTCACCCTCTTCCTTTTGGACATCTATTACGAAAGAACAACATTTGACTGGAAAAACATAGTGTGATGACACATGGAATAGGTACAGAAAATGTATAGGTATGGCATATAATCATATATGATGCTTAAACTAAGCATATGGTGTAACAAAGTAGAAGTAATGCAAGAGGTCAGATGCAAAATATGTGCGACCAATACAAATTTGCAAAGTTAGAGCAAGTACCTTGATGGGTGAATAAGATAGGCCATCCTCCACCATGCCAAGTTTGTTAGCCAGTGGATCGTTCCGCAATATTCCTCTCGTGTGCCCATTCTCATATTAATTTTGATAATGTTCAATATCTGACATGCATGAAAACAAAAAAAACAAGTGAGATTTTCTTTGTAATGCAGAAGTGATTCTAATCCAATACTGCCTCCCAGTAAACCCTTTGTGCTATCTCTGCAATTCTTTTAAAAGATGCCATGCATGCTATAATTTGTTTTGTGCATTAATATAATGTGGCCTACTACTCAAAATATGAGAGCTCCAGAAGTGATGACTGATACGTCTCCAACGTATCTATAATTTTTGATTGCTCCATGCTACTTTATCTATTGTTTTGGACTATAATGGGCTTTATTTCCACTTTTATATTACTTTTGGGACTAACCTATTAACCGGAGGCCCAGCCCAGAATTGTTGTTTTTTGCCTTTTTTAGTATTTCGAAGAAACAGAATATCAAACGGAGTCCAAACGGAATGAAACCTTCGGAAACGTGATTTTCTCACCGAACGTGATCTAGGAGACTTGGACCCTGCGCCAAGGAACCAGGGAGGCGGTCACGAGGGTGGGGGCGTGCCCCCCCAGGGCGCGCCCCCCTTCCTTGTGGGCCCCTCGAAGCTCCACCGACGTACTCCTCCCTCCTATATATACCAACGTACCCCCAAACGATCAGAACAGGAGCCAAAAACCTAATTCCACCGCTGTAACTTCCTGTATCCATGAGATCCCATCTTGGGGCCTGTTCCGGAGCTCCGCCGGAGGGGCATCCACCACGGAGGGCTTCTACATCAACACCATAGCCTCTCCGATGAAGTGTGAGTATTTTACTTCAGACCTTCGGGTCTATAGCTAGTAGCTAGATGGCTTCTTCTCTCTTTTTGGATCTCAATACAATGTTCTCCCCCTCTCTCGTGGAGATCTATTCGATGTAATCTTCTTTTTGCGGTGTGTTTGTTGAGACCGATGAATTGTGGGTTTATGATCCAGCTTATCTATGAATAATATTTGAATCTTCTCTGAATTCTTTTATGTATGATTGAGTTATCTTTGCAAGTCTCTTTGAATTATCCGTTTGGTTTGGCCAACTAGATTGGTAGTTCTTGCAATGGGAGAAGTGCATGGCTTTGGGTTCAATCTTGCGGTGTCCTTACCCAGTGACAGAAAGGGTTGCAAGGCACGTATTGTATTGTAGCCATCGAGGATAACAAGATGGGGTATTTATCATATTGCATGAATTTATTCCTCTACATCATGTCATCTTGCTTAAGGCGTTACTCTGTTTTTAACTTAATACTCTCGATGCATGCTGGATAAGGGTCGATGAGTGGAGTAATACTAGTAGATGCAGAATTGTTTCGATCTACTTGTCTCGGACGTGATGCCTATATACATGATCATACCTAGATAACCTCATAACTATGCTCAATTCTGTCAATTGCTCAACAGTAATTCGTTCACCCACTGTAGAATACTTATGCTCTTGAGAGAAGCCACTAGTGAAACTATGGCCCCCGAGTCTATTCTCATCATATCAATCTCCTCACTTTTATACTTGCTTTGTTTTACTTTGCTTTTTACTTTTCACTTTGCATCTTTATACGAAAAATACCAAAAATAGTATCTCTATCAGATCTCACTCTCGTAAGTGACCGTGAAGGGATTGACAACCCCTAATCGCGTTGGTTGCGAGTAGCTATCGTTTTGTGCAGGTATGAGGGACTTGTGTGTGGCCTCCTACTGGATTGATACCTTGGTTCTCAAAAACTGAGGGAAATACTTACGCTACTGTGCTGCATCATCCTCTCCTCTTCGGGGAAAACCAACACAAGCTCAAGACGTAGCAAGAAGGATTTATGGCGCCGTTGCTGGGGAGTCTACGCAAAAGTCAACATACTAAGTACCCATCACAATCCCTATCTCTCGTATTACATTATTTGCCATTTGCCTCTCGTTTTCCTCTCCCCCACTTCACCCTTGCCATTTTATTCGCCCTCTCTTTCCCAATCTCCTCCTCTTTTTCCCTTTGCCTTTTGTTTGCTCGTGTGTTGGATTGCTTGTTTGTCGCGATGGCTCAAGATGCTAACAAATTGTGTGACTTCACCAATACCAATAATAATGATTTCCTTAGCACTCCGATTGCTCCTCTTGCCAATACTGAATCTTGTGAAATCAATACTGCTTTGTTGAATCTTGTTATGAAAGATCAATTCGCCGGCCTGCCTAGTGAAGATGTCGCTACTCATCTGAATAGCTTCGTTGATTTATGTGACATGCAGAAGAAAAAATATGACGATAATGATGTCGTTAAATTGAAGCTATTTCCTTTTTCGCTTAGAGATCGTGCTAAAGCGTGGTTTTCATCTTTGCCTAAAAATAGTATTGATTCTTGGAACAAGTGCAAAGATGCTTTTATCTCTAAGTATTTCCCTCCCGCTAAGATTATCTCTCTTAGGAACGATATTATGAATTTTAAGCAACTTGATCATGAACATGTTGCACAAGCATGGGAGAGAATGAAATTAATGATACGTAATTGTCCTACTCATGGTTTGAACTTATGGATGATTATACAAAAAAAATATGCTGGATTGAATTTTGCTTCTAGAAATCTTTTAGATTCGGCCGCGGGAGGCACTTTTATGGAAATCACTTTAGGAGATTCTACTAAACTCCTAGATAATATTATGGTTAATTATTCTCAATGGCATACTGAAAGATCTACTAATAAAAAAGTGCATGCGATAGAAGAAATTAATGTTTTGAGTGGAAAGATGGATGAACTTATGAAATTATTTGCTACTAAGAGTGTTTCTTCTGATCCTAATGATATGCCTTTGTCTACCTTGATTGAGAATAATAATGAATCTATGGATGTGAATTTTGTTGGTAGGAATAATTTTGGTAACAACGCGTATAGAAGGAATTTTAATCCTAGGCCCTATCCTAGTAATCCTTCTAATAATTATGGAAATTCCTACAACAACTCTTATGGAAATTTTAATAAGATGCCCTCTGAATTTGAGAATAGTGTTAAAGAGTTTATGAATTCACAAAAGAATTTTAATGCTTTGCTTGAAGAGAAATTGCTTAAAGTTGATGATTTGGCTAGGAACGTTGATAGAATTTCACTTGAGGTTGATTCTTTAAAGCTTACATCTATTCCTCCTAAGCATGATATCAATGAGTCTCTCAAGACTATGAGAATTTCCATTGATGAGTGCAAAGAAAGAACAGCTAGGATGCGTGCTTCCAAAGATGCCTTTATTAAAGCGTGTTCTTCTAATCCCTATGATAATCAAGACGAAGATCTAAAAGTTATTGATGCGTCCCCTATTAAATCTTTCTTTTGCAATATGAATCTTGATGAAACTGAATATGATCTTCCTTTACCTAGAAGGCGTTCTAAGAATTCGGAGTTTTTAGATCTTGATGATGAAATTGATAAAAGTGGGATTGAAAGAAATAAATATCTAGATATTGCTAAACCCACTATATTGGATCTCAAGGAATTTAATTATGAAAATTGCTCTTTAATTGATTGTATTTCCTTGTTGCAAACCGTGCTAAATTCTCCTCATGCTTATAGTCAAAATAAGGCCTTTACCGAACACATTATTGATGCCTTGATGCAATCTTATGAAGAAAAACTTGAGTTGAAAGTTTCTATCCCTAGGAAACTCTATGATGAGTGGGAATCTACTATCAAAATTAAAATCAAAGATCATGAGTTTAGTGCTTTGTGTGATTTGGGTGCTAGTGTCTCCACTATTCCCAAAACTTTGTGTGATTTGCTAGATTTCCGTGACTTTGATGATTGCTCTCTAAACTTGCATCTTGCGGATTCCACTATTAAAAAGCCTATGGGAAGAATTAATGATGCTCGTATTGTTGTAAATAGGAATAATGTGCCCGTAGATTTTTATCGTTCTTGATATAGATTGCAATCCTTCATGTCCTATTGTTCTTGGTAGACCTTTCCTTAGAACGATTGGTGCAATTATTGATATGAAGGAAGGAAATATTAGATTTCAATCTCCATTAAAGAAAGGCATGGAACACTTTACTAGAAATAAAATAAAATTACCATATGAATCTATCATGAGATCCACTTATGGATTGCCTACCAAAGATGGCAATACCTAGATCTATCTTTGCTTTTATGCCTAGCTAGGGGCGTTAAACGATAGCGCTTGTTGGGAGGCAACCCAGATTTATTTTTAGTTTTTTTTTGTTTTTGTTTCTGTTTAGGAATAAATAATCCATCTTTCCTCTGTGTATATGTGGTTTTATCTTTTAATTAGTGTTTGTGCCAAGTTAAACCTATTGGATCTTCTTGGATGATAGTTATTTGATGTTGCTGTAATTTCCAGAAACTTTGTGCTCAGTGCCCGAATTGTTAAAAATCACCAGAACGTGATAAAATATAGATTCCAATTTCTGCTGATCAATAAACAAATTTTCCAGGTCTTCTAATTTTGGTAAAATTTTTTGAGTTCCAGAAGTTTGCGTTAGTTACAGATTACTACAGACTGTTCTGTTTTTGACAGATTCTGTTTTGCATGTGTTGTTTGCTTATTTTGATGAATCTATGGCAAGTAAAATAGTTTATGATCCATAGAGAAGTTGGAATACAGTATGTTTACCACTAATATAAATAAATAATGAGTTCATTACAGTAACTTAAAGTAGTCTTTTGTTTTCTTTCTCTAACGGAGCTCACGAGATTTCTATTGAGTTTTGTGTTGTCAAGTTTTCAAGTTTTGGTTGAATTCTTTTTGATGGATTATGGAACAAGGAGTGGCAAGAGCCTAAGCTTGGGAATGCCCATGGCACCCCCCAAGATAATCCAAGGACACAAAAAAGTCAAAGCTTGGGATGCCCCGGAAGGCATCCCCTCTTTCGTCCACTTCCATCGGTAATTTACTTGGAGCTATATTTTTATTCACCACGTAATAAGTGTTTTGCTTGGAGCGTCTTCTATTATTTGCATCTTTGCTTGTTAGTTTACCACAATCATCCTTGCTGTACACACCTTTTTAGAGAGCCATACATGAATTGGAATTTGATAGAATACTCTATGTGATTCACTTATATCTTTTGAGCTTGATAGTTTGCTCATAGTGCTTCACTTATATCTTTGAGCGTGATAATTTTTGCTCTAGTGCTTCACTTAGATCTTTTAGAGCACGGCGGTGGATTTGTTTTAAAGAAACTTGATCTCTCATGCTTCACTTAGATTATATTGAGAGTCGTTAATAGCATGGTAATTTGCTTAATAATAAACATACTTGGTATTCAAGATATGTGAAACTTTCTTTTGAGTGAGTTGAATACTAAGATAAGTTTGATGCTTGATAATTGTTTTGAGATATGGAGGTGATAATATCAAAGTCGTGCTAGTTGAGTAGTTGTGAATTTGAGAAATGCTTGTGTTGAAGTTAGCAAGTCCCGTAGCATGCACGTATGGTTAAAGTTGTGTAGCAAATTTGAAACATGAAGTGTACCTGGCTTGTGCATCCTTGTGAGTGGCGGTCGGGGACGAGCGATGGTCTTTTCCTACCAATCTATCCCCCTAGGAGCATGCGCATAGTACTTGATTTTTGATGACTTCTAAATTTTTGCAATAAGTATATGAGTTCTTTTGACTAATGTTGAGTCCATGGATTATACGCACTTTTACCTTTCCGCCTTTGCTAGCCTCTTCGGTACCGTGCATTGCCCTTGCTCACCTTGAGAGTTGGTGCAAAATTCGCCGGTGCATCCAAACCCCGTGATACGATACGCTCTATCACACATAAACCTCCTTATATCTTCCTCAAAACAGCCACCATACCTACCTATTATGGCATTTCCATAGCCATTCCGAGATATATTGCCATGCAACTTTCCACCGTTCCGTTCATCATCATCATGACATACTTTACTTTTGTCATATTGCCATTGCATGATCATGTAGTTGACATCGTATTTGTGGCAAAGCTACCATGCATTATTTTTCATACATGTCACTCTTGTTCATTGCACCATCCCGGTACACCGCCAGAGGCATTCATGTAGAGTCATACCTTGTTCTAGTTTCGAGTTGTAATCCTTACGTTGTAATCAATAGAAGTGTGATGATCATCATTATTAGAGCATTGCCCAAAAAAAGAGAAAGGCCAAAAAGAAAGAAAAAGGCAAAAAAAAAAGAAAATAAATAAAAAGGGAAATGCTACTATCTCTTTTTCCACACTTGTGCTTCAAAGTAGCACCTTGTTCTTCATGTAGTGAGTCTCATATATTGTGCTTCAAAGTAGCACCATGTTTTTCATATAGTGAGTCTCATAAGTTGTCTTTTTATACTAGTGGGAGTTTTTCATTATAGAACTTGGCTTGTATATTCCTACGATGGGCTTCCTCAAAATGCCCTAGGTCTTCATGAGCAAGCAAGTTGGATGCACACCCACTAGTTTTCTTTTGTTGAGCATTCATAGCTCTAGTGCATCTGTTGCATGGCAATCCCTACTCCTCATGTTGACATCAATTGATGGGCATCTCCATAGCCCGTTGATTATCCTCGTCAATATGAGACTTTCTCCTTTTTTGTCTTCTCCACACAATCCCCATCATCATATTATATTCCACCCATAGTGTTATATCCATGGCTCGCGCTCATGTATTGCGTGAAGGTTGAAAAAGTTTGAGATTATTTAAGTATGAAACAATTGCTTGGCTTATCATCGGGGGTATAGAAGTTGGGAACATCTTTGTGTGACGAAAATGAAGCATAGCCTAACTATAAGATTTTGTAGGGATGAACTTTCTTTTGCCATGCTATTTTGAGAAGACAAGATTACTTTGATTAGTATGCTTGAAGTATTATTATTTTTATGTCAATATGAACTTTTGTCTTGAATCTTTCGGATCTGAATATTCATACCATGATTAAGAAGATTTACATTGAAATTATGCCAAAGTATCACCTCGCATCAAAAATTCTCTTTTTATCATTTACCTACTCGAGGATGAGCAGGAATTAAGCTTGGCGATGCCTGATACGTCTCCAACGTATGTATAATTTTAATTTTTGATTGCTCCATGCTACTTTATCTATTGTTTTGGACTATAATGGGCTTTATTTTCCACTTTTATATTACTTTTGAGACTAACCTATTAACCGGAGGCCCAGCCCAGAATTGCTGTTTTTTTTTTGCCTTTTTCAGTATTTCGAAGAAACAGAATATCAAACGGAGTCCAAACGGAATGAAACCTTCGGAAACGTGATTTTCTCACCGAATTTGATCCAGGAGACTTGGACCCTACGCCAAGGAACCAGAGAGGCGGTCACGAGGGTGGGGGGCGCGCCCCCTGCCTCGTGGGCCCCTCGAAGCTCCACCGACGTAGTCCTTCCTCCTATATATACCTACGTACCCCCAAACGATCAGAACAAGAGACAAAAACCTAATTCCACTGCCGTAACTTCCTGTATCCACGAGATCCCATCTTGGGGCCTGTTCCGGAGCTTTGCAGGAGGGGGCATCCACCACGGAGGGCTTCTACATCAACACCATAGCCTCTCCGATGAAGTGTGAGTAGTTTACTTCAGACCTTCGGGTCCATAGCTAGTAGCTAGATGGCTTCTTCTCTCATTTTGGATCTCAATACAATGTTCTCCCCCTCTCTCGTGGAGATCTATTCGATGTAATCTTCTTTTTGCGGTGTGTTTGTTGAGACCGATGAATTGTGGGTTTATGATCGAGCTTATCCATGAATAATATTTGAATCTTCTCTGGATTCTTTTATGTATGATTGATTTATCTTTGCAAGTCTCTTCGAATTATCCGTTTGGTTTTGCCAACTAGAATGGTAGTTCTTGCAATGGGAGAAGTGCATGGCTTTGGGTTCAATCTTGCGGTGTCCTTACCCAGTGACAGAAAGGGTTGCAAGGCATGTATTGTATTGTTGCCATCGAGGATAACAAGATGGGGTATTTATCATATTGCATGAATTTATTCCTCTACATCATGCCATCTTGCTTAAGGTGTTACTCTATTTTTAACTTAATACTCTAGATGCATGCTGGATAGCGGTCGATGAGTGGAGTAATAGTAGTAGATGCAGAATCATTTTGATCTACTTGTCTCGGACGTGATGCCTATATACATGATCATACCTAGATAACCTCATAACTATGCTCAATTTTGTCAATTGCTCAACAATAATTCGTTCACCCACCGTAGAATACTTATTCTCTTGAGAGAAGCCACTAGTGAAACCTATGGCCCCCGGGTCTATTCTCATCATATCAATCTCCTCACTTTTATACTTGCTTTGTTTTACTTTGCTTTTTACTTTTCACTTTGCATCTTTATACCAAAAATACCAAAAATATTATCTCTATCAGATCTCACTCTCGTAAGTGACCATGAAGGGATTGACAACCCCTAATCGTGTTGGTTGCGAGTAGCTATCGTTTTGTGCAGGTACGAGGGACTTGTGCGTGGCCTCCAACTGGATTGATACCTTGGTTCTCAAAAACTGAGGGAAATACTTACGGTACTGTGCTGCATCATCCTCTCCTCTTCGGGGAAAACCAACGCAAGCTCAAGACGTAGCAATGACACTTCGCAGATGATAGCTTCAACATATAGTAAAGAAGAACAAGTCGACCTGACCTGACAGATTCAAAATATACTAAGGGATAACAATTCGACCTGACAAGTCGACCGCAAGAGAAGAGTATCATCTTAAAGAAGAGCAGAAGAGCAAGCAGATTGAAGATATTACAAGTCTTTCAATACAATGTCGGTTGGCCACCCATGATGAACCAGAGCGCACAGAGAAATACTATTCTTTCCGGTCTCTCCATATGTGGCTCACATGCATTTCGAAACTAAAGTAGGAACATTTAGCTCACCAATTAAACATCTCTCAGTTTTACTAATACCAGCAATAATACCAGATATGAATTTGTACAACTAAGCTTGTTTAGCTCGATGGGTGGAGCAGTGCTATTACGACACGAACCACGTAGGCTGATTGTGGTCATCATAAAATGGGGAAAATATATGCATGATGAGTACAGTGTTGACCGTGGCAGTGGGATGGCAGATCTGAAGCTGCAAACCACGCAAAGGGTAGTTACCAACCGATGTTTTCTTTGAAATAACTACTAAGATTTGGTATGGACAAGAAAGTATGGTCAACAAGTGACAAAGAAATGCAGTTATGCTGTCTCTCTATATGTCGCGACATGCATTTGGAAACTCAAGTGGGACCTTTAGCTAACCAATTAAGTGTGTCGGTTAACTAATATCAGTATCATATCACAATCATATTTGAACAACCAAGCATTCAAATTCTGAGTGTTGTGTTGTTTAGCTTGAAGGGTGGAGTAATGCTAGTACGACAGAAAGCACCTACGCAGATCATAGTAGACTAGATAAAAGGGGAAAACCCTAAGCATCAAGAGAAAAATCAGGAAAGTGGAACTAGCTGGACCAGTGGGTGGCGCACATGCTTTTCGAAACGAATATAGGAACATTAGGTGACCAATTAAACGTTCTCTGTTTTACTGATATGAGCATCATATCAGATTCGTATTTCAACACGTAAGCTTTGGGTTGAGATCTTGAGGAGCAGTGCTAGCACGACACGAAGCACCTAAGATGATGGTAGTGAATATAAAGGGGGAAACCATAAGCTTTACGAGTATAGTGCCCGTGCCATGGCGGATCTGAAGGTGCAAACCGGACAAAACTACTTCGCAACCAATGTTTGCTTTCAACTAGCCACTACGATTTGGTACGGTCAAGAAAAGTACAGTAAACAAATTACGATCTATTTTCCGGGTGAGATCAATAACCTAAGCACATATGGAAGAGTACCACCTCTCTTGCAACACTGTGTAGGCCTATGCTGATACGTTGAGGGTGCTTCGGGTGCGATGGCTGTCGGCGGCGGGGAAGAAGACTTTAGACGGCAGACGGCCGGGTCGGGGGATATATCCTGTTGCCAAGGACGAGGTGGTCATAGGAGCGGCAATGGCAAGGTGGACGACGGCGCCGATGAAGCGAGAGGAGATGATGAAAGGATCCTGGTCCAGCGCCGTGGATGAGAGACGTCCATCTCTTGCAGTGGACGACGTGGTAGGGGTGGCGGCTCCGGCAAGGTGGAGGATGGGGTGGCGGACGGAGGAGGCTGGCCGCAGTGCGGAGGTTGTCGTTCCGCCGACGGTGTATGAATGGGGAAATGGAGGGGAGGGGGGATCTCAAACTATGGGACGCGCTTCTTGAAATGGGGGAAAGTTACGAACTAATCCCCCGTTTAAAATTTCGGACATCGCGTCGGTTGGGGATAGGACGGTAATCTCGCATCTCCCAAATATTGCCGGTAACTATTTCGGGCAAGGAGAGGTTGTTTTGCCGTCCACGGTTGGCGCCCACGGTGTATGAATGGGGCTGACAGGTAGGGCGGTTGTGTCACGTCTGATGGAAGTTACACATCTGCCCCTATTTAAAATATTAGCCTACATCGACTTCGTACGAGGAGAGTTTGTTTTGCCGCCCACCGTGTATGAACGAGGAAATGGAGGAAGAGACACATGTCTTTCGGACGAGCTTGAATCAAATGTGTTTTGCCGCCCACGTTTGGCGGCCACCATGTCTGAATGGGCTCAGAGGCCGCCGTGTCACATCTGATTGAAGTTACTAGTCTACCCCTATCGACAGTAGTGTAAATCCGGTCGATAAGGATGTCAAGTGTCAGGGGTAGACAGTAATTTCCATCTTGCAAACACTTGTTTCGGGCAGACCACAAATTATAGTGGGTGTTTAGCCGCTTCGTTCAAAACTTGGGAGAATTAGCATTCACGTTTGCCCTGGGACCTGGCAAACTAAATTCAAATCCAATTTGTATTCGATTACAAATATCCACAGATAATTATACGTTTTGTTATTTATTTCTTCAAAACCACAACAAAGATTTATTCCACCTTTATATATGATTATGATTTAGAAATGTCGTGATCTTCGAATTCAGTAGGTTGGATACACTCTGATTCAAACAGTTATTTCATCCAATACAATATGCTCACACGAAAAATAGTTCACCTTATGTCAATCATACAAGTACTGAGGATTACCTCGCCTAAAAAATTCGGATCATTACAACACATGGACAACACAAGGGGTCTTGCAACATAATCCATTCAGAGACATGACACAACATGCAAGTACAATAATCTAATGACAATTTCAACTGGTATCTAAAGAAGAACCGGGATTACCTTGGGCTTCAGATAGGAGAAACAGCAGGACCTCCTTCGTCTTCAAATGCAACATTCTTACTTCCTCCAATTCTTGGGTTGCTTGCATAATGCATGCCGCTAATTCCGTAATTTCTAGCCTCAAGATAAAGATTACCTCATTCATGGCAGCCACACCTTCTCTTTCTGCCTCTAGTAGAGCCTCAAGCACTATAATATATGTGCTCAGACTGCTCTCCGGCGGTGTTGCCTCTGAACTGCTACCATCTGGTAACATGGATGGCGCACTGCTTCCACAAATAGATTCTGGGGTTGTACATTGTGTCCTAGTGTGAATGGCATCCTGAAAGGTTTCCGCTGGACATAAGTAAGAGATAGTTATCGTACGATCCAGACAGTAAGCTTACATGGTAAACGACGGACGAATTATTGCCGAGCATGGCAAACTATATTTAAATGGTTCGAAGCAGCATCAGCCGAAAAGAAATTAAAATGGTAAGATGAAACTAGGGATGAAGTTGCAAATAAACGACATCCGCCAGTCCCATCTAGTTAGTTTTTGCTACCTCCCTAGTTCATTTTCCTCAAAAAAACAAAAACTCTTTTGAACTATCATACCACTAGTGGACTTTAATCGAGATTAAACGGGACCCAGTTGACATCCCTAGTTTAAAGGGAGTGTACAACCACTATATTTAAGTTGCCAAGGCATCTAAGCAGTTGAAATAATCTGAGAAAGCACTTAACAGTGTGGCCTCATATAAACTACGAAGACAATCTTGTGATCAAGTTGAGAGGAAAAGTTAAGGACTCAAATGAAATAGGCATGCATTTCTTTACGATAGTACAACAAGCACTGCTGACATATTAGCCAACTCACGTATAGCGTAACAACAAACAAGCATTCGAATCAAGCAATACAGCAAAGCAGAAAACTAAACTATTTGTAATTCGGTAGGATTACACGTTGCGGGCACAAGCCAAGAAAGCAGCCCACTCGCATTACATTTCACATGTACTAAAACACACTGGCTTACCATATGTTGCTGTGAAGCCTAGCTGCTGTTGCAATGTTCTTTGAAGATATCGTCAGCATCCCGTGGTTGCAAATCTAGTTGTTGTAGTTTATTCTACACCATCTATTTAGGTAAAATTAATTTTAATCGCATGCACTGGTCCGAATTGATCATCAATGGTTCATCTAAACTAATGAAAGAAGGGTGTGTGCATACACGACAATATATCTGCTTCCCTCTATTTTTATGCTTGTTCGAGGTGCCAGCCCCAAAAGAACAAATATTTTGCTTGATGGGGTTGGCAGATCCATAATTAATAGAAGCATCAAATTAGTCATGCAACTTGGGAAGATCAAGAACACACAAACAAGTAATGAACAGAGGCTCGGAGCAGTGATGTAATAGCTAGCATAAGAAAATGTAGGGTAAGACGAACAAAAAGCAGTGGAACCACATGCTAGTTTCCTGATGTGTAATTAAGCATGGAGAACATTAAGCAGTCTGATGGAACCAACAGGTGGCATCAGAACAAAAAGAAAGCATATTAACTATATGTGCACTGGTATGTAATTTAGAACATGTAACATATTCACTGCCAGTGGCCCTACAGGTGTAAGCAGAATAATGTGTCTCATGAAAAAATGAATGATGCCCTGAAGAAATTCAAAGGTGCGGTGCTTATGCTAGGAAAGTGAACGTAGGCGCCGGCCGTTGGATGATAGTACCTGATTCTTGGTGGGGTATGGGTATCATTGTCATACTTGTTAGCTAAGGATCGTCGAGGGTGCTCATGTTGCGGTTGAGTTTGGGCCGGCTATCGCCATCGCTGAAGCGGCTCCGGTGCTACGGTTGCGGCGCCTGTCGACATAGAAGAAAGCTCATCTGTGGTAAGTGAACAGTTGCACGATAAAGAGAAAAACCGAAGGAGTACAAATTGAAATAACCTGATGAGGCTGCGGCGTCGGTAAAGCTGGGCCGGTGGAGTTGAATATGGCGTCCGTGGAGCAGGTCCGGCGCAGTGGATGAAGGCTTCGGCAGGCGCGTTGTACATTGCTTTTGGTGAGGCGGATCTGTTGCCGCGGACGAGGGATTGTATGAATGGCCAGCGAAGGGGCGGACGAGGGAGTCAGTGAAGGGCCTACCCTGTGGTGGACGAGGGCGCCGGTTAAGAAGATCCAGTGCAGTGGACCATGATGGCGGTCAAGGAGATCTGGAGCGATGGACAAGCTAGTCGCTGAAGCGGCTCCGGTGAAGTGGTGAGTTGGCAGTTGGGGGTTCCAAGGTGCGGAAGGTAGATCCGGCGGGGTGTGAGGTCCACCGCTGCGGCGGAGGACTAGATTCGGCGGCTTGCCATGGTTGGGGGGTCGGGGAGGGGAAGGGGAGGGGATCTGGGGAAGAATGTTGGGGGCAAAGAGGGGAAAACAATGGAGTTACCAAAGCAGCCCTTTTTCCGTTCATGTGGCAGGGGCTAAACTTTCGGGCGCGTGATATTTCGATGTGAGCGGGAAGTTTGAAAGTTTTTGACGCCTAAAATTGTATGTATTCTGCTCTCGTACGGCCGACTATGATATCATGGCTGACAATTTGTTTGTTTTGCACACAAAAAAATGTGCAAGTTTTGAAAATCAATGTTTCCAACTCGAAACTTAGATTGTCCATTCAATTCAAATATGGATCATTGAGCTACTACAAGCAAATACCATCATACGGTCCAATTCAAATGAAATTCCAAATGTGTTTATCCTAAATATGATGATAAAAGCAAAAATGTGTATGTGTATGAATAAATTGGATTATCATAAAGTTTGAACATGCCCGTATGTGTATATCTCTAGGTTTTGATATATGAATTTGAAATCACGAAATCCCGGCTTAAAAAATGTACCTCCATTTAAATGAATTACAAAAGCTAATGATGGAGTCGAATTCCAAAATTCCAATCTTAGGTTTGTAATTCTGGTACATCAAGGTATATCACGCATGTTCAAAAGTATCGTTATCTCATAGCACAAACTGTGAAACAGATTGATCAACCATGAGTGCACAATATCTCAATTACGCTGAAGTCCCTCAAATATAGACACCTCACTCTTTATCTGAAGTCAACCCCCCCCCACCACCACCACCACACACACACACATAGAGAGAAGTCGTTCTCTCCCCCAAACACCAACACACGAGCACATTAACACCCCTCTCTCTTGTAAAGTCCGGACCCCAACATAGGTCTCTATCAATTTGTCTCTCGGGCATGCACACATCTCTTCCCTCACTCTCTAGGTCTCCCGCTATCTCTTACCCAAGCACACGCATTATGTAGAGTGTATATTTCCCATACACACAAAACGTCGCCCCCAAACGTCTATCTCCCTAGTTATGTGGTTCTCGCGCACTCACCTCACACACCACCCCCACTTCAAACAAGCACACTTTGTCTCCTTGTGCACCACTCTCCTCTTTCTATCTCTCCCACATGCAGACCCGCCCCAGCTCCTTCCCTGTATACATATTTGTCGTGACTCTTTGCATAGCTCCCTAATGTATAATCGTTCTCGATTTCGCACATTGTTCTCTACACCATCTATTCTAGATCTCTCATGAAGTCCCTATCACACACACGATGACTCGCTTCCCTTGCATCTCCGTTCATAGGCCAATTTCGGACAACATCAACATTGTCTCCCTATCTATACGTCATTTATGGACACAAACGACCCCTCTCGCCCCCTCTCTTCCTCTCTCTCTCTCCATCGCTAGCTCTCTCTTTCTCTCGCTCTCACACCCCACTCCCACACACACACTCGATGTCTCTTCCAAATAGTCTGCTCCCCCGCCCGCACCCGTGCTATCTCGCTACTACACATGTCACACCATTCCCCCTTCCCTTATACTAGGTTTACATCATCAGTGGTCTCTCTACTCCACATACACTCTCTCCCTGTCACACACAAACACGTGCACAAACACACACAGACACGCACAAACACCCATTTATCTGGATCCTCATCACTCCCCATGTCCGCATGTGTATCTCACACACTCACTCTCTAATTATGTATACTAGTCATCAACCCGTGCACCAGCACGGGCTAGACATTTCTCTACTTTTTGACCATTATTGTATAAGTAAATATACCATCATACATGCTTGGTGATACACTTTGTTGGCCTGAAACACGGTGCATGTTTTTCACTTATAGTTTGATATTGTTTTTGTGTTCGAATTTGCATGGATGTTTCCACGTGAAAGTTAAACTTCATATATATATCACAAAATATTGAACCATAATTTTATAGTAATAAAGGCATATAAGATCTAACTTTTGTAGATAGAATTCATGTCGACGTTGGTTCAGATGTTTGTTCCAATGGCTGTATATAGGCATATCATGTTCCCCACGGACCAATAGAAGGTAAACAGAGCTATATTTACGAAGAGTGTTAGACCCAACCTATAAATATGAAAGCAAAGCCACATAGAATTAAAAGAGGGAGAATTGAAAAGTGAACCTGTATAAATTCTCAAGTTCATTGATAGGTGCATGGAGTTACTATCTTCATTAACTAATAAATATAAATAATCTAACATCTTCAGGACTCACACACATGTTTGCAGGCAAAATTGAAACACCTAGGTTTAGATAATCCACTCTCTTGTAAGTAATTGCTTATTTCCTCATGTTTGCTTACATCATCATACCTACACAAAGATAATATCTCAAATAAACATCCATTTTCTCTGAAACAGAAGGATCTAGCTGACGCTATAAAATATATATGTTTTCTCATACTGGCGTATTATTGTTAGAATAGTTCTGCAAATAAGATTTATTTTAAATAGTGTGTAAATATGATTAATTTAGACATGGTACATAGAACTTATGTTACAGATGAACAGGACCTCAGTGTAACCGTTCACGTGATGGCATGTAAGTGTGACTGTGTGACCCACACTGCATCTTCCTTGTTATGCTGCTCTAACCGTGCTTGCATGCTCTATCCAGCGCATCATCTGATCAGACGTCAATAACAGAAGCTGCTTTGGATCGTTGTACGCGCTACAAATATGTACCTCGAATCATAGAGGCCGCCATCTAACAGCACTTCATGGAGTTGCCGCAAAATAATATTGTTGACTCCCTGATGAGATCAAACTAACTTCTGAAGATCAGAAGTGGTAAACCAATAATGTGGAGCATAATCATATTCTATTATACACGCTCAGGCTGTAGTACCTTGTAACAATATACACGCCTGCTAGATTAAACAATGGAAGCGGAGAAATATTAGAGCGAAGCAATGTGACGTTACCTGAAATCAAAAGCCTAGAAAGGGCGATCCAGAAAAAAGAATCACTTTATGGTTGAGTGTCGCACATTGTAATTTCGCCATCCAATCTCATAGAACGGATGTTGGCAGCCGGCATCAGCAGGTGGTCGCCATGTACTTCTCAGTCTAGCTTTTCCCTAATCAAAGAATAGACAGTAGACAGCAGCAAGATGCAGAGTAGGAAAATAGGCCATCAAATCTGTTAATGGAACAGCAGAAAAGAAAACCTACGATGGAATACATTACGATTGCAAGAACGAAAAGTGTCCCTGTGCATTTTCACAATTAGATCTTAACATAGACAAATTAGTCTTACTTATATGTGTACATACTTAATACAAATACAAAACGGAAATAGCAAAGTTTACTATCTCTCCACATGTTCGGGTTACACTTGAGACAAAAATCTAGTCCAAACAAAAGACTAAACAATAACTAAAGAGAGTCCACCGGTACGTTACTGGAACATGGGATACCAATATGGGACCGGAAACTTTGAGATAATAGATCAACTCCTGGTCAACATGCATACCAATGTGGTATGTTGTGTTTTTTTTGGCAACAATAGTTCAACTCCTGGTCATTACTTTTGATTCCTGTCTCATAAAGGGGACATATATAGGTAACTACTAATTCTATCTTGTCAGGTGGACAAATAAATACTTGTGTCTCAATAGACCACACATAATAACAAATAAGATCTTGCAATCTCCAAACATTATTTCACTGTGCAAGGAATGATTTTCAGTCTATGGAGATTTTGCTCATTGTCTTACCCCGGTGATGCATGAAGAAATAAGATGCTCAATCTTCAGAGTAACTAATCATTACAGCGGATCAACACCTTAATCAAGAAATAAGTCGATAGTCAGGGCACAAATCGGGCGTCTGCATTTCAACACGGTCCATTAAAAACATGTGAAAATAGAAACTTCAGAATCAAATTATGCTTATTACAATTCATATCTTTACCTAATTAATCTCACCGGAAGAGATTTTGTTCCAACAAATAAGCATGTAAGCGGATGCTACTTGATCTATTGATCTCTTGGACGTCCTTTAGCTTGATCTGGCTGTTCTTTTTAAAAGTCATAGTATTGAAGCCTAGACGAAGTGGTGGAGACCTTGGTCGGCTGAGCCTCAAGCGATGAGAACATGGAGGAGGGGCCAGAGACCTTGGTCGGCTGCACGGCAAGGACGACGCGAGGGAGAAGACACGTGAAGTAGAGACCACGCGGATCTTGAGAATACCATGGCGGAGCCGTCGAGGAGGCGGTGAACTTTGGCGGCTGTACGGCAAGGGCAAGGAACAACGTACAGGCCAGGCCGATCTTAAGGATACGGTGACAGAGGCGGCGCTCGAGAAGGAGAGGTACGCCTGGATTTCTTTAGCGATAGGTACGTGGTGCTGTTCATAATAAAGGCATTCATGGTACTGGACTCCTAGACAATCACGGCTGTAGATATGGAACAATATGTGTAGGCTAGTTTACGTTTTTTTTTTTTTGAGGAATTCAAGTTTGGCCTTTGTCACGTGTTCCTTAGGTCTTCTTTTTTCACCGTGGTGTAACATAAAATGTGGTGTCAAGATTGATCTATTATATAACCTTAGGTCTTCTTTTTTCACCGTGGAGTAACATAAAACGTGGGGTCAAGATTGATCTATTATATAGATCAATGGTGTAATTAATTTTAATAATATGGATTACTGTGGAGACTCGTATGGTGCATCCAATTAGTTTATGCTGCTCCAACCGTGCTTGCATGCTCTATCCAGCGCATCATCTGATCAGACATCAATAACAGAAGGTGCTTTGGATCGTTGTACGCGCTACAAATATGTACCTCGAATCATAGAGGCCGCCATCTAACAGCACTTCACGGAGTTGCCGCAAAGTAATATTGTTGACTCCCTGATGAGATCAAACTAACTTCTGAAGATCAGAAGTGGTAAACCAATAATGTGGAGCATAATCATATTCTATTATACACGCTCAGGCTGTAGTACCTTGTAACAATATACACGCCTGCTAGATTAAACAATGGAAGCGGAGAAATATTAGAGCGAAGCAATGTGACGTTACCTGAAATCAAAAGCCTAGAAAGGGCGATCCAGAAAAAAAAAATCACTTTATGGTTGAATGTCGCACATTGTAATTTCGCCATCCAATCTCATGGAACGGATGTTGGCAGCCGGCATCAGCAGGTGGTCGCCATGTACTTCTCAGTCTAGCTTTTCCCTAATCAAAGAATAGACAGTAGACAGCAGCAAGATGCAGAGTAGGAAAATAGGCCATCAAATCTGTTAATGGAACAGCAGAAAAGAAAACTTACGATGGAATACATTACGATTGCAAGAACGAAAAGTGTCCCTGTGCATTTTCACAATTAGATCTTAACATAGACAAATTAGTCTTACTTATATGTGTACATACTTAATACAAATACAAAACAGAAATAGCAAAGTTTACTATCTCTCCACATGTTCGGGTTACACTTGAGACAAAAATCTAGTCCAAACAAAAGACTAAACAATAACTAAAGAGAGTCCACCGGTACGTTACTGGAACATGGGATACCAATATGGGACCGGAAACTTTGAGATAATAGATCAACTCCTGGTCAACATGCATACCAATGTGGTATGTTGTGTTTTTTTTTTTGCAACAATAGTTCAACTCCTGGTCATTACTTTTGATTCCTGTCTCATAAAGGGGACATATATAGGTAACTACTAATTCTATCTTGTCAGATGGACAAATAAATACTTGTGTCTCAACAGACCACACATAATAACAAATAAGATCTTGCAATCTCCAAACATTATTTCACTGTGCAAGGAATGATTTTCAGTCTATGGAGATTTTGCTCATTGTCTTACCTCGATGATGCATGAAGAAATAAGACGCTCAATCTTTAGAGTAACTAATCATTACAGCGGATCAACACCTTAATCAAGAAATAAGTCGATAGTCAGGGCACAAATCGGGCGTCTGCATTTCAACACGGTCCATTAAAAACATGTGAAAATAGAAACTTCAGAATCAAAATATGCTTATTACAATTCATATCTTTACCTAATTAATCTCACCGGAAGAGATTATGTTCCAACAAATAAGCATGTAAGCGGATGCTACTTGATCTATTGATCTCTTGGACGTCCTTTAGCTTGATCTGGCTGTTCTTTTTAAAAGCCATAGTATTGAAGCCTAGACGAAGTGGTGGAGACCTTGGTCGGCTGACCCTCAAGCGATGAGAACATGGAGGAGGGGCCAGAGACCTTGGTCGGCTGCACGGCAAGGGCGACGCAAGGGAGAAGACACGCGAAGTAGAGACCACGCGGATCTTGAGAATACCATGGCGGAGCCGTCGAGGAGGCGGTGAACTTTGGCGGCTGTACGGCAAGGGCAAGGAACAACGTACAGGCCAGGCCGATCTTAAGGATACGGTGACAGAGGCGGCGCTCGAGAAGGAGAGGTATGCCTGGATTTCTTTAGCGATAGGTACGTGGTGCTGTTCATAATAAAGGCATTCATGGTACTGGACTCCTAGAAAATCACGGCTGTAGATATGGAACAATACGTGTAGGCTAGTTTACGTTTTTTTTGTTGTTGAGGAATTCAAGTTTGGCCTTTGTCACGTGTTCCTTAGGTCTTCTTTTTTCACCGTTGTGTAACATAAAATGTGGGGTCAAGATTGATCTATTATATAACCTCGTTTTTTTTTTTTTGAGGAATTCAAGTTTGGCCTTTGTCACGTGTTCCTTAGGTCTTCTTTTTTCACCGTGGTGTAACATAAAATGTGGGGTCAAGATTGATCTATTATATAACCTTAGGTCTTCTTTTTTCACCGTGGAGTAAAATAAAACGTGGGGTCAAGATTGATCTATTATATAGATCAATGGTGTAATTAATTTTAATGATGTGGATTACTGTGGAAACTCGTATGGTGCATCCAATTAGTAAATATAAGATATAAGATGTGTCTCGACGTTACACAACACAAAGCCCCATGTACATGTCTCTCTCTATCCTCCACACACATAGACACAAAGAATCTGTTATCATTGCCTCAGTCTCTAACATATCACACACGCACTCTCTCTCTCTCTCTCTCTCTCTCTCTCTCTCTCTCAAACACGCTCAACAAGGGTTTCCCCGTGAATAACTTACCATCTATTCATTAACAGTCGTGGCAGTACGACGAACACGAGACGTGAAAAAGAATAAATCTACACGTGCTTAGACCACCTAGTATGACTACTAAGACTAGAGCAAGCCAAAAATCGCGCCGCCGTCACCCCTTCCTTGTCGGCGACGGGAAAATCTTTGTTTTACACAGTCGAGAGGTCATTGTGCTAAGGCCCCACATGCCGAGGCATTGAATAGAATGTAGATGCTAGTTTACGGAAGCAAGTATCAATAATACGTTTGTATCTCCATACTTATCTTTCTTCTCTTATAAAAAACCGAGTTGGTGATGATGGTACATGTTCCATCTTGCAATATAGACCGTCCGATCTATATCTGAAGGATGGAAATTAAACTAAAAGATACCCGCACCCCTCTCCACATTTGCAGACAAGGCCTTCCCTCCTTCATCCTTATCTCCAACAAACCTCATTATTGAGCAATTAAGAAAGGAAGCTTCTAGAACAAACTGGCCTGGTGGCCGCTGCCGGC
Organism: Aegilops longissima; assembly: GCA_021605205.1. Classification (NCBI taxonomy): domain Eukaryota; kingdom Viridiplantae; phylum Streptophyta; class Magnoliopsida; order Poales; family Poaceae; genus Aegilops; species Aegilops longissima. The sequence continues at coordinate 736,805,457 of CM038678.1, read as the reverse complement.
GTCGTCAATCCCCATGCCTCCGCTCAGTCCGACCACCAACCACCACCACCCCCACTCCTCTTCACCTTATCTCATATTTCTCGAGATATCATTAGTTTTTACACATGGGATTAAACCCGCAAGGGTCAATCACAACAGGTGTTTTATAAAAAAAATGCATCTTGATGTTCCATGCAATGCACAAATCTTGCTAGTACACTACTAGAAAAAGGGCTATAGATGGGGTTGACACTAATGGCGCACCAGAAAGATGGTGCGCCATTAGTATATACTAATGGCGCACCACCTTCTGATGCGCCATTAGAGTTTAAACTACTAATGGCGCACCATGCAAAGGGTGCGCCATTAGTATCAAAATTTTTTTTTTAACTAGTGCGCCTGTCCAAACATACTAATGGCGCATCCTGCCCAAGTGTGCCATTAGTAGTTGTAACTACTAATGGCGCACCTGCAGTGGAGTGCGCCATTAGTATAGAATTTTTTTTGAACTAGTGCGCCTATCCAAACATACTAATGGCGCATCCTGCTTAAGTGCGCCATTAGTAGTTGTAATTACTAATGGCGCACCATGCAAGAGGTGCGCCATTAGTAAGTGGGCAGCAACAAGATATTTGGGACAGCCTCTCCTACCCACACACTCACTTTCTCCCCACTTCATTCTCTCCACCTCCTCCTTGTCTCGGTGCCTCCTCTTTTCACCTCATTTCCACCATAGATTCATTCAAATTAAGTGGTTAAATTACCTTGTTTTAATAGGTAAGTAAGGGGAAGCTATATTTAGGTTGTTCTCCTACAACAATGTGCACATGCACTTTTTACGGCCTAGCTAGATCTATGTATGTTCGTGGTGTTGCATATGTTTGTGGTGTTGCATATGTGTTTGTGTTTGGAGGTGTACCGGTATTTGAAATGCGATAGTTGCCAATATTTTGCCGGAATGTTGATTCATTTCCGTTTCGGCGAGAATTTTGGCATTAAGCATTCTTTTTGGTCCTATTTTTAGGGAAAGTCATGCCAAATTTTTGTTTGGTTCTAAAATATCGTTTTGCTCTACCCCGCAGGCGACCATGGTCCGCACGATGACCGAAGGCATCGTGAATAGGTTTTTGAGGTCCGCGAAGGCCGAGATGCTTCAAAAGAACGAGACAGAGATAATATGTCCGTGTCGAAGATGCAAGCTGAAGAGCCTTATTGCGGACCCGGATTCCGGGCAGGTGCGGGACCACCTGTTGTTGCGTGGTTTCATGGATGGCTATCGGTGGCAAGGTGATGAAGATGACTACGAAGTCGTCCATGCGGGCCGGGCAAGAAATGAGGAAGGGCAGCAAGACAACCACCGCGGCTCGGGCGGGCGAGAAGACGAAGAATCCCCAGGAGATGATCACGACTGTGATGCTGGACACGATCATCATGTAGAAGATGCAGGACATGATGATGAGGAAGATGCGGAGCAGGCGACGGGCATGATCATGAAGATGATGATGCGGCGGAGCGCACGACGCTGGACCATCGATGGGCTGGGTGCAGGACCCTCATATTCAAGAGCTGCTTCTCAAGCAGACGGATAACGCAAGAGCTGCCGCCGAGAGAAAGCCAAGATGGATCAACTTGAGTTAGACGCGGTTACTCCATTGTATGGAGGATGCAGGCCGAGGATACCCGCTGAAAGTAACGCCATGGCTCGGAGATGAAGGTAAAACACAAAATGACCGGCGATGCTTCGACGAGAACATGTCATTCTGGCAGGAACGTCTTCCCAAGGGGAACAAGTGCCCGACCAGTTTGGAGGAGGCGAAGAAAATCGTGTGTCCTCTTGATTTACGGCACGTGAAATACCATGTGTGCATGAACAACTGCATCATTTATCGGGACGAGCATGCGGAGTCTACCATATGTCCGGTGTGCGGCGTCACTCGATACAAGAATAGGAAGAAAGCTCCTCGAAAAGTGGTGTGGTACTTTCCGATCACTCCTCGTCTGCAGCGCTATTTCGCGGACCCTAAGGTAGCAAAGCTCCTGCGTTGGCACGCGGATAGGGAGGAGAAGAAGCGAGAAGATGACGCAAATGATCCGGAGATAGATAAAAAAGACAAGATGCTGAGTCACCCTAAGGATGCGAGCGGTGCAAGCGTTGAACTTCGAAGACTCGGAATTTGGGAACGATCCAAGGAACATCGTGCTGGGCGCGAGAACCGATGGAGTCAATCCGTTTGGCAGCCAGAGAAGCACACATAGCACCTGGCCTGTGTTTGTGTGGATGTACAACCTTCCCCCCCTGGTTGTGCATGAAGAGGAAGTACATTCACATGAGTATGCTAATTGAAGGGCGAAACAACCACGGGCGACATCAATCTGTATCTGGGGCTGCTGAAAGAGGAGCTTGACACGCTGTGGAAAACGCCAGCCAATCGTGGGACGCCGCAGAGAAAGAATATTTCCCTATGAGAGCCGACTGCTCACGACGGTGCACGAATATCTCGATTACGGATATCTCGCGGGCAGGTAGTCCACGGATTTTCGGATGCGTAAGGTGCATGGATGACACAATGTATCGCCAGCTAGATAGAGATCCGGGTCTTGAAAACCGTGTTCATGGGACATCGAAGGTGGCTTCGCGACGATGACCCGTGGAGAAACGCAAGGATCAGTTCGATGGTGAAACCGAACCCAGCGCGCCTGTCACGAGGAGCGGCGAGAAATAGACAAGCTGTTGAAAAATTGGAAAGACTGCCCACCGCCGGAAAGAAGCAAAAGGCGCCAGAGCCGGAAAGAAGCGAAGGCGCCAGAGCGCTGCTGAAGGTATGGAAAACGAGGTCTGTTTTACGGGACTTGCCGTCTTGGAAGATCCACCGTGTGCCTCACAGCCTTGATGTCGTGCATATCACGAAGAACGTGTGCGAGAGTCTGCTTGGTACCCTGCTAAACATGCCAGAGAGGACCAAAGATGGGCCGAAAGCAAGGGCAGACTTGAAATCAATGGGCATCAGGCAGGAGCTTCACGCTATATATGATGATGATGATGATGATGATGACGATGATGATGATGAGGCGAAGCAGGACACAGAAAGTCGTCGCAAAGGCAAAAAGGCCAAGAAGACCGGAAATGACTACCCTCCCGCGTGCTTCACTCTAAGTCAGGAGGAGATCGAGCAGTTTTCACCTGCCTCCTAGGAGTAAAACTTCCTTACGATTCTGCTGGGAAGATAAGCAGATACCTAGACCCATGAAGCAGAAGTTCAGCGGGATGAAGTCTCACGACTGTCACGTGCTGATGATGCAGATACTTCAAGTTGCAATCCGTGGGATCATGGACGCGCACGTCCGTGAAACGCTATTTGGCCTATGCAACTTCTTCGATGTCATCTCTCGGAAGTCGATTGGCGTGAGGCAACTCAGAAGGCTACAGGAAGAGATCGTGGTGATACTATGCGAGCTTGAGATGTACTTTCCGCCCGCATTCTTCGACGTTATGGTGCATCTGCTGGTCCATATAGTGGAGGCTCGCTGGATGGGGTCACCGTGAGGGTCGCCGCGAAATGCATGTCGACTTCGAGGGTCGACTCGCCGACTTTGAAAGAGCAAACCTAGTCGCGCTACAACACATAGACGTGGTCGATCCTTGGGTGGTAGAGCACAAAACCTTTATTAAAAAGACGTACAATGACCGAGGCCAACAGAGGACGGACGGAGATACACTCAAAGAGCACAACTCATGTTTCACGCGTTGGTTCAAGCAGAAGCTTCTGTCGTACCCTTTACATGAGGATTCTTCCGCGGAAGAACAACTCATATTCGCCTTGTCATAGGCGCGAGCACAACCTGATGACCTATGAGGCGTCGATATCAACGACTACACATTCTACACGAGGGCAAGGACATGAAGAGCGGCGGTTATCGAACTCCGGGTAACGATGGAATCCTACACCGGTAACGACAAGGACAGATACTACGGAAGGATCGAGGAGATCTGGGAGCTGAGCTACGCTCGAGAGAAGGTCCCGATGTTCCGTGTCAGATGGGCCAAGAACGTCATAAAATAAGACCGGTATTTCACCACCATGGTTATACCCGAAGCCAAATCAAGACCATGGGCATAAGCGTCACCATGAAAAATGAGCCATGGGTACTGGCTTCCCAAGTGGACCAATGCTTCTTCATTACCGACCCGCCAAAGCCCAGTCGTGTTGTCGTGAGGAGAGGCAAAAGGAAGATCATCGGAATGGATGGAGTAGCCAATGAGCAAGACTTCGACAAGTACGGCGACCCGAGGATCGAACATGACGACGATGATGAAGTAGCAGCATACACCACAAGAAGAAGCAGGACCACCCTACCTAAAGGACGTCCGTTCCACAGAAGAACTCCATTTGCGAAAAAGAAGGGCAAGAAGATTGTGAACAGATAGCTAGCTAAGATCGATTGTATTTAAATCGTAGCCTTCATTTCTCGATTGTATTTCATGGGTACTTTTTGAACTATCATGAATATTTTTAAATTTCATGGACACTCGATCTCGATCCCCCTCCATCTCGATCGCTATCCCACCTCGCCAGATCCGGGCCCCCTCGCCGCCGAGCACCCCCCAGTCCATCGGCCGCCGCCGCCGACCCCCCGCACCCTCGATTCCCCTACTCAACCGCCGCCGACGACCCACCGCACCCCGCGCACCGTCTTATAAAAGAAATAAGTATCAAACAGATTTTTAAATGCTACTGTCTTATAAAAAAATATTACTGTTATTATTTAAACAAGTTTGAACATATTTAAACACAAATAAGTATCAAACAACTTTTTAAATGCTAAAAAAAAATTTGTGGAGCCTGGGAGTCGAACCTAGGACCTCCTGGTGTGAGAAGTGGTTGCTGACCAGTCGAGCTAGTAGAGGGGACTTGATGTGGATCAGTTCTGGTGGTACATAACCTGTTGGCTCGAGTTGAAATAAAAAAATACTAATGGCGCACCACGGTGAGGTGCGCCATTAGTATGGATGTACTTATGGCGCACCGAGGGGTGGTGCGCCATTAGTATTGTGCCCGCGCCCAAACCTAACCCGTCCGCCCGCGCCCGCTCCACCACCGCCGCCTTCCTCTCCGCCCTCTCCTCGCCTCGCCCTCTCCCTCCTCGCCCTCTCCTCGCCTTCCCTCTCCCTCGCCCGCCTCCCTCGGCGCCACCGTCCCGCCACCTCGGCGCTGCCCGCCGCCCGGACGCCGCCCAGCGCCGCCTCGGACGCGACCCGCCGCCGAGCGCCGCCTCGACGCCGCCGCCTGGCGCTGCCCGCCGCCCAGCGCCGCCTCGACCCGCCCAGCGCCGCTGCCCCACCTCGGCGCTGCCCGCCGCCTCGACCCGCCCGACGCGCTGCCCCACCTCGACCCCGCCCCGACGCCGCCTCGACACGACCCCGCCGCCCGGACGCCGCCCCATCCACACCACCGTTGCCGGAGCACCACCACCCCCGTGAGCTCCCCTCCTCCTCCCCCTCCTCCCCTCCCTTCCCCTCAGATCTGCCCAGTCCTCTTCTATAGTTTCATGTTTGAGCAGTGAACATGAAGTACCAGCAACCTCTTCTATAGTTTCATGTGAGGATGAAAACTTGCGCTCTCAGTCGGCGTGGTCTGATAGATAGATAAAATCAGTAAACTAAAGTATAGTGACCAAACAGGACAAGATCAGACGGTGAAATCATTGTGAGGCCAGGCACTCTTGTATCTGTTAAAGGAGAAATTCACCGAACCCTAGTTTCTTAGACCAATTATTGTTGGTACAAGCAAAGAAGCAACTAACGTGCGTTATGCACTAAGCGATCTCGAGGTCAACTAGTGTCGATCATATGATATATACCATTCTCCATATGAGTCTGCCAAGGGCCGGCTGCTGAGGCCTAGAGACTCGCATAAAATATGTCATCTGTGTTAGAAAACTTGGTAAATAAGATTCCTCTTTGATTGATGCATTAAGGCGCTAACCTCTGCTTGTCCTGTCTGGAGGTAGCTCCAACTTGATTGAGATTGGGACGCACAAATAGTGGAAACTAGATGATACTCCGTGCGTTGCTACGTGAATGGTTAACAAATAATTTATTGTTTTGAAATATAACAAAATTTATGCGACATAATATAATCACAAAAGAGTACTCTGAACCCCAAACACTGTCTAAAAAAGTTGAATTCAGCAAGTGATCTTCAAATGCAGTGCACTGCGTACTTGTGCCGAAACTTGTAAAATTGGTTTAGATTTGCAGTTACAAGCAGAATAGGTAAAGAAGGATACTTGTCCCTCGAAAATATTCAGATATCTACAAGTAAATTTTTGATGAAAAGGAAGAAAATCAGAGAGTCTACAAGTAAATTCAAATAAGTGGTGCATATCAACAGAGTTGGAATCTTGATGACAGTATAATGCTATGATAGTAGAACTTGGCAGTTTGTTTCATCCAGTTTTGCAGCTGAAGTCGGTGGCATATGTTGTTTCAATCTGATGCTGTCCCGATATTTGTGGTTTTCCTAAGTTCAGATTTTTCTCCTTTCATCAACTTCTCTGTTGTGTCGGTGCATATGGAACGATGCTGGATCCTGTGTCGAAATTATGCCTAAACTGTTCTGCATATGGAGTATTTCTGTATGATGGTAATTCTGCTTGTGTCACCAATATGGCTGTCTGACAACTAATCGTGCTTGTACTTGCATGATAACTTTGTTTCTGACTAGCTGTGTTCTACTATTGATGCAGCTGCAAGTACTTGCTAGAAATAAAGAATCCAATTTAGTAACTACTCCCTCTGTCAGGATATATGAAGCATATTTTGATTACCCAGACTATGCTTTTACTATGCTATATAGCTTATGTGATGAGGAGATCACACCAAAAAATAAGTACTCCCTCCGTAAACTATGGCTTAGGAGCTACAAAATCACAAAATGTGGTGATGATCTTATCTTAGCTGTATTTCTGAACTGGTAGCTAAGTGTATTACTTGTGATGATGATGCTGCTGCTGCTGTACTACTTGTGATGATGTTGCTGCTGTACTACTTGTGATGCTGCTGCTAGTTGTGATTTTGTCAAGTGATGCTGCTGCTACTTGTGATCTTCTAAAATGACCCCTTTCTCCTGAAACGTTGATTAATTTCCGTTTGGTTGAGAATGGGGCACTCCTAGGTCAAGAAAATTAGCAAAGGTCATGCCCAATTTTCTTGACCTAGAAGGTGCCCGATTCTCAACCGAAATAAAAATTAATTTGCTTTAGTGGTTGGATTAGTTTAGTATTTTATTCACACACTCAGACACCCTTGCTTGACATGTGTTTGAACACCCTGCGGTGTAGTAAAAAGTAATTACAGATACACTCACCCACATAAGTATTCAGCACAATGAAAAATAGTACAAATTAAGGAAAGGCAATACCATTTCAGACGCTTGTCTTCTAAAAGAAGAGTGAACTTTCTAGACACACCCCTCAAGAACTAGGTTACCACGAGAACGTGGACTTGGACCTTAGCAACAACACACTAACAGGTTCTATCCCAAAACACCTAGGCAATATCAGAAACATCTCTCAATTGTTCCTTGAGAATAACCAACTTTTTGGCGACATTCCTCGAGAATTAGGTTATTTGGTCAACTTATAGATCTTGTTCCTTGACAATAACGAACTTTTGACCAAACTTTGTTTCTATTTAGAGAAACATGGCCCTAGCGACGAGGCGGGGTTGGGCGGCAAGCCATTCAGGAGCTGTCCCAGGAGATGGAGGAACAACCTCACTTGTATGAGGCCGCCGCCTTCCCCACCGATCCTGAGACCACGGATGGTGCCGCCGAGGATGACCACACTGATGCCACCACTGATGGTGCCGCCGAGGATGCCACCACTGATGATGGCAGCGCACACACAGATGGCAGCCAACCGAAGAGGAAACGGAAGGACCGGCGCCCGATCGTGCTCCGCACCCTCAAGGAGGAAGTTACTGAAGTGGACTCCAACGGGAATCCAACGGCGCCCGAACGAATAGTCAAGGGGTACTCGCTTCAGCTCGGGTGCATTGTCCGGAGCACCGTCTCGATCAACACCGAGAACCTGAGGCATCCTGACCGAGGGAATTTGCGCAACCTCCTCTTCACGAAGCTGCACGAACGATACAAGTTCCCGCTGAATTTGAAAACACAAGCCTCAAAGGGAATAAAGTGAACAATGCTGCCCTCACGAAGATGAGCAAGGCCCTGTCTACTTGGAAAAGCAATGTGAAGAGAATGATCGAGAAAGGTGAGAGTTATCAAGATCAAGGAGAAAATCCTTCGATCACCGAAGATGACTACAACGACTTCAAGATCAATTGCTCGAGCACCGCAAGCTCCCAATCAAGTGAGTGGGGAAACAAATGCGGAGCTGAACATAGGGGAACACACACTCGGTCCCGGCGGTTCAGAGTGGCGGAGCCTATATGGGACAAGGAGGAGGCGGACCGTGCCGAGCAAGGCCTACCGCCCCTCTTCGATACATACGGTGACAAGCAGACCAGGAACTTTGTCGGGGCCGGTACAAGAAGGACCGAAAACAAAGGAGCTTACCACGGATCCAAGACTAGGCAGCTTGAGCTTGTTCGGTAAGGAATACACCCCAGCGTAATTAGCTCCATATGGTTGCATTCTAATTAATGAAGCGAATTTCTAAATGGTTCACATTCCTTCCGCAGTATTGAAAGCAGAGCGCTGGGTCGACTAAGAGCAACCCTTGGGACACCACTCTAAATAGGGGTTGAATGTCTTGAAGAACAAGGATAAGCTCGAGAAGCCGGCGTCGGCTGGTCGTGTGGCGGCAAAGGCTTGTCGACAAAATGGGGTCATAATATACCGCTGGTGTGCGGAAGGAGAAAAGACCAGCTCGGAAAGCCAGCGCGAGAGGTTCAAGAACTCAAGGCACAGGTGGCGCGGATTCGGAGATTGTCCAAGAGCAAGTGGAACAACGACTCGGAGCGGCGATCACCGCCCTTGTGCCTACCTTGATCTCGGGGTTGAGTCGTGGATTGCGGGTGGCCAACAGGGCCGCCCGATTCCTAGCTTCACGGCCAGCAACTTCGCATAATGCGATGGCGGGGCCATTGGTGCCTCGGCGAGGCGGCATTGGTGTCTCCGACGCCGCACGGAGCTTAATGCACCGGGTGTACGCCGGCGGCACCTCTCAACAAGCGGCCTCTCCGTCAACTGCACGCCCGCCGTTGGCGTGCGTCGACATTAGCCGAGCTCGACGCCATCATCACGGTAACTAATTAAGCTCTCTCGGCCGAGGACTTCATCTCCTTGCCTTTGATCGGGCATCCACGACGCCCTACATGTTTTCGCAGGGCGCCGCCGACGTTCGTGCACTCTCCTCCACCGTGAACAACGAGTTGGTCGATGTCGCCAAGGGCAAAATCGTTCAACCGGGCAACCCTTTGTTCCACGGTACCCAGATGCCACCCAACTTGTTTAGGGTTCAACTGGTTCGGGTGCTGCTAGGCTGCGACGACTTGTTACCTCCGAATCGACCCGTCGGGGCCGGCGATGATGACGTGATGACCCTCGGCGCTGCTGAGCTGGCCCTGCTTTGGCGAAGAGCAGATTCGTTTGGGGCGGGGACACCACCCAAAGACAACACCGCCCCGTCGTGCGGCGCCAAGTCGGCCCCATGGCAAGACCGCCGAACGGTGCGGACATCCCTATGCCATGGATCCAAACATACATATGGCACAGGATCGAACAGCGGCGACGACTATGATACATTTGGCAACATCGATCAGTACTTTGCCGAGCATGGGTGCGATGGCGACTTCATGGGGCCTCCTTCTCAAGAACCAAACCCAACAAAAGACGTGTGCGATCTAGCTCGTGCAGCGGAGAAGCCAAGTTGCAACAGCGCCGTCGGCGTTCAGCTCTCGTGAGACGCCTCCAGCTGCCGACTTCACCGAGCCTCGGATAGGCGAGGTGCGTAAATATTATCAGCCCCAACACACTCAAGAAGGCGGTCTGTGAGCAAAACTCGGTCCCATTACAGGAGAAGAAGAAGGCACGCAAAAGAAAGACTAAGAAGGGTGCGAGCCAGCCGGCACCAAAGTGCGATCCGTGCTCGGGACGGGCCACCTTCACCTGAGGATATCTCGAGGAGGGTGCATGTGGCGGGTAGGGCGATGCTACCGACAAATATGCTCAATGCTGCAACCGGTGCTATGCGGAGTCTGCATGACAGTGTTCTTTCTTTGGAGAAGCGGCGTCTCGGGAGAAGGATGTGGCATACCGGTTTTCGCGGCCAAGGTGCCGAGGGCAAGGGCTTTGTGGATAACTCCATCGGGCGACGATCGTCCTGCGTTTTGATGACATCCACGCTATGTTGAACCTTCATCCGCTGCACTACACCTTCGTTCGCTATTTTCGCTGAGTATGGAGATGCGGATCATTCGCGACAAGACCCGGACATCGTGATAGTTGACCCCTTCTACATGCGTGCCAAGATCTTGGGCAGCGCTGGGACCGCAAGTCGCGAGTTCTTACCTCGAAGGCCTCATTCGCAAACCAAGATAAGGATAACTTCCTCGTGCCTTACTTTCCGAGTAAGTCCTCCCTCAACCGCCCGTAACATATGAATTCTTACATTTCGATCATTTTCTTTTAACATTCCGTGTTTTCTGCAGTGACACACGTTGCACGCTCATCCTCCTAAGCCCAAAATATTCCATGGCCACGTATTTCGACCCGGACCGTCAGTCGAACGTAGACTACACAAATATCAAGAAGGTTCTTGATGATGTTCTCCCCGGCTATGCCAAATCTGGAGGCACCTTCACCAGGCCTATTCGTAAGTACGGCAAGCACGTGTTCTCCCATAATACGACGTTCTGCTGCGTCAAGCAGCCGCCTGGCGGTCAGAAGGGTGCCTACTACGCCATCCATCACATGCGAGGCGATCGTGCGGGACCATCATCAACTTCGCTACCGAGTAAACTCCAAGATTGGGCGCGGCGTGTCGGCAATCCAGGACGCGGACCTCCGACAAGAATTCTTTCGCATCCAATGGAGTTTGCGGAAATCATCCATCAAGATGTCCTTACCTCGGGCAGTTCTACCTCGAAATCAACCGTCCAACAGTGACATCGACACAATGCTACAAATGCAGGATGACAACGCCCGTTCTTTCATGACTCCCATGATAGACGGCGGCTTCATCCACGCTCCGGTCCCTTGAGTCGAGTTGTCTAGTTCTGAAACATCGATTGGCTCATGTTGTAATTAAACTTTAATGAACTTGTAGTATGTCTCTTTGGTTTCGAGAGTCGTTCAACTTAGATGTAATCGATGCTATTAATGTCTTGCTTTTCTCTTCCGATCGGTCTGTTGCATACTTATATATTGCTTATGTATTGTCGTGAATTGGTACTAACGTTTACGTTTGGCTAGTGCATAGCGATGCCGACGTATGTCGTGTACAAGGGTAAGGTTCCCGAGTCTACGATGACGGGAGGAGTGTCGAGACAGGTTCACCGATTCAGCGGTAACAGTTACAAAGGGTACACCACTAGGGCCGAGGCCGAATCTAGATATCGCCCGCTATCTAGCGGGAGAGGGGGGAGCGTTGGAGGAACCGGATGAAGACGAGTTTCATCATGATGATGCTCATCGTGATGACCGCAGCTCTCTTCTATGTGATGGTAGTTTAGATGATCGATATCGACTTGTAATGTGAAGACAAACTCGCTACTCGCGGTCTCGAGACTTGTAATATAATGTTCTATCTTTGTTCGGTCTTTTCAATTGGAGACTAATATGATGAATTGTATTAGGAGACTAATATGATGAATTCTATTCAAAGACTAATCTTCTATTGTATTTGATGAATCTATTGTTGATGTGTGCTGTCTATATTTTGTCAAATTATACATTTTGTAACCTGTGCAAAAACAGAAAATAAAAAATAAAAAACCTAATATTCATACTAATGGCGCATCACATGATAAATGCGCCATTAGTATGACAAGGCATACTAATGGCGCATCATGGGTAGTGCGCCATTAGTATCTGTGTTACTAATGGCGATCGAGGTGGTGCGCCATTAGTATGCCAAAGCACTGGTATACATGCCCACGGGAGGCATACTAATGGCGCACCTGGTTTATACTAATGGCGCACCACCAGTGCGCCATTAGTATACTCAGATACTAATGGCGCACAGGTGGTGCGCCATTAGTAAAATTACTAATGGCGTGCTATTAATGGCGCACCAGTGATGCGCCATTAATGGCCAAATTAGGTGCGCCATTAGTAGTGATTTTTCTAGTAGTGGTACTCCTACACAAGACTAAGTTGGTGATGCTGGTGTGTCTGCCATCCGTCGTTTCTGACCATTAGATCTACATCTAACGATTGTGAGGTAAGTTGTTGCCTTTTCTCACCAACATCCCACTTGTCTACCAATTTGCAGAAAAACCCATAATTAGTATCTTAAAACCAACCACATCCCTCCCTGACCTCACCAAAACAGCCCAAGGAATATATTCTAATTGAAACATAATATATCTCTAGTGACATATGTATATCAAAATTCGAGTGTTTTGTACCAAGTTTGTGAATAAGTATTATTCTAATTATGATTCGTTGCAATGGACATGAACATTGCTAGTATTTCAGACCATGCATTGTTTCCTAGTATTCCATAGTTTCGAGTTCTATATCAAGATATTAGTCACTCATGGTTGATATTTACTTTCAATAATGTACACATATGCACTATGTAACTAGCCTTGCTTATTGGCTTCCAAAGCTTAACTTTCACTCCTACTTACAATATGTAGAGTATTTAACAAAAAACTACCACTTTCAACCAGCCCTAGGAAGAATCTATTGTACAACAAATAGCAACAATATACCCAAAATTTCTTAATCCACGCCAAAAACTACTACCTAGTACTCCTACCGATTAGGTTCGTTTAAACCCATTTATGACAGGGTTGGCCCACACGTCCGTGCTGACGAGGCAGCTTAAACCAACACATTTTGTTTGACCATTGACACGAGGGATGCACATCTGACCTTCTATCCTGTTATTCCCCCTCAAATCATTATTTTTCCTGAACCTTACTTCAACCAATACTGATGTGTGTTCGTCGGTGGCGCCGGTGATGAGCGAGTTGGCCGCCGCTCCGCCGGACGGGCCGGATGTCGCGCTGGCCTCCACACGGGTTGGCAGGCTGGCCCGAGCGTGACTCACGAGCGAGCAAGCCTCCGCGCTGGCCTTCGCTCGAGCCAGATGGCTGGCCTGAGCGCAGCGCGCGCGAGCAAGCCGCCGCACTGCCGTGCCAATCTAGCTAGCAAACCTCGCAGACAAGCAGCTGGACGGAGCTATCTTGGCTAGCTAGCGGCCGCGAGCGCTGGACAGAGCTGGCATCCGCGCTGCCGCAATATGGGCTCCGCACCGCCGGCGGTTTTGACCTCGCCTTCTGCCGGCGGCGGTAGCTGCGTCCCATGGCCGAGGATGACTAGGTGGACGGGCCGGAGGTAGGAGGTCACTCGAGGATTTTTGTTGGTAAGAGCATGTACAATGGTTGATAAGGTAGTCTTATCTTAAGTCTGCCATGTATGCAAGTGGTAGTAGTTTCTTGGCATTTTAGTGGTTTATTGCATTATTAGGGGTTTCTTGTAAGGAACAATGTACGTACTACTAGCGACAAAAGGCGATTCTAGCTTGTGCTGTACTCCAGTGAGTACTACTAGTGGTCGCGGGAGTGTATACCTCGTTGTGTGGGTTCGATCCTGACCGAACGCACGGCGGCCTTTAAAAAAAAGTAGTACTACTACACTTTGCTGCGAGCCAATATTTTACACGAGTAGTTTGAGTTTTGAAGTCAAACGGACGTGCGCCCCCACAATCTGGGTGCACTGGACAGCCTAGCCACGTGAACTGGTTTTCCTTCCCAGCATCCCGTGGCTCGCGTGCTCGCCCTAGCCGCACCTCGCTTGCAGCTTCCTCATCAGCCAGTAGCATATTTAAACTAGCGCTTCCCAATTAAGCCCGAGGAGCCGGAAAAGCCTGGCGGGGCATTGGGAACTATGCAATATGGCTCTATATGTAAAGTGCTCTACTGCTATTCTGTAGCTTGTGGCGTTGCACGCATGGACTTCACTCCATTATCGGCTCTACTATAAAAGAAATTCCTCTTGACGTGTTTTTTAAACGGAGGCAAAAGCTTTGCTTCATCTCATTCATAAAGAAGGAACTACTAACAAAGTTCGACGAGATTCATTACACATCCACAAATGCAAGCGAAAAGCCTAGTATCGATGTATCAAATAACTCAAATGTTCTGCCCCCGCAGTAACCGTCGCTGATAAACAGGCTGCTAGTGTGTGCGTGAGAGGAGCGGCTGAGTAGGCCAGCTACGTGAGAGGAGCGGCTGAATAGAGCACCGAGAGTACCCACTAGGCCACTACGCAGGTGTACTTCCCCTGCATTGATAGTACAGCGATGGTTCTAGAGAATAGTAGTACCCTCCACTTCCAACTGTAGCTCCTTGGCCCTGAGATTCAACAGTTCAAAACTGGTGCACTATACTAGACTAGACTAGAAGTACAGTACATCGGACTACTAGTTGAGAAAAGTAGTACTAGTACTGCTACAGTACGAGTGCGTACTCCTCCGTCACATAATGTAAGACATTTTTGACACTAGTTGGCGTGTACAAAAAATGGCAAAAACATACCCAAAATTTCTTAATCCACGCCAAAAACTACTACCTAGTGCCAAAAATTTCTTACTAGTGCTATTATTTACAGTATAATGCAATCACATAACGTTCCATAATGCTAGTACTAGTAGTAAATAATAGCCTCACCCCTTCGCTGGGGAACGATCTACAGTTGGAAAGGACGAGGCCCTGCGGTTACTACGCTCTTATCTCCTCCTCGCTAGTTCCCCTCCCCCCGAAGAGAAGGTAGTTCGTCGCTGCTCCCATAGATTCGCCAGGCGGTTCTCCTGCTTGTCGGGGCTGGGAGACCTTGGACGACGATCCTCTAGGAGAAATCGCACGCTGCTCCGACGTCCTCACCGCCGCAAGACTCGGTGCTTCCTGCACCAACTTTTTCAAGACGCTGCTTAAACAGGCTTGGGAAAAGGCCATGGTTGTTGGTCTTCCATGCGTCCTCGAGGAGAAGGTTCTTCTATGGGACAATCCTTCAAACAGTCCACCGCTCCCTGGCCATGGTTGCTCGTTGACTCCGCTAGAGTTGCCGATGTTGAGACGTAGTCGGATTTTGTCCGATGAGCAAGTCAGTAATGGAGTTTGATCATGTAGTACTTATTTATTCCATTTCCATCCCGTAATTTCTCCGCTGCCCACCGTATTATATATATATATATAGGTCTGGGTCGGTGCCAACGAAGATTGGCTTGCATACCTCCGGCCGGATACCACCATCATTTTGCACAACATCCATAGCAGTGGCCGTTCCTGTAGACCCCTTCTCCACCATTGGGATCGGGCTTCCGGACTGGCTGGGCTTGAATACGTATGATGATGCCTACATGAGATTGAAGAAGATAGCAATTGTGGACCCGCCGACAAAGAGACGCGGCTACGACGATTACTATCTCATCACGGTGTCCGACATAAGGATTGCCATCAATGCAAGACGCAGTAACGGCAGAGGCTAGCGCATGTTGGCGGCGGCAGATTTGTACCCCTACATGTTGGAAGACGCCGTGCGCCATCTAGGCCGCATCTTCGCGGTGACAAGCCAGGGGACTTGTTTCATCTGGTTGCCATCCTACGGTACGGGAGATTACAAACGGAATGCACAAACCATCATTTGCATCCCTAATGGTACTCCATTATTTTGCAGGGACCAGTCATCCCCCGATCAAAATAAGATCGCCGATCCTGGATGTGCATTTGCATCCGCGATTCGGTCTAACCTGGAACCTTGTAGCTGACATTGGCATATTGGGATCAACTATCTTAGCAGTTGTTACCCATGGTACCACTGATGTGCAACATGGTCACACAATCTACCACGATCGGACCGTCACCATCTACCCAGGTATTCCATTTTTTAACCCTCTCACCTTCTCTTTCATTGTTGTACTAGTAGTATACTTAGTAGTACTAGTAGGAGTACTTTTTACCTTGGAGGACGTGTATAGCTAGCTAGGCCCTTGAAGACTTGAACCCAGTAGCTGCCACCATTTTTGTTTTTCCATGTCTTACTATCTCATCCATGTAGCCAAGAGTGGCTATATATAATAAGCCGGTTAATTTACTTCCTCTATACCGAAGTAGTACTATTTGTTGCACAGTATTACTGACCGCCATATTATGCATGGACCTTGACTATGTACATCACCATGTGTCCAGATCTAGGATGCCGCGTGTACCAGATGAACGGTGCCAAGTTCGACCCCTGTGATGCTACGTGGGTACCGAGGAACACTCTTGGAGAGTACTCGCTTTTCATCGGGGACAGCTACCCCATTGTGAAGCGGATGCCACCTTTCGTGCACAAAATGGAAGGCCTGCCGTTCATGAAGCATGGTTGTGTCTTCAGTGCGCACCGCCGGATGAACGACATGCTTGGAAACGCTATCCCTGATTTATGCCGCTTCAGCTTGGATGAGTCTCCATCGTGTGGAACCGGACTAGAAAGCTTCGCCAATGATTCCCATTGCCCACCGCTATGGATCGTGCCATCCATGAAGAACACCTGGGACTGGAACCTGGAGGAGGACATGCATGTAGCCCATCTATAACGTGTAAGTGGAGTACGGTAATTGTGAACGGTAGCGCTGTGAATATATGTAGACTAGTCGTCCACAAATTTATCACATGAATTGGAGATGAACTTGTGTGGCATACTGGCATTTTTCCTTTAGAATTTATTACTAATAAATGTTTTATGTGTACGTGCAACTTGTGTGGTTGTTGCACTGGCTCCAACACGCTCTTTGAGAAAAAAAGGTGGCACAGCTTTGGATATACGTGACGTGGCGGCATCATATAGTACCATCGTTTGCTATAGTTGTAGTACATTCCTACTAGGACGACAACTCCTATAAAACCTTGCGCTTGGCTCTTTGCCTCTTCGGGACGTTCAACAGTTCGTACTTGTGTGAACCTCGCACTTGGCTCTTCGCCTCTTCGGAAGGTCCAACAATGATGATACTACAGTACAATATGCTTCTGGCAATCTGACACCGATTGAACTGCTGCACGTCTACCGGGAGGGTGAGGGCGAGGGCGAGGGCGAGGGAGAGGGAGAGGGAGAGGGCGCTGTAGTCAAAACCCTCTCCTCCTCCTGTGAACCACCGCGCGCGTGGGCGAGGGAGAGGCGTAGTAAGCAAGCTTCTCCTCGTTCGGCGAGTTGACGGGACACATCAAAGCAGTACTAGTACTAGTAGTAGTCCATACTGCGTCCTTTCCGATTAATATGGCTTAATTTGAAACGAGAAAAATATACTGGTGGTCAACGTATGTAACAATACGCTCTTTACGGTCACTATATATAGTTTTAAGTCGATTATACGATCACTAGCTCATCGTAGAGCACCGTATTGCACCCTACTGACCGGCCACATAGTCGACGTGGCACTTTGTTGACTGGTTAAATTTTCTCCTAGTTTCTGGGTCCCACCTGTCAGTTGGCAGAAAAAAGAAATCAGTTAAACAAAACTTTACGCAGGCGCGACACGAGTCCAACCCTTGCGCCCGAACCGCCCTGGCTGTGTATGTGAGTGCATGCACGTTTCCTCCCTCGGTCTTCCAACAAAGAGTGTACATCGTCTATAAAACAAAGAGTGTAGTACATGATGTACATCTACACTTCCAATGCATTTAGCCTTTAATCTAAATCGATATTGATTGACTAATGCACCAACTTGTGCTGTAGGTATAGGCTACACCTACATGTCTATCCTTAATTACAGCATGCAACGGCCTTCATTTAATCTTCTTATCTCAATGGTCGCATGCACACATAAGTCTGCTACTTTTGGGCATTAACTATGCCCTGGTCAATGTGTAAATCTCTAAATGTACAGTCTTTCACGGACGTAGGGAGTAGGTTGAGCACTTGAGCGTGAGCGTGTGTGTTGTGTCATGTGTTGTGTGCCGCATGGGTGTGTGAGTGTTACGTGCGTCCATGTGTACGTGTGAGTGTTGCATGTTGCATGCATGCATGGAGCTTACTCCCTCCCATTGACATGTTCATATTTCAAGCTTCCTCTGTTCCCTCTGTATGGTGATACTCCCTCTGTTCCCAAATAGTATGGAGTAAAAGCCTCCCTCTGTGCCCAAATACAGAGTATTTGTCTTTCTACAGATTTCAACAAGTGACTAGGTACAGAGCAACATGAGTGAAGTGAGCATAGAGGCATAGCGATACTGTAGAAAGGAAGTCCTCGCGATCCATTATTCCCCATCTCGGTCAGAGAGAACTATTCAACTAGTCTTCGCAGTGAAGTGACAATACACACTGCAGCAGATGGGACACGTAATTAATAAGCTAAACCAGCATGTTGTTGTTACTAAATCAGCCTTACCCAGTACTGCCATCATGTTTGCCAGTAGAGCACGCTTCCGCAAATACGCCTACGCACCTCTGTCCTCCATTAACTGACATATGGGCCATCTTGTGGTAGACCCACATGTCACCGGTGTAACTATTTACACTCCGAAGGACGGTTTATCCTGGTAGTAGTACTAGTAGAATTGAGATTTAATGCACTTTCTTCCCCGTCTTCCACTCTTCTTCCTCCTCTCTTCTTCTTCCTCCTTTCTTCCCCATCGTCGGCTGCACATCATTTACCCCCGCTCACTGCTCGCCCGCCCGCGCCTTCTTCCTTGGTAGCTCACGCGTACCATATCCCCCCGCTCACTGCTCGGCCACACGAGGAGAAGCTTCTTCGCTCGCCCGCCCGAATCCACTTCCCCGCTGGCTCGCAGGCACTGAAAACCCCAATGGCAGAACCGACTGACACGCAGAGCCGTGATTGGAATTCCCTCCCTGATGTTCTCTTGGAACAGATCTGTAGTCGTATGGACGTACTCAGCACCGTCCGTCTGGCCGCATGCTCGGTGTCTTTGTACCGTCTACTTGTCTGCAACCGGCCGGCTCTTTTCAAGACACCCTGCTTGCTGATGCCCGATCCTCGCAGGTGGCCCAGACACCGACTTGACGATCCTACGGAGGTTGCCGTGGTGCCCCTCGACATGCTACCACTACCCGTCCACCTGTCCTTCATGCGCGGCCACTACTGGGCGGGCATGAAGGCCAACTGAATCGTCCTCATCCACCACACCGGTAGTCCGTGGCGTCTCGTGGATATCTACACCCAGCAAGAGATCACCCTTCCATCGTTGGATACCGCCGCCATCGAGCCTCGCGGCCCGCCGGACACTCCTGCCTACTACGCACGAGACGCGTCAAGCTTTTGGCTCGACCTCTGTTTGCAGAAAGTTGTAATCTGCGAAGTGCCCACACCATCAGAAGACTACATGGATTACAAGCTCATTGCTTTGTTCAACATGGGATTAGTCTATCTGGAATCCGGTCGCCATACATGGTTATGGCTCATCATCAATCCTGTTGAGGCAACATTTCTGTCTGATGCTATAGTACACGATGGCATCGTTTACGCGGTCAACGCACAGATTGGCTGCCTATACTGGTGGAATCTATCGTCGTGTAATTGTTCTATCTCATCTCATCTTTACCTTATGAATACGACTACATGTTCATTTGTTACAAATTTAGAATGCATAGCATGTCTATAACCACATCATTGGTATATGTTCCTCTCATTTCCTAGATTTTTATGACCGCACATGTTATTGTTAGAGTTGATATGAGAACAATTGGCATCTAATGATTGTTAGAATACATATTATGAGCATAACATCATGATTGCTATATGTTACTCTCGTTTACAAGATTTTTATAACAACGCATGTTATTGCTTATAGTTGACATGAGAACAGTAGTAGTAAGTGCTATGGTAGAATATGAGTAGGCGCTGTCGTAGCTGTTTTCCTCTCATTGTTACATGATGTTTGAACCATGACATGTTGCTAGAATATGAAAGCCATTGGCTTATTTTTTTAACTTGGGGTATGATTATGACCACAGCATTGCAATTCTCTGTCTATAATATGTGTCACTGTTATAATAATCTTAATTCACACATACTCTGAACATGATTGTTTATTTTTGTCTTTTGGTCTCCAATTTGAATTGTTGCAGCAGACGAATGCGTCGCCCGCTTTGATGATTCCAGGACCTGGAATCATACCAGCCGATGGGTGGTGGTTTATCGCTCGTTCACCGACGGCGGTCATTTGATGCTTATTCGCACGCACCAAATTGACCAAACCATTACATCAAACCACATGCGTACAATGCGTAGGCGTTCGTGACATTGATGGCTATGGCGCCGTGTTCGAGAAAGATCCCAGCTCCGTTGGGCCAGGCGATTCAAGCGAGGCGGGTTTACAGCCTCGCAACCACTCCTTGTTCCTCGAGCTCAATTATCCGATCATCCAACCAATCATCGATCATATCACTGGCGATGATTACTGTGCTATGCAACTTCCATTCGCGAGGGGGAGCTATGTTTACACGTCATACCATGGTTTTTATGAATCACCATATCCAGAGATTCGTCGACACAGCTTGTTGCCAGATAATCTTCAGTGTGTGAAAGGCATCAAGCTTCCATGCGATGGATGGCTTTTGCAAACCAGACATGCGGCGATGTGGTTCATGCCAACAGAAAATATGCACAACTTGATTCGTGCTGATATCTAGACTGAGCCATGTATTCTGCTGCTGTAGCACGACCCTCTTTTGTTAGATATTATGTATTGTTGTTAGTTTGAAGCACTCCTCTGGTTTGAAGGATAGATACCTTCCTGGGATCAAGTGCATCCTAACTCACCTTCGTAGGATGTACTGATAATGATGATGGAGATGTTGTGCAGAAGCCATATACACATAAACACTATTCTGATCACGGGATGAGAATAATATTCTGATCACAACCTGACCTGCCCCGGTAGTAGTACGTTGAACTTCCCTGTGAACTAGGTTGAACTTCTGCCAACATTGCCCAAATGGGGCTTGCAATATACCGTTGGAAAGCCATGGACACCAGTATCATGACCCAACTTAAATTTTTGGCAAAATGTAAGCCGTTTAAGAGCAGGTTTGAAAACCGTTTTTTCTTCACACAAAAACCGTGAATCATATTTTCGATCTCATTTCTAAACCGTTTATCGGAATGAGGCATATAATATGGCCTTGGAAAGCTTCTTCAAAACCGCTCCTTCCACATGTTGAAAGTTTTCCCTAATTCCCTATGGCTAAAGAGTAATTTGAAAAAACGTAAAATTTCACAAACCAAACAGCCAAGTTAGTATTTTCGATGTCATTATTAAACGGCTAATCCAATTGAGGCATACGATATGGAGTTGGAAAGCTTATGAGAATGTGCTACTTTTTCATTTCGGAAGTTGTCTCTAATTTTAAACGGTTTAAGAGTATTTTAGAAAACGGCACAAGTCCTACCGAGTTCGTATTTTCGAACTCACTTTGTAATCGTCCGTCCGAATGCATCAAATGATACGGTGTTGGAAAGCTTGAACAAATGCGATACTTTTTGGTATGTATTGTTTCTTCCTATTCTTTACGGTTTTAAGTCAGTTTCGAAAATGGCGAAAAACGTATTTTCGCCGTATTTTCTACAAACTTTAGCGGAATGGCGCAAATAATATACCGTTGAAAAGCTATGAACAATGCAAAACTTTTTCTTGTTGATGGTTTTCTCTGATTCCTAGCCATTTTCAAGTAATTGCGAAAATGGCGAGATCATTCGTTCTGCCTTTATCGCGAAACTGATTCTTCGAAAATGCACCGCGTGAAGAACCTGAACTTATCAGCACGTCTACTTGAACTTCACTCTGTTTTTCATGTGTTTTTTTGGCTCGCAGCTCTCCACCCACTCACCGGAATTGAGCAAGTGATATACCGATGGAAAGCTGATGTAAACACGCAACTTTCCCGTGTTGATCATTTTTTCATACTCGCGACGGTTTTAAAAGTTTTTCATCCGAAATTCATTCAGTGTAGTAATTGAAATTCCTGTTGTTTTCACGTTGAACTTCTTGCTGTTTTCACTCTGACGTATTTTTAATAACGATGAAAATCTGAGTTTTCTATAAACATCGAACTTCTTCATCTTTTTAATACGGTCTTCTTGGATTTATTTCTTTTTTTTCGTCCGCCGTCCCCCCTGCCTTGAGCCCCGCCGCCCCACCCGCCCACCACCCGGCGCCATACTGATTTTTTAATTGTTAATGTTAGTGTTAGATTTAGTGTTAGAAAAGAAGAAGATTTAGTGTTAGTGTTAGAAAAAAGAATATGTAGAAGAAAAGAAGAAGAAGAAGAAGAAAAGAAGAAAAGAAAAGAAGAAGTAGAAGAAGAAGAAAAGAAGTAGAAGAAGTAGAAGAAGAAGAAAAGAAGAAAAGAAAAGAAGTAAAAGAAGTAGAAAAAAGATGAAAAAAGAAGAAGGGGAAAAGAAGTAGAAGAAGTAGAAGAAGAAGAAAAGAAGAAAAGAAAAGAAGTAAAAGAAGTAGAAAAGAGACACCACACCCCGACCCCAACACGACACCCGACCCCCTGACCCCGACACCCCGACCCCGACATCACACCCCGACACCCCGACCCCGACACCACACCCCGACACCCCGACCCCGACACCACACCCCGACACCCCGACCCCGACACCACACCCCGACACCCCGACCCCCTGACCCCCCTGAGCCCGTCATTGATTATAGTGATGATGATGATTATGCATTTATTGATGATACTGATCGAGATTATTAGTACGTAGTGTCAGGTATTCAATTTTTTTATGTTGTACTTGATGATGATACAGTTAAGTGATATACATATTATTATTCATGTCGGTATTTTTCTTATGTTGTACTAATTTCTTTTACTCTTTGTCATGGCAGGTGTTGAAAGATGGTGGGCGCTGGTCGGGAACGCTCCAAGGACCCTTCTTCGTCGGCGCGTGGTGCGAGGTCTTCCATTCCACACGCACCTCTCCGCCGAGCGTTGCTGGACAGTATGGCGACACCGCCGGGCCCTTCTTCGTCGACCGCGGTGCCAAGCAGGGGACAGGTAAGAAGAAGAGAGGAGCTGGAGCACGTGGTCGTGGAAGAGGAGGTAGGGTGACTGCCAGGGCGCCTTCCTCGCCGCCACCCCCAGCTACTTCACCCGAGCACGTGACTGCTAGGGTGGACCCGTCCGAGGAGGAGGCTACACGGACTCCGGTCCATGAGCCTCCGGTCCACGGGCCTTCGTCCCACGAGCCACGAGAGTTCGGCCCGCGAGACCCCGGAGGAACACACGTCTGGATGGGGTACCTGGCCGGATCAGCCTGAGGGGCCGAGTGGCCATGCTTATGATGGCGGGGAGCCGACTGATATTGAGGATGAGGGGGGCACCGTCTACCAGCGTGGTTGTACACGGCTCCCGGACGTGCCGGCAACCCGCGAGCAGAGGTGGTTGATTTTCCCTGATGGGGAGAGGTAAGTGCATTTAATATTTTTGTACCCTTCTGCATTCACTTTTCTTCAAATATCTAATGCGTTGGCCTTGTCATGCTGCAGGGGTTGGGACCACCATCATAGTGTCCGCCGGCCCAACTCCGTCCTTGAAGTTCTTTGTCGGCAAAACTTACCGGGGTTTGTCACGTTGCCTGGTGAGGGTCGGCTTCCAGAGCTTGGATTGAGTTGGGAGCACTACTTGGCTGCCTCGGCCCCGCCGGGTGAGATTATCGACGGTGTCTTGTGCAAGATGAGGGCAGACGTGGTGATTAGAAAGTTCTGGGTAATTTCTCCTTTACACAATTAAAAATCTTCAACTAGCTCGTTATTCATTGTACTAATCAAGATTGTCTCATTTGATTGTAGACATTCTACAGGTGTGAGGAGGGATACGAGGAGGAGGCGGCAAATGTTATCGATAACGTCTGCAAGCGCCTACTACAGAACTTACGGCACGAGGCTCGGGTGCAGGCTTGTCGAGACTACTACGCCTCGCGTGGTATCAAGAAGACCAAGCCTGCGTGCCGCGAGAAGTTCTTGAGTAAGGAGGAGTACATGAAGGTAATTCTTAAGGCCTTGTACTTTACTTCCTTCATTTAGTAATTCATAGCCGTAGCGCTCAAGTTTCTATTTCCTAACTTAGGCCCCTCCGAGATGGTGTGCGGATCGGATGGATTGGTGGGAGGTGTTGGTCAATGAGTGGTGCTCAAAATAAGGGCTAGCCCTCCACAACAAGGCCAAGGACAAACGTGCCCAAATGGAAGGTGTGCCACACCATCAAGGCAGCTCTAACTTATATCAGTACGGGCGGAACTGGGTATGTGGTTTGCTTCATGATTCATGCAATTTGTTCGCCATGCTAGCTTCAGCCCTTTAATTACTAATTTACTTTGTTTCTCTCTTTTAGACACGCTACAATAAGGCGGATAAGGTGCCAGAGGTGTACGACCTGTATGCCATGGCCCACACTGGCTCGTACAAGAAAGTCAAGGCATTCTCTGCGTCTGACCTCGATGATCCAAAAAACTTCACCAACATCTCCTCCCACGACAAGCTCATGAAATATAGAGATGAGGGGAAGGCGAGGAAAGGGGAGGACTTTAACCCGAGCCAGGGTCCCATTGATACAGAGCTGCTGATGATATCTGGTGGCGGGAGGTCCCATGGCTCCATAGCCATGGGAGATGGACTTATCCGTTGTCCTAGCACTCTCCCAGAGATCAAGGCGCGCCAGTCGAGCTCCGTTCCTGAGATAAGGCCTCGTGAACGGCCAGTCCAACTCGCCTTCAAGGTTAGTTATACGTACTCAGCTATCTTTCTCCATTACATTGTGTGCGCTTCCATCAATGATTACAAATGGTAACGAGGAGTGGTGTTGCAAGTTGCTATACAAAGTGAGAGAGATAGAACGGAGAAACTTCTGGTGGAGGCGGCGGCGAGGTAGCGGGAGTTGGAGGAGAGGACGACAAAGATGTTGGAGGAGGAGAGGGCACGGAATGACATGCAGGCAAGGGTCATGTACGAGCTCCTTGTGGTAAGCTTTTTCTACACATTAGCCAAAACATTCATGTAGTGTTTGTCTCATTACTAACTAGTATGACTGAGTCGTCAAAACCAAATGTGCAGTCTGTGTGCGAGAAGTCGGTCGACCGCTCCGCCGATGCCGTGATTGCTCCGGGACCACGGTGAGTTTAATTTGAATGGACATTACTTGCTAGTCTTAACATTTAAGTGTCATCATGC
Source organism: Aegilops longissima (assembly GCA_021605205.1). Classification (NCBI taxonomy): domain Eukaryota; kingdom Viridiplantae; phylum Streptophyta; class Magnoliopsida; order Poales; family Poaceae; genus Aegilops; species Aegilops longissima. The sequence continues at coordinate 736,780,097 of CM038678.1, read as the reverse complement.
TAACGAGACATTGGAAATGATCTTTGGTGCAACGTAACTCCAGACAAGCATCGCACGATCCTTCTCCAGCTACCGGCATGAGCCACCCCGCTACTACACCTCCATGATCACGGTAAGTGTCTCTAGTGTTTTGCTTAACAAATGCATAAAGACCGACTTAGCTTTATTTCCTCCAATATGCTTACCATAATGACTTAGAGTTAGCTTCTTTTCCTCCAAAATGACTTAATAAGCTTACTGACCTCCAAAACCATCCATTTTACCTATGTTAGCTTAAAGCGATATGTGCTTAGCTTACTTATGTAAAAAATGGCATAATTAGCTTAGTTAGCTCATAAACGATCCCATTTTACCTAAGTTAGCTCTAAAATGACCCATTTTACCTTACTTAGCTTATAAATGATCCATTTTACCCAAGTTAGCTCTAAAATTACCTATTTTAACTAGATTAGCTCCTAAATGATCCATTTTACCTACGTTATCTCTAAAATGACCCATTTTACCTAGGTTAGCTCCAAAATGACTCATCTTACCTAGGTTAGCTCTAAAATGATGCATTTTACCGAAGTTGGCTCTAAAATGACCCATTTTACCTAGATTAGCTCATAAACGATCCATTTCACCTAGGTTAGCTCCAAAATGACCCATCTTACCTAGGTTAGCTCCAAAATGACCCATCACACCTAGGTTAGCTCTAAAATGATGCTTTTTACTAAGTTAGCTCATAAACGATCATTTTCAACTAAGTTAGCTCATAAACGATTTATTTCACCGAAGTTAGCTCAAAAACGATCCATTTCACCTAAATTAACTCATAAATGATCCATTTCACCTAAGTTAGCTCATAAATGACATATACTTCTTGTTCTACTCTTCTTCTTGTAGTCACCTTTTTCTAACTTTCTTATTTGCCATTTTGCAGATTTCATTCACTTCACGGAAGCTAGCTTGCTATGATGGGGTGCTTGTTTTTTCTTTCATTCTCTTCAAGTATTCTTCTAGCTTGCTATCTTGATGAAACTTTGCATTGTAATATGTAAGGATGGAACAATGTGTATGCGCAACTTGGTATGTATGAATGGATGGAACTATATATGTATGTACGATGAAACTTATGTGCTAGATATGTCATATGTTTGCTGTTAAATAGAAATGAAATATATATATATATATATATATATATATATATATATATATATATATATATATATATATATATATATATATATATATATATATATATATATATATATATGTCATATATATTTGCTGTGGAAATTGTTGGATTAAAAAAACAAAAAAAAGAGGCAATGCAAGATCTTTGCCGTCAGCCACTGATGGCAAAGCCACCTTTGCTGACAGCCGTGGACGGCAAAGAAGCCATGCGGTGGCCACCTGTGCTTCCTGGTGGGCTGACCCATTTGGTCAGTTTGCCTAAAGCGGCGGACGGCAATGGCTTTGCCTACAGCAGCGGACGGCAAAGGCTTTGCCTACCGCAGCAGACGGCAAAGGCTGTCGTTAGCCACCTAATGGACTAACAGCGTAATTATTGCCGTCTGCTTTCTTTGCCGTCAGCTGCTGACGGCAAAGGCCCCTTTGCCGTCAGCCTCAGAAAGCAGACGGCAAAGTAGCTCTTTGCCGATCCTTACTTTGTCGAAGCCTTTTGCCGTCCGCGGAAGACGGCAAAGACCTTTGCCGTCCGCCGTTCCTGCCTTTGCCGTCCGCCATGGCAGACGGCAAAGTAGCTGTTTCCTGTAGTGAAACCCTCGTATAGTCGTACTCCCCTCCGCGTGGGAAACAACTGTCGAGTCTTCCCTGCCTCCATGTCGTTCCCTTCCTAGGCCTCGCCGTCGTCCACGGCCCTGGTGCTCTCGGCGCGGCCTGGTCAACGTGGTCAACAACCGACATGCATCTAATGTGGACTGTACGTGGAGAGGCTGACAGCTGGGTCCACGGCCGCACGCAAGGAAATGCCTCCTTATTACACGCAAAATAATGATTCCTCCACCTGACATTGGGGACCCACCGAAAGGGCCTCTGTATTTTCCGAAAAAAACGGTACCGCCGCTGACAACTCGAACCCACCAGCTATATCTTCGCATGCAAAGAAGTGCCTCCTTATTACGCACAAAAAAAAATGAATACTCTCCCTGTTAGCTGGGACCCAGTATATTGGCAGGCTGACTTGTGGGCCTACTAAGTTGACGGGGACGGAGGGCTTTGTCAACTTAGTCAATATGCACGATTCTAGCTCCAGTGACTGTACGATGTCCATCCAACGTCCGTAGTGACTGTACGATGTCCATCCAAACCAGCGCCGGTCGTGCCTCGTGCTCCTGCCTCCCGTGGCCGGCTACGATGCGGCGGAGGCCTCACCGCCCCCTACTACTCCCACCACTGGCCAGGTCATCCCTCTACTCACCCACACCCCCTGTTATTCTGCGGTGACGGCAGCCTCACACCGCAGCGAACCACTGAACCCTCGTACTCCTCTACGCGTGGACATCCACTGCCGCGTCTTCCCCAGCTCTGCGTCGTCCCCTTCCTAGGCCTCGCCGTCGTCCACCGCCCTGGTGCTCTCGGCGCGGCGTGGTCAAGGAACAACTTCCATCGGACGTGGACTGTACGTGGAGAGGCTGACAGTTGGGTCCACGGCCGCAGGAAGGAAGTGCCTCCTTATTACGCACAAAAAAAATTATTCCTCCACCTGACAGCAGGGACCCACCGGACGGGCCACCGTATTTCACGAAACAAATGTTTCCCCCTGACTGCTGGGACCCACCAGCTACATCTTCGCAAGGAAGTGCGTCCGGGCAAAAAAAACGATTCGCCCCCTGACTGCTGGGACCCACCAGCTACATCTTCGCAGGCAAGGAAGTGCCTGACAGTCGGGACCCACCTGGTCGAAGCATACATAGCGTTGTCATTCTGGTCGCGAACGTGTACGTACATATATACTGATTGATGTAGAGGCGCGCACGTGTCGTAGTAGAGGCCTGCACGTAGCATGTCCACGTACATACAGCGGCCAGGGTGCAAAAAAGAAAATACGGCCACGTATGTGTACATACGGGCGGGGTCTCGAACGCCTACTTGCGCATACGTACGGCGAGGGCTCGTGTACATGGCTGGGTCGGAACGGAGAAACAGCGTCGTCGTCGTGTTCATGGGGAGGCAACAAAATGCGTCGTGTTCATGGGGAGGCAACGGTATGCGTCGTGTTCATCGGGAGGCAACGGAACGCGTGGGAGCCAACCGGCTGGGTCGGAACGAAATGCTGGTCGTGTTCATCGGGAGGGCTTGGACGGAACAGGCGATGGAAACGAGGCCTGGCGTACCGCAGAACGGAGGAAACGGAGCTCCTACGTTCAGAACGGGGTCCTGTTGATCGGGAGGGGTGTGGCATACCGCAAAACGGACGAAACTGACCTCTTACGGTCGAAACGGGGGTCCTGTTGATCGGGAGGGGTGTGGCGTACCGCAAAACGGACGAAACGGACCTCGTACGGTCGAAACGGGGGTTCTGTTGATCGGGAGGGTGTGGCGCATCGCAAAACGGATTTAAACGGACCTCCTACGGTCAAACGGGGTCTTGTTCATCGCGAGGGTGTGGCGATCGCAAAACGGACTCCACGGATACCGTTCATCTCCACCGTCGACCTGCTCCAGCCTCCACGGGCTCTGCTCATCCATCCTCCACCGCGCTACTCCACGTGCTACTATTCAACCACCCTCCACGGCACCCCTCCACCGCTCACTGCTCATCCAGCCCTCCATACCACGGGTCCTGCTCAACCACCCTCCACGGCCACCCCTCCATCGTCTCACTGCTCATCCAGCCCTCCACACCACGGGTCCTGTTCATCCAGAGGCAACACCACCGCCACCGCTCATCCAAGCCCCCCGCAATGCTCACTGCTCATCCAATCGATCGGCTTCACTTAGCAGCGAGAGCGGCGAATCGCCGATCGGGTTGATTAACGACCATCGATCGATCGCTTGGGTTTAGTAACGCGTAGCCTGCAGTGCAATTGCTCGGGTTCAGTTAGAGCCCAATGCCTCGCTTGGGTTCAGTTAGAGCCAATGCCTCGCACACACGTGTGTACGTGTACGAGAGAAACGCGCATCGCTCGGCCCTCGACCTCCCACCGTAACCGACAACTCCCCGAAATTTTCCTCCCCCTTGCTTCTACCACGGTTTTTTCCGTCATGGACGGCCCAAAGAATGTCATGCAGCTGCATCTCCGGCCTGCCCAGGACGAAAAGCCCATTTTCTGTCATGCTTTTTTGTCATAGAAGTAGGAGCCCACCACATCTCTGATGATACCGGGTTTTGTCACAATTATCGTCATAGAAGTGTCATATGTATGACAGAAAAAAAATTCGTTCGGCCCAAAATGTCATGGATTGGGTTACCACTTTTACATAAAGCATTGTTGTGTTCACACCACTAGAGTTGCTTTGACTCAATTCTTAGAGTAAATCTCCCCCTAGATGTGAGAAACCCCCGAAGAGGGATGAACTAACCTTGGGTTTCGTCGATGATGACTTCATGTAGGTGTTGAAGATGTGGATGCTCAATGTTGATGTAGATCGTTTGGAGCAATCCTTTGGAGTGAGTTGCACTTTCAATACCTACACGGGTTAGTCCCACAAGGAACAAACAAGGATATCCATAGACATAGAGTGATGCACACACAAGATGATGTCTATGAAAGCATTAGGTTACCTTGTCCCTTGTCTTACCAACAAGAGGGTTTGTGACTCCATGAACTAGTGCAAGATGTGGAAGTTGATTGCACTTGTTCTTGCCAAAATGATATGAGTGAAATATGTTGGCGGAGTCACCCTCAAGAACTCTCTAGTTCTTCTTCTTCAGGATCCACATCATCTTGATGGGAATCCTTGGAGTTGTAGTCGTACTTGATGAAGTAGAACTTGATGTAGTCTTGGGAACCCACTTGACCAAGGACTTAGGAGCTTCTTTAAATGCATCAATCTCCTCTTGAAGCTTATCCTTGCCTTTTTGCTTGTGGTCTTGTGGTGGAAGATCATCTTGAGCTTGTGTCCCTTTCAAGGAAGTAGGATCATACTTCTCTTGTTGAGGAACAAACTTCGTCTTGGGGTATTGATCTTCTTCCCACTCAACTCCATTGGCATTGATCTTTCATTCAAAACAACCACCTTGGTTCTTCCGGTGCCTTCCTTGTTTGCATACAATTTCCTCGAATTGCTTACTCCCGGCAAGGCTCTTGTAAACACCTTTCTCTATAATTCCCTTCAATAAGCTATTTTCTTGCTCAAGTGTAACTTGGCTAAGAGAATCATTAGTGGAATCAAGAGAACTACTAGAAGCAACAATACTGGATTTAACATGATTATTGTTACTACTAGAGGAATAATCTTTCTTGTTCTTGTTACTAGAGTTGACTTGAGGCATGTAAGTGGATAAAAGTAAACGCTTGGCAATGTAAGAAGAACTTTTCTTACGAATATCATCATTGATTGCCTTTAAGAAATCATGCTCTTGCTCAAGGTTGAGCTTCTCAAAGCGTAACTTCTCATGAGTCCTTAAAAGTTCTCGATGATCCCCTAAGATAGTTTCATGAGCTAACTTAAGAGTGTTTAGTTATTTAGTTAGAAGCTCAATCTTCTCCTTATCATTGCCATTCGTTTTATCTTGATTAGCATGATTAATTGACGTTTCATCATAGTATTCATCACTAGAGTTGTCAATAAGTAAATCATCATCACCTAACAAGTCATCTTCATCACTATTGAAATCAACATACTCGGGGTGTGATACCTTTGGGCCTTTAGGCATGAAGCATCTTCCAAGTCCTTCATTTGGTGAATCAAATATGTCGTAGGAGTTGGTTGACACAAGTGCTAGACCGGCAACACCTTCATCTTGAGTATATTCGGAGTCCGAGCGATAGCTTCTCTCGGAGTGATTGTCGGAGTCGGAGCCGAATACCCATTCACCAACATGAGCTTGATGTCTTCGTTTTGTTTAGCTCCTTGATGACTTGTCCTTCCTTTCCGAATCCTTGCTTCTCCGGGATGTTCTTCATTCATAACGATCATCTCTACTCCTTTTCTCTCTTGGTGGTGATTCTTCTCTTCTACTTCTCCCCTTAGGTGATTCTTCTCTTCTTTTGTAGGGAGTCGTACACTCATTGGAATAGTGTCCGGGTCTTCCACAATTGTAGCAATTACGCTCTTGATTAGAAGATCTTTTGTCATTGTAGGACCTTGACTTGGAACTTCTCCCTTTGCTTCTACTCTTGTAAAACTTGTTTAAGTTTTTCACCATTAGGCTCAATTCTTCATTGAAGGTTTGTTTCTCACTTGATGATGTGGGAGCTTCACATGAGGCTTTGTAAGCACCACTTGACTTGTTGTGGAGTTCCTCCTTATCCTTGAGTGACATCTCATGAGCAACAATTCTTCCAATGACTTCTGTTGGCTTGAGATCTTTGTAATTTGGCATCATTTGGATCAATGTGCACACGGTATCATATTTTCCGTCCAAAGCTCTTAGGATCTTCTTGATGATGAATTTCTCGGTCATCTCTTCACTTCCTAAGTCGGCAATCTCATTTGTGATAAGAGCAAGCCTAGAGTACATTTCAGTGACACCTTCACCATCCTTCATTTTGAACTTGTCAAGCTGACTATGAAGCACATCCAACTTGGATTCCTTGACGGAGTCGGTACCTTTGTGCATATCAATCAAAGTATCCCAAATTTCCTTTGCATTCTCAAGACGGCTGATTTTGTTGAATTCTTCGGGGCACAATCCGTTGAAGAGGATATCACAAGCTTGAGCGTTGTATTGCAGCATCTTCAACTCTTCCACGGTAGCTTCACGGTTCAGTTCTCTCCCATAAAAGAATTCACCTTGCAAGCCAATAAACACAATAGCCCAAACGGCGGGGTTATGTCCAAGAATATGCATTTTCATCTTATGCTTCCAACTAGCAAAATTAGTACCATCAAAGTAAGGACCTCTACGGTGATAGTTTCCCTCGCTAGACACCATACTCTCCTAGGTTGTGAAACCAAGGCTATGACTACCAAAAGCTATGGAAATCAAAGCAAATGGAGGATCGAAAGTATGTCTAGAGGGGGGGTGATTAGACTACTTGACCAAATAAAAACTTATCCTTTTCCCAATTTTAGTCTTTGGCAGATTTTAGCTAACTTAGCACAAGTCAAGCAATCTTAAAACAATTCAGGCAAGCATGCAAAGAGTATATCAGCAGCGGAAAGTAAAGCATGCAACTTGCAAGAATGTAAAGGGAAGGGTTTGGAGAATTCAAACGCAATTGGAGACACAGATGTTTTTGTCGTGGTTTCGATAGGTGGTGCTATCGTCCATCCACGTTGATGGAGACTTCAACCCACGAAGGGTAGCGGTTGCGTGAGCCCACGGAGGGCTCCACCCATGAAGGGTCCATGAAGAAGCAACCTTGTCCATCCCACCATGGTCGTCGCCCACGAAGGACTTGCCTCACTAGCGGTAGATCTTCATGAAGTAGGCGATCTCCTTGCCCTTACAAACTCCTTGGTTCAACTCCACAATCTTGTCGGAGGCTCCCAAGTGACACCTAGCCAATCTAGTAGACACCACTCTCCAATAAGTAACAAATGGTGTGTTGATGATTAACTCCTTGCTCTTGTGCTTCAAATGATAGTCTCCCCAACACTCAACTCTCTCTCACAAGATTTGGATTTGGTGGAAAGAAGATTTGAGTGGAGAGCAACTTGGGGAAGGCTAGAGATCAAGATTCATATGGTAGGAATGGAATATCTTGGTCTCAACACAAGTGTAGGTGGTTCTCTCTCAGAAAATGTATGCTAGAAGTGTAGGTTCGTTCTGATGGCTCTCCCCACGAATGAAGAGGAGGTGGAGGGGTATATGTAGCCTCCACACAAAATCTAACCGTTACACACAACTTGCCAATCTCGGTGGGACCTAATTGAGATACTCGGTCGGACCGATTCAGCAAATCTAGTGACCGTTAGGGTTTTCGGTGGGACCGACATGCAACTCGGTAGGACCGATATGGTTAGGGTTAGGGCATAACGTAATCTCGGTGAGACCGATTACACAAACTCGGTAGGACCGATTTTGGTAATAAGCTAACCAGAGAGTTGGTCAGGTAAACTCGGTGGGACCGGTTCGCTCATTTCGGTGAGACCGAAATGTTAAGAAAAGGAAAAGAGAATTTACATTGTAATCTCGGTGGGACCGGTCGCTCATCTCGGTGGTACCGAAACGTTACAAAGGGAAACAGAGAGATTACAATCCCATCTCGGTGAGACCGAGATCCCTATCGGTGAGACCGATTTGCCTAGGGTTTGTGGCAGTGGCTATGACATCTGAACTCGGTGGCGCCGGATAGAAAGAATCGGTGGGGCCGACTTTGACTTTTGGTTTATGTCAGATGTGGATGTGAGAAAGTAGTTGAGGGCTTTGGAGCATATCACTAAGCACTTTGAGCAAGTAAGCCATTAAGCAACACCTCATCCCTCCTTGATAGTATTGGCTTTTCCTATAGACTCAATGTGATCTTGGATCACTAAAATATAAAATGTAGAGTCTTGAGCTTTGAGCTTGAGCCAATCCTTTTGTCCTTAGTATTTTGAGGGGTCCCCTTTTCTCATCCATGCCATGCCAATCATTGTGCTTTCCTGAAATATTCATCTTGAAATAGCATTAGCTCATTGAGCTATATGTTGTTAGGAATTACCAAAACCACCTAGGAATAGTTGCACATGGAATTGCTATATGTTGTCAGGACCAGAATTACCTAATATTGATAGTTGAAGGTGAGGCGCGTTTGAAAGTGCAGTCAAGGGACGAACTCTAAGCCAATTTTCACTATTTCTGCCGAGATTGTGTGCAGCGACCGCAAGAACAAAGAATTGAAGGATCACCTGTGAATATTGAAGCATATGTACACACGGGCCAGTTGCGGTCAAGCACAACAGAAGATAATGGCGTTAAAATCGCGAGATCATGTACTAATTGATACCGGATCAAGATGTTGTATGCTGTCGTGGGATCTTAATAACATAAGCTTGACACTGCAGTTTTTGTATTGGTTCCGTATTTTCTTGAATCTTGGTGCTAGGCTGGTACTGCATTTTAAACTCACTGCATGGCACACAACAGGATTGTCTATTGTCCGATAAGTACTAAAATATGAGTTGAGCGTAGATGGAGCCAACTGTTTTGGGATATGGCAGATGCGCGCGCGCATGGGGAATCTCCCAAGTCAACTATGATGCGTGGCTTGGATGATTGATGGAATAAAAACTTCCATTATCACACACGATACTCCAGTATTACTATTACATCTGAGATCCAGTTCGATCATGGATGGCAAACGAAGACCAACTAACCAACTCTTGTGCCTATAAATAGGATGCCTTGCTAGCAAGCACTCACATCAACCAAAGCTTCCGGAAAACACTTCCAGTTGGCTAGCTAGACCTTCAAGCCGCAACGTCCTTCGTCCGCTAGCTCCTGCAATGGCTCCCAGCTCCATGCTTAAGATGGTCGCAGTTTTCATGCTGGCCCTGTTCGCTGGACAGCTGCTAATGGCCACCCCGACGACGGCGTCAGCAAGCATCTGCTATCAGACAGCGTATAATTGGTGCATTGGAAACGTTGGTCCCATTTTCACTTTTGTCTACTGCGAAGCTGAGGCTCTCAAGATCTGTCACTGTCAGTGAGGCATGACAAAGAGGAAGAGGAACACAACGCATGCACCTCACCCGGGTGCCCACTATCTTTCCTTGTTTATTAACTTTGTGACTTGTGAGACTCCCCATATTTTCCTTCCTTTGCTTCCAGTTATCGTGTGTCTGTGGCTTAACCAGGTATTTGCCTTCTTTCGGGTCAACGTGTTACTGTGGTTTAAGCAAAGATCCCTCGAATAAATTGTTCCTTCATTTTCGTCAATGGCATACATACCAGCAATGCCCACTCTCTCTCTCTCTCTCTCTCTCTCTCTGTGTGTGTGTGTGTGTCCGAAATTTGCCACATCGGCATTCCTTTGCGGCATTTTCATGTGAGTTGAATAAAGTATGCTAAAAAATATATATGTGAGTCGCAAGCTCCTTTGCAAATATCATCTGTAGTCGAAGCTTCTGGCACAAAACAAGCATTCCATGTAAATACACATGAAGGACTTCGTTGCTAACTGTGTAACATGTTCGGCATTGTAGCCATATCCCTTGTTCATGTTGGAAATATGAGCAATTTAGCGAGTGATTTTATTAACATAAATACTAGATAAAGCATGACAAGTGTAGCAGTGATAAAACAAGCCATGCAATTTGACAAAGAGAATGTAAACAACATGTTCATATATGAACCATAATTAAACATATCTAAAGCAGAAAGTATAGCAGGTTGCATATATGAAATAGAGTCTAACATATCTAGGACAAAAACTAGAACAAGGAACTGTAGCAGAGCCTCCAATAGAAAGGGGAGAAACACGTACGTGACAGCAGCAGAAGCAGAGACACTGGACTTGGGGTCAGTGTCCTCCATGTCGTCGAGGAGGTCGTGGACGTCGGGGAAGAAGTCGTCGTAGGGGAAGTAGTCGTCGGCGACCGGATCGTCCGTGATGAAGCAGCCAGTAGTCGCGCTGAGCGCTCCCCAAAAACCATATCACCCTTCTCCCTTACATGACTCAAAAGGTGCGGTCTCGGAGGCCTACTGTCCCGACGCACGGTGCACCCCGCAAGCCGGGATGAGGAAGACAGCAGTAGCGCAGAGATTGGAATTGTGTGGCGAGAGGAAGAGGACCTTCTGATGTGTCTCTCGGGAGAGGAGCGACCTCTCTTATATAGGCACAGCAGAGGGACGCGATCAGGCTGCGCCGGGAGGGAGACGAAGTGAACAGGCAGCACGCGAAGAGGTGCGCCGTTCGTATTCATTATCCACTACCGCAAAAACTTTTCAGCTCCGAGGTGACCTTTCGTATACCCGTAGTGCGTGGCAAAAATTAGACATCGGCTCGGCTCATTCCCGCAACCCGCAACCCGCAACCCGCGGCGTGGCGAGGCGAGGCGGGCGGCTGAGGAGGAGCGCGCGTGGATGTCCCTCTTGTTCTCATGCTCATACAAGTGGGGAAGGAGCCTCCCTTATAAAGAGGTCCAACCCCCTCTAAACTAGCAATGTGGAACTAAACTTTAGTAGTATCCCTTGCCTTGCACAAATGGGCTAAGTGGGCCTCTAGGATTTATTAGGAATTTCTGAAATAGCTATTGGGCTGTCCAAATAGACTAAATTCCAGCAATCCCCCACCAGATCCGAGAGGCACACAGAAATTTGCCTTTGGTTCCAAAACACTGTTTTATATACGGGTACTGCAGTGGAGACTGTTAAGTTGAACTTCCACCTAGAACTCTATGCTACACTAGTAAGCAACTTGAACAGTGGACTGGGCCTCGAACTGCAAGTTTTCTGCGAATCTAGTTTCACATAAAGCCTTGACCGATACGTGGCTACCGTGGGTCTTCCCCGCGGGTGGAGCTTATGTGTCATACTCCGTGACCTTTCATGAGTTTACTAGAGAGAACCCTACTCTCATAGATTGCGATGTTTGACAATCAGACTCGTATAGGTGTGTTCTTCAAAAGATGTTCTGCAGGACAACATCTCGGCTTCAAAGAGCCACTTAGAACACATTAAGATATACATCAACCTTCCATGCAGATTAGGAGAGTATTGCATCTTCATGGAGTGGTATTTTTAACAGTAAGGGTACTCTCCTCCCAGTTGACCAACAGCTTGTCTTCCACATCTAATTCACGGGATCTTCGATCACAAAGAATATGTTACCACTGTGAACAACTCATATTGTGGGTCTCATACCCATCTCCCTCGATGCATTATCTATCACATTACGTGATAGACCCTTAGTAAAAGGATCTGCCAGATTTTTAGACGTTTGGATATAATCCAATGCAATAACTCCGGAGTTTTTCATTTTTCTGACAGACTTTAACCTTCTCTGAACGTGTCTTGATGACTTCATGTTATCCTTTGAATTGCTCACTTTAGTGATCACATTTTGATTGTCACAGTTCATAAGGATACCCGGTACAGGTTTCTCAACTACCGGCAAGTCATTCAAGAGCCGGCGAAGCCAATCTGCTTCGATCATAGCTGTATCTAGTGCTGTGAGTTTTGCTTACATTGTTGACCTTGTTAAGATGGTCTGCTTGCAAGACTTCCAAGAAACAGCGACACCTCCATGAGTGAATACATAACCGCTCGTGGCCTTTATCTCATCAGCATCTGAGATCCAGTTTGAGTCACTATACCCTTCAAGCACCTTTGGCTGCCCAGTGTAGTGAATTCCATAATTCGAAGTGCCTTTCAAATAACGCAAAACTCCCTCTAGAGCTTTCCAATGCACATCTCCTGGTTTTGAAACAAACCGACTCAGTTTGCTAACAGCAAAAGAGATGTCAGGTCTTGTAGCACTGGCTAAGTACATAAGCGAGCCAATGATCTGTGAATATTTCAATTGGTCTCTAGTAATTCTTCGATTCTTTCGAAGCAGCATGCTAGCATCATATGGTGTTGGAGAGGGCTTGTAGTCACTATAGCCAAAGCGACTCAAGATCTTTTCCACATAGTGAGATTGAAGAAATGTAATCCCACCATCATCGTCTCTCAACAACTTGATGTTCAGAATGACATCAGCCACTCCTAAATCCTTCATCTCAAAACAGCGAGACAGGAAATCCTTGACCTCCTTAATAACATTCAGATTTGTTCCGAAAATCAGTATGTCATCAACATACAAGCAAAGCATAACTCCCTCGCCCCCACCATGGCAATAGTACACACATTTGTCAGCTTGGTTAACAACAAAGCCTGCAGCTGTTAAAGTTCTTTCGAACTTCTCATGCCACTGTTTGGGTGCTTGCTTGAGTCCATACAAAGACTTCAACAAATTGCACACTTTCCCTTCCTGACCATCTATTACAAACCCATATGGTTGTTCCATATAAATTTCCTCATCCAACTCTCCATTTAGGAAAGAAGTCTTAACATCCATTTGATGAACGAGAAGACCATGTGCGGCAGCTAGTGAAAGTAGAACTCGAATAGTGGTCAGTCGAGCCACAGGTGAGTAAGTATCAAAGAAGTCTTCACCTTCCTTTTGGGTATAACCCTTTGCCACGAGCCGAGCCTTGTACTTTTCAATAGTACCATCAGGACTAAGCTTATTCTTGAATACCCATTTGCATCCTATAGGTTTGCACCCATAAGGACGATCAGTTATCTCCCAAGTTTCATTCGCCAAGATGGAATCCATCTCGCTATGAACCGCTTCTTTCCAGTAGTCAGCATCTTCCAATGCATAGGCCTCCGAAATAGAAATGGGAGTGTCATCTATGAGATAGACAAGAAAATCATCACCAAAATACTTTGCAGTCCTCTGTCTCTTGCTCTGAGTAGGAACTTCATTGTTCTCCTCCACAGGACTTTCAAAGTGTTCCATCGAAATGGCAGGTACAATAATATTAACTGGTTCCTGATTCGATGAACTAGGCATCTCCTGATTAGATGAGGTAGCCATATCCTTCATGGGAAAGATATCTTCAAAGAAAGTCGCACCATTCGACTCCATGATCGTACCGACATGCATGTCAGGTACCTCAGATTTTACAACCAAGAATCTATAGCCTATGCTATGAAAAGCATATCCCAGGAAAACACAATCCACAGTTTTTGGTCCCAGCTTCCGCTTCTTTGGAATTGGTATATTGACTTTCGCCACCACCACCACCGCCATAGGAGTGAGCAGCGTTGGCCGAGCGGTTTCCACCACCACCGCCATTGCCTCCGCCACCACCTCCTCCAGCAGGATTGCGCACATTGTTGTTGAAGTTGTGACCAAACGGCTCCTGCAGCGCCATGCCCCGTGCCCTTCAAGCTTGCAGATTTGGCACTTCTCGCGATCACCGCGGTCACCGCGGTCACCACCTTGGCGAGGAGCACCACCGGAGTTGTCGTCGAAGAAGCGCCCCCCGTGTTGTTGTTGTTGTTGTAGCCACGGGGGCCACCGTTGCTGCTGCTGCTGCCGTTCCCCGAACGGTTGTTGTTGCCGCGGCCTCCACCCTTTGCAGCAAGATTGGCGGAGTAGGAGGAGGTTTGCGCGGCGATCCGTGACTCCGCCGCGAGCAGTAGCGGAAAAGCTCGCTCAGGCCGATCGGCTGATCGGTGATGGTGCGTGTGGAGACGGCGGAGACGAATCCGCTGTACTCCGGCTCGTGCATGAGGCCCTGGATGATGTGAGAGACAATATCATCATCGTCCAGGGGTCTCCCGGCGGCGGCGAGGTCATCAGCTATCCCCTTCATCTTGGTGAAGTAGGCAGCTGCAGAAAGGTCACCCTTCCTGGTGTGCCCGATCTGCTCCCGAAGCTGGATGATGCGGGCGCGGGATTGCGAGGAGAAGCTCTGGAGGAGAGTACTCCAAGTGGCAGCGGCCGTCGAGCAGTTGCTGACCTGCAGAAGAACTTCTCGAGAGAGGGTTGCGATCAAAAACGAAAGAACCTGCTGATCCTGGGTCACCCACACGGGATGCTACGGGTTGGGGTGGACGGTGATCGTCTTCTTACCGGCGACCTCCGTCTCCGTTTGGATCTCAGCGGCAGGCTCCTTGACAGAGCCCTCCAGGAAGCCCATCATGCCGGTCGCCCTGATGTGTGGCAGCACCTGAGCCCTCCAGACAAGCTTCTCTCGGTTCAACTTCTCAGTGATGGTGTGGCCAAGGGAAGCAAGGGCGGGCGTGGCCATGGCGGAGGATGAAGACATAGCGGTGCTAGATGCGATGGAAGAGACTAGCTCTGTATACCATGTAAAATAGCTAGGCTTAAGCGTATGCAATTAGTAGGGACGCGTGCGTGTTTATATGGGCACTAAGGCCAGGAGATTTACAGAGTTGGTTAGGCTAGGATTGATCTCCAAGTAATCTAGCTATCCTAACTACCATGGGATCATATCTCTAGCCTAGCCGGTTTGGTTACAACAGATATACACGCACGCACACAATTACATGTTTAACACAGGGTAGGGCAGGGCAGAGGAAGTAGACGAGAGCAACTACAGATATAAGGCACCATTTTGCATATCTGGAGAGTTTTAATTTTCTCAACCTAATTATTAATGTTCCTACCGCTCTTACTCAAAACTACCACTGTTAGTAATCTAATTATTAAATCTAAGGTCAACCATAGTGGTTTATTTTTTCTTACGTAGTAAGATTCTACATCCTAGCTTCAACTTTCAGCTCGTTCCAAATAAACTGTTGCTACCGTGCCTGTTTTCGTCTCTATTAAAAATGTACTGGGTGGGTTATACAAAATCCTTTTGGAAATTCATAGCTTTCTTGATTGCTCGCCGGTCAGTACATAGGTCAGTACATGATGAGTGGACTGAATGAATGTACGCAGGCGACCTATGAATGTGTGGACTGAATGAATATGGACAACTAGCTATGAATGTGCTGGACTGAATTCTTGGTTGTCAGCAGCGTGCACGCTGTCGATCCCCTTTTCGGACTTTCTATCTCCCTCTACTTGTGACGGAGCGCCAGGCAAATCATACCTGTTGTCCAGCTTCCGCTCCCTATCGGTGGCCTTGGTCAAATTGTGCTTGGTCCCCATTGCAAGTTTTCTGCCAGGGACAGTGGAATTTTTCCAAATCGGATTTAAGGTGCGAAGTGCCCAAGGAAATGCTCTTTAGAAAATTCGCAAGACAAGCTTTACCGCCACATAACACCAGTTCAACTAGGGGCGACTGCGGTTTAGTTTTGCGCTACCAAAAGGAAGAAGAAAATGAGGTATAATTTGTTATCTCTGAGCTCGAAGCTCTGTCGATGGCGAAGACACACACACACAAGACTGAACCTTTTGCTCTAGCGCAATACTTGCTGCCTTTCTGTTTCTCTCTTCTTATTCACTTGGTGAACGGGAAAAACGGATCAAGAACAGCCCCCTCTACTGGGTCGTGCCATCCCACGACCATGGGCGTGCTCATGCCGCGATCTAAGGGCCTCGGGATCGCACATGCCGCGTCCTCAGGCGCTGTCTAACTGAAACGAGAAAAAAAAGCTATCTGACGAAACTGAAGGAAACTAACACTGCCGTTGCAGCCCTACTGAACTTCAGAAAACCCCGGCCCTAGTAGCCTGTCACGCTAGGTTATTTGCTGACAATCTCCCCCTAAGCTAGTCGTGACAAAGAGCCTAAACCTTGACCATGCCGATACGCGCGCGCAGCTCCAGGAACCGCGTGCGCCCAAGAGACTTTGTGAAAATGTCCGCGAGCTGATAGCTGGTGGCGATGTGCTCGACCCTGATCTTTCCCTCCTCCACGCACCTCCGAATGAAGTGAAAACGAACGTCGATGTGTTTGCTTCGGTCGTGGAAGACGGGGTTCTTGCACAGCTGGATGGCCGACCTGTTGTCGACGAAGATGGTGATGGCGCCGGCCTCCTCCATGAGTAGCTCTCCCTCGAGCCTGCACAGCCAGATGCCCTGGCAGGCTGCCGTCGTTGCGGCCACGTACTCGGCTTCACACGAAGACAGCGCGATGATCTTCTGTTTCTGGGATTGCCAAGTGATTGGTGCTCCTCCGAGGAAGAAGATGTTGCCGGATGTGCTCTTGCGATCGTTAATGTCGCCGGCCATGTCTGAGTCGCTGTACCCCACGAGCCCTCCACCATTGCTGCCCTTGATGTACTTACACCCATACCTGCGGGTGCCAGCGATGTAGCGAAGGAGGTGCTTGACGGCAGCCAGATGTGCCGTGGTCGGCGTCTCCATGAAATGGCTCAAGTACCCGACGGCGAAGGTGATGTCGGGCCGTGTGTGGGTGAGGTAGCGGAGTCCTCCGATGATGCTACGATACTCCGTGGCATCCACACGTGGTTGTGGCCCCTCCTTGGTAAGTTTCAGGTGCGGCTCCATGGGCACGTGTGCCGGATTGCAATCCGCCATGCCTGCTCGTTCCAAGAGCTCACCCGCGTATGCCGCCTGCGACAGGGTGATCCCTCCGTCGCCCTGTTTCACCTCTATGCCAAGGTAGAAGCTGAGCAATCCAAGATCACTCATGCGGAATCTGGCCATCATCTCGGTCTTGAAACTGCGAATCGCCTCGGCGTCAGCTCCGGTGACCACGAGATCATCGACGTAGACACCGACCAGGAGCCGTGCTTGTCCCTTGCCTCGTGCATACAAGGCATGCTCTGACGGGCAACTTGTGAACCCAAGTTGCTGCACCGTGCAGTCAAGCTTGGCGTTCCAAGCTCGCGGCGCCTGTCGCAACCCGTAGAGTGCCTTGTGGAGACGGAACACCTTGTGCTCCTCGCCTCTCCGCGCGAATCCAGGTGGCTGCATGACGTAGACCTCCTCCTTGAGCTCGCCGTTGAGGAAAGCCGATTTGACGTCGAGGTGGTGCAGCTCCCAGCCACGCTGTGCCGCCGTGGCGACCATGACGCGCACGGAGTCCAGCCTGGCCACGGGCGCGAACGCGTCGTCGTAGTCCACGCCCTCCTTCTGTACAAAGCCCCTGGCAACGAGCCTCGCCTTGTGCTTGACGACGACACCTGCGGCATCCTTCTTCAGCTTAAACACCCACTTGAGGCCAATGGCTGTGTGACCTGCAGGCAGATCAGTGAGTGTCCAGGTGCCGTTCCCTTCAATAGATGCCAGCTCCTCCAGCATCGCGCTACGCCAGCTCTCATGAGGCGCTGCTTCTGCAAATGTAGACGGCTCCTCTTCAGCCAGCAGTAGGCGTTCCTCAGGCGCAGACGACTTGGCCACGCCACGGTACACGTCCGCGAGGCGGCGGAAGCGATGCCCCGCGAATGGATCGTCATCAGCATCATACGAGTCATACCGAGCCGCGTGTGGCGTGACGAACTCGATCGCCCCTGGCGCCTCGTCCAGAGACGCCCCGCCGCCGCACCCGTCCGAAGAGGCCGTGGACGCGCCGGTCCACGATGTCCCTGGAGGGCTCGACGCGGCCGCGCTCTGGGGCGTGGCGGGCGAACCACCCACGCTCCTGCTGGTGGGCGTGGCTGGTGAGTTCACCACGGGGTCGTGGCCTCCTTCTTGGTCCCCACACGAGTCGCCAGCTGCGGCGTTCACGCTCCGCCCTCCCGTGGGCAGAGGAAGCTCGTGGTGGACGACAAATGGCTCCGCTGTGTGCTCGCCCGTGACGCCCCAGTCCCAGCTTGCGCCCTCGTCGAACACCACGTCCCGTGACGCGTACACGCGCCTGGTCAATGGATCGTACACCCTGTACGCCTTCGAGCCCGCCTCGTAACCGATGAAGACCATCTTGGTGCTGCGGTCGTCGAGCTTCTTCAGGCCGGGCCGTGTGTTCTTGACGTAGACGACGCAACCGAAAGTGCGCAGGAAATGCACGGCAGGTTTCTTGCCGTACCACACCTCGTACGGGGTTTTGCCATTGACGCTGCGGGTGTAGGATCTGTTGAGAATGAACACCGCAGTCGCCACGGCCTCCCCCCAAAACCAGCTCGGCATGTTCTTCGCCTTGAGCATGCTCCTTGCCATGCCAACAACGGTCTGGTTACGCCGTTCCACCACGCCGTTCTGCTGCGGCGAGTAAGGCGCCGTCAGATGCCTCTGTACGCCTTGTTCTGCGAAGTACTCGCCGAGCGCGCTGGAAGTGAACTCGCCGCCCCGGTCCGTCCGGAACACGCGCAGACGTGCACCTTGCTCCGCCTCTGCCGCGGCAACGAACTGCTTGATGCTGGCCGCGGCAGCATCCTTCGCTGGCAGCATCATAGCCGACATATAGCGGCTATGATCGTCCACGACGAGCATGAAGTAGCGCTTGCCGCCGGGAGTAGCTGGAGCGATGGGCACGCACAAGTCGGCGTGAACCAGCTCGAGCGGCCCTGTCGCTCGGTACTGCGCCTGAGAGGGAAACGGAGCACGCCGTTGCTTCCCCACAAGGCACGCGTCGCAGATCTGCACTGCGTGATCCACCAACGGCATCCCGCGCACCATGTCAGCGCGCCCCATGCGCAGGAGCGCGTCGAAGTGCAGATGGCCGAACCTGGCATGCCACTTCCATGCCTCGTCGTCGTCGTGTGCTGCCAGGCAAATAGGATGCGCTATATCCAGGCGCACAACATACAGGCGTCTGCCATTGCGGCGTACCTGAGCGAGTTCATTCTGGCGACGATCGTACAACGTCAGAACGCCGCCATGAATCTTCGTGGTGCAGTCGTGCTCGTCCAATTGCCCGAGGCTGATGATGCTAGTCTTGAGGCGCGGGATGAAGTAGACATCGGTGAGGGCGCGGTGGTCGCCGCTCCGCACGGTGAACGTGACCGTGCCGCGACCATGAATAGCCACGCTGGAGCCGTCCCCGAACCTGAAGCTGCCGGTGACGCCCTCGTCCAGTTCCGCGAACGCCGACCGATCGCCGGTCATGTGGTTGGACGCGCCGGTGTCCAGGAACCAACGACCGTCGCACGGCACCACCTCAGCGCCCAGGTTCGTCTTTGCACGCTCCTCGTTGAGCATGACGTGCTCCCCCGTGCTCTGTGTCGGGGTCGCGGCGATCACCGCCATCAGGAGCGTCGGGTCGTCGTCGTG
Organism: Aegilops longissima; assembly: GCA_021605205.1. Classification (NCBI taxonomy): domain Eukaryota; kingdom Viridiplantae; phylum Streptophyta; class Magnoliopsida; order Poales; family Poaceae; genus Aegilops; species Aegilops longissima. Next base: position 736,760,416 of record CM038678.1, on the reverse strand, counting down.
CCCGTCCGCGGCATGCCCACCTTGTTCGGCGAGGTTTGCCTCCCCGCGCTCCTCGCGGAGGCGCGTCCTGCACTCACGCGCCCAGTGCCCGTACTTCTTGCAGTGACGGCACTGGTCCGTGGGTTTTGCGCGGCTGCCGGAGCGCGCCCGCCAAGATTCGCGGCCTCGCCCAAGCGCCCACCGCCGCGACCTGAGCCGGATCCGCTGCCTCCGGACCCGTCGTTCTCAGTGCGTTGCATGCGCGCGAGCCACTCCTCCGCCGTGAACATGAGGCGCCCCACGCCCGAGTCCTCCTGGTCGAGGTCGTACCTCTCCTCGGCGGCTCTCAGCCGTCCGGTGAGCTCCTCCACGGAGAGAGTATCCAGATCAACAAGCGTCTCGATTGACAGAGCGATTTGGGAATACCTCTTCGGGACGACGGAGAGGAACTTGCGGACGACGCGTTTCTCCAGAACGGTCTCCCCGAGCTGTGCCATATGGGCCACCATGTTCATGATCCTCATGGCGAAGTCGTCGATCGTCTCGCCGTCGGTGAAACGGATGTCATTGTACTGCTTGGTGAGGGTTGCGAGCTTGGCCTCGCGAACGCGAGCCACACCGAGACGCATGGTCTTGACGGACTCCCACGCCTCCTTCGCCGTGGCCTTGCCGGCGAGAGTAGGCCCCATCTCCGGTGGCACGCCACGCAGGATGGCCTCGAGCGCGAGCCGATCGTCGCTGCGCTCCGCCGTGCTCGTCACCACGGCGTCCCAGAGCTGCCGCCCCTCCATCATGAGCTGCATGAGGACAGCCCAGTCGGTGTAGTTGGTCATCGTCAGCTGCGGCCACGCTGCGCCGCCGGTGTCGCGCACCACCCGCGCCAAGGATCTCTCTGCCACGACTAGCTCTGAGCCGTCGGAGACCTTTGCGCGCGGCGTCAGTGGCGACTTGCTGCCGGTGTCATCCCCGGCCATGCCCTGGACCGAAGAATGGCTCTGATGCCAATTGTTATCTCTGAGCTCGAAGCTCTGTCGTTGGCGAAGACACACACACACGAGACTGAACCTTTTGCTGCAGCGCAATACTTGCTGCCTTTCTGTTTCTCTCTTCTTATTCACTTGGTGAACGGGAAAAACGGATCAAGAACAGCCCCCACTACTGGGTCGTGCCATCCCACGACCATGGGCGTGCTCATGCCGCGATCTAAGGGCCTCGGGATCGCACATGCCGCGTCCTCAGGCGCTGTCTAACTGAAACGAGAAAAAAAAGCTATCTGACGAAACTGAAGGAAACTAACACTGCCGTTGCAGCCCTACTGAACTTCAGAAAACCCCGGCCCTAGTAGCCTGTCACGCTAGGTTATTTGCTGACATAATTGTGCTGACATGAGTTGCACCTGCAGTGAAGTACCGAAGAGGATAAAAAGCGTGTACTAACAAGTTTCTGTCAGCAATGATTTTTTAATCATCCTTTGATCTTCCGGTGATCTTTTCTTTGTTCAGAATAGTTGAGGCATTCAAGTTGCTGCTTGTGGACTGAATGTGTGTTTGTCAAGTGAAAGTGCAGAGAATTTCAGAACTGATTTTCAAGCTTCAAAGTTGGGACAACTCTTACTGCTACAGAATACGGAGCGAGCTATCGAGGCAATTGTAACATCCCGAATTTTCAATTTAGAATGTTATACATAGTTCATCCATAGTTCATCATATTTTATCGCATCTTCGTTCGGCAATCCTCGAAATCCTAAGCAACTCAAGGACCCTCGGAGAGAGTTCGGGATTTTACGGTTTTCATATTTGATTTCTATCAAATATTGAGAATGAGGAATTTTCATTTTAATTATTTTCTCTTCGAAAAATATTTCATAATAAAAATAAATGAGAGGAGATAATATGACTTCTCCAAAATAATTAAAATATTGGAGAAAAAATGTTAAAATAAATATTTGTATTTTCTTTGAGTTTTACTTGGATTTTATTTGCATTAGAAATAGTGCATGTTTTAAAAATTGCATTTTTAGGGCCAAGAAAACGTTCATCTCATTCTAAATATTTTATTTAGACGATGAAAATTTCTTTTGGCATTTTTAGATTTTTTTTATAGGAATTTTTTTTCTGTCGGCGGAACTATTAAAAAAAAACTCCCCGCGCCCGACCGGGCCAAGGGCCCAGCCGAGACACCGCCGCCGCCGCCACACGGACCGGTGTCCGAATTGGACTCTGCCTCCGCCGCCTTGGCCCCTACTCCAAGTCGCCGCCCCGCCCCTTTATATATGCCGCCACCCAGAGCCCCAACACCACCGCCGCCGCCAACCCCACCGCCCGCAGAGCCGCCGCCACAGCAGCCGCCGCCGCCCGTGCAGCCGCAGCAGCCACTCGCCGCCTCCGCTGCCGCCAAGCCCGCCGCACCGTGTGAGCCGCCGCCCTGCACCCCGCCTCGCCGGAGCCCTCGCCGGAGGTAGCCGCCGGATCCGAGACAGCCGGTTTTTTTTAAACCGTTCGATTTATTTTTCCAAAATCCTAGTTTCCGTTTTTTTATAGATCGGTTTTTCTCCGGTTTATATATTTAGCGAGCGTTCGCTCGTTCGTTCGTTTTAACAAACGTTCGTTCGTTAAACTGTTCGTCGCTTTTGTTTTTATCGGATTTATTCCGTGATTTTTCTGATCGCGATTTCTGATCCGATGTTCGATCTATTATAACTTTTCGCTCGTTTATCGGAATCAGGCAATTCAAGCGCCTAGAGTTTCGTCTCGAAACCCTCTTTCCGAATAACCAACTCAAACAAGTTTTTGCCTCTTTAAAATTTGACACTAGTTCAGATTAGTAAACGGATCTTATTTCTTTCGCTGTTTGAGTTTTGTTTCTTCGTTTTGTTTGATTCTTTTTGCAAACCAGAGTTCTTAAGTTGAACTTTCTGGTCAACCTCTTTTAGTTGAGTTTTACCTGTGCATATTTGCTTGTTGCTTACGTATGTTATTGTTTGCTTGCGATAGAATTCCCGGAGTGCGAAGCGTGTTATTATGAGTCTCTAGGATTCACGGATCGTCAGCAAGGCAAGTAACACATTGATTATACTCTTTTCATACCCAGTTTTTATGCATTAGCTCAATCCTCAAACATTGCATGATTAGGATATCATTAATTTGTGGGTTGGGAAGTAGTTGTTGAGGTAGAACCTATTGCCCTGTTACTATCAAACCCTTGGGAGTTACTTCTACGTTCGCTTATACTGCTATGCTATGCTCGTAGACGTGGTTGGGTTTGAGTGTATCCATGACAGATGTGAGATTGTTAATTAATGGTTTACTTTAAGGTGGCAACTTAAATACACATCTGGGTGGATTGAGGTACCTGGGTATTCCAGGATTGCCTGTTTTTCTTTATGGATTGCCACCCAGGCTCAAAGGGAACTGAGTTTATTCATGCTAGAAACTTCCGTGTGCAGCCACAAGCTATTATGGGCTCTAGCATAGTTGAGTAAGTTACGTGAAGCTCTTGAACAGGTAGATCAGCAGGTAGTGGGTTTTGTAGGTTTGATATGGTCTACCCGGAGTAGAGAGTTAATGTTTCTGAAAGACTGTGTCTCGGTCATCCGTTTCTCAAACATCATGCAGTGCGAGAAATCAACGGAGGAGATCGTGTCTTGTGGGGAAAAGTGCGCAAACCTCTGCAGAGTGTATAATCTAATCATGGTTAGCCGTGTCCCCGGTTATGGACAACTTTGAGTATCTAGTACTTGAGTATTCACATGTATCTCATCACCCTAAAAATTAATATTGTTGGGTTGTTAACTACTTTAATTGGGATTGAGAATGCTGTCAACCATTCTCAATGATGTTTCAACCACCATGATAGTTAATTTAAAATCTATTCCTTTGTTGTAGGGAGAAATTGGCTTTTCGCAAAAACTATAACCATAGAGCTTTCCACCAGCAAAATATGCATGTAGTGATAGCATTATTTAGTTCTTGCTCTACTGTGTTATATTGCCAACATATTCCATGTGCTGACCCGTTCTCGGGCTGCAACGTATTATGTTGCAGACTTTTCAGACGAGGAGTAAGGTTTGATAGGTCGTTGCCGTGCAGCTCAGCCATGCCGTTGGAGTTGATGGACTCACTTTATCTTCCAAGCCTTCCACTGTTATCACATTAGATGGCCTTAAGCCATATTATTGTAATAAGTTCTCTTTTGAGATATCGATGTAATAAGTGTGTGATTGCTACTCTGTTGTAAATCCTTCGAGCATTGTGTGTGTCAGCATTACCGATCCAGGGATGACACTGAAACACAGAGACTTGACCATGTGACGTCGGGTCGCTACAAGATGGTATCAGAGCACACGCTGAGTGTAGGACACGACCACTAAGATAAACCATAGGTCACTCTTCTATACTCATTTCTGACTCCTCTCCCTTTTTCCACTCTTTAGGATGACGGATATGAAGAACAAGTTTGCACAACCGGATGAAGACACACCTTTTGGACGCCACTTGAAGGAAGTCACTAGGTACTTGAACATTGGAATACCAAGTTTCACCAGGAGGTACAAGGCCACCTTACCAGAAGAGGAGCGCTGGATGATTCAAGTACAAGTTCCAGGAAGGACGTTCTCGCCAACTTCTAAGCCCATAGAGTTTTCTTTTGAAGCACCCACCTGGAGTTTAGGCAAGAGCATGGCAGCCCACATTACCATGGGACGCATTGGAGAAGTCTACAACAGGGAGCTAAAGGACACCATCTACCAAATATGTGGGCGCCGAGACGAGCAATGGGAAGTAATCAGCACCAAGAAGAATCGATCCATTGCAGCTTTCATTCAGGAGTTAAACCAGCACATTCGACGTCAGGAAAACCAGATGTGCGCAGATATGATGGAGTTGAAGAAGGCGAAGACCAGGATCATCGAGCTGGAGGAAGAACTCAAGTTTACATGCGACGGATACGAGGAGAAAATCAAGACACTACTGGAGAAGAACGACGACCTGGTTAAGAAGATCGGAGTATTCATGGGAGGACCAACATCGGAAGAAGAAGACGATGACCCCACTTGGCCGGACAACTATATCATCATCGACGACACCGATTCCGATCCAAGTGATGATGACTACGAAGACGAAGCTGGAGCAGACATCATGGAGTCTTCCACCGATAAAATTTTTTAGATGACCACCATATATTAGTAGTATTTCCCCCATGTATCTAATAGTAGTTGAGCACTTTTGCGATAGTTCAAGACCGTTTGTATGCCCTTGCTTGTTTGATTGCGTGAATTTATTGTGTTTGACTCATATGCATATGGGTAGTGTTCTCTCATTAGACCTCTTTCTATTCTAATCTCTTCCATCTAAATCCATCAGATGCCTCCGAGCACTACGGGAAACAGGAGATTTTCCGTCAGTACTTTCTTTGCCGTCAGCATTTCGTCGGGGCAGACGGCAAAGAACGGGTTTGCCGTCATCAGCAGGCAGAAAAGAAAAAATAACGGCAAAATAGATTTTGCCGTCTGCAAATAAAACACAGACGGCAAAGAGCTCACTTTGCCGTCTGCAAAAAAAAGACAGATGGCAAAAAATCTTTGCCATCTGCCTTTTGTGTTAAAGACGGCGAATAGCTCACTTTGCTGTCTGTAATATAAAATGCAGACAGCAAAAACTATTTGCCGTCTGCCTTTTATATTACAGTGAACTCTTTGCCGTCTGTAATACAAAAGGAAGACGGCAAAGAGAAAGCACACCACGCGGATCGACCACGCGGATCGATGACATGGCAGCATCTCGACGCACTCAAATCACCCTGCCGTGCCCCATGCCAACCCACCTCGCATCCCACGCCCACCACACATCATGCAACCAGCGGCCCCACCCACCCACCCATCACGTGTCCAACGCACTCAACCACAGCCCCGCTTCTCTAAAAAAAACCGCTGCCCCGCTCCAGATCAAGATTTTCTCGTGCCCGAGCGCAGGCTGGAGTAGCCATCGCCGCCGGCCACCAGATGACCTTGCACAGCCAGCGAACAGCAACAGAGAACGAATCTGGTGACCACCGAAGCAGCGGTTGCCGGAGTTGGTAACTCCGGCGACCACCGAAGCTGTAGCCGCCAACGAAAGCTTGGACTGACGTCATATTTTTTTAAATAAAAAACAATCTTTGTCGTATGTAACTAGTCCGGATGACGGCAACGGAAATGTTTCGACTGACGGCAAAGACCGCATACTTTGCCATCTACTATTTTTGCGGGAGACGGCAAATTGTAGTTTGGCTGACGGCAAATACTTTGTCGTCTGTCCGATGAAAAGCTGACGGCAAAGGATTCTTTGCCGACTTATCTTTGCCGTCTGACTTCGCCGTCTGCATCCTGACGGCAAACTCTTTGCCGTCTGGATTTAGGTCTTTGCCGTCTGTGATCCACAGACGGCAAATTACCTGTTTCCTGTAGTGGAGACGTGACCCCGGTTTTGTTTTCCCACCAGAGCTCACCCAGTCGATCCAACAGCAGAATGCCTTGATGCAATTGCTAGTTCAGAACCAGGGCAACAATAACAACAACAACCCTCCGCTAGTGGATAATTTAGCCCGTTTTCTGAGGTTACAGCCGCCGGTGTTTTCCAGTAGCACCGAACCAATAGTCGCTGATGACTGGCTGCACCGTAGTGGAAGGGAATTAACCACCGCAGGATGCACGGATGCTGAGAAGGTGCGCTTTGCCGCACATCAATTGGATGGACCAGCAGCCGCATGGTGGGAGAATTACACGGCTACTTTTCCTATAGCCAATGTTCTTGGGACCAGTTTCAGCAAGCCTTTCGCATGGCCCATGTCTCAACTGGAGCCATGCAAATGAAGAAGCGTGAGTTTCGCAACTTACGCCAGGGGAACCGTACTGCGGCTAAGTACGTGGATGACTTTAGTAAGCTATCACGCTATGCCCCTGAAGATGTAACCACTGTTGCCGCGAAGCAGGAGAAGTTCATGGAAGGGCTGAACGATGAGATGAGCATGCAGTAGATGGTGGCAACTTTCAACAACTACCAGGAGTTGGTAGATAAGGCCCTTATGATTGAAGGAAAGCAGCAGCAGATTGAGAGCCGTAAGAGGAAGTATGGACAAGGGAAGTATAATTCAGAGCTCAACAGAAGCCCTGCTTAACCCCGAACTCGGAGGACTTGTTCATAACCATGGAGGTCACAACCATATGGAGGAGGATCGATAACCACAATGGTGCGAAGAATAGCAAGGGAACGGAGTGAATAACAATCAGAACCGCTCCAACCCATCTACACCCGCCAAAAGAGACCTAAGTCAAGTTACTTGCTATAAGTGCGGGAAGACTGGGCATTATGCTAACGAATGCCCTGAATGAAGGAATGGGAACGGTAATGGGAGCGCTGGAAAGAAGCCCAACCCATTCAACAAAGGACAAGTACACCACGTTAACGTGGAGGAGGTTGAAGAGCAGCCGGACGCGGTAATAGGTAAGTTTTTGGTTAAGTCATTTACCACTCTTGTTCTTTTCGACACTGGTGCATCACATTCATACATATCAAGGGGATTCACAGATAAGTTTAAGTTACCAACCCAAACCCTTAGGACCCCTCTTTTAGTGAGCTCACCTGGAGCAGAGTACATGGCTAGCCAATGGTGTACCCAGATACCCCTAACCATTGGCACACATGTTTTTCCGTCTGACCTAATTATCTTGGAGTCGCAAGGATTGGATGTGATATTAGGTATGGACTGGATGTCGAAGTATGGAGGAAGCATTGACTGTGCTAGTAAGTCGATTTATCTTACCACCCCGGAGGGAAAAAGGATCAAGTATGTATCTAGGCATCTGCCTAGGAGGAGCCAAGTGAATACCCTCACGGGAGTTGTGCAGGAGGAAGTGCCTATAGTACGTGATTACCCGGATGTTTTCCCAGAGGAGTTACCAGGCATGCCCCCGGATCGAGACATCGAGTTTTTGATAGAGCTATTACCAGGTACATGGCCAATATCCAAGAGACCCTATCGGATGCCCGCAAATGATCTGGAGGAAGTTAAGAAACAGATCAAGGAGTTATTGGAGAAAGGTTATATTCGCAGGAGTTCATCACCTTGGGGAGCACCAGTACTTTTGGTCGAGAAAAAGGATAAATCCCTGAGGATGGTAGTTGACTACCGAGCCTTGAATGAAGTAACGATTAAGAATAAGTATCCATTACCAATGATCAATGATCTGTTTGATCAGTTGCAAGGAGCTAAGGTGTTTTCGAAGATTGACCTACGGTCGGGAAATCATCAGTTGAAGATCCGAGAGAAGGATATACCAAAGACATCATTCACCACGCGGTACGGATTATATGAGTATATGGTCATGTCGTTTGGACTGACTAACGCCCCTGCCTATTTCGTGAGCATGATGAACAAGGTGTTCATGGAGTATTTGGACAAGTTTGTTGTGGTGTTTATTGATGATACTATGGTATACTCGAAGAACGAAGAGGAGCACAAGTAGATTTGCGTTTAGTTCTCGAGAAACTCAGGGAACACCAGTTATACGCTAAATTTAGCAAGTGCGAGTTTTGGTTGAAGGAAGTTGGATTTCTTGGGCATGTTATATCAGGAGAGGGTATAGTAGTGGACCCCAGTAAGGTTCAGTCAGTCACTGAATGGTTGGCACCCACTTCAGTTAGCGAGATCCGCAGTTTCCTTGGACTCGCAGGATATTACCGGAGATTCATTGAATTTTTTTCCAAGATTGCCAAGCCAATGACTGAATTGCTGAAGAAGGATACTAAGTTTAAATGGACAGATGACTGCGAGGCAAGTTTTGAGGATTGAAGAAACGTTTGACTACAGCCCCAGTGCTAACACTGCCAGATATACATAAGGAGTTCCAAGTTTATTGCTACGCCTCTCGCTTGGGACTTGGATGTGTGCTTATGCAAGATGGAAAGGTTTTTTCGTATGCCTCATGACACCTGAAGCCCCATGAATTAAACTATGCCACGCATGATTTGGAGCTAGCAGCCATAGTGTATGCATTGAAAACTTGGAGACACTATCTTATTGGAAACCATTGTGATGTGCACACGGATCATAAGAGTTTGAAGTACATTTTCACCCAGAAGGAGTTGAACCTTAGACAAAGGAGATGGCTGGAGCTTATAAAGGATTACAATATGAAGCTACACTATCATCCAGGAAAGGCCAATGTCGTAGCAGACGCTTTGAGTTGGAAAAGTTACGCTAATATCCTTGAAAGTAAGGGATTTCCCAAGGAGTTAGCTGAGGATATCATGGAACTTCGGTTGGAGATTGTTCCAAGAGGTTTCATTGCAACAATGGAGGTTCAGTCTACATTGTTGGATAAGATCCGAGAAGCTCAGAAGAATGACAAGGAGATTGCTGAGATAAGGGAGAAGATGAGCAAAGGAAAAGCCAAAGGTTTTCGAGAGGATGAGCACGATACCTTATGGTTTGAGGACCAAGTTTATGTGCCTAATAACTCAGAGATCAGGAAGTTAATACTTCAGGAGGCCCATGACTCACCATACTCGATACACCCCGGAAACACCAAGATGTATTTGGATTTGAAGGAACGTTTCTGGTGGACTGGTATGAAAAAGGATATTTCCGAGTATGTAGCTATGTGTGATGTATGTCAGAGGGTGAAGGCAGAGCATCAGAAGCCAGTAGGACTGCTACAGCCTATGCCGATACCCGAATGGAAGTGGGATAAGCTTGGCATGGACTTTATCACCGGATTGCCCAAAACCAAAGCAGGATATGATTCAATATGGGTAGTAGTGGATCGCTTGACCAAAGTAGCTCATTTCATCCCAGTCAAAACAACTTACACAAGTGCAAAGTTGGCCAAGATATATATGTCCAGGATTGTATGTTTGCATGGAGTTCCGAAGGCCATCGTATCGGATAGAGGAACACAGTTTATTTCAAAGTTTTGGAAATAGTTACACCAGACCCTGGGTACCAGATTGGAGTTCAGTACATCATTCCACCCACAGACGGATGGAAAGACAGGGAGAGTCAATCAGATTCTGGAAGACATGCTGAGAGCATGTGCGTTAGATTATGGATCTAGTTGGGATGATAATTTGCCTTACGCAGAGTTCTCATACTACAATAGCTACCAGGCCAGTTTGAAGATGGCACCGTTCGAAGCTCTGTACGGACGTAGATGTAGGACACCACTGATGTGGGATGAGGTAGGAGACCGTCAGTTGTTTGGACCAGATTTGATCAAAGAGTCGGAGGAGAAGGTTAAACTAATCCGAGACAGACTGAAGATTGCTCAGTCCATGAAGAAGAGTTATGCAGATTCAAAACGTAAGGAAGTAACTTATGAAATTGGAGACAGAGCCTATATGAGGGTATCACCTTTGCGAGGAGTGAAACGTTTTGGAGTTAAGGGAAAGTTAGCTCCAAGGTTTGTAGGACCGTACCGTGTTTTCGAACGGATGGGAGAAGTTGGCTACAAACTGGAATTACCTGAAGGATTGCCAGGAGTTCACGATGTGTTTCACGTATCACAGTTGAAGAACTGTCATGCTGAGATGGCAGATATACCATTAAGAGATACAGTGCCCCTAGAGGCGATACAGTTGGACAGTAATTTGACTTATGAGGAGAAGCCAGTAAAGATTCTTGACTTTGACAGCCGAGTCACCCGCAGCAAGGTTATCAAGTTTTGTAAAGTTCAGTGGAGCCACCATACCGAGGAGGAAGCCACCTGGGAACGAGAAGATGATATTCGCAAGGACCACCCGCACCTATTTTCTAGCCAACCCGAATCTCGAGGGCGAGATTCATCTTAAGGGAGGTAGGTTTGTAACATCCCAAATTTTCAGTTTGGAATGTTATACATAGGTCATCCATGCATATCATATTTCATCGCATCTTCGCTCTGCAATCCTCGAAATCCTAAGCAACTCAAGGACCCTCGGAGAGAGCTGGGGATTTTACAGTTTTCATATTTGATTTCTATCAAATATTGAGAATGAGGATTTTTTATTTTAATTATTTTCTCTCCGAAAAATATTTCATAATAAATATAAATGAGAGGAGATAATATGACTTCTCCAAAATAATTGAAATATTGGAGGAAAAATGTTAAAATCATTATTTGGATTTTATTTGAGTTTTACTTGGATTTTTATTTGCATTAGAAAAATTGCACGTTTTAAAAATTGCATTTTTAGGGCCAAGAAAACGTTCATCTCGTTCTAAATATTTTATTTAGATGGTGAAAATTTGTTTTGGCATTTTTAGATTTTTTTTATAGGAATTTTTTTTCTATCGGCAGAACTATTTAAAAAAAAATCCCCGCGCCCGACCGGGCCTAGGGCCTAGCCGAGCAGGCCGGCCCAGCCGAGCCGCTGCGACCACTCGGACCGGAGTCCGAGTTGGACTCCGCCTCCACCGCCTTGGCCCCTACTCCAAGTCGCCGCCCCGCCGCCTTTATATACGCCGCCACCCCGAGCCCCAACACCACCACCGCCGCCAACCCCCGCCCGCCGCCGCCGCCGCGCCGCCGCCTCCGCCGCCACAGCAGCGCCGCTTGCCGCTGCCGCCAAGCCAGCCGCCCGTGAGCGGCGCCCGCACCCCACCTCGCTGGAGCCCTCGCCGGAGGAAGCCGCCGGATCCGAGACCGCCGGTTTTTTTAAAACTATTCGGTTTATTTTTCCGAAACCCTAGTTTCCTTTTTTTATAGATCGGTTTTTCTCCGGTTTATTTATTTAGCGAGTGTTCGCTCGTTCATTCGTTTTAACAAACGCGTTTTTTTTTCGTTTAGGTACAGATAACGAACGTTCGTTCGTTAAACTGTTCGTCGCTTTTCTTTTTATCAGATTTATTCCGTGATTTTTCTGATCGCGATTTCTTATCCGATGTTCGATCTAGTATAACTTTTCGCTCGTTTATCAGAATCAGGCGATTCAAGCTCCTAGAGTTTCGTCTCGAAAACCTCTTTCTGAATAACCAACTCAAACAAGTTTTTGCCTCTGTAAAATTTGACCCTAGTTCAGATTAGTAAACGAATCTTATTTCTTTCGTTGTTTGAGTTTTGTTGCTTCGTTTTGTTTGATTCTTTTTGCAAACCAGAGTTCTTAAGTTGAACTTTCTGGTCAACCTCTTTTAGTTGAATTTTACCTGTGCACCTTTGCTTGTTGCTTACGTATGTTATTGTTTGCTTGCGATAGAATTCCCGGAGTGCGAAGCGTGTTACTACGAGTCTCTAGGATTCACGCATCGTCAGCAAGGCATGTAACACATTGATCATACTCTTTTCATACCCAGTTTTTATGCATTAGCTCAATCCTCAAATATTGCATGATTAGGATATCATTAATTTGTGGGTTGGGAAGTAGTTGTTGAGGTAGAACCTATTGCCCTGTTACTATCAAACCCTTGGGAGTTACTTCTACGTTTGCTTATACTGCTATGCTATGCTCGTAGACGTGGTTGGGTTTGAGTGTATCCATGACAGATGTGAGATTGTTAATTAATGGTTTACTTTAAGGTGGCAACTTAAATACACATCAGGGTGGATTGAGGTACCTTGGTATTCCAGGATTGCCTGTTTTTCTTTATGGACCGCCACCCAGGCTCAAAGGGAACTGAGTTTATTCATGCTAGAAACTTTCGTGTGCAGCCACAAGCTATTATGGGCTCTAGCATAGTTGAGTAAGTTACGTGAAGCTCTTAAACATGTAGATCAGCAGGTAGTGAGTTTTGTAGGTTTGGTATGGTCTACCCGGAGTAGAGAGTTAATGTTTCTGAAAGACATTTTCTTAGTCATCCGTTTCTCAAACACCATGCAGTGCGAGAAATCAACGGAGGAGATCGAGTCTTGTGGGGAGAAGTGCATAAACCTCTGCAGAGTGTACAATCTAATCATGGTTAGCCGTGTCCCCGGTTATGGACAACTTTGAGTATCTAGTACTTGAGTATTCACATATATCTCATCACCCTAAAAATTAATATTGTTGGGTTGTTAACTACTTTAATTAGGATTGAGAATGCTGTCAACCATTCTCAATGATGTTTCAACCACCATGTTAGTTAATTTAAAATCTATTCCTTTGTTGTAGGGAAAAATTGGCTTTTCGCAAAAACTATAACCATAGAGCTTTCCACCAGCCAAATATGCATGTAATGATAGAATTATTTAGTTCTTGCTCTACTGTGTTATATTGCCAGCATATTCCATGTGCTGACCCGTTCTCGGGCTGCAACGTATTATGTTGCAGACTTTTCGGACGAGGAGTAAGGTTCGATAGGTCGTTGCCGTGCAGCTCAGCCATGCCATTGGAGTTGATGGACTCACTTTATCTTCCAAGCCTTCCGCTGTTATCACATTAGATGGCCTTAAGCCATATTATTGTAATAAGTTCTCTTTTGAGACATCGATGTAATAAGTGTGTGATTGCTACTCTGTGATAAATCCTTCGAGTATCGTGTGTGTCAGCATTACCGATCCAGGGATGACACTGAAACACAGAGACTTGACCATCTGAGGTCGGATCACTACAGCAACATTGATAACATGGCATTCTTCTGCACCATAGGAGTGTGTGCCATAGAGCCAGCAGGAATAGAAACGATCGATGCCCAAGAATCATGATAAGACGTCTTCGAGGGGAGCGAGGCTTCTATCTGGATCTTGCGAGGAGCTGGAGCTTGATGGTGCCCGGCAGGGAGGCGGGGCAACATCGACGCAGTAGGGCCACCCAATAAGCTAAGGGGATGCCAGGCGTTGCAAGAAACCCACGCGCTCGATGACTATTCTACAGGCACCGAGAACACCTAAATGGATCTCTGCAATCCGCCGCACGGTGTCCAGGGTAGACACATCTGCAACATCTACCAGGAAGCCAAGCTGGGACCGGACGGGAAGCCCGTGCAGGGGCCGGCGACGTCGGGGCGTCGCATGCTGCCCCTCGGCAGCACCTTCTGCCAACCTCCACACTTATCCACCTCAGACGGCAGGCCCAACTGAGCAACCGGAATGGAGGATTTGGTAGCCGACCATGGCGTCCACGGGGCTAGCTCATCGTCATCCTCATCTTCTTCATTTTCGGCAAGGGAGCTCCACAAAATAGGTAGCTTCGTGCCCAAACCCGATGCAGTGCCGGTAGGAGTCGGAGATGATGCGGCTTCAGCAGCAGTGGAGGACGACGAAGCATCACCGGTAGGAGACGGGGGCTGCGTGAGGACAGCAGTAGTCGAGGGGGACAGCGCAGCGCCAACAGGAGTCATGGACGGCGCGGCGCCAATAGGACTCATGGACAGGGACACCCAGGCAATGGCGGCGGCTGGCCCCCAAGCCCACCATCCATCTGGCCAGGGTCACGCGGGGTTGGAGCAGCGCACATAGCGTGAAGGCTGGACATCGCGGCGACGTCGGCCGGGGGAGGCCGGGAGCTCGATGCAGCCCCAACGGGCCTCGGGGGGCATCCAGCGTGGGCCAAACGGCCACCAGCGGCTGGGGCTGCCTTGAGGCGGCCGACGGATCCGGAGTTGACGACGCGGACGCAAGCGCCATGGGCAGCACAGCGAGAGCTCCGAAGGGAGAAGAAGTGCAGCTGAGAGAGGGCGCGGAGAGCACCCCGGATCTGGTCTTGGCGGAAGAAATGGCTGCCGGAGAGAGTAGATCAGTGTGGAGCTGCCGGCCGGGGGGGCAGGGTCGCGGGAGCCATGGCGCACGGCTCCCTAATCGATGTTAGTTACTCGCGTGGATGCAGCCGGCTATATTATTAGCCTTACTCTGACTGAAACAAAAGATTGGATGTCATACATTTATTGCTTGCCTAGACGATCGTCCGTGTCCTCCGGACCTCCCAAGAAGATGAAGGACGGAGCGAGAGAATCGATCATGATGACCCAGCAAAAGGCAGGTGAATAATAGAGTACTCCCTCTGTCCTTAAATATTTGTCGTTAGTTTGACTAGATTTGGAGAAAATAATTAGCAGTATTTTTATCTCCAAATAAATTTATCATTAAAATATATTCAACAATCTACCCAATGATATTAATTATGTATCACAAATATATAAAAATATAGGTTAAATTATTTCTGCACTGGTGTGACATGCCAATTTTGATCATCAACAATATTTGCCCAAGAAAATACAAATTTATTTTGACCCACAAATCCACGGCACAACATATGTAAACAGCCGGTAGGTACACCGAGTATACAATGTTATATATTATTATTAGACGATGGCTGGAAAGGATTGGATCATTGTTCAGGCGAGGATCATTGTATCATTGCCGGATCGGAGGACCGGCAACAGCCTCAGACTCAGAGGTGCATCTGGTTGTGCACCAGCATTTAAAATCGTCACATTCGCCAACAGAGTTGTCGCTACTTTCGTCTACGCATACACGATTGCAAGCGCCGTCATGTATCAATCCAATGCATATTCCTTTAAATTTGCCGCTCTGATGTACGTCGCCGCAACGATCTTTCCCAACGAACGCCGACTCTGCATGGTTCAGATCCAGGCATGGACATTTTTATGCAACAAATGTCAAAGGCCCTTTTAGCAAAAGATTAATCAAATGATATCGCTGCTTGCAACATGTAGTTCATGCATATGCACACATACATACCACCAGCTTCCATGACGATGGGTAGGAGGAGGACGACTAGGAGGACAGCAGAGAGATTCATTTGTGAAGGCACTAGTGCTTCTTATGTGGTGGAAGTTAGTACGTTGAAGAAGACTGAGCGAGCAATTTGTTGCAATCGAGTTTGGAGAAGTCTGCCAATCACTTGACTAAGAATGAGCATATATATACTCTTAACAAAAAAAAAAAAACAATCACTACCCAACGGGCAGATCCATCGGATTTGCTGTTCGGAGAAAGCAAGTCTAAAACTTATGGGCAGCAGGTCACAGGTGACGTACTATTTGGGCGTGCTTCAGCTAGTTCACTTGCCATTTGCTCGATCTCCATGACGATCCTCGCATTTTAGGCAGCTACTCAAATTATTAATGGTGCATTCACAAAACCAGATTAGAGGGCGTATCTCCAAAACCAGATTTTTTTTCACAATTAAAGGGAAATAGGGTGCAGGTCATTAATTAGCCTATTAATTGCATCGTTTTGGGAGGAATTAGCTCGCTGAAATTACTCCTTCCGCTTCCCTTCCTAGTGCGCATGCATGGTGTGAACTGAAACTTTAGGTGGAGGTGTGAATCGGTTTTTGTTTGCATGCGATGGTTTCCACCAATGCATGCGATGGTTTCCTTATTTTACTGGACGGGGAGGTTACTATGTGTTTGTTTGGCGATTAATTAGGCGCATATCCTTAACTACCGCAGATCCAGCGCATCAGTTATTTCTGTCAATCGTTAGCAACCTTGGGCCCAGAGAGATGTGAGGTACTCCCTCTGTTTATTTTTACCCTGCATATGAGGTTTAGTCAAAAAGTTTGACTAACTTTATATTAAAAACTATCATCATTCACAAGATAAAATCAACATTATTGGATGCATTATCAAATGTATTTTCATACTGTATGGTCTTAGTATCATCGATGTTCATATTTTTTAATATAAATTTGGTCAAACTTTGTGTACTTTGACTTTGACCAAAATTTATACGCGGAGTAAAAAGAAGCGGAGGGAGTACGCCCTTTAAACTGTGATGGAGGGACTAGTTCAGTCTAATAGTATAGTCCAACTCTGCGGAGCTTTTCTCGAGGCCGTGCTTCAGCCAGTTATGCTTCTGCGGCGACAAACACTAGGAGAATAATAATCCATGCTTTTAATTAATTCCCAAATAGAAATAGTCATAGATGCCTGTCCCCGGGCCGACGGAGGATTGTAGGTGAATATATAAATCGTGTATATATAATCTCCTGTACTGTAATTTTTAGGCATGCTATGAATTAATTACCCGAACATCATCTCAATTGGCAATGGTGACATTGCCCCCTTTTGGGGTTCCCCTTGGCTCAATGGAAAGAAACCGAAGGACATTGCTCCTCTCATTTACTTGGCCTCCTCACGAAAAAATTGGAAAGTCAAGGAGGCCTTGGCGGATGATGCTTGGATTCGCAAGATAAACCTCAATATGGTTCTGACCATGGAGCACCTTAGACAATTTCTCACACTTTGGGAGCAAATTCGCCACACCCTTCTACGCGAGGATGCCATCGACGAGATAGTTTGGAAGCACTCAACAAGTGGTTTTTATTCGTCGGCATCGGCTTATCACGCACAATTCATTGGATCTATGGGCACCACCTTCCACTGCTACATTTGGGGCGCTTGGGCTCCGCCGAAGGTGAAATTCTTTGCTTGGCTTGCAACCCGTAATAGGATTTGGACGGCTGACAGACTCGCTAGGAGGGGTTGGCAAAATTGTGGACTGTGTCCGCTTTGCCAGCGTGTGCAAGAAAATGGAGCCCATCTTTTCTACAAGTGTCGCTTCACCCTTAGGATTTGGAACCTCATCAAAAATTGGCTTGGTCTCCATATGATTGACATGTCAACTTGGGACAATTTGCACTCTCTCTCGCTTTGGTGGAGAAACATGTCTGGAAGCAACATCCCCAATAGAAAGGCCATGGCATCCCTCACTATGCTAGTTGGATGGACCATTTGGAATGAGAGAAACGCTCGTATATTCAGGCACAAGTCAACACCTGCGCCGGTCATCTTCGACACCATCAAAAGAGAAGCTAGACTTTGGGTTACTGCGGGTGCACACAAATTGGGTAGCATAATGCCGGGAGAGTAATGGACCTCATGTAATATGTGTGGTGTAACAAACAAACTCTATTCTCCTTCTTAATTAATGGATGAGGCAAAGCTTATGCCTCCGTTTCGAAAAAAATTACCCGAACATTCTTGTAATTATTAGTCTGATTGATCCATTTGTCTCGCTTCAAATTATTAATTTCTTGGTGAGGTTTTGGAGCAGCTAAATTTCTCCTCTACATACTTGCACATGTCTATATGTTGTAAACTTCTCCTCGGCTTACCACTCATCCAGTCAACTGCTCGGTAGCAAGAGCATGGTGAGTTCGTCCTTGATTACATCAAAAGAGAGGTATTAAACCCATATATTTTAATTTGACAATTTTTGGAAAAGATCTTTTTTTTCTTGAGAATGAAAAGATCTTGTTGATTTGGCTTTTGTTGTCAAAAGAAAAGCTAGAGCACTTTGAGTTTCTCAATATTACTCAATTGTTGCCAAAAGCTTTGGTCAATGAAAGTAATATTGGTGTGTAAAAGGACTAAACAACTATTTAGGCTAACAGTGCTCATAAGTCACATTATGCTAAGATGTATGCTAGTGAGTAATCTGATAGCCCGGACCATGACACTAAAGATTGTTTTATTGCTGAATTTTTATGGTCAACGCAAGCCAAATCAGTTGCTTACTCTTCCCTCTAGCTGATTCACAAGAATTAGCAAGAGGAAATAGAATTTACATTTCATGTATCCAAGTGCGATCATTTTTATGAGAGATTGAAAAAGCAGACACATAAAACTATTGTCGCATCCTTTACCACTCCTCAATGAATTGAAACACCATGCATATTGTGAATGGTATAATTTTGCTTCTTATACTACTAATAATTGCCATGACTTTTGGCAGTAAGTCCGATCAGCCATTAATGAAGGATGATTGAGTCTTTGAGGGATCTAGATCGGTACATTGTCCTACCTAGTCAATACTTTGGAATTGAAGAATCTTGTTGCCTTGGTCTTGTCCAATCAAGCCGAATCTACTGCTGGAAAAATGTGATAATTGGTAATCACATGGAAGACGATAAGATTGAGAAGGCCTCGAGATGTGAAATTGTGCTCGAGAGGTCCATTAAATTCTAGACATACATACTCAGAGAAGGGGTATCCTTTGCTTGAGGGTGGAAACATCTGGCCAATCAAATAAATTCCCCAGCCCCAAAACGGCCATGGCTTGATAATTGGGTTCATGGCCAATGCAGGCGATTTCTGAATATTACCAAAACGTTGACAGTCTTGGCACGCCTTGTAATATGCAAAACAGTCCTCCGATATTATTGCCCAAAAGTATCCAATTCTGCAAATGATCCATTTTATCGTACAAGCCGATTGATGAGCTCCACATATCCTTTCATGCACTTCGCCCATCAACACCTTAGCTTCTTCTTGATTCAGGCATTTGAGCAATGCCCCATCAATTGTTATGTAGTACAGCTGATCATCCTGTAAAACATACTTAGTCAATTTATACCTTAGTTTTCTGGTAACTTTCTGTGACGGATTCCTAAGATAGTCGGCTTTTTCAACTCTCCAGTCACTATTCGAGGTTTCATTACTCAAGATTTCTTGAATCACCCGATAGCCTGAATCACTTTGAGCCAAACGGTTAGCTTCTTGATTCTGTGCTCTCGGAATATGTTCAAACGAGACATGAGGAAATTCCTTGAGCAACCTTTGGCACTCGTCATAATATCCTCTCAAAGTATCTTCTTTGCACTCATACATGCCGATCAACTGATTAATAATTAACTGTGAGTCTCCAAATATTTCAATTGCTTCCGCCTTTATTTCATGAAGAAGTTGAATCCCCTGGAGAACAGCTTCGTACTCTGCTTGATTGTTGGTAATCATTGGTTTGGTTGGAAAAGCAAACTCAATATTTGCGCCTGAGGTGGAATAATAACAATACCAATACCACCACCTTGCTTGCATGATGATCCATTGAAGAATGACCTCCAAGGTACCGGCTCTACATAATTAATGCTTGGCTTATGATGCTGGGTGACGAAATCGGCTATCACTTGCCCTCTGACTGCTTTAGCTGATTCGTACCTCAAGTCAAATTCTGATAACACGAGAATCCACTTTCCCACTCTCCCATCCAGTATTGGCATCGATAACATGTGCTTGCTCATATCAGCCTTGGAAACAACCGTACACTCGGTCGATAATAAGTAATGCCGCAACATGGTGCAAGAGAAATATAGGCATAAGCATAACTTTTCAGTAGGAGAATATATCGTTTCTGGATCTAGAAGTCTCCTACTCAGCTAGAAAACCACTCGCTCCTTTCCTTCAAACTCTTGCATTAAGGCCGATCCAATTGTTTTGTCATCGGCCGATATGTATAACTTAAAAGGCTTACCCTGCTGAGCAGGGACCAGCACGGGTGGACGCTTCATATATTCTTTTATCTCCTCAAACGCCTTCTGTTGTACGTCACCCCATCTAAATTCTTGATCATTTTTTAACTTCAACAAGGGAGAAAACGGCAGAACCCTTTCCGACAAATTTGAAATAAACCTTCTGATAAAATTAATCTTGCCAAGCAAAGATTGTAACTCCGTCTTTGTAGTTGGGGGGCACTGCCTCGTCCATTGGCTTCACAATCATGGCCAAAAAGCTAAGCGCCGGGCAACAACGTGTAAAACAGAATTTTGGGCAAAAATGTGAATCGGTAACCCGACGTTGCCCGTGTACATGGAAACTGGGCGAAAACATGGTACGTGCTAGTGATTTTGGCCAAAAAGCTAAGCGCCGGGCAACAATGTGTAATACGAAGATTCAGGCAAAAACGTGTATCGGTAACCCAACGTTGCCCGTGTACATAAAAAGTGGGCAAAAACATGGTCCGCGCTAGTGATTTTTGCCAAAAAACTAAGCGCCGGGCAACAACGTGTAAAATGGACTTTCGGGCAAAAACGTGCATCGGTAACCCGATGTTGCCCATGTACACCCGACGTTGCTCCTGTACATGAAAACTGGGCAAAAACATGGTCCGATCCCACAATTGATCCTGGCTGTCCATCCCACAATTGACGGGCGACCGCGGTCCAAGTGGGCGGACGTCCCCCTTGTCATAGATGTCAGGGATCATCCTGCCCACCTTCCGGAAGATGTGGGTCTGGTGCCCACTCTCCTGTTGCCAACCATCAACAACGTCCGAGTCAGCAAGATGATGTATGACCCGGGAAGCCGCGTCAACCTCTTGTCCTTGCGGGCCTTTGAGCAAATGCAGATCCCTCGTAGCCAATTGTCTCCATCCGTGGGTTTCTACGGTGTTAGCGGGACTTAAATGGAACCCCTTGGGAAAGTGGCGCTACCTGTCACATTTGGGGGCCCTGATAACTTCCAGACGAAGACCCTTGTCTTTGATGCCGCCGATACCCCACTACCTTACAATGGTTTGCTGGGTAGGCCTGCTATCGGAAAGTTTGCCTCCTTGTACCATGGGTTTTACAACATTGTCAAGATTTCGGGACCCAATGGAGTCATCACTCTGCATGGGGATCTGAAGGATGTCGTATGCTGTTTGCAAATAGAAGCTAAGAAGGCAGCGGCGACAAGATGCACAGTGGCGGCATCGACGTCGAGTGGTGTGGCGGCACCCGCAGCAACTGGCTCATCCTCCCCCACTAGGCCCAATGCTACTGGGGAGGAATCCGAGAAGTGCAAAGCGGGCCTGTCTGGCAAGAAGCACTCCAAATTGTGCAGCAAGCGCGATGGGCAGGCCGCCCCACCTACAACTAAAAAAGTAAAAGCTAGCCAGCTCGCCCCGGCTGCTGAGACCAAACAAGTGCCTATCTCAGAGGATGGTAGCCACACCGTCTCCATCGGTGTTGGCCTCTCTGACAAATAGGAAAGTGCGCTCATCTCCTTTCTCCGGGAGAATATCAGCCTCTTCGCGTGAGAGCCTTCTGATCTCCCCGGGGTCCCTAGAGAGGTGATTGAGCACAAACTTGCAGAAAAATCGGGCGCCAAGCCCGTCAAGCAAAAGGTTTGATGACAGGCACAAGACCGGGAGGAGTTCATCGCCGGGGAAATTGCAAAGTTGATAAAGGCTGGTTTTATCCGAGAAGTATGGCACCTGACTTGGCTTGCCAACCCTATAGTTGTGCCTAAGGCTAATGGGAAAAATAGACTCTTTATTGACTATGGCGATGTCACTGATGTTTGTCCAAAAGATCCATTCCCCTTCCTCGTATTGATAAAATTGTAGATTCAACTGTCGAGTGCGACTGGTTATCATTCTTGGATGTGTATACCGGGTATCATCAGATTAAGATGGATGTAGAAGATGAAGAGAAGACCACATTCATCGCCCCTTGCAGTACATATTGTTATACCTGCATGCCTTTTGGGTTGAAGAATATCGGGTCCACCTTTCATAGGGCTATTCAGATTGGCTTTGGCTCCCAATTGCACTGCAACGTTGAAGCGTATATGGATGATATAGTTGTGAAGACCAAGATCTGCAACACGCTCATCGAAGATTTGCGGGAAACTTTCGACAAACTCAATAAGATGCAGTTGAAGCTCAGTCCGGAAAATGCGTGTTCGGGGTGCCTTCGAGTAAGCTCCTTTAGTTCTTGGTATCCTATAGGGGTATCGAGGTAAACCCGGATAAGATTCAGGAGATCGAGCAGAAGCAGGCCCCTAAGCGCATAAAGGACGTCCCACGGAAAAAGCTCTCCTATTTTTCAAAATCTTGAAGAAGACTGGTCCCACGGAATGGACGCCGGAAGTAGAAGGTGCCCTCCAAAGTCTCAAAAAATATCTTGCCTCCCTGCCAATCCTTGTCGCGCCTCAGCCACGTGAACCCTTATAGTTGTACATCGCTGCAACGACTGAAGTGGTGTGCGGGGCCTTGGTGGTTGAGAGGGAGCAAGAAGAAGTACCAGAAGCAGGTCTACCGGAGACATCCGCAGCCGCTGAAGCCCGAGAACCAAAGGCGCCCAGCAAGAGGTTAGTGCAGCGGTCTGTGTATTTCATCATCACTATTTTGCGGAATGTGTTCGGGAACGTTGCATGGAAAACAAAAAAAATTCTACGCACACGCAAGATCTATCCATGAAGATGCATAGCTACGAGAGGGGGAGTGTGTCTATGTACCCTCGTACACCTTAAGCGGAAGCGTTAGAACAACGCTGTTGATGTCGTCAAACAACTTCACGATCCAACCGACCGAACACTGAGTGTATGACACCTCCACATTCACCACACATTCAGCTCGGTGACGTCCTCGACTTCTCGATCCAGCAAGACGGTGAGGTATTGGGGTCGTCGGCGGAAGGGCTGGAGTGGTGACGTAGGAGGTGGTCGTTCGCAGCAGGTCGGGGTGATGACCTGCAAGTAGACGGGATAGTTGTAGCCTCTTTCGATAAGTAAGAGTGTCGAACCCAACGAGGAGCTAAAGGTAGAACAAATACTCTCTCACGTCCTATTGGCCACTGATACGACTCTACGCATGCTTGACGTTCGCTTTACCTAGAACATGTATGAAACTAGAAGTACTTTGTAGGTGTGATAGGATAGGTTTGCAAGATAATAAAGAACACTTAAATAAAAGCTAGGGGTTGTTTAGCTAAATAAACAACAAAGTAAATATAGCGAGTGTGGAAAAGTGGTGATAGGAGTAGTGAAATTGTCCCTAAGCAATTGACTATGTTACTAGACCGGTAATCACTATTGCAATTCTACTTGAGGGAGAGGCATAAGCTAGCATACTTTCTCTTCTTGGATCATATGCACTTATGATTGGAACTCTAGCAAGCATCCGCAAACAACCTACTTACTCGGGTCTGTGCTTCTGTCACTCACGCGACCCACCATAAGCAAATCATGAACATATTGCAAACCCTACAGTGGGAATCCCTCACGTTTGAGCGACATGGAGGGCACAATAGGACAGCACCAATAATAAAACATGCAACTCAAACCAATCATAGCAATTCATCAATCACCGATAGGACAACGAAAATCTACTCAGACATCATAGGATGGCAACACATCATTGGATAATAATATGAAGCGTAAAGCACCATGTTCAAATAGAGGGTACAACGGGTTGCGGGAGAGTGGACCGCTGTAGATAGAAGGGGAAAGGTGATGGAGATGTTGGTGAAGATGATGAAGGTGTTGGTGAAGATCGCGGTGATGATGATGGCCCCCGACAGCGCTCCGGCGCCACCGGAAGCAAGGGGGAGAGGGCCCCCCTTCTTGTTCTTCCTTGACCTTCTCCCTAGATGGGAGAAGGGTTTCCCTCCTGGTCCTTGGCTCCCATGGCGTGGGAGGGGCGAGAGCCCCTTTGAGATTGGATCTATCTCTCTGTTTCTCTCTGTTTCTGTGTTCCCAGATTCTGTCCCTTCACCGTTTCTTTTATATCCGGAGATCCGTAACTCCAATTGGGGTGAATCTTTCGCCCAGATTTTTCTCATAAAATTAGCTTTCCTGCGGGAAAAGTAGAGCGTCAACCGCCTTACGGGTGGCCCAGGAGAGTGCCAGGAGTGCCCAGGGGGGAGGGCGTGCCCCCTATCTCCTGGCCACCTCGGGCACCGTTTCGTGTTGATTCTTCCTCCGGAAAATCCCAAATATTCCAAAATAATTCTCCGTCCCGTTTGCATTCAGTTTGAAATTGGATTTCTGCGAAACATAAAACATGCAACAAACAGGAACTGGCACTAGGCACTGGATCAATATGTCAGTCCCAAAAATAGTATAAAGAGTTGCCAAAAGTATATGAAAGTTGAATAATATTGGCATGGAACATTAAAAATAATAGATACGACAGAGACGTATTTGTTGGGGAACGTAGTAATTTCAAAATTTTCCTATGCACACGCAAGATCATGGTGATGCATAGCAATGAGAGGGGAGAGTATGTCCACGTACCCTCGTAGACCGAAAGCGGAAGCGTTAGCACAACGCGGTTGATGTAGTCGTACGTGTTCACGGCCCGACTGGTCAAGCACCGAAAGCACGGCACCTCCAAATTCTTGCACACGTTCAGCTCGATGACGTCCCTCGAACTCCGATCCAGCCGAGTGTCAAGGGAGAGTTCCGTCGGCACGACGGCGTGGTGACGATGATGATGTTCTACCAACGCAGGGCTTCGCCTAAACACCGCTACGATATTATCGAGGTGGATTATGGTGGAGGGGGGCACCGCACACGGCTAAGAGATCAATGATCAATTGTTGTGTCTAGAGGTGCCCCCCTGCCCCCGTATATAAAGGAGCAAGGGGGAGGGGGCGGCCCGCCAAGAGGGGGCACGCCAAGGGGAGTCCTACTCCCACCGGGAGTAGGACTCCCTCCTTTCCTTGACCAAGTAGGAGAGGGGGAAGGAAGGGAGAGAGGGGAGGAAGGAAAGCCCCCCCCCCCTCCTTGTCCAATTCAGACTAGAGGGAAAGGGGGCGCGCGGCCTGCCCCTGGCCGCCCCTTCTCTTCTCCACTTTGGGCCCAAGTGGCCCATTAACCCCCCGGGGGGTTCCGGTAACCCCCCGGTACTCCGGTATATATCCGATAACCCCCGAAACTATTCCGGTGTCCGAATATAGTCGTCCAATATACCAATCTTCATGTCTCGACCATTTCGAGACTCCTCGTTATGTCTGTGATCACATCCGGGACTCCGAACTACCTTCGGTACATCAAAACATATAAACTCATAATATAACTGTCATCTAACTTTAAGCTTGCGGACCCTACGGGTTCAAGAACAATATAGACATGACCGAAACACGTTTCCGATCAATAACCAATAGCGGAACCTGGATACTCATATTGGCTCCCACATATTCTACGAAGATCTTTATCGGTCAAACCGCATAACAACCTACGTTGTTCCCTTTGTCACCGGTATGTTACTTGCCCGAGATTTGGTCGTCGGTATCTCAATACCTAGTTCAATCTCGTTACCGGCAAGTCTCTTTACTCGTTATGCAATGCATCATCTCGTAACTAACTCATTAGTCACATTGCTTGCAAGGCTTATAATGATGTGCATTACCGAGAGGGCCAAGAGATACCTCTCCGACAATCGGAGTGACAAATCCTAATCTCGAAATACGCCAACCCAACATGTACCTTCGGAGACACCTGTAGAGCATCTTTATAAATACCCAGTTACGTTGTGACATTTGGTAGCACAAAAAGTGTTCCTCCGGTAAACGGGATTTGCATAATCTCATAGTCACAGGAACATGTATAAGTCATGAACAAAGCAGTAGCAACATAATAAACGATCAAGTGCTAAGCTAACGGAATGGGTCAAGTCAATCACATCATTCTCTCAATGATGTGATCCTGTTAATCAAATGACAACTCTTTTGTCCATGGCTAGGAAACATAACCATCTTTGATAAACGAGCTAGTCAACTAGAGGCATACTAGTGACACTCAGTTTGTCTATGTATTCACACATGTATCATGTTTCCGGTTAATATAATTCTAGCATGAATAATAAACATTTATCATGATATAAGGAAGTAAATAATAACTTTATTATTGCCTCTAGGGCATATTTCCTTCAGTCTCTCACTTGCACTAGAGTCAATAATCTAGATTACACAGTAATGATTCTAACACCCATGGAGCCTTCTGAAGGAAATATGCCCTAGAGGCAATAATGAAGTTATTATTTATTTCCTTATATCATGATAAATGTTTATTATTCATGCTAGAATTGTATTAACCGGAAACATAATACATGTGTGAATATATAGACAAACAGATGTCACTAGTATGCCTCTATTTGACTAGCTTGTTAATCAAAGATGGTTATGTTTCCTAACCATGAACAAGGGGTTGTTATTTGATTAACAAGATCACATCATTAGTTGAATGATCTGATTGACATGACCCATTCCGTTAGCTTAACACTTGATCGCTTAGTATGTTAATGCTTTCTTCATGACCCATACATGTTCCTGTAACTATGAGATTATGCAACTCCTGCTTTACCGGAGGAACACTTTGGTACTACCAAACGTCACAACGAATCGGGTGATTATAAAGGAGTACTACAGGTGTCTCCAAAGGTACTTGTTGGGTTGGCGATTTCGAGATTAGGTTTTGTCACTCCGATCGTCGGAGAGGTATC
Source organism: Aegilops longissima (assembly GCA_021605205.1). Lineage (NCBI taxonomy): Eukaryota > Viridiplantae > Streptophyta > Magnoliopsida > Poales > Poaceae > Aegilops > Aegilops longissima. Next base: position 736,733,559 of record CM038678.1, on the reverse strand, counting down.
TCTAGGCCTTCTCGGTAATACACATCACCTAAGCCTTTGTAAGCATTACAACTAATGAGTTAGTTGTGAGATGATGTATTATTGAACGAGTAAAGAGATTTACCGTAACGAGATTGAACTAGGTATTGATACCGACGATCGAATCTCGTAAGTAACATACCGATGACAAAGGGAACAACGATGTCGTTATGCGGTTTGACCGATAAAGATCTTCAGAGAATATGTAGGAACCAATATGGGCATCCAGGTTCCGCTATTGGTTATTGACCGAGAATGGTTCTAGGTCATGTTCAGATAGTTCTCGAACCCGTAGGGTCCGCACGCTAACGCTTCGATGACAGTTCATAATGAGTTTATAAGTATTGATGCACCAAGGTTGTTCGAGTCCCGGATGTGATCACGGACATGACGAGGAGTCTCAAATGGTCGAGACATAAAGATTGATATATTGAAGCCTACATTTGGACATCGGAAGTGTTCCGGCGAAATCGGATTTTATCGAGTACCGGAGGTTACCGAACCCCCGAGAAGTCCATGGGCCTTAATGGGCCATGGGAGAAGAGGAAGGGCAGGCCAAGGTGGGCTGCGCCCCCTCCCCTCTAGTCCGAATAGGACAAGGAAGGGGGCGCGCCTTCCTCTTCCCTCCTCCAATCCTAGTCCAACTAGAGAGGGGAGGAGTCCTACTCCCGGTGGGAGTAGGACTCCTCCTGCGCGCCTCCCCTAGGTCCGCCACCTCCCCTTGGCTCCTTTATATACGGGGCAGGGGCACCCCAAACACACAAGTTGATCTACGGATCTTTCCTTAGCTGCAGCGGTGCCCCTTCCACCATATTCCACTTCGGTCATATCGTCGCGGAGCTTGGCGAAGCCCTGCGCCGGAGAAGTCATATCGTCGCGGAGCTTAGGCGAAGCCCTGCGTCGGTGGAGCATCAACATCGTCACCACGCCGTCGTGCTTGACGGAACTCATCCCCGACACTTTGCTGGATCGGAGTCCGGGATCGTCATCGAGCTGAACGTGTGCAGAACTCGGAGGTGCCGTACGTTCGGTGCTTGGATCGGTCGGATCGTGAAGACGCATTTACATCAACCGCGTTGTTATAACGCTTCGCTTTCGGTCACGAGGGTACGTGGACGGACACTCTCCCCTCTCGTTGCTATGCCATCACCATGGTCTTGCGTGATCGTAGGAAAATTTTTGAAATTACTACGTTCCCCAACAGTGGCATCCGAGCCTGGTTTTATGCGTTGATGTCATATGCACGAGTAGAACACAAGTGAGTTGTGGACGATACAAGTCATACTGCCTACCAGCATGTCATACTTTGGTTCAGCGGTATTGTGAGATGAAGCGGCCCGGACCGACATTACGCAGACGCTTACGCAAGACTGGTTTCACCGCCCGAGCACTCGTTGCTTAAAGGTGACCGGCGGTGTCTGTCTCTCTCACTTTAGTTGAATCGAGTGTGGCTACGCCGGTCCTTGAGAAGGTTAAACGGAGTCAATTTGACGAAGTATCGTTGTGGTTTTGATGCGTAGGTAAGAACGGTTCTTGCTCAGCCCGTAGCAGCCACGTAAAACTTGCAACAACAAAGTAGAAGACGTCTAACTTGTTTTTGCAGGGCATGTTGTGATGTGATATGGTCAAGACGTGATGCTATACTTTATTGTATGAGATGATCATGTTTTGTAACCGAAGTTATCGGCAATCGGCAGGAGCCATATGGTTGTCGCTTTATTGTATGAAATGCAAACGCCATGTAATTGCTTTACTTTATCACTAAGGAGTAGCGATAGTCGTAGAAGCAATAGTTGGCGAGACGACAACGATGCTACGATGGAGATCAAGGTGTCGCGCCGGTGACGATGGTGATCATGACGGTGCTTCGGCGATGGAGATCACAAGCACAAGATGATGATGACCATATCATATCACTTATATTGATTGCATGTGATGTTTATCCTTTATGCATCTTATCTTGCTTTGTTTGACGGTAGCATTATAAGATGATCTCTCACTAAAATTATCAAGAAGTGTTCTCCTTGAGTATGCACCGTTGCCAAAGTTCGTAGTACCCAGACACCACATGATGATCGGGTGTGATAAGTTCTACGTCCATCTACAACGGGTGCAAAACAGTTGCACACGCGAATACTCAGGTTAAACTTGACGAGCCTAGCATATAACAGATATGGCCTCGAACACGGAGACCGAAGGTCGAACGTGAATCATATAGTAGATATGATCAACATAGTGATGTTCACCATTGAAACTACTCCGTCTCACGTGATGATCGGACATGGTTTAGTTGATTTGGATCACGTGATCACTTAGATGACTAGAGAGATGTCTGTCTAAGTGGGAGATTTTAATATGATTAATTGAACTTAAATTTATCATGAACTTAGTACCGATAGTATTTTGCTTGTCTATGTTTAATGTAGATAGATGGCTCGTGCTGTTGTTCCGTTGAATTTTAATGCGTTCCTTGAGAAAGCAAAGTTGAAAGAAGATGGTAGCAATTACGGACTGGGTCCGTAATTTGAGGATTATCCTCATTGCTGCACAGAAAAATTACGCCCCGAAGCACCGCTGGGTGACAGGCCTGCTGCAGATCTTTGAGCCGAAGTTATGAACGTCGGCAAAGCAGAGCTGATGACTACTCTATAGTTCAGTGTGCCATGCTTTACGGCTTAGAACCGGGTCTTCAACGACGTTTTGAACGTCATGGAGCATATGAGATGTTCCAGAGTTGAAGTTAATATTTCAAGCAAATGCCCGGATTGAGAGATATGAAGTCTCCAATAAGTTCTATAGCTGCAAGATGGAGGAGAATAGTTCGTCGGTGAGCACATACTCAAAATGTCTGGGTATAACAATCACTTAATTCAGCTGGGAGTTAATCTTCCGGATGATAGTGTCATTGATGAATTCTCCAATCACTGCCACCAAGCTACAAGAGCTTCGTGATGAACTATAATATGCAAGGGATGACTAAAACAATTCCTGAGCTCTTCGCGATGCTAAAAAGCGGAGGTAGAAATCAAGAAAGAGCATCAAGTGTTGATGGTCAACAAGACCACTAGTTTCAAGAAAAAGGGCAAAGGGAAGAAGAAGGGAAACTTCAAAAAGAACAGCAAGAAAGTTGCTGATCAAGAGAAGAAACCCAAGTCTGGACCTAAGCCTGAAACTGAGTGTTTTTACTGCAAGCAGACCGGACACTGGAAGCGGAACTGCCCCAAGTATTTGGCGGATAAAAAGGATGGCAAGGTGAACAAAGGTATATGTGATATACATGTTATTGATGTGTACCTTACTAGAGCTCGTAGTAGCACTGGTATTTGATACTGGTTCATTGCTAATATTTGCAACTCAAACAGGACTACGGAATAGACGAGCACTGGCAAAGGACGAGGTGACGATGCGCGTGGGAAATGGTTCCAAAGTCAATGTGATCGCGGTCGGCACGCTACCTCTACATCTACCTTCGGGATTAGTTTTAGACCTAAATAATTGTTATTTGGTGCCAGCGTTGAGCATGAACATTATATCTGGATCTTGTTTAATGCGAGACGGTTATTCATTTAAATCAGAGAATAATGGTTGTTCTATTTATATGAGTAATATCTTTTATGGTCATGCACCCTTGAAGAATGGTCTATTCTTGTTGAATCTCGACAGTAGTGATACACATATTCATAATGTTGAAGCCAAAAGATGCAGAGTTGATAATGAAAGTGCAACTTATTTGTGGCACTTTGCCGTTTAGGTCATATCGGTGTAAAACGCATGAAGAAACTCCATACTGATGGGCTTCTGGAATCACTTGATTATGAATCACTTGGTACTTGCGAACCGTGCCTCATGGGCAAGATGACCAAAACGCCGTTCTCCGGAACTATGGAGCGAGCAACTGATTTGTTGGAAATCATACATACCGATGTTTGTGGTCCAATGAATGTTGAAGCACGCCAAGTGGTATCGTTATTTTCTCACCTTCACAGATGATTTAAGCAGATATGGGTATATCTACTTAATGAAACACAAATCTGAAACGTTTGAAAAGTTCAAAGAATTTCAGAGTGAAGTGGAAAATCATCGTAACAAGAAAATAAAGTTTCTACGATCTGATTGTGGAGGAGAATATTTGAGTTACGAGTTTGGTTTACATTTGAAACAATGTGGAATAGTTTCGCAACTCACGCCACCCGGAACACCACAGAGAAATGGTGTGTCCGAACGTCGTAATCGTACTTTACTAGATATGGTGCGATCTATGATGTCTATTTCCAATTTACCGCTATCGTTTTGGGGTTATGCTTTAGAGACGGCCGCATTCACGTTGAATAGGACACCGTCATAATCCGTTGAGACGACGCCTTATGAACTGTGGTTTGGCAAGAAACCAAAGTTGTCGTTTCTTAAAGTTTGGGGCTGCGATGCTTATGTAAAGAAACTTCAACCAGATAAGCTCGAACCCAAATCGGAAAAATGTGTCTTCATAGGATACCCAAAGGAGACTGTTGGGTACACCTTCTATCACAGATCTGAAGGCAAGATTTTCATTGCTAAATTCGGGTCCTTTCTAGAGAAGGAGTTTCTCTCGAAAGAAGTGAGTGGGAGGAAAGTAGAACTTGATGAGATAATCAGTATCTGCTCCCTTATTGGAAAGTAGTTCATCACAAGAAATGGTTCCTGTGACAACTACACCAATTAGTGAGGAAACTAATGATGATGATCATGAAGCTTCAGATCAAGTTGCTCTGAACCTCGTGAGGTCAACCAGAGTAAAATACGCACTGAGTGGTACGGTAATCTTATTTCGAAGTCATGTTACTTGACCATGGCGAACCTACAAACTATGAAGAAGCGATGGTGAGCCCAGATTCGCAAAATGGCTGGAAGCCATGAAATCTGAGATGGGATCCATGTATGAGAACAAAGTATGGACTTTGGTTGACTTGCCCGATGATCGGCAAGCCATTGAAAATAAATGGATCTTTAAGAAGAAGACCGACGCCGATGGTAATATAACTGTCTACAAAGCTCGACTTGTTGCAAAAGGTTTTCGACAAGTTCAAGGAGTTGACTACGATGAGACTTTCTCACCCGTAGCGATGCTTAAGTCTGTCCGAATCATGTTAGCAATTGCGCATTTTATGATTATGAAATTTGGCAAATGGATGTAAAAACTGCATTCTTGAATGGATTTCTAGAAGAAGAGTTGTATATGATGCAACCAGAAAGTTTTGTCGATCCAAAGGGTGCTAACAAAGTGTGCAAGCTCCAACGATCAATTTATGGTCTGGTGCAAGCCTCTCGGAGTTGGAATAAACGCTTTGATAGTGTGATCAAAGCATATGGGTTTATACAGACTTTTGGAGAAGCCTGTATTTACAAGAAAGTGAGTGGGAGCTCTGTAGCATTTCTAATATTATATGTGGACGACATATTATTGATTGGAAATGATATAGAATTTCTGGATAGCATAAAAGGATACTTGAATAAAAGTTTTTCAATGAAAGACCTCGGTGAAGCTGCTTACATATTGGGCATCAAGATCTATAGAGATAGATCAAGACGCTTAATTGGACTTTCACAAAGCACATACCTTGATAAAGTTTTGAAAAAGTTCAAAATGGATCAGGCAAAGAAAGGTTTTTTACCTGTATTACAAGGTGTAAGATTGAGTCAGACTCAATGCCCGACCACAGCAGAAGATAGAGAGAAAATGAAAGATGTTCCCTATGCTTCAGCCATAGGCTCTATCATGTATGCAATGCTGTGTACCAGACCTGACGTATGCTTAGCTGTAAGCTTGGCAGGAAGGTACCAAAGTAATCCAGGAGTGGATCACTGGACAGCGGTCAAGAACATCCTGAAATACCTGAAAATGACTAAGGATATGTTTCTCGTATATGGAGGTGACAAAGAGCTAGTCGTAAATGGTTACGTCGATGCAAGCTTTGACACTGATCCGGACGATTCTAAATCGCAAACCGGATACGTGTTTTTATTAAACGGTGGAGCTGTCAGTTGGTGCAGTTCTAAACAAAGCGTCGTGGCGGGATCTACATGTGAAGCGGAGTACATAGCTGCTTCGGAAGCAGCAAATGAAGGAGTCTGGATGAAAGAGTTCATTTCGATCTAGGTGTCATACCTAGTGCATCGGGACCGATGAAGATCTTCTGTGACAATACTGGTGCAATTGCCTTGGCAAAGGAATCCAGATTTCACAAGAGGACCAAGCACATCAAGAGACGCTTCAATTCCATTCGGGACCAAGTCCAAGTGGGAGACATAGAGATTTGCAAAATACATACGGATCTGAATGTTGCAGACCCGTTGACTAAGCCTCTTCCACGAGCAAAACATGATCAGCACCAAGACTCCATGGGTGTAAGGATCATTACTTTGCAATCTAGATTATTGACTCTAGTGCAAGTGGGAGACTGAAGGAAATATGCCCTAGAGGCAATAATGAAGTTATTATTTATTTCCTTATATCATGATAAATGTTTATTATTCATGCTAGAATTGTATTAACCGGAAACATAATACATGTGTGAATATATAGACAAACAGTATGTCACTAGTATGCCTCTACTTGACTAGCTTGTTAATCAAAGATGGTTATGTTTCCTAACCATGAACAAGGGGTTGTTATTTGATTAACAAGATCACATCATTAGTTGAATGATCTGATTGACATGACCCATTCCGTTAGCTTAACACTTGATCGTTTAGTATGTTAATGCTTTCTTCATGACCCATACATGTTCCTGTAACTATGAGATTATGCAACTCCGTTTACGGAGGAACACTTTGGTACTACCAAACGTCACAACGTAATCGGGTGATTATAAAGGAGTACTACAGGTGTCTCCAAAGGTACTTGTTGGGTTGGCGATTTCGAGATTAGGTTTTGTCACTCCGATCGTCGGAGAGGTATCTCTAGGCCTTCTCGGTAATACACATCACCTAAGCCTTGCAAGCATTACAACTAATGAGTTAGTTGTGAGATGATGTATTACGGAACGAGTAAAGAGACTTACCGTAGCGAGATTGAACTAGGTATTGGATACCGACGATCGAATCTCGGGTAAGTAACATACCGATGACAAAGGGAACAACGATGTCGTTATGCGGTTTGACCGATAAAGATCTTCGTAGAATATGTAGGAACCAATATGGGCATCCAGGTTCCGCTATTGGTTATTGACCGAGAATGGTTCTAGGTCATGTCAGCATAGTTCTCGAACCCGTAGGGTCCGCACGCTTAACGCTTCGATGACAGTTCATAATGAGTTTATAAGTATTGATGCACGAAGGTTGTTCGAGTCCGGATGTGATCACGGACATGACGAGGAGTCTCAAATGGTCGAGACATAAAGATTGATATATTGGAAGCCTACATTTGGACATCGGAAGTGTTCCGGCGAAATCGGATTTTTCGAGTACCGGAGGTTACGGAACCCCGGGAAGTCCATGGGCCTTAATGGGCCATGGGAGAAGAGGAAGGGCAGGCCAAGGTGGGCTGCGCGCCCCTCCCCTCTAGTCCGAATAGGACAAGGAAGGGGGGCGCCGCCCTCTTCCCTCCTCCAATCCTAGTCCAACTAGGAGAGGGGGAGTCCTACTCGGTGGGAGTAGGACTCCTCCTGGTGCGCCTCCCCTAGGGCCGCCACCTCCCCTTGACTCCTTTATATACGGGGCAGGGGCACCCCAAAACACACAAGTTGATCTACGGATCTTTCCTTAGCTGCAAGCGGTGCCCCTTCCACCATATTCCACTTCGGTCATATCGTCATGAGCTTAGCGAAGCCCTGCGCCGGAGAAGTCATATCGTCGCGGAGCTTAGGCGAAGCCCTGCGTCGGTGGAGCATCAACATCGTCCACCACGCCGTCGTCTTGACGGAACTCATCCCGACACTTTGCTGGATCGAGTCCGGGATCGTCATCGAGCTGAACGTGTGCAGAACTCGGAGGTGCCGTACGTTCGGTGCTTGGATCGGTCGGATCGTGAAGACGTACGACTACATCAACCGCGTTGTTATAACGCTTCCGCTTTCGGTCTACGAGGGTACGTGGACGGACACTCTCCCCTCTCGTTGCTATGCCATCACCATGGTCTTGCGTGATCGTAGGATTTTTTTTTGAAATTACTACGTTCCCCAACACCTTCGTGCTGATCATGTTTTGCTCATGGAAGAGGCTTAGTCAACGGGTCTGCAACATTCAGATTCGTATGTATCTTGCAAATCTCTATGTCTCCCACCTAGACTTGGTCCCGGAGGGAATTGAAGCGTCTCTTGATGTACTTGGTCTTCTTGTGATATCTGGATTCCTTTGCCAAGGCAATTGCACCAGTATTGTCACAGAAGATTTTTATTGGACCCAATGCACTAGGTATGACACCTAGATCGGATATGAATTCCTCTCCCTCTCTTGTGGAGATCTATTTGATGTAATCTATTTTTGCGGTGTGTTTGTCAAGATCTGATGAATTGTGGGTTTATGATCAAGTTTATCTATGAATAATATTTGAATCTTCTCTTAATTCTTTTATGTATGATTGAGTTATCTTCGAATTATCGGTTTGGGTTGGCCTACTAGATTGATCTTTCTTGCCATGGGAGAAGTGCTTAGCTTTGGTTTCAATCTTGCGGTGTTCTTGCCCAGTGACAGAAAGGGTTGCAAGACACGTATTGTATTGTTGCCATCGAGGATAAAAAGATGTGGTTTATATCATATTGCTTGAGTTTATCCCTCTACATCATGTCATCTTGCTTAATGCGTTACTCTGTTCTTATAAACTTAATACTCTAGATGCATGCTGGATAGCGGTTGATGTGTGGAGTAATAGTAGTAGATGCAGGCATGAGTCGGTCTATTTGTTGCGGACGTGATGCCTATATATATAATCATGCCTAGATAACGTCATAATTATTCGCTTTTCTATCAATTGCTTGACAGTAATTTGTTCACCTACCGTAATACTTATGCTCTTGAGAGAAGCCTCCAGTGAAACCTATGGCCCCTGCTCTATCTCTTATCATATTTGCTTCCAATCTACTTTTATTTGCATCTTTATTTTCTGTATCTATATTATAAAATATCAAAAATATATTTATCTTATCATACTATCTCTATCATATCTCACTTTCGCAAGTGGCCGTAAAGGGATTGACAACCCCTTTATTGCGTTGGTTGCAAGTTCTTTGTTTGTTTGTGTAGGTTCATGGGACTTGTTGAGGAGTCTCCTACTAGATTGATACCTTGGTTCTCAAAAACTGAGGGAAATACGTACGCTACTTTGCTGCATCACTCTTTCATCTTCAAGGAAAACCAACACAAGCTGAAGACGTAGCATTGTGCTAATGCTTCCGCTTTCGGTCTACGAGGGTACGTGGACAACACTCTCCCCTCTCGTTGCTATGTATCACCATGATCTTGCATGTGGGTAGGGAAATCTTTAAAATTACTACGTTCCCCAACACCGATAACCACGGAACACACCATATCTCTGCCATTTGGAGTTGGATGACCCTAGAGATCTCTTCCCTCACCATTTGGAGCAGGAGAAGTGGTTATATTTTGAAGTTTGGAGTTTGAGGACCCTGAGCTTTCCATCGGCGTCCTACCATAAATACTGCAGCCAAAATGCTACACACAGACTCCCACCTCACAGACTTTACGGACCTGCTGAGTTGTCCTGTTTGAATTCGTCTGATTTAATCTCCTTCTCCTAATTAATCGCGCCCCTCCTGATTTTAATCGGTGGGCTGGGTGCCCAGGCCTGTAAACCCACCGTAACTCTCCGTGGATGTAGCAAAGCTCATCCCGCAGACATAGAGTTTCAACTTTTTTTATTATTCTTTTCCGGGCAAAAATCATTATTGTCCACCAACCGCCGCATGTAACAGGTTCTAGAGGGAGAAATTAGCGATGGCCAATCCATGACTAGGAACGAAGTGGGCATGTCAAGAACGCAGTCTTCTTTCACCCTCCCTCCCATGAGTTCGGTCTCATTGTGGAATTCAAGGAGTCCCCAGCTCACATGCTTACAGCGAACTACACTCTTAACGACTTTTCTACATAATATTATTTTCAAAACCAACTAGTGCTAAATTAAATACCAACTTTACAACGGTCTAGCTCCAACATGGAAAAATATTATATACGACCGGATCGTTAACTTCATCAAGTAAGACCTCTTCAAATACTTGCGTCGTGTCTTCAGAAATGACGGAAACACCTCCTTCCAATAGACGCCACTATGTTTGTGTAACCCCTGCCCGCAGAGCTGCAACCGCGTGAGATGTGTGGACAACCTTTGTTGCGGGATGGGTGCTGCAACGCTTGCCTGGCGAAGCGCGGGATGTTGTGCATACATGGCCTGATGCATGGCCTGATGCCCGATGGATAAGAGAATAAATATCTAGCTAGCACGAACGAATTGCATGCATGTGTGCGGTAATATACGCATGACTACATACATGTCTATTGGATGATATGGAGTCATGTATGTGGCTGGTCTATTTATAATCCGTTGCAAATTAAGCGCCTTTCATCCTCCTTCTGGTAACAAGTTGAACTAAGTCAGTTAGCTATGCTTTGGATAGAAGCATGTTTCCTTTTCTCAAAGCTAGTATTGTTGGTGTTAACCATTGTTGTTTAGTTTCTTATCATGTTTTATTTCCGAGTCTTGCATGTAGATGAAGCTGCGGCATGTGCACACTTATAAATGTGGTCACGTGTACACATTGCAAAGCTTGTTAGTCGTGTTTAGAGGTGTCAGCTTGGTGTTGTGCATGTATGGCACCAAGTATGCGTCTGAGTCTGCATCCAAGAGTTAGTTGCAAGCCTAGATAGTAGGAGGAGTGAATCACGCGTACATGCATGGATAGAGTTTGTTGGTAGATTGGCTTAGAAGTGATCCTAGTAATCAGTCCTTATCTTCACTAGTAAAAAAGGGGGCATTGGTCCAGGCCGGGTCAGCCCATTAGTCCCGGTTCAATTCAGAACCGGGACCAATGGTGGCATTGGACCCAGTTCGTGAGTCCCGAGGGCCGGCCGGGCCATGTGGGCCATTGGTCCCGATTCGTCTGAAACTTTTGATCCCGGTTGGTGGGACGAACCGGGACCAATGGGCCTCGCTTCTGGCCCATTAGCATTGGTTTCGGTTGATGCCACGAACCGGGACCAAAGGCTGCCCTTTAGTCCCGGTTCAAGCCATCAACTGGGACCAATGAGGTGCCTATATATACCCCTTCGTGTAAGAGCAGAGCACACTGCTCTGTTTTTTCTGGCAGCCGCGAGGGGGAGAGGGCTACGTGGTGCTCTAGCTCACGTCCTATGCACACAAGGTGTTCGATGGAATTCCCGAGCCACACTACTTAAGCTTTATCCTCTCCAAGCTCGACCTCCAAGCTCCATTTTCCTCAATATTTGTCTTGGTTTAGTGGTCCGTCACGCCTCGTACCCGTCTTCACCGCCGTCGATCACCCGCGCCGATCTCATCGCCGGCACCACCATGGTGAGCCTCTTGTTCTTATCTTTTTTCTGAAAGGAAAAATATTCTTACTTGTATGTTTAGATAGATACTTGTATTATTTTCTTACTTTTATTATTGCATCTTATATAGTGCGATGGTTTTGGTAGCCGTCTCCGTCGGCCCTCGTCCTGTCTATGATTCGGATGTGGTATATATTATCTTTTCATAACTATTGGTTCATTTATTGTTTATGAAAATTATGCCGACCAACATGACATAGATTTTATTTATCTAGGAGGTTGTTGAACCGGAAATTCCAACCGACCCTATTGTCGAGAGGTTAAATTTAGTTAAAAAAGAAAACAATTTCTTGAAGAAAAAATAAGAAAAAATTGAGGAGGAGAAGATGATATTGGAGTTGCATGTTGCGGATGTCGTCGATGATCACAAGATCAAGATGGATGCAATGCGCTTGAAGATTAGAAAGATTAGAAAATATGCCATTCATACCGAGGCTTGGTGTCATTATGCCGTTGGATCAGTTATTACCTTGGTTGCGATTATGATCGCATTTGTTTTCGCATTGAAATGTTTTACATAGTTTCAATGTATGGTTTAATTAATTTAGATGCTCCGCAGAGCTTTATGTTGTTCTATAATGATTTTCGCTTGAAGATGAGAACTATGTATGTAATGTGGTTTTAATGTGATGATGAACTTCTATTAATTTGGTCACTTAGTTATCTATTCATGATGTTCTGTAATGATTTTTAACACACTTAATTATAAATAATGCACGCAGATGAACCGGCAATGGATGTATGGTAACAGGCGCACCTCCGAGTACATTAAGGGCGTGCATGATTTTCTCGAAGTGGCTGAGGCAAACAAGCAGAATGGTTTTATGTGGTGTCCATGCCCTATATGTGGGAATACGAAGTCTTACTCTGACCAGAAAATCCTTCACATCCACCTGTTTTACAAGGGTTTCATGCCACACTATAATGTTTGCACGAGGCACGGAGATATAGGGGTTATGATGGAAGACGGCGAAGAAGATGGGTACGATGACAACTATGTGCCCCCTGAATACAGTGATGCTACTGAACATCAAGAGGAACCAGACGATGTGCACGATGATGCTGCAACGGGCGTAGCTGCTGAAGATCAAGAGGAACCAGACAATGTGCCCGATGATGATGATCTTCGCCGGGTCATTGTCGATGCAAGGACGCAATGCGAAAGTCAAAAGGAGAAGCTGAAGTTCGATCGCATGTTAGAGGATCACAAAAAAGGGTTGTACCCCAATTGCGAAGATGGCAAGACAAAGCTTGATACCGTACTGGAATTGCTGCAGTGGAAGGCAGAGAATGCTGTGCCAGACAAAGGATTTGAGAAGCTACTGAAAATATTGAAGAAGAAGCTTCCAAAGGATAACGAATTGCCCGACAGTACATACGCAGCAAAGAAGGTCGTATGCCCTGTAGGATTGGAGGTGCAGAAGATACATGCATGCCCTAATGACTGCATCCTCTACCGCGGTGCGTACAAGGATCTGAACGCATGCCCGGTATGTGGTGCATTATGGTATAAGATCAGACGAGATAACCCTGGTGATGTTGAGGGCGACCCCCCCCCAGGAAGAGTCAGGGCACTCCTCCTCCTCCGGCGAGTCAGGGCACTCCGCCTCCTCCACGCCTCCTCCTCCCGCGAGTGTCGATCAGGGCACTGGGCCTCCTTCTCCGGCGTGTGGCGGCACTCCACCTCCTTCTCCACCTGCGCCGGCGCGCCCGAGCAGCCAGCAGCCTCCTCCTTATCCGGCGCGTGGTGGCACTCCGCCTCCTTCTCCGCCTGCGCCGGCATGCCCGAGCAACCAGCAGCCCCCTCCTTATCCGGCGCGTGATGGCACTCCGCCTCCTTCTCCGCCTGCGCCGGCACGCCCGAGCAGCCAGCACCTTCCTCCTTCTCCGCCTCGCCAGCAAGGGCGGAAGAGACCCACCGCCTCCCCGGCTGCTACGGCGCGTCGTAGTCCTTCTCCTCAGCCTCGTAAGCAAGCACGAAAGAAGACAGGCGCCACAGCCACTCCGTCTGCTCCGGCGTCTAGCAGTACAGCAGCCAGCAGAGGCGGGAGGCAATACAGATATGGTCCACCTCTCAAGCCTCTAGAGAAGTTACCGTACGAGATGACCGAGGAGGAAAACGAGACGATCGTGCGGGCCCACGTGAAGGACTTCTTTGAAGGGGTGAAAGCAAAGAGACATCCACCTCCGGAGGAGAAGGTAGATCCGGTGAAAGCAAAGCGCACTATCGATGCCCTGAGGAAACCACCAAAGTCTCCGCCGAGAACCAACTATCATCGCATTACTGAACAGACATATCTCGAAGCCCAGCGGTCGGGAAGTACTGTTAGTGATAAAAGGTTAAAAGAACGAGCATCTGGGAAAAAAATTGCCCAGCTCGGCGAACAAGCACAACAATCGTGCCCCTCGCTCAATGTGTCTAATGCTCCGGGGACGGTGGCCGGTTATGGCAATCTTGCAGTTTACCTGCCTGACGATCAACTTCCTGATTTCTTGGAGGTGGACGAACACAAATACGAGTACGGGAAGCCTCTCGTCAAAGATGAAAAATCTCTGAAAACTATGATGCGAAGATTCCATAATTGGTACATGAAAACCTGCAGAGAGTCTCGGGGGACGAATGCTTTGTATCTGAATATTAAAGAGGAGCACGACCTCGTTGCAAATGATCTGTTGACTGTTCCATTTAATGAGTTCTTCGCGTTCTTCAATCAAAAGGCCCTCGATAAACTAATGGTCTTTTGCTACTTTCTGTAAGTACTATTTCTGTCATTAAGTCTCTATATATAGCTCGGCTCTTTCATTGCATGTATTTATAATTAATTACCCTCACTATATTATGCAGATTGAAGATCGTCGAGTACAAAAAACAAGAAATGTATGATATTGGGTTCGTTAACACAAATATCATAGATGAATTTCTGGTTAAAAAGCACCCCGCAGAGGCCGAGGAGAACTTGCTACAATCGTTGATCAAAAATCAAAACAAAGATTTAATACTCTTTCCTTACAACTTCCAGTGAGTGTTACTGTCGTGTGCATATTCGGTTTCCCTTATTACTCGAGCGAGGTTATAGTAATGTAATTGATGAGTTATGCATGTGTGCGCAGATTCCACTATGTTCTTCTGGAGATTAAGCTTGAGCGGGGAGTAGTAAACGTCTTAGACTCGATAAGAAAAGATCCCCAAACCTATGCGGAAATGACTAAAATACTCAACAAGTAAGTTCAATCGATCATTTATCGCACCATATCGGCAACTTTTTGTTCCTTTCCTGATATCTCAAGTAATAATATTTATTTTCTTTGTCTTGCAGGGTTTGGAAACAGTTCACCGCAGAAGTTCCGGGACTGCCGAAGGAGCTGCGATATACATACCCAAAAGTAAGTACTACTAGCTAGCTAGTTGCGCGCATCTCCCGTTGATTCTATAGTTGTACTTTCATCAATGCCATTTATAATGCTTCATTATCAGTTTGATTGACCTCTATTTCTCGTAAAGTGCTTGTGGCGGGAACAAGGGAATGATTTCTGTGGATACTACGTGTGTGAGTTCATCTACAACGCGACTTTGAAACATAAGCGGGGCTACTCTAAAAGACAATATGAAGTACGTAAGCAATAATATTCACAATTTCAATTTATTACACCATCATTTCTGTTGAGTTTCATTCATATATATATATATTAACCCCCTTCTTCAAATTAGACGTGGTAGATGCGGGATGAACTTCTAGAACAAGATCGCATGAAAGCAATTCAAGAAGAATTGGCGGGATTCTTTCTTGACCACGTCATCAATAAAGTCGGAGAATATCATGTGGAAATTGATTTCAATTGCTAGGGGATTGTAAGAGATTTTACATATTGTATATGTATATAGCCAGTAGCGTCGGATAGATAATACGAAAACTTGTAGTTCGACTAATCTCTCGGAGAAGGAGAGGCGATCGGTCACTTCTCTCGGTATGCATGACAAACTTTTGTACTTAATGGTTTCCTTCATTTTCTTACTAGCTAGCGTGTCGAGGGCCTCTCTATGTACAGTACGTAGCGTCGACCAAGCACGGACATAAAAGAGGACACTTTTCTCTATTAATTAGCTAGCTAACACAATATATTAAACACCTAAATTAACCCCCCCAAAACCCCCAACCCCCCTCCCCTCTTAAAAAAACAAAAACCAGGGCCACTGAATGCTGACACGTGGATGCCTTTTGGTCCCGGTTGGTGCCACCAACCGGTACCAAAGACCCTCCTGCCTGAGCTCAGCGCACCGACCACGTGGAGGCACATCTGTCCCGGTTCGTGTTAGAACCGGGACTAAAGGGTGAAGGCATTAGTCACGACCCTTTAGTCCCGGTTCAAGAACCGGGATTAAAGGCCCTCACGAACCGGGACTGATGCCCCCTTTTCTACTAGTGCTCCAAGACGTGGGGAGATCGGCCGAGTCGTGTGGCCAAGTCATGGGATTACTAGTGGCCGTTTGTACCGCCTAGTGGAGCTAGTCGTGGTGTGACTGGCTTGTGTACGTGCACTACTAATAGGCTGTGTAACAAGTTCATTTGCTTAAGAGAAAAGAGAGTCAGAAAAGGCACAAGTTGTGCGGTGCCAAAACTCCTGTGTGCTCTTCTTCTATCTTGTGTGCGTGAGTTCATCTCCTACCTTGGGCAGAGATTACAAGTATTCCTCAACATTTTGATTATTTGTACATACAAAATTATTGCTTTGAGATGTTGGAGCAAAATAAACATGGCAGGTGCTTTCCTATATGGATAGCACAAAAGAGTCCATCAAGCTGTGGATGAAACATGGTGAGTCGTTCCTTTGGTCGAATCCATTGGTGCATAATAGTGTGGCAAAGCAGCACGGTTTACTGCCGGCAGAGCATCGATAGTCGTTCCTATCGTCGAGTCCATTGTGCTCGGCCTGGCTCACCACCGCCTACAAAATTGATGAATGGCCCTTACTTTTTTTCTTGTAATGTGCTTTGGAGGCAGGGCTCTATGGAGCTCTTTATTTAATTTTTTGGCTCAAAACTTTGTTTCCACTTCGCAAAAATCCCTGAAAAAAACTGTGGTTAGGGCTTCTCCAACGCGGACCCGTAAAACGGACATGGTATTTGACGGCGGACATGTATAGACGCGTCCGCGGGCAGTGATATAGGAGCCATCCATCTAACCATGTATGCATACATTTGAAACCGGATTTGAACAAACCGTGCAATTTTCATGCTAACCGGATGATTTTCATCTAAACCGGCCGAAAATCTTAACATTTATGAAATTTTCACCTAAACTATAAAGTAGGATATTTTGACCTAGTCTAAATGATCGCTGGCAATGGCAGCGTCCGTTTTTCATGACATGTCTTCCCCCATCTCCGACAGCAACCTCACCAGGCGCGCGTCGTGGGCCCCGAGAAGTGAAGCGTTAGCATGAGGGGAAAAGTGTTTTCTTCCGCTAAGTTCCTGGCAAGCTCGCCAACTGTAGCATAGCAAGACATCGGTGGTGGCCTTCTAGGACCCAAATGGTGGCAGTGTACTATGTTCTAATCTTCTTTCCTATCGACAGTGGCGAAAGTGGACATGTCGGCCTCGTCCTCGTGGTGGCCAGGCGCGAGCAGATAAGGTGTCGCGGCTGATGTGGAGCTAGCATCGTCCTATATATGCCTCATGCACAACCTTTTCTGCCGCCATCATTGCTGCCACCATCGCTTGCGACGTATCTCACGTGCGCTGGGATAGGACAGGAGTACCGTCCGTTTCTCATCTACGAAGCCCGGACATGCCTCCACCATGGTCGTAACAGGTTGTCCTCCGGCTGGTCATCGGCAGTTTGTTCCTCCACATGGCGGTACTCGTCAATGAGTCGGTGGTTGTGCGTTTGGTTGTGCTGCGCTTGCTAGAACGACGTCTCCTACTCTTCCGCCATCATCTTTGTGAAGTAATCCCAAGCCTTCTCTATGGTGATGTCGGCATGGAACGTTGAGGGTTGTGACATCGGCTCGTTATCGACCGCCTGGTCCGTCGTCTCACCGGCCTCGCCGCCCTACAGAGAGTTAGCTGGCAAGCCAACCTATATTCGGCTGGCTCGGTGGGCCAACAAACCAGCTACAATGTCGGACAACTGCTGCTTCTATTCGGCGGAGAGGTTGTCCCATAGTGCTTTGGATCCCAAAACTATGGTGGGCGTGGTGCACAGAGGACATCATGAGTACTGGTGTGGTGTGTATCTTGCTGAGCATGGCCATGTATAAATGGCGGGCGCCAGTTAGGCCAACCGCAACGGACTGGTGGTGGTTGCATGCGGGCGCCAGAGTTTTTTTCTTGGGTGCCGCACTTGTTTAATGCCAACAGGTGGAGGGACAGACGTGGTTTGCACGCGGAGAGAAGGCGTGCACAATAGAACACTGCACAAACGGCACTCTTGGCCAGTGCGCAGCTTCTATGCTAGCTTTTCAGTGAGAAGTCGCGTCCGATCTGGGCCGGCGTTATAACTGTGTACGATGCAAGCATCACACACGCTTAGTAAACAAAACAATGTGCCAGGAAATGAAACATGTGTGATGGCAGATTCATCGGGCCGTATCAATGGAAAATTAGCTTGAAGTGGATAGCATGCTCTTGTTTGCTTTGCCATGTCAGTAAGACTCTGAAGGATGTGGACCTAACGCTGCATGCTCTGCTTTAATGTGTGTCTGTGGCCCAGTGCAAAGCTAGCCAAGAAACCAGGATCGGAAAAGATAAGGAATGCTCAGCGATAAGCATGTACACCGTCGATCCCTTTTCCTAACAATATATCTCCCTGTAGTTTTGCCATAGCTATTGCCGAGCACT